>OW026366.1:264255123-265498623 GCA_932273885.2 Leucozona laternaria | reverse complement strand
TTTTTTTTGTTTATTTAATACGATGGATGTTATTTAAAAAAAACATGTCCTCCCTAACGAACAAAGAAACGCACACAAAATGTCTTGCCTTTTTGTATATATATATAAATATAAGCCTGTTTTCTTAATAGTCCCAATCCCACTGCCTATATTCTTGACTCCATCCAATTATCTTTGTGGAGCCAAAACAAATTTCAAAATCCCATTTTGTGTCGTTTTTTTTTTTTGTTGTTATTTGCAAAAGTTATTATTATGAGAATCCTTAGAAGAAGAAAACACAAGAAAACCAAGACAGCGCGGCGCTCGGCATCGGCAGAGGAAAATAAAACGAAAGAGAAAAAAAAATTGAATAAAAGCTGTGCGCCACAATAGAGACCCCTGGGTTTAATTTGGCTTCCAACTTTCTTCCCATCACCTCTTATGGATTAAGTCCACTTTCAGAAATGAACAATATGAAGGATATTATTATTTCTAGCCGTTGTATTCCTGTTTTAATATAGCTTTTGTAGCTAAGCAATCTTAATACACAGTTATTTTTTTTTTGTTGGTTCATCTTCTTAAATTTTTCAATACTAATTCTTAAACATCGCACTATGATGAGAGGGATAAGTCCTAGTTTGGCTTTGACTCTTTCAATAAAATACAATTGAATATAATAAAAAGTAACCTTAAGGTTTAAGATGATAAGAAGTAGAAAAGGGAAAGAACTAAAATTTTGGTTTAATTAGTTTTTCTTTGGTTATAGGTACTATGAACTTTAATCCGACTTTCGTTTAACTTTCGATGCAATAAAAGTCGATAGTATCAATACACTGGGTTCAAGATATAGCAATGGGGGTGCCTGCCTCCTCTAACCCGGAGGGCACACGGGCAAGTATTGTCAAGCAAGTTACCATACAAACACATTTTTTCACTAACACATATAAACCCAAGCTACTTGCGCTCGTCAAGTGGCTTGCCTTTATCGAAGCCAGTAGAGAAGCCACTGTGGCGGATCCAGAGGGGGGCTCATAGGGGTCATGACCCCCCCCCCCCTCCAGAAGCCTAGAGAAAAAGATAAACAGTCGTATTATATATCCCTAGAACACTCTTGGGCAATTAGTCATTGTTCAAATAGTTGGACATCTCCTTATTTTAAAACGCATTGTAACAGTTGTCTAAATATATACTCTTATTGACATACTAACATCCATTTAATCTGTCTTTTGGATACGTTCAATGAACATTTCATTCGTTTTAAGATAATTTTTCAATTCGTTACTAGACTTCCATTTGGCATTGCGCGTATGTTCACTTTAAAATAGGTTTGGATATCCAATTCCAGTGTCTAAGTAAGACAATCGATGGAAAATATTTATAAATAGGGTTTTTGAGTTAAGCAGCTGACTAAAGTTAGACATACTTAAAAATAGGTTTATAAGCTGTAGTCCGAAAAAAATTCTCCGTATCAAAATCCACACATCCTTTAGGCTGTAGGCAGATGGATACAATCTAATTTTGTACATCTGGGGGAACTTGATATAATTTTTATCAAAGGTTTAGGTTTTGCTCGCTGGGTTTGATCTAACGAAGTTTATTTTAATCAATACCTTGTTTAATTTACAACTTTATTATTTTAAGTAGATTTGTATGTTATCTGGTGTCTCTGGATCAGGAACGGGTGACGGTCTTGTTGTGCGTTCGTCCAATTCTCGTTATTATAGTATGGATCCGTACCTCGGATATACTCTCGGTAAGTAAAAGGCGGTGCGCGGAGGTTTGAGTAAGCTCTGAAAAACTAGTAAAATTTCGGGCGGATCTAGTCAAATCACAGCCGAAGCTGATAGAATCGCGGACGCATCCAGTAAATAAAAGTCGTGTGACGGTTTAATAAGAGACCCCTTATCTCTGATGGGTTACTTTATTTGAGTCACAATGGTTTTTCAGGTATAATAATAACCTTTTTCTCGTACGAAAGAGTCTGATGGTATCTTCTTTCTTCCGTAAGCTATGTCCTCTTAAACTAGCTTGAATAAAAAAGATTTTTATTTACCTCTATAAATCTCTCATCTAATAACTACTTGCATTTAAATATTCTTAACTCAGAAACTAATGGAACATTAAAAACTTCCTAAGAAATTTTGATGAAACTAAAAATGTTTCCAAAAAAGTAGTTATTTTCATTCAGGCGACTTTAAGATTTCATAATCGTATCGGTCTAGTAGAACTTATTCTCGTCTTAGTGGACTTGGGGCATTTTTTGTATTATTGTGGATGAAATATTGAACTAGAGTTTGAATCTGGAAACAACATAGTATATTCATTAAAAAAATCAATTTTATAATTAAAAATCGCAATGTCTGCTTGGTCAACTATACTATCGATATCTAAATGTAAGTCCAAAAAATACGATGTCCCCTTTGGATCCTTTGGAGTTACATATGTAGGTTGGGGGAAGCGACTGATACTTTTCTCTTCTCTAGGACTTTCATGCATTTTATATAATTTTGTCGGTGATCTGTATTCTGGCAACGTGACTCCCTCCAAATGGAAATCCTCGATCCGCGCCTGAGAAGCCAATAGTGCGTTAATTTTTTAACTTACGTCAAGTCAACAATCGTCGTTCCTTTGAAATTAAAATTCACTTTCATACGAAACTTGACATTGCTTGACAGAATATTTGACGATTGCGAATATTTCGTTACAAATCAACAAAAAGCTCTAAAATTGCCCTTTTCATAAAAATAAAATTTCAAATTTTTCGGATTTTTAAATGTTTTTTTTTAATGCATTGACATTGTATGCAGACATCCTTCAATGGAATTTTAGAAGTTTCGTGCTTGACAGACGGATAGCCAACGAAATGTATTTTGACGTCTGTAGAATATTTCGATACAAAAAATTTAAGTTTTTTTTTTGCTAGGTACATGAATTTTAGTTAAAGTAGGTATATATTGTTCCCTCTTTTGTTTCCTTGTCCATAATTTCAATTATTAAAGTTTGTTAAGCATTTTTTACATTTTTCTTGAACATTCATTCCAAATCATATGTTACATTTTTGCAGTTATTAAAAAGAGTGACCTTGACACCACATTGCAGATGTTAAATGGATAATATTCTGAAATCAATTTTACTTGTGGAGTTGAAAATGAAAATAAACTGAATTTTGTAGACCTTATCTTATTGAAAAGATATGAAAACAAAATCGAAATTTCTTGTGGAGTTTGCAATAGAAAATACAATGGACAAACCAAACGTTCAATCAGAAAGAGATACAGTGAATAGGAATACAAACAATATGTAACAAACAATGAGCCAAAAAAATCTTGGGGGTAATCCAAACTGAAAACAAATAGTAAATACTTTTGGAGTTTTATTAAAAATAAAAGAAAAACTAATGGCATTCCTAAAAATATGCAATATTTAGACTCAACTTTAACTAGTCTGCCAACCATTTGTAATGGTTTTTCAGAGTTTTTCAAATCAAACTACTTAGATTCTAACAACTTAGTTAACTTTTCTGTTGGTCCTTCCGAAAACATTGTTAATATAGTGTAATTAAATATCTCTATTTCAGAAGTAGAAAAGGCGTTATCTGGCTTAAACTACGTTAAAAATGCTGGTCCTGATGGAGTTCCACCTATAATATTAAAAAAAATGTGCAAATGCACTTTCAAGAGTTTTGTGTCTCATTTTTAACAGTTCACTTGAAATCGGGGAGTTTCTATGTGAATGGAAAACATCATTCATAACTCCTATTCATAAAAGTGGTTCTAAACAAGACACATCGAACTACCGTCCCATCTGCAAATTATCAGCAATATCTAAGGTATTCGAAAAAATAGTTTGTGATAAGCTTTAATTTCTGTTGAATGAAACAATATCACTTCTTCAAATGTAACCATTTTTACTAATTTTGTTCTGAGCTCAATGGAAAAGGGTTACCAAGTAGATGTTGTCTACACTGATTTTGCTAAGGCATTTGACAGGGTGCATCATAATATATTGATAAAAAAGCTCAACAAAATTTGATTTCACTCAATGATGCTTAATTGGTTAACGATCTATCTTAAAGGGCGTTGTCAGTATGTGTGCATAGATTCAACCTTTTCAAAGCCTATCTCAGTCTCATCTGGTGATCCTCAAGGAAGCCACTTAGGTCCGATATTGTTTCTTGTATTTATAAACGACTTGCCCGACATTCTCCATAACTCAATGTGTTTAATGTTTGCAGATGATTTAAAATTTTTCAGGTGTATAAAAAAGTGCAACCGGTAGTATTCTCCTCCAGAAAGATATCAGAATCATTTCCGACTGGTGTAAGAAAAATCACTTAAACTTAAACATTCTTCAATGTCAATGTATTTCTTTCACTCGCCGTCAGCTACCAATCGTTTACGATTACAACATCGATAATCACTTTCTCGAGAGAATTTCGATGAAAAAAGATCTTGGAGTTATTTTTGACTCTAAACTTAACTTTGGAAAACACATCGAATTTATCGTAAATAAAGCAAACTCTATGTTGGGTTTTATCTACCGTAGTTCTTTAGATTTAAATGATCCTTACACATTAAAGTCCCTCTATGTGGCTTATGTTAGGTCGGTTGTCGAATATTGCTGCGTAGTATGGAATCCATTCTACAATATTCAGAATGTTAGATTTGAGAGCATTAAAAAAAATGTACTAGATTGAAATAAACAAAATGAGATGGAATATTGAAATGACTTCACATAACATAAGATGTCAGCTTATTGGCATTCAGACTTTGGAAAACCGCCGCAATATGTTTTCTATTATCTTTGTCCATGACCTATTATCATACCATATAGACTGTCCTTTCCTGTTGGCTCTTATAGATCTATACGCTCCTTCTCGTGATCTAAGAACTCGAACCTTATTCCGTGAAAGTGTTCATAGAGTTAATTATGCCTCTAATGAGCCTATAACTCGCAGTGTCAGGATGATAAATAACGCTTCGATTTTCATTGATTTTAACTTTCATATGAGTAGAAACTCATTTAAAAATATGCTAGCCTTGTACTATTTAACAGATTAAAATCTCATAATATAGTCTATTTGAGTATAATTGTAAACTTTAATTGATGAAAAAATATAAATAAATAAATAAAAAAGTGCTCTGTAACTGAATCCACTCACCCGACGTGATGAACGTTTAGACGACAATCACTTGTTTGGATTTCCCTAAAATCTTTTTTCTATATATTATTAAAATTTATTTAAAACGCGACGAATGTATTTATTTTGTCTTATACAGAAGGTTAAACTTTATAATTTACCTCTATGTTTGTTTGTTTCGGTACATATAAAGGTATGCGTTTATATTCTAAACGGTCCGCCAAATAACTTTTTTTTTTTTTTTGAAAATGGCGCAAAACATCCATTGTAGCTTCGGCTGTGTGGCACGTAGCGCCGTCCTGTTGAAACCAAATGTTGCCAATGTCCTCCTCTTCAATTTTTGTGAACAAAAATTTGTTCAACATGGCCCTTGCTCATTTTCGAAAAATGGCCCAATTATGCCTCTGGACCAAAATCCGCACCAAAAAGTGACTCGTTTTGGGTGTATCGGCTTTTCAATGTATGCGTGCGGGTTTTCTGTGCCCAAAATGCGACAATTTTGCTTGTTTACTACCCGCCAAGATCAAAATGAGCTTCATCTGAAAAGATGATTTTTTTCGCAAAATCGGTATCTTCTCTAAGTCGATCACAGGCCAACTTAGCGAAGCGTATACACAACCATATTCGTTCAGCCTAAGGATAAAACTCATTATCTGTGAAATCAGACATGAGCTAAGTGTTACCATTCACGAAATAAGCACTAGTTGAAAAAAAAAACGTTAGATGGCGGACCCTTTATATAAGGTGTCCACTTTAGTTCTTCAGATCGACTGATGGACCTTCTGTAGATGCCATAATTACCATACATGGAGAATTCTTCCTCTGTTGCATGGTGGTGAGGAGAAGTATCTTAGTGAAAACACTCATCTCCCTTCCCTCGTTTGCTGGCACCATCAACTTATAAAGTATTGAAATCCGAACTACAGCCCAGACACCTGATATTCACCTCGAGAAGGTGTGATGAAATTGATTAACAGGGATATCTTTGCTAAGACGCTTTGGTGAACCCTGGGTCATTTTATTTGCAACATCATCATCATACTGATTTAAAACAAATTCCTAAACATACGTGGCAAGAGAGATTATTATTTTAGAAACCTACACACAGTTTATCAGAAAACCCAATTACGATAGCATTTTGCCAAACTCATTGTTTTCCTTGACTCCTTCGCATTCCTATGGGCACAAAGGACTTTTTTTTCTACAACACTGTCATTGCCATTATGCGGTAGAAATACTATGGCCAAGTTAAAGTAATTGAATTCCAATTTCTTGCTTCGTTGACTTAACACACACAACTTCCGAAGTGAGCCATGAACAATGTATGTAGGTAGGTACAAGGTACCTATATACGTGATTCATTCTGCCTTCAAATGGATTTTTGCATGTCCCACGTCCAGAGAAATTTTTGTGAGCAATTTTTCGGAAAGCTTGACGCAGTTTATCTAGATATATATAAATGTAGGTGCTCCTTTGACAATGGTTTTACTTTCAACATCACAAATGCTTACATAACCTTTAACCGAGTTGAAATAAACTCAAAGGCATTTGGCATTTTGCCCACACAGAATACGACAGAACGAACATGCAGACAGACACACATTCAGAAGTTTACAAAAAAAATATCCTTTTCAATTTGGCTTGCATTTATTGTACGAGCCAGTAGGTAGAGAGACGTTTTTTTCTGCATGCAAATATCCGGAACCGTCAAATACATATAAAAACAATTTATGTTTGATAGAAATTTGCAGTTAAATTATTCATCATAATTCCCCGAAGTATACAAATTGAGATACAAAGTTTCGAGAAGAGAGTGTTTTTTTATTGGTGGCGTCCGAGTTTGGTGAAGTGAAAAATCACTCCGACAAAAGCATATTATCACCTCTGATGCGGATGAATATTTTGACGTAGGGAAACTGTCATTTTAGCAATAATTAGATCAAGATTACAATTTCACCAGGATCCTAGATGGTGACGGTGTAGCCACCCCCACCAAACCGCCTCTGAGCCTAGCTCTATGCTAAAGAAATTGAAAATTAGATTGGTATTATGTATCTCTGCGTTATTGTGAAACAGTTTTATCACAAAACGCAAAGTAATTTCTACATAAATCAATTACCGTGGAAATGTCCTTTATTTTTAAACCGAAACAACCAAGAAAATATCTGAAAATATATTCCTACAGCGAAAATTCATTGCAAATTTCTTGCTATGAATAAATTTCAATTATACTAGACAGCCCCTAAGGGAGGGGGCTGTATAAGATGATTATATACTATATAGGTTGGGTTGAGGGTTGAGCTTGATATTTTTTTTTTTTTAACATTGAATTTCGGGCGTTGGAATTCTCTCATCTATTTTTTTTTGTTTTTTACTGACATGTCCCATTTGCATAATGAGATCCTTTTCATTATTTCTGGTATTTTTTATTAGATTTGTATATTTTTTTTTTCTATGGTCTTGCGTCTTGCCATGAAGGACGATACTTTAATGTTTCCACATCAAAGCCATTAACATGCTATAGGCAATAATGGGTAAATTATTTGACTTAAAATAAATTATATTTTGGCGCAATTTTTTTCGTTAAGAAAAAGCATTAAGTCGGCAAAGATATATAGAGGTTATGTGTGTTTATTTGTATGTATGTATGTAGATATGCAAACATATGTATTAGGGTGGTCGTGAAGAAAGTTCGTATTGGATAGGCTCAAATAATAATATTAACTTTACTTAAGATATAATTATCATGAATTGGAGAAATACTTGGTTTTTTGTTTAAGTGAACTGTATATACTCACTTAAATTCAATTTAAAGTTTTTAAAATCTTGAGTCTTAGAAGGGTAAGACAGCATCTAATTGATAAGCCCAACTGTCGTGGCTGGGCTGGGACTGAAGGTCGCAATTTAGACATTTTATTTAAATTATCAGTTTTTATAAATTGAATCGAATTTCTTATAAAAAAATATGCTCGACTGGATCCCACGAACTTGATCTTGAAGTTAACAAGTGTAGGTATGTAGCACCAGATAGCTAAATTTTTCTACAAAAACAGTCCAACCATCCAAAAGATATAGGTACACGAATAACTCAAAAATAAGACCATTTTCTCAAAAAAAAAAAAAAATTGGAATGCCTATTTCCTTTTGTCAGTTTTTTGCCAAAAAACTGAAACGCAGTTTTCTTACAATCAATTTGGTCATTACAGGTAGGAAGTTTAATCAAAATCATTAGAACCGATTTCGAGAAAACTTGGAAAAACACAAATAATTGTTTTGCAGCTACCCGTGCTAAAACAAAAATTCGAATTTACTAATTGGTCATTTTTCACTTTTTCGTCAAATTCCATAGGTTATCCCCCTCTGACTCTGGGCGTTGGTTGACAAAATACAAAAGCTCTATCGTTTTGCCCTCCCTTGTAGACATAATGAAAATCATTTGCTGATCAGAAAAATGGTTTTAATTCTTTATTTCATGTTATAAAATTGTTCACAAGACTCTTTAGCTCCAAACGTATAAGTTATACGAAAAAATATTGTTTGGGATGAGCCGTTCTCGAGATATTAGTTAAAAAGAAAAGGGTCCGCCAAATAACTTTTTTTTTTTTTGAAAATGGCGCAAAACATCGATTGTAGCTTCGGCTGTGTGGCACGTAGCGCCGTCTTGTTGAAACCAAATGTTGCCAATATCCTCCTCTTCAATTTTTGTGAACAAAAATTCGTTCAACATGGCTTGATAACGATCGCCATTGACTGTATAACGGCCACTCCTTGCTCATTTTCGAAAAATGGCCCAATTATGCCTCTGGACCAAAATCCGCACCAAAAAGTGACTCGTTTTGGGTGTATCGGCTTTTCAATGTATGCGTGCGGGTTTTCTGTGCCCCAAATGCGACAATTTAGCTTGTTTACTACCCGCCAAGATCAAAATGAGCTTCATCTGAAAAGATGATTTTTTTGGCAAAATCGACCAAAATCTCTAAGTCGATTGCAGGCCCACTTAGCGAAGCGTATACACAACCATATTCGTTCAGTGGAAGGATAAAACTAATTATCTGTCAAATCAGACATGAGCTAAGTGTTACCATTCACGAAATAAGCACTAGTTGAAAAAAAACGTTAGATGGCGGACCCTTTATTTTAAGAATAATACTTAAATTCACTTTTTACTTGCTCTATAGGGCAAGTATTGGTTTCGTGTAAAACAAATTTCGAGGTTTTAATCGGTGCTGCTATACAATGATCGAGAAGTACGAAAAAGTGGGTTTCGTCATGCCGTCCGTCGGTCTGTGCGTCAATGAGTCGGGCAGTGAGGCAGCTTCATATAGTGAGATGATAAAAAGTTCATCATGCAAAATTTAAGCAACGGGAAAATAAAATTTGGTCTCTTAAGCTTCCCGGTTAGTTTGATGGATGAGTGTAATTTTTTTGTTTAAGACTTTTAGTGAAGGGTAGACGGGCGATCAAAATGGTGTAAAAAAGGTGTAATTTAACTTCTTGCATATATGTATGTATTTTGAATTAAGATCGATAGAAAGATAATTGAAAATGTTACATCTAGGTCAAGGTATATATGAAGATTATATTTAAAATTTAAAAATTAAAAAAAAAAACATTTCTGTGTAACAATTCGGTATAAAAAGAAGATATTTTGTTTGAGACTTTAGAAATTTTAAAAAATAATACACCTTAGTTTGAGTTCACAAAATAGAAAGAAATTTTATTAAATTGTATGCATTTCAACAAAATTATTTGTCATCATCAGCAAAACGAAAAAGAACAAAAAACAATGGTCAAGGTGTGACAATGGATAACTAAAAGCTGATTGCAAGTAGATGATGTGTGTGGACCTCATTTCAGATGTTTGAAGAGATCGGTTTCGATGTTACCGTTGTCGAGGTTAATATGATTTACGTCTCGTTGAATGTAATACGTCTCATAGGCATCTATAGTTTATTCGGGTCGTTAACTTCTTTTAAAAGTTTAAGGTTGTTTAAAGAAAAGTCGAAATGGCTGTTAACTAAAACATGATTGGTGTTGAATGCTGCCCAAATCAACGATAAGTTATAGAACGCTGAAGACGACACCAATTTCGAAACACCACCCAACATAATATTATACCATCTATATTCTTACGAAGGTTATATGGAGGGCAAAATAAAGTACTTCACTGGAAGTTTTATACAGAAGGTTTTGGATGTGTTTATTTTTTGCGAGATTATTAAGAGAGTTTTTCGAAGTTTTAGAAGCGATTTTTTTTTGTAGAGTGATTTTGTTTGCTACAAATCTTAAAAAAGGTGCAAACATTTTGGTCCTTCGAGGCAAAAGAGTGAACCGCGAAAGCGAATTAAATTCTAAATTTTATTGAAGAAAAAAAACTGGGTGACGACCATTTTGTCGTATAGTAGAATTTTATTACATCGATTTAATTTAATTTACAACTTATTAAAAAGACATTCAAAACAATTATAAACATTTTATTCAACAAATAAATTCCTACTATTAAAGTTAATTAAAAATAAAATAAAAATAAAAGAAGAAGTGAAGGAAGTCCACAAATCATCACAGGGAAGTTATATATAGCAGAGCGCCGGCTGTCTACACTGAAAGAAAAAGTGAGTAAAATTTTATTACTTTTATAAATTCATATATATAAAATAGTAAGCAATACTTGAGAAATGAGTGCAAAAATATTTAAAAGTACCTGTATCCAAACTGCAAAAGATTTTGAGAATTTTAAAAAGACAACAGATCCTAGCCGTCGTACCAAAAATTACGTCGCAACAAGTTTAGAGATGTTAGAAAGCAACTGGTTGGTTATAAAACAGAAGTACGAAGATGTTCTTTCTGATAACGGATCATCTGAAGATGTTCTAAAATCACTGGACACGACTTATAACGAAATAAAAGAAATCTATAGTCTGTACAAATCCAAGCTTTTGGATGAGTTGGATAAATTAACATCCTCCACTCAAACAAAAGAACAACCCCCATTACAACAGCCAGGAGCTCAGAAACCTCATGACGTACGGCTTCCGAAAATTCACCCGCCGGCATTTACAGGTGAATACCAGAATTGGCGTTCATTTCATGACCAATTTGTTTCACTAGTCCACAGTAACTCGTCTCTTACTAAAATAGAAAAGTTACATTATCTAAAGTCATGCTGTAAAGAGAGTGCAGCAACTCTACTTGATCACGTCAATGTGGACGACGCAAGTTATGACCAAGCATGGGAACTTTTAAAATCTCGTTATGATTTTAAGCGGATTTTAGTAAATCATGAGCTTAAGTTGTTTTATGATATGCCAGTCGTTCATGAGGAAAGTGCCAAAGGAATACGTGAGCTTTTGGATAACTCAACAAAAATTTTGCATGCTTTAAAAAACTTGGACTTGCCCGTCAATCATTGGGATGCAATAATTATTTTCTTGCTTTTAAAAAAGCTGCCATCGAAAATACAGTCCTTATGGGAAACTTCCCTAGGAACAAAAAAGGAGATACCCACTTTTAAGGAATTTTCTGAATTTTTGGAAACAAAGTTTAGAACATTGGAGATGGTGGACCAACAGCTAACGGTGAAAGCAACTTCAACACACAAAAAACAAACAAAGAACGTTTTTCACGTAAATACTGAACCGACCGAAAATTTTACATGTAAAGTGTGCCATAAGGGTGCACATTCACTGCGAATCTGCAGTAAGTTTTTAAAAATGGATGTCAATGCAAGACAGCGAGTTGTGAAACAGTTTGGCAATTGTTTTAACTGCCTAGCATATAGCCACCGCACAAATAGCTGCCCTAGTAATAATAAATGTCATTTTTGCCAAAGACCACATAATTCACTACTGCATTTTGGCAATAACAACACAAATTATAATAATTCCTACACGAATGCTTCTCAGCACAACTCAAACATGCAACAAGCATACACTCAATCTAACCAGTTAGCACCAAACTTCAATAATCCTAACACATTCTCTCGTTCTCAAGCACCCTCACACACACACACTCATACACACTCAAATACTAATCCGAATTCAAATTCCTACCCTAACACAAATAATCAAAACTCAATTTCACACACTAACACAAATAATCAAAATCATTTACAAACACATCACATATCTACTCAAGTTAACCCAAATGCCGCAACATTTTACCCTTCTGATATACAACAACCGTCAACATCTGCAAATTGCTTCCATTTAAATGAATTTAGAAACACTCAAATTTTACTAGCGACAGCAATAATAAAAGTAAAATCAGCTCAAGGTGATTTTGTAAAATTAAGGGCCTTAATCGATCCAGGATCACAGGCTTCATTTATCACCGAAACTGCGTCACAGCTCTTAGGCTTGAAAAAACATCGCACCTTTTTCGATGTCTCGGTCATAGGTCAAACTAAGAGTGGTTCTTGCCAGAACTATGTCGACTTGTGTATTGGTTCAATTTGTTCAGACTTTGAGACGTCAACAAGAGGGTACGTTTACAAAACCCTTACAGGACTTTTACCAAGTCAAGAATTGAACGCAACCAATTGGAAACACATACATGGTTTGACATTAGCCGATCCTACGTTTAATCGACCGGCCAATATCGATATTTTATTAGGCAATGACGTATATTGCGAGGCTATTTTACCAGATATTGTAAAGGGTGAGGAACCAATCGCACCAATTGCTCAAAAAACGCATTTCGGTTGGTTAATTTTGGGGAAAGTTACCGTGGAAACACCTCGTACTCTACAAGTATACTCTCAATTTATCGATATCGACACACAACTGAGAAATTTTTGGGAAATAGAGGAATCCCCATATGAGGTGACCGAAAAGGAAGATGTCGCGTGCGAGCAGCACTTTTTACACAACACTAAAAGGTTGCCGGGAGGGCGCTTTGAAGTCGCACTTCCCTTCAAAGAAGATCAACGTCCAGCACTAAAATCTACACATAAAAATGTCTTATCTATGTTCTATAAACAAGAGAAAAAGCTACTCAACAACCCAACACTCTATAATGAATATAATAAATGTATTGCTGAATATCTAGAACTCAATCAAATGGAAGAAGTTTACATAAAACAGGACAACACAGTAAATTCACCTTTCCATTACGTTGTACCACACCATGCCGTGATCAAGGAATCAAGCACCACAACCAAACTGCGCGTAGTATTCAATGCCTCATTCAAAACATCCGATGGGAGTTCCTTGAATGATCATCTGATGACGGGGCCTAAAACGCAAACGGACATAATATCGATTGTTCTAAGATGGAGGACAAATAAAATTACCTTTACTGCCGACATTGAAAAAATGTATAGACAGATCAAAATTCACCCAGATGATGCTTATTACCAACTTCTCTACTGGCGAGAGAATCCAACAATACCCGTGAAACTTTTCAAAGTCAAAGTACTGATGTTTGGTACCGCTCCTGCTCCATATCTTGCGAATCGTACACTCAAAAAACTTGCCTGCGATGAAGAACATACATATCCGCTAGCGGCCAAAATGATTCGTGAAGATATGTACATCGACGACTTGGTGTCAGGTGCCGATTCAATAGAAGAGGCTAGAGAAAAATATAACCAAATTTCAACGTTATTATTATCGGCTGGTTTTCATATTCGGAAATGGATGAGTAATAATGAAGAATTTATAAATGTTATTCCACAAGAAGATCGTGAAACAAATGTTTCACTTACCTTTGGAATGCTGGATCACACAAAAACTTTAGGAATTAGTTGGTACCCTTCTTCTGATTCATTTTCGTTCCAAAAAATTGCCATAGAAGAAACAGTTTCGAAACGTACAATCCTTTCAACGATTGCACGACTGTTTGATCCGCTAGGATGGATATCTCCCTGCATTGTCAAAGCCAAAATTATGATGCAGCAGCTATGGCTGAGAGGTCTTTCTTGGGATGAAAAAGTTCCGGTGGAATTACAACAGGAATGGCTATCTTTCCAGGAAGAATTGGCCATTTTCGAAGATTTCCGAATTCCTAGGTGGATAAATACCCAAAGTAATATTAAGGAACTCGAACTCCATGGATTCAGCGATGCTTCCATTAAGGCATATGGGGCTGCGATATATATTCGGGTTTTGGATAGCAACAACTGCATTCACACTCATTTACTCATCTCCAAAACCAGAGTGGCTCCAGTCAACACCGTATCGTTGCCCAGATTAGAGCTTTGTGGAGCGGTGATGCTTGCAAAACTTTTGAACTACACGCATTCCGTACTGTCTTTTAAAAACGTAAAAATGTATGCTTGGACCGACTCAACAATCACCCTTTGTTGGATAACTGCTTTACCATCGCGATGGAAAACATTTATCGCAAATCGTGTGACTGAAATCCAACGATTGACGAATCTTGGCATATGGCGACACATTCCAACAAAATTAAACCCAGCGGATCTTGCATCCCGTGGAGTTTTACCGTCAAGATTGATCAACAGTGTTCTTTGGTGGAAAGGACCAGAGTTTCTTCAAGAGAAGTGGGAGTTTTCCATACCAACACAACCCGTTCATTTCGAAACTGAAGAGGAGAAAAGAGAGATTAAAATTCATCTTGCACTCAATGATAAAAATAGTTTAATACACCTGATTTACAAATATTCGACACTTTATGAAGTTTTGAGAAGTCTAGCGTTTGTAAATAGATTTATCTACAACGTTAGAAAAACCAAGGATTTTAGGATGACTTCAGGGCTGTCACCCATGGAACTTAAAATCGCTTTACTTACCGCTGCCCGACTCGTACAACAAGAAATGTTTTCCGATGTCATAAACGAATTAACAAAGAACAAAACTACAAAACTCTACAAATCACTCAATCTTTTTATTGATAAAGCGGGTATCATAAGGATTGGAGGAAGACTTCAGAATTCTTCTCTCACCTACGATGAAAAACACCCCATTATTTTGAAACCAGATCATGTGTTTTCAAAACTCATTGTTGATGATGCGCACGAGAAAACACTACATGGTGGTTTGCAACAAGTTATATTATATGTTCGAAATCAATTCTGGATTTTTAAAATTAAAAGTATGGTACAAAAACATATTGGTAAATGTCTTCCCTGTTTCAAAAACAGACCTAAGCCGATGCAACAGTTAATGGGCAATTTACCAGCTCCAAGAGTCAACATTTCAAGGCCTTTTACACACACAGGCGTTGATTACGCCGGGCCCATGGAAGTGAAAGCCTGGAAAGGAAGAGGTTCGAAAAAGTTTAAAGGTTATTTCGCCATATTTATTTGTCTCGCAACAAAGGCGATTCATTTAGAGGCTGTTACGGACCTGACGACTCAAGCCTTTATTGCTGCCTTCCGAAGGTTTACATCAAGGCGAGGAATTTGTTCCCATATTTACAGTGACTGCGGAACCAATTTTAAAGGAGCTAGTACGGAACTACAAAAAATGTTAAATACTGCTAAATACAACTATAAGGAAATAGCTGAATCATTAAGTAAAATAGGCACTAATTGGAATTTCATTCCTCCCGCTTCTCCTCACTTCGGTGGGCTCTGGGAAGCAGGAGTGAAATCGGTAAAATACCATTTAAAACGTGTTGCACAAAACGAAGCGTTGACCTTTGAGGAACTCAGCACACTTCTAGCACAAATAGAAGCATGTCTTAACTCGAGACCCCTCTGCCCGTTGACAGATAGCTTCGACGATTTCACCGCATTAACACCAGCGCACTTTTTGATAGGCACTTCAAGTCATGTTATTCCTGAAGCAGATCTCAGCAACGAACGAATCGGATATCTCGACCGATGGAAACGTCTTCAAGTATCCCTACAAACATTCTGGAAACAATGGAGCAGCCAATATCTGAACAGGCTTCAACATCGCCCAAAATGGTTAAAAATCAAAGAGCAACCTAAAGTTGGAGACTTAGTGTTACTGAAAGATGAAAGGCTTCCACCTTCAAAATGGCTTATGGCTCGAGTGATTGTTACGTACCCAGGAGAAGACGAACTCATCAGAGTAGTGAAAGTAAAAACCCAAAATGGAGAATTCAAGAGGCCTATAACTAAAATTTGCCCACTTCCATCCAACAACACTAATACAGAAAACACTATAATCTAAACCAAAACCCAACATTAAACAAAACTTCAACCGATACGTTTACAAACCGGAATCACAACACATTGAAGTAATGAAATACATTGAAAAATGAATTAAAACCAAAATATACCACAAAATACATCACATCGCTCTTAATAAAAAAAAAAAAACCCTCACTCACTCACTCACTCACTCACTCACTCACTCACTCACTCACTCACTCACTCACTCACTCACTCACTCACTCACTCACTCACTCACTCACTCACTCACTCACTCACTCACTCACTCACTCACTCACTCACTCACTCACTCACTCACTCACTCACTCACTCACTCACTCACTCACTCACTCATTCATTCACTCACTCACACTCACTCATCGCACTCGACAATACTCATCATACAACTCATCATTCAATAATATCTATTCATCATTCATTAATGCCCACTGACTCACCAGTTCAACTATAATATACAGTCCACTTAAGAAGCAGATAAAATAATTAAAACAATAAATTTGGAATAAATTAAATAAAAGGGTTGATTGTCAATAATAATAAAATGAAATTTTAATCAAACTAGCAATTAAAATCAAAATCGTAAATAATTCGCATTCAAACATCAACACATTCAAATTTGCCCAAGTTGGCAATCATATTATAAGAATTTAATTCGATCGAAACACATCTCATTGATCATCTATTCACACACATACATACCAATACACATAAGATGGCTATCGTCGAATTACTCTGATCAAGGCTAATATAATTATTATTATCTTGATCGAAATAATCCGTCGATATTCAAGTAATCTATAAAAATAAACTTTCAACACAAATTGCACCACAAAAACATACAAACCAAATATTTTAAATACACAAAAGCTCCAATGTCCATGGGGTAGTAGGTACTATGTAAATACATATGTATGTATAACCTGGAGTACATTTCTAGGGAATTTTCACATAAAAGAAAAGAAAAAAAAATAAACATAAATCACTAAAACTGAATGCATTAAATAATTACGAAAAACACAAATAAAATTAAATGAAAACTAAAACAACATATTAAAATTTAATAAAACGTTCAACGAAATATAAATGGATACAATTCCACCACTCTTATACGTGTTCGTGCAGATTTCAATGACAGAACAAGGAAATACACAAAATATAGCTAGACAGCCAATTGCAGTCAACTTCCATTCTACTGGAATGTCTTTAAGGCTAACGTTACAGGTTACACTGAACCTTACTGGCAGATTTGCATGTTGCGATTTTATCAATATAAATCAAGTTCATAACTAAGCTAATAAATACTATTTTGAATTTAATATGTTATATTCCTTATGTATATTAACGATTTCTCTTTTGCATGTGAGGCAATACCATACGATAAGCTAAACGTGATTTTATCGACCATTATTTATGTCAAACATTCGAAGGTACGCAGGTGACGAACAGATGACATCTCTTATCGTAAACTACGTTCACTGGTGGGGGAGAATGTTGAATGCTGCCCAAATCAACGATAAGTTATAGAACGCTGAAGACGACACCAATTTCGAAACACCACCCAACATAATATTATACCATCTATATTCTTACGAAGGTTATATGGAGGGCAAAATAAAGTACTTCACTGGAAGTTTTATACAGAAGGTTTTGGATGTGTTTATTTTTTGCGAGATTATTAAGAGAGTTTTTCGAAGTTTTAGAAGCGATTTTTTTTTGTAGAGTGATTTTGTTTGCTACAAATCTTAAAAAAGGTGCAAACAATTGGCAAAAGCGGATTTTTTAGGTTGGTTTTGTCTTATCGATTCGCTATGTTCTTTGAAGCGCTTCAAAAGGGTCCTTCTGGTCTGGCCGTAATATTTTTTATTGCGATTTGCACAGGTCAATTGATAAATACCAGTTTTGTCAATGTCTTCAATGATGTCTTTGGTTGATCCCAATTGTTGTCTCAATTTGTTTTGGCTGGAGTAAACAATTTTCATACCATGCTTTTTGAAGACATCTTTAAGACGATTTGTTATCTCCGGTACTAATGATAAACAAACACGTTTTGATTCATTGTTTTCAAGTTATGAGACTTTGTTTTATGTTTTACTTCATATTATGTTCTTCCAAATACTTTTTTTTCAATTTTTATATAGGTACATAAATGGCGTTAGTAAATTCAGTTGAAAATAATTGACAAAATTCTTTTCATATTTGTAAAAACAAAAACGGTTTTGGATATCAATGAAATTCTTTATTCCTGTGAAAGCACGTTCGATGCCATTATGTATGGAACTCGATTTCTTTTGCATGGCTACCACGGGCACGCTTGCAGAAGTCCAGACGCTGAACCCAATTTTCGACGGTTTTCAAGCATAAATCGGCCGATACTGCTGCAATTTCACGTTCGATATTCGTACGAAGTTCATCAATCGTCCCTGGCTTGTTGGCATAGACCATAGACTTGACGTAGCCCCACAGGAAATAGTCTAACGGCGTCAAATCGCACGACCGAGGCGGCCAAAGCGACTGGACCATTTCGTGAGATAACACGTTCTCCGAACTTGGATTCCAATAAATTGATTGTGACATTCGCGGTGTGGCTTGTGGCGCCGTCCTGTTGGAACCACATGTCCTCCAAGTCCATATCATCCAATTGGGGCCAAAAATATTCGGTTATCATTGAACGGCAGCGATCCCCATTCACAGTAACGTGCCGGTCTTGATCATCACGGAAGGAGTACTGCCCAATGACGCCTCGCCGCCGGCCCTTTAACCACACCAAACCGTAATTTTTTCGGGATGCAATGATGACTCATGGAGTACGTGTGGATTGCTGCCTGACCAATACCGCATATTTTGTTTATTGACGAAGCCATTCAGTCAGAAATAAAACTCATCGCTTAAGATGATTTTTCGATCAAAATCCGAATCATTTTCAAGTTGTTGCTCAGCCCAATTCACGAACATACGACGCTTCTGGTGGTCAAGCGGCTTCAGTTCTTGCGTCAATTTAATCTTGTAAGGATTTAGGCCAACATCTTTTCGCAAAATTCGCCACAACGACGTCACAGAGATGCCTAACGCTTGAGAAGGACGTGTGAGAGACACATTTGGGCTTTCTGCAACTGAAGCCTCACCGGCAGCAATATTCTCGACACTACGGGCACTTCTTTGTGTCACTGGCACGGAAACATTTTGTACTGTGCCTGTGGATTCAAATTTTTCCACTACGCTTAATTGTTTAAAGGTTGAATTCTCCTTAAAAAAGTCAAATCAAAAGTTTAAAATTGGATCTTAACCGCTTTAAAAACCAGTTTAAAATAAAATGGCAAATGGGATCGTTCAAACCGAATAAAAAAACAGTTGTTTCTTCTGAAAAAAATTGGCTCAATGATATTCTTTTATTCAAAAAATATCCACAGTTCATTCTTCTTGCAATTGACTTTGCCAGTAGTAGTGAGCAAACAATACGAAAGTGCGCTGCAGAATTACGAAGTACTTAGCCAACATGATGTATCTAAAGGGTGTTTTTTTTAGATGTAAAGAACTTTGAAATGAAATAAAACAAAGATATGATTATTTTAAATTGATATGAAATTTACTTTATTCGAAAGATAATCTTCTGGCATTATAATTTAAATATGATTTCTGGCATATGACCTCCACGGCTGGCTCGGACGAAGTCTAATCTGGAGGTCCAATTTTCAATGACTTTTTCCAACATTTGTGGCCGTATATCGGCAATAACGCGGCGAATGTTATCCTCCAAGTGGTCAACAGTTTCGGGTTTATCGTCGTAGACTAGCGACTTCACATATACCCACAGAAAATGGTCAAGCGGCGTTAAATCGCACGATCTTTTAGGACAATTCACAGGTCGGTAACGTGAAACTATATGCGGTTACCAAACGTTTCCTTCAATAAATCAATTGTGGCACGAGCTGTGTGACATGTTGCGCCTTCTTGTTGAAACCACAGCTCCTGCACATCATGGTTGTTCAATCGATGAACGAAAAAGTCAGTAATCATGGCTCTATAGCGGTCACCATTGACCCATTGACTTAACGTTCTGGCCAGCATCGTTTTTAAAGAAGTACGGACCAATTATTCCACCAAGCCATAAAGTACACCAAACAGTCAATTTTTGTGGATGTAACATACACTTGAGGATTATCATGACTCCAAATACTACAGTTTTGTTTAATTTGACGTATCCATTCAACCAAAAGTGAGCTTCATCGCTAAACAAAATTCGCTTATGGAAATTGCGGGGTCAACGGCAATCTTGTTTTTGGGCCATTTGCACAATTTGGAAGCGTTGTTCAGGCGTCAGTCTATTCATGTTGAGATGCCAAACCAAACTTAAAATAAATCATTTGACAGCTGACAAAATGGCAGCCAGTTAAAATAGTGTTGCCAACTTAAAGTTCTATACCTCAAAAAAAAACACCATATATTTAACGAGAAAATATTAAAAGAGTCAAAAGTACAAACTATATTGATTTTTTGTTTGTTTTTTTTTTTTTTATATATACTTGAATAACTCAAAAATAAGACCGCATTTTCTCAAAAAAACGTGGAATACCTAAATCCGTTAAATGAATTTTTTGAGAAAAACCTAAAAAGCAGTTTTCTTACAATTGATTTGGTTATAACAGGTACGCAGTTTAATCAAAATCATTACAGCTGTTTTGGAATAATTTGAAATTTGAAATAATGAAATAACCAAATTATTTGTATGGCAGCTACCCATTCTAGATGGGCTAAAAGTGAAATTCGAATTTCTCCTGTGGAGAATGACATACAAATTTTCTGTACCATATTTAAAGCAAATCGCTTACCTCGTTTAGGCTCTAATTCAAATTACAGTGGACTCACATACCGACGAAGGTGAAGATGAAATCCACTTTTTGGATTTCTCGACCATCATGTGGACAACCGATTTTTTTTCACGCGAAACCAATATTTGCCCTATAGAGCAAGTAAAGATATTTTTTTGAATATCGGGCAAAGTAATTTCGGAAAATATTATATCGAAAAGACAACTTCTCGCGCATGCGCTTTTGTGTTTAAACAAAATTATTGCTTCTATCGAGTTTTCGTTTTCAAGCTTTATACAAATGATTTGCCTACCTCTTGATATCTAGCCAGTATGAACTCTTATATAAATAATTGTGATGATCATTTTTTGGTAGCAAATTATTTTTGAATTATGCCATCTTTGACAATGTGCTAATATAATAAAAAATGTATATATTTATAGCTTCAAAAGCGATGCACAATGTGAAAGTATACTTATATTTAGTATAAAGGGCAGAGTTGTAAAGATTAACTTTAAGTTAATTAACTGCAGTACTTTTGACTTGATTTTAGTCTTTTAGTCAGTTGAAAGTCATTTGTACTGCGATGGTTCATCTTTTAGTCAGTAAGTCTTTGAAAAACAATATCATTTAAATGGCCGTCTCGGGAAGATTCGCAGCATATGCGATTCTTTTAAGGTAATTTTTAACCATTATTTTCGAACATTTCGGGCTGCATCTCTGCCGTTACTTGAGTAATGTTGGTTTTTAATGTGTCTAGAATTCGGTGATTATTCTCCTAAACACGGTCTTTTGCGCAACCCAACAGAAAAAATCTAACGGAGTCAAATCGGATGATCTTGGTGGGCAATTGACGTCACCAAAACGTGAAATTACACTACCAGGAATCTTCTCACGCAATAAAACCATAATTTGTCATTTTGTGTGGCTTGTTGCTTCGTCTTGTTGGAACCACATATCGTTCACGTCATGATCTTCAATCCCCGGCCAAAAAAAAAAAAATAGGTACGAAACGTTGAATTGCCGCGAATGCCGGGAAATCGATAAATTCGGATCATCAGTAACACTACAATTGCAGCAGCAATATTTTTGACTGAGTGTGCATTACGATGATGCACAGGCCTTCGACATTAGCAACGCTTCCAATCTTTTCAATTTCTTCACAATTTTACCGATTATTCGCGTAGTTGGTCGATTATGACGACCATAATCATCGCGTTGTGCGCGAAAAGTGGCTATGTTTGAATCACCAAGTTTTTAATAATTTTAACGCGTTGTTTTTTTTGTTAAGCGATCCATTATCGTAAATGAAAAAACATTTAACTAATATTATGAGACTTCAAATGACAGCTGAGTTTGACAGGTGTCAAATGCCAGCGCTACCAACTTGAAACTACCAAATGAATGACCCTGTATAAATGAGTTCCTAAGACTTGTTTGTTCCTGGACCCGATACAAACACAATAAATGGTCTCATTTTAAAACCAAATTATTTTACATCTTTTTAATATAAATTACTTATTTAAAATACGTTTATTTTGGCATATCCTCTCCCACCCATAAATCATGCATCGAAAACAAACTTTAATCAAACACTTTAATTGCAATTCTCGGTAATTAGTTGGGAAAAAGAAAAAGTTTTCGGATGTAGGTATATCTAGATATCGATCAACCTACCATAAAATCAACTTTGAAATTGAACTAAAAAATCAGAGTAAACGTGCACATATTCCTGTCCATTCGAATGCTATTAATTTTCATTTAATTTAATGGCTTCGGGGTAGTTGAGTTGCAATGCTCCATTTCACATTTTTCCATTCCCCGCAGACTTACCGTCTCCATTTCGCCATTCGCCCGCATTTTAAATCAGCTAACGTGATCGGAATCACACCAACCAACCTACCAACCAACCGAGGGACTTTCAGTCATGTATATTGGAAACTTTTCTCGTATATTCAACATCACAATCTAAAAATTAACTCTGACTCAGGATATTCGAGCTACTGTTTCATGTGTCCATATTGTGAGATACAGCTGTACCTATACAAATGTTTAACACACATATCTATTATATCCTTTTAAAATGACATGTCCTTTCGACAAAATCGCATGTTGGTGCTTCATACAGCCCCCAGACATATTTCCAATGTGCTTGTAATCTCATTAAACTCGAAATCAAGCATCATCATCCCGGGGGGCTGGCCATCATCGCTGGACAGGACAATAACGAAGGACGACGCGAATAAATGCAGCAATTGTCCGGGCAAAATTCATTGACTAGACATTTTCATATATTCGTGAGCGCACATTAGAAGCACAATAGGGACAAATATTTGTAACAATTTCACTCCTAAATCTGGGCCTGGGACTACAATTTCATGTACGATGAGGATGCCTTGCCTGCGGTGCGGACAAGAGGACATTTTTATCATTTATCATCTGAAAGGATTTTGCTGCCGAACCCGCAAAAGGGTGGGTAACCAATTTTGACGTTTTATGTTGTTTATAACATCAGGCATAAATTGATCATTAAAGCAACATTTTCCGAGTCAACATGCAGTGTGGTTCGGTTGGTAATTGTCTTTGACAGAGACAACAATATATACACTCTGGGACTCGATAGTAAATTAGACGGAAATGGTTGTTTGGTAAAAGTACCTACTGTGTTTTGTTTATGGTATTATTATTACATTATAATCTTGTCGCTTTAAATTTTACTGCGTGTAAAAATTTTAAGAGGGGAGTTATTGTTATATAATTTTATTTTAAAAATTAGGAATAATAATATTTTATCCATTTAAAGGTATTTCAAAAAAAAGGTTTTTTAAATTTTGATTTTAATTGAGTTTAATGATAAACCCGTCCATAAATCACTGAATTCAAATGGACTACTGCCCCCCTTTTGGAGCTTGATGAGGTTACTCATTCTACAGCTCGACCTAAAAATGTATTCCCTTGAGGAACTCGAGAATTTGGAGTACCTTTAGAGAGGATAGTTTGCTCTCTTCTGTCTGGTGGTTACCCAGATGCCTATGTCTTTGGTGCACAAGTGCATCACATTTACCCTGTATGTGGGTCGGCGCGGCGTCTCTTCATGATGAAAAAAAGTGGAGATTAATAAGAAGTGCGCTGATTATTTACCCAATATAATTGAAAAGACGTCCGAAGTGTTTGATGGAAGAAAAGAGAAGAAGGTTTATTATTGACATTTCATCTTACTATGACATTTGTAATGAAGCTTAATTGTTATACAAGTATAAAAGTAAAAGTGTTATGAGATGAATATTATAAGAATGTTACAACACTTCATGAGTGTTGCAGAATCTGCAAGTGGCCCTGCTTACCAGCCCAAGAATATTAAGGTGTCTCCTTAGCTTGCAGTGGTCAGTGAGGAGACCCGTAATTATTCTGAGTTTGTTCCTATACTTAAGCTGATGCAGGATAGAAAGCGTTCCTGATTATAGCTTCCCAGTTGGAGTTTGGCTTGTCTCAGTTTTGGGAGTTCATTCCAGATTGTTTGTCTTTTTAAAATGAACTCCCAAAACTAAGACAAGCTTAGGTCCTACTAGTAAGCTATAGTCAGGAACGCTTTCTATCCTGCATCCTTATTTATTTACTATAAGCAGTATAGTCAAGTCGTACTCCATCATCCATCAGCTCTAAGCTCTATTGTGGGAGTGTGTGAACAGGATAAACGAACTTTGCAATGTCTCACTTCATTTGGTACTTGGCCATGTCGGGTCCAGAGTAATGAAGAGGCAGACTCTCCTGCTAAAGAGATGCAACGACCCCCTCAATTGGGCTTGAGCCCTATTGCGGAATAGGAGAAAATGTGATGAAAAACAAAATCAAAAAAGAAGACGAAGAGGAAGATGAAGCCCAAAGATCCATAAACTGGAAGGAACTTTCCAAGCTGATGTAGGCACAACTATTACTGTTATAGAATGAGCTTACTATGTAACGTGAGCATAAGCCTCCTCCGCCATAGCATAAGCCCCCTCGACCAAACTTCTCCCTCTTCTTCTTCTAGTGCATCATGGTAATAGTGGGCGGATACGCTGCGCTCAAACATGTATCATTTCTGCAGCGTTTGACTGTCTTCCTACGCTTCGTTGACTATCTAAAGGTAACCAAACTGTTGTTTTTTTCTGTCCAGTGATTATCAGCATTCTGTACAATGTGTCCAATCCATTCCCGCACTTAAGTCTTTTAATTCTTTGCCTAAAGTCTTCTTATGTTTGTTAAACAAAATTTTCCTACCCAAACATAAAATTCTATTAAAATTTTTTGACCAAATTTACTCCCCCAACCATAATATTTATGAACATTTTTTTTCACAATCTTATGTTAGTATTTATACGTAGAATCACATACGCTACAATTCTTCCCCTCAAATTTTTTTTTTTTTTCAATATAACTGATAGTTTTTTTGGGAAATTTGCAAAAAAAACTGAACTTCACCCCGGTCCTTTTAGGAAAATGCTTAAAACAAAAAAATACAGCTCTCCGCACCAAAATCCAGCTTAAAAAGTGTTATTTTCCTGGTCAATAGCAGATTAGTATTAGGATGAGCACACTATGTTTGACATTTTCGATTTCATTTTTTCTCAGTTCTTTCGTCTAAAATATTCATATAGGGAGGTGAAATTTCACTACTTATTGGTCTTCTGCCTTTACAAGTTGGTTGTACCAATATTGTGTAGCAAAAATAAGAACGACAATAGCGTGCGAATTAATTCGCACGCTCTTGGTTCCGTAGGGTACATCCAGAATTTTGACCTTTTAGGTTTTTTTATTATTATTATTATTATTATTATTATGCCCCGCCCTCTTACCCCTCCCAACCGGCGCGCGGGGAGGACCTTTTATTTATTTTTATGATATTTAAACTGTTTTTTTTATTATTATTATTTATTATTAGGTTTGATTAATTAAAACAAATACTAAGGTTAAATAGAGTGAATGAGCTATTAATTTGGCTAAAGAGCCATTTTTTTTTTATCAAGGTTTTTAATTTCTTAGTTATTCGATTTCAAATATTGTATTACTTCTTTTTTAAATATTTTTTGATTATTAATAGATTTTATTTCACTAAGGAAGATTATTATATAATTGAAGTCCTTTAAACATCATGGAGTTTTGTGCACGTGACATTGATTTATAGTTTAATCTAAAGTTTTGGCCATTTCTGAGAGTGTAGGGTTGAGATTCACTAATATATTTTAAATTACTGCATAAATATTTTGGAAGAATTCCGTTTTTCATTTTAAATACAAACAATTACACGTTGAGTTTAATTTGTTGCTACATATTCAACCAGTTTAATCTTTTTAACATGTCTTTTATATGAAGCAATCTTGCACATTTTAAAATAATTCTAATTGCCTTGTTTTGCAGTCTTTGAAGTCGATCCATATCTCCTTGACATGATAAAAATAAGATGGTCAAGCAGTATTGAAAATGAGGCTTAACAATCGCGCGGTATATATTTTAATGGCTGAGCTAATCGATACTTTTTTTCTAATTCGTGCTAGAAAATATAGTTTTTTTGATACTTTTTTGCAAACAAAGTCCGTATTAGCTTTCAAGTTTATTTTGTTATCAATAACTACTCCTTAATATTTAAATTCATCAACACGCTCTACATTCTCACCATCTATTTGAACAACCTTATGATCCGAACTATCTATGCAAATATACTTTGTTTTTTTAATATTCAATTTCAATTTGTTAATAATTAGCCACTTGCTAATGGATTGTAAATCAGAATTAATTTTTGCATAACATTCATTAACATCTTTACCAGAAACGAAGATAAGGGTGTCATCCGCAAACATGCACAATTTACAATATTTTACCGCCAAGTTAATATCATTTATGGATAATAAGAACAGGAATACACCTAAAACTGAACCCTGAGGTACGCACCTGTCTTCACTTCATCTGGATCAGTAACATTCCTATTCACTGAAGTACGTTGCGTTCTGAAATTTAAATACGACTCAAATGACTTCAACTCATTATTCTTAATTCCATATTTGTAAATTTTTTTAAGAAGTATTTCACGATCGACAGTCTCAAATGCTCTTTTTAAATCTAAAAACACTACAACGATTAAGTTTTTATCATCCTCTTCGTTTTTCCAGGTTTCTATTACCCAATTTAAAGCACTTTCACATGAGTATCCCTTTCGAAAACCAGATTGCTGATCCATAATTAGATTGTTTTCTTCCATATAACTTCAAAATTGTTTTTCAACAATTTTCTCCAAGATTTTTTCATATGTAGGCAGCATATTTACAAGCCGATACTCCTCACATACATTAGTATTTGTGATTTTTTGGATTGGTATTATCATTGACTCCTTCCATTTGCTTGGAAAACAACCCGTCAACATACTTATTAAAAATTTCTCTTAATATCGGACCAAGGATTTCAATTCCGTCTAAAAACATCTCCACATTTATAAATTTATAATTTTTATTTTTGCCCATAGATTTTAAAATTTCAATTATGTCCTTTGAGGAAATAGCCCTGAAGGTGAAAATAGTGTTAGTATCATTTATATTGTCACAATAATTTGTTTTTGGAATATCCGCGATAATGTTCTCTACACTTTTTATAAAATATTTATTGAATTCACTTGCAATTTCTTTATTTTCATAAATCATATTTCCATTTAATGCTACATTTTTTTTCTCAGTGTGCTGCGTATTAAGAACTAATTTTTTAATGTTACTCCACAGCTTTTGGGAATTACCTGCCGTGTCAGTTTTTGTTTTAATATAATTATCTTTTGCTAAACGAAGCTCTTTTTGTACAAATTTCTAGCTGAAATATACTCGTTCCACATTGATATTTGATTCCCAAATTTGTATTGCTCATATTTCAAAACTTTCGTATTTCTTAAGTTAATTAGCTTTCTATTGAACCACGGACACTTATAACTATTCACTCGTTTTGACACTACCATCTCTTTTACAATTCCATCCAACTCATCACTTAACAAATTCACAAGTTCATCTACGTTACTATTTACAATATCGAAGCCAACTAAATTACTGGCTAAGAGTTTCGAGAAAAAAATATCCTTATTATAATTTAATACATTATACATATGTATCGGTACTAGCTATTTATTTTTATATTTGTTTTTAATGTAATATCAAATCGAATGGTTTCGTGATCACCTATTTTTAAGTTGGGGATTGTTTTTGCCGTAATATGTTTAAAATTTGAAATAACATAATCTATGAGTGTCGAAGAATTATTTGTTATTCTCGTTGGTTGATCATTGATGACAACAGACAAATTATTTTCCACACACATAGCCTTTATTCTACTTTTATAAGTTTTGACACTAAACCAATCGATGTTTAAATCACCTCAATAATAAATTCCTTATCAACATTCACTTGTTCGAGCACATTTTCAAACATTGTAAAAAAATCTTGGAGATCTATACACTAATAAAATTTTTACCATTATTGTTCCATCACCCACATTTAGCTCCAAACAATCCGTATCCATAACGTTTTTGACCTCATTAATAATTTCAAAATTTAATTCTTTTTTAATGTAAATTAAAACTCCGCCGGTTTATGAAGACACACTTCTAACTTTGAGCTAAGTTGTAATCATTCAACATTAATTCAGAATCATTGATATTTTCCGTCACATGTGTTTCACTCAAGCATATTAAATGTGGTTTTTCTTCACTTGCCAACTACTCTTTTTCGTAAAAATTATTAATAAAGCCTTGGACATTTAAAAACACACACACTTAAATATACTTAGCTGCTAGTATGAAATTTTCTCCCTTTCAATTTTAAGTTTTCTTTGAAAAACTGGACAAGTGGCATCCCTAGAATCATGTTTCACATCTATGTCGTTATCAGATTATTAAGTATTAAGTTGTTTATAGGCTTCTCCTGCGTTTGATATTATTGTAAACTGCATCCTCATTTAACTGTGAGTTACTTCTAGAGTTAACTTACTCTGATTCAACTCACGACTGAAAAACTGGTCCTAAGTGTATCTTGGACTTGACCGAGACGTCAACTTTTCCGTGATCTTTTCACCGATTATTTCTAAATTTTGTTCTGCAAGGGCTAAAAGATAAAACAAAAACTGGAAAGAAATCCCTAGGCCAAATTACTCCTTGGAAACTATACTATAACTGGAGTATCACCAAAAAGAAAAGAAAAGAATTTTGAAAATACTCTTAATATTCCAATTCCTCAAAGGAATAAATTTGGAGAAAGAGTTGTAGAGTGATCAATCTCATTCAGCTCCAAATGGGGGGACAAAAAATCTAATTCATTCGTTCAAGTGCAGGGAATGAATACCAACCGATTATTCTAACGTAGCTGTCCTCCAATGCTGTAACGGACGGGATAGAGGAACTAACAAGGGCTAGTAGCCATTTAACTTTTAGTTTTTCGCTAACGGTGGGGAACGATTTTCTGCCTATAAGACACGTCACTGTAGTTTAAACGCTTCGTTGATGTGCGACGTTTCTACAGCACGTTTCCGACCTCACGTAACAAAAATATTTCAAAGGAAGTTTTTAGTTCTATTCATATTTTTGCTCATCCAGTTAAAAAATCAACAATCAAACTCAAAGGAGAGCGTTTTGTTTGGCTTAATATGAGCCATATGACATCAAAAATATGGTAAATACATGGCATCAAAAGCAATCGGAATTTAATCAACATCATCGTTCGACACTTGAAGAGTTCCGAGTGCCAAATCGACGTTTTTTGCCACATTAATATTGATTTGATTGGACATCTTCCACTTTCTGCAGGTTTTAGGTACTTTCTTACATGCATTGGTCGATTTACCTAATGATGGACAACAGCCATTCCTATTTAAGACTTAACAGCAGAAATCTTTGCCAGAGCTTTAGTTCACGGATTGATAGCAAACTTTGGGGTACCGGATGCAATTTCAACAGATCAAGGAACGCAGTCAAAGTCAAAGCTATTTAAAGAACTATATCAAATCTGATTGGCGCAAAACATTTTAGCACTATAGCTTACCATCCGCAAGCTAATGGTATCATAGAACGCATCATGCATCAAACACTCAAAATGGCTATAAAATGTCACACCAACAGCAACCGGATTGATACAGACTTCCAATTACGTTATTGGGACTCCAAACTACTTTCAAAGATGATCTTAAAGCAACATCGGAAGAAATGATTTTTTTGGAGAAACGACAAAGTTACCAGGGGAATTTTTCAGCAATTCTATAGATGAGTAAGTTGACAGCAATTTCCTCTACAACCTACGAAAAGTAATGGAACAACTTAAGCCTGTAGCTACCATTCTTCACACAAAGTCTTCGGTCAAAAAGATCTTAAAAAATTCACTCATGTCTTCATTAGAGATGATTCTGTACGAGCAATCACCGTAGGATGGCCCTTTCCAAATTGTCAATCGAAATTGATTTATTTCGAGAACTGCTAAACCGACTTCGATCAAGTAACTTATTTACTATAAGAAGTAGTCAAAAGTTGCACTCAAATCACTCAGCTCTTACGCCTTCAGCTCTAATCTTGTGTGTGAATAGGCTTAACGAACTTTGCAAGAACAACAATATCTCACTCCATAGGGTACCTCTGGCCATGTCGGGGTCCAGAGTATTGAGGAGACAGACTCTCTAGCCAAATAGGTGAAACTACCCCCTTAATGGGGTCTGAGCCCTTTTGCAGAAGGAGAAAATGTGATTAAAAACAAAGTCAAAAAAGAGGGCTTAAAGAGGCTTAAAGATCCAAAAATTGGAAGGAATTCTTCAAGCCGAGGCAGACAAAACAATTTAGATGGACAGCTAAAAATGCGAGGAACATTTTCTCAAGGCCTCTATATCGTCGTACCTACTGATTAAAACGTCGAGTTCGATATTTAACTGTAATCCAAAACTTTCCTTCCATCGAAAGGACAAATTAGTAGACACCTGTATGAACTTAATCAACAAAAAAAAACAAAAAGAATAAATAATCAATTTGTTTTTCGTGAAATAGATGTAAAGAACCGCATTCTATTTGAATTGTAGCTCATGATGTTGAATTAAGTTACACACTCTTTTTCTGTTGCTGTCTTAAATATATAATTACGATTAACCATATATAGCGGCCCACAAACACGCACGATTTCCTTGCCTTTCCTATAATGATACAAACTGAAGAAGTTACTGCTTTCCATATATTTACGCAAGGACGAAACTCCGCATACTATACTTACTACCTACAATACCTAATAATAATTTAATTAGTTCAATGACGACAGTCCTTGGTGTGTGAGTGAAGTGAGTTTTCGAAGAGCAGCTTAATTGATTTATCCAAGTATCTCTAATGATCAATTTTAGATTTTCGTATAATAAATTCAAACTCATCAAGAAGTTATAGAGTATATGGGAAGCATGTACACACATACATACATAATACGAGTAGATGTTTGTTGTAGCTCATAAGACAGATGATTTCTTTTATCAAAATTCCTTCCTTCCAGAAAAGGCACGTTCTCTAGGTATAGTATCTACACCTTGCAGATATGACGGCGAACGGCCGACATGACACACGATGGCAGCAAAGAAGGTAGTGAATGGTGAGGTGTGTAATACTTAATTTATTTAAGATTATTTACCCAGGAATAATGGAGTTATATTCATCCATTCTCTATTCGGCTGAAAAATTAAAAAGGATTTTCAATTAAGTAAGAGATAAATAACAATGAAGCACCTGTTTCCTGTCAATGTTGATAGCATTTACAGTAGTGGATCCATGTGAAAGTAAAAACAAGGCTCATTTTTATGTTAAATAAACCCAAGGAACGATGTTGACCAAAGTTCGCTTCAGGCCAATTTAAGTTGCCTCAAAAGGAACCATTCTGATGAATTCAAGGCTCTAAGTACGAGTTTTTTCTCCAAAACAGTTTCATGTCGTTTTTGCGTCAATAATTGAAGTTTAAAATGTAAAAAAAAACATTCAAACTGCTTGTGGACTATACTGTTGTTCTACAACTTCCAATTGGTAGAATTATTATTTTGACGGCGGATTCAAAAACACCAACCAGAAAAATTTACAAATTTTATTAAACTTGTGTTTTATATCTATTGAGTTTTAAAGTACATGACTAAAATAATTAGTAGTCAATTTTTAACAGTCAAAATTGTTAAATTTGTATAAATGTGATCAGATTTGGTCTTAAAATTTTAATCAATCAACACAAATTCGAAAACAAACAGATACAAATAACCACTGAATTCAGCGTGTTCTCAAATCATTACATAGGTGTACCAAATTTCATTGATTTACGTAAATATTGGGCGTGGGAAAATATTTTTGGTCGTCAAAATTTAGCAAACGGACCACTGTGCCCCCGGGCGTGCTAAGAGAACAAAATTGCATATAGGTATTCTAATTTGACAACCAAAAATAAATTTCTTCAATTTGGATCGATTTGATGAATTTTGGATTAAACTGTATTCCCCCTATTAATAAACCACGAACAACGGTGTGATAGGTTAGGTTAGGTTGTTGGGCTGACAAATTGGTGTTGTTATTGTCACACTTAGATCAATGTAGATCCATTGTGCTACCCATGAGTGTAATCACTCTATTGTGATAAAAACCTATGTGTTCTTTAATCAGTCAAGCCATTTTGAGGCATTCACGAAGTTCAATATTTTAGTTTCCGAAATATTTGATAAATCTTCTAGATTATCAAAGAAGTAACTACCAAGAAATTTCATTCTTTGGTGGCAGAGTGCAGGGCAGTGACAGAGAAAGTGCGATGTGTCTTCATGCACCTCTTCATCACCACATCCCCTACATATGTCATCTGTACTAAGTTGCATTTTAAATTTATGATATTTTAGTAAATTATGTCCGGTGATTATGCTCGTAAGAGAGCGAAGGGACTTCTTACTAAGTTGCATAATTTTTTCTGGCCATATTTTCCTAGTAGTATCACAGGTGTCAAGTAGATTCCACCTTTCATTGAATTTCTCTAGGATTAAGTCTGAAATTTTCCGTTTAATGTTACAGGGCGGGATGTTGACCAGCTCTGCTTGACTAGCGTCAAGCGCTGATCCCTGTCTTGCCAACTCATCGGCATTTTCATTACCCGGTATCCCGCTGTGTCCCGGGACCCAGCAGAGTCTAATATTGTGCTGCGCGCCAAGAACCTTAAGCTCTTCGCGACAGCAAGAAACAAGCTTCGATTTAATCACATTGGCAGAAATCGCTTTTATTGCCGCTTGGCTATCAATGTAAAAGGTGATATCAGCCCGTGGTATCGCCATCATTGATACCTGTCTAGCAGCTGTTGTCACTGCCAGGACCTCCGCTTGGAAGACACTACTATAATCTGGGAGCCTAAGTGAGTTGTTTAGCTCAAGAGGTTCTGAGAAAAAGCCTGCACCAACACCCGTGTCCATTTTGGAGCCATCAGTATAGATCGCTATTGCGGTTTCACTGGTGTAGGGTTGGTTATTCAACCATTCTTCTCTGCCTGGAAAGGCAGTTTTAAATGGTTTATGAAAGTCAAATTCGGGTGTTTTATAGTCTGTAATGATACTATCACTCGAATATTTGTGAAGAATCTGAGCATGTCCTTTTGTGCTGTTTTTCCAGGAATTAGTCTGGCTTAGCCGTAAGGCGCTATATGCTGCGGATTCTTGTACGAAAAGGTCTAGGGGTTTCAGGTTGAGTATCGCCTCCAACCCTGCAGTTGGAGTGGATTTCATGGTCCCTGTAATCCCAATGCACGCAAGTCTCTGAACTTTTGTCAGAGTTTTGAGGTTTGTGCTTTTTTCAATTGCATTCCACCAGACCAAATTACCATAAGTTAGTATTGGTCTAATTATTGCCAAATACATCCACCTGATAATTTTTGGACTCGGTCCCCAGAATTTCCCAAAGATTCTGTTACAAGAATAGAATGCAATCATTCCTTTTTTGGCTCGTTCCTTAGTGTTAAGACTCCAGTTTAGTTTCCTATCTAGAATCACACCAAGATACTTTGCCTTATCTGAAATCTTCAGAGGTGTGCCTTCAATTGAAGAAATTCTGAAGCTTGAGTAGGTAATGCGGTACCACCGCGTGGGAACTTTTTTTACGACCTTTTTAATGGTTTTTTGGTGGCTGTTTGTTAATTGCTTTTTTATTGCGTTTTAATTGTTTTGTTTTCCTTTGACGGCACGAGGCGGCTGGTTTTTGACGATTTTTTTCGGGGGTGGGTGAAAAAAAATATATTGACGTTGGTTGTGGTGTAATTTGAGATGGGATTATGGGATGTTGATCATGAATGTGAGAGGGATCTTTTGTGGGGGTTCTTATGTGTTCGTATATTGAGGATCGGTATTAGATGATATATATGTCAAGTGGATTTCTTGCACTGCTGTCGGTTGATGTCTTTCAAGTGTTGTTGTAGTTAGATACATATTTTTGTGTATATTCCTGTTTGTCATCACCAGATATGCTGACTTGTTAGATGAGGGCATCGACCTAGTCCGATAGTCCAGCATTTAGGTTGAGGGTTGAATATTGAAGTTGATATTGTGTGCGGAGTGTACTTGTGAGAAGTGTGTGTAGTTTGTTCGCTATTAGAGTTTTGATTTTTATGATAAGGTTGCTGGGTGACAATGAGGTGTGAGTATAGTTATGGTGTTTGTTTCTATATTTGTATTTTATGGTGTGTGCTGGGGTTATGTGGTGTTTGATGTTTAAAATAGGAGGTTGGGGGTTGCTTGTACGCTGACGCGCGCGCGTAGGTGTGCTGCCTGTGTATTTGGAGTGAAAGGTTGCTATTTTTTGAATAGAATGAGTACGAATATTTCTTAAATAAAAGAAAAGTGAAATCATTTTAATAAAATAAAGTTTTTTATTTTGAAAATATACAGAAAATATGGTTTTTATTTATTTTCTTTTGAAACAGGTATCCATGAATTGTGATCGGATGCAAAACCAAGCCATTTTACAAGTAATCGATCTTTTTTCCTTCGAAGCACTTTTTCGATGAGATATGTATCGGGAAACTTTGTTTTTTGTAATTCCAGCTCATAAAACCCTCCTTTGATAGGGCGCCCCTGATAGTCTTCTAATAGATATGTAACTGGATTTGTATGTTGAACTTTGGCTATTTTGAAGATCTCTGTTGTCCAATTCGGTGTGTATCCCTTATCAAATACATGTTTGTATTTACTTATTCTGACAAATTCTCCCACCTTGAACTTTGGAGCAATATGAATTTTGATGTGATCATATATTGTTGATAGTATTTGCTTTTCATTTGCAGCATTGACTTTGGACGGCTTCATTTTAATAGTACGATGTTTTGAATTGTTGTACTTTTTAGTTAGTGTATCTATTATATCAATCCAGCAATATGAACCATTAGCACTGAACTCTTTCCACATAAGGGTTTTCAAAGTGCGATTAAATCGTTCGACAATCGAAGCTTTAAGAGATGTAAATGTCGAATAATGATTGATTTGATGTTTTTTCATAAGATTTTGAAAAGTAGTGTTGAAAAATTCTTTCCCGTCATCTGTTTGTAAATTGTTTGGAATGCGACCCTTTTTTAATATGTTTTTCATAGCTTCAGTGACACTCGATCCGGTTTTATTTTTAATGGGAGCTGTCCAAGCAAATTTAGAAAATGCATCAATTACAGTTAGAAGATATCGATTATTTTTATTATCTGCTGAATACGCCCCCATTTCGACAAGGTCAGCCTGCCATAAATCATCAAGTCCCTTGATAATGACTCGCCTCTTTTTGAAATTTCTCCTTGCTGACTTATGTAGTTCTTGGACAACGTCTCTTTTACTCATCATTGTACAGAATGATTAAAACAACAAAACATTTTGCCTTCTTATTAGTTTATTCATTTAAAATGTTCTTATAAAAATTCACAATTCTCTTAATTTTATAAATTTTAACCTTAATTATATAACATGCGCAAGTATCTGGTCCTTCACTGCACAAATTTGGTGAAGAGTTTGAAGGGCAGCTCAGGAAATGAAACCCCTTCTGGGACATAGTATAATCATTTTCTTTAAATCTCTTTACAAAAGAAATACACTGCATAGCTTCGGAAAAGTGTGCCTCATGTATGATGTGTTGATTGGATTTTAAAAATGATAGAAATTCATCAGCGACTAAATTAATTTTTGAAGGAGACATGTTTTTCATTTGAATTGTGAATGCAAACTGAATTTAACAAACAGAATGTTAAAGACATTGTTTTTAAAATATTTATTTTAGTCTTTTATACAACGCCATCAATTTGTTAATTCTTATCAACCTATTTTCAACCATGTAGCACGCACATGTATCTGGTCCTTCTTTGCATAAATTTGAAGACCAAGGACAGTTAACAAAATGACAGCCATAATCAGTCATTGTCGAGGATACATTAATAAATCGTTTCAAGAAGACTATACAGTTCAAAAGCTCCTCATGATGTTCGTCTAGTAAGATGTTCTTATTTTCTTTAACGAACTTTAAGATTTCATCGAATATCAATGTAGGCTTTATTTTGGACATCACGAATTAATGACTGATCACATCGGTATTTAGGTAAAGACTAAATTATGTTTAAGTAGATATGACATGTTTATCTTTATTTAAGTATTTTTCAATTTCAATTTGAAAGTATTGTCTAACTTGTTCAATTTTTTCGTCTACATAATTTTTAGTAGTGGCGTCTCCTTTTTCTTGTGGTTCTTGAATGTTTTGTAAACGTTTCCCGTTTAAGTTATAATTGCCGTTTTTCGTAATAAGAAATCCCTCGCCAGGAGCCCCAGACAATCCTCGTTCACCCTGTGCACCCGGTGGTCCTTGCTCGCCTTTTTCCCCTTTTGCCCCCATTCGGGGGAATGATCTATTCGAAAAACGTCCAAATTTATCAATACTCATGTTTTTTTTAATTTTTATACAATAATATTTGATTCTTTCAGCTCTTCAATGATTGAAACAATTTCGTTAGAGTGATTATTATGCCCGGATTGATGTGAAGCAATTAGAAGTCTCATTCGATCTACAAGCTCATTGGGATCATCCCAGAATATATAGTCTTTTTTCATTTTTGATAACTGCATCAATCCACTTCCTATAGTTGTAGGTGACAAATTAGGGCTATTATGTGTGCTATTTCCAAATAATTTACGTATTATATTTTTGTATTTATAACCACGATTGCCACGAACTTGTTTTTTCGAGTCATAAGAAACCCTATGTGCATTGGTATCATATAATATCGTCTTGTAATTTTGTAAATCTTCATCATTGTAGATGGATTTATCAGGTATTTTCTTAAATATTAGCTCATATAATCCATTTGTTCCTTCAAAGTTCTTATTTTTAATTTGTAAATCTTTTCCTTGAACATTAAATTCGGCATTTCCAATGAAAAACTTTCCTTTTTTTAAATGTATGCCATATACGTTATCAATTAAGTTGGAATTATTTACAAATAAATCTAAATACGTTTTTGGCAAATCTTGAAATTCTTCTTGAAATAATAACTGTTTTGCAAAGTCACGGTATCTGAGATTTTGATTTGAAGTTTTTGGTGTTTCTTTGTGATGTTTTTGAGTAACAGCTCCTGTAGAAGTAATGAAAGAACTAACGGAAGTGTTAGGAGGAGTGATAAATTCTTCGTTCAAAATGTGCTTTATTTTCTTTATTGGACTTTCAAATACATTTTGTTCGTATGCTTCGTCCTGTTTAATTTTTGATTTTTTCACTAGTTCGTTTAGAGGTTTAGTAATTGGTTTAAGGGTTTCTTCTATTTGAGTTTCGTAAGCTTCTCTCCCATTTCTCAGAGCTTTGTATTTATTTCTTAGATCATTGGTGGTTTTGATAAGCTGTTTTGTTAATTTCACATCAGTGTTCATCATATTGATGACGTTTTTTACAGAGACAATCGGTTAATAAGTGTCGTATTCCTTGAACAAATCTTTCTAGAGGATTTAAATCTAGTTTGATATTGATCTTCTTTGATGAAGAATGATGGTCTCCAAACTGTACAGAATCAGTTTTTAAAACTATTTTGTGGTCACTTAACTTTTCTGAACTGCTCTCATAGAACATTTCTATACATATGACAGAATATAGTTACGTGATCAGTTTTTAAGGCAGATGCAAAGTATTGCTCCTGAACTGGTTTGAACCGTTTCTAATCTGTTTCCTAACTGGTTTAAACCGCTTTTAAATGCCTCCATATCGTTCTTAACTGCTTCCGCAACTGGTTTGAACAGTTTATTAACTGGTTTGAACCATTTATTAACTGGTTTGAACCGTTTATTAACTGGTTTGAACCGTTTATTAACTGGTTTGAACCGCTTTTAAATGCCTCCGTATCGTTCTTAACTGCTTCCTGAACTGATTTGAACTGTTTTATTCCCACCAAACTGCTCTAAACTGAATGAATGATAATGCAATCTGCTTATAGCTTTAGAAAACAATCAAATCCTCTTCTATAACGTCCTTCATTGAAGGGACTATCCTTGTTAATTACCAAAAACCCGTAGTTGGTGTTCCAACATTCTGCACATACTTTTTGAAAGGTATTAAAGGTCATATCCGTATTGACATGATCATTATAAATGTGTTTCAAATTCATATCATCCTGTTTGAAGACTATGAGAAAATTAGCATTGTCTCGAATTAAATGTTTTGGTATTCTTGTATATGTTTGACACAAATAAAAACTGTCGATATGATGATGCCGACCCATACTAAAGTAAGTCCGGATAGTGTCTTGCTTTTCGCAGGCAATATCATCAAATATAAATATAGAATTTGGCTTAGCCTTTTCAGGGGGAATAACATCAGTGTTGTTGGAAAAAGTAAAGAATCCCATGTTTTTTATTGGTTTGATGGCACTTCGAAGAAACTCATACTTTGGTTGGTGTAGAGATTTAGAATAAATGTAAATATTTTCGAATCTCAATCCATTCGAATGTTGTAGCAAACTCATCATAACATTTGTTTTACCACAATTTGAGGGGCCTGTGATTATTCCTCTTATACTATTTGGTAAAAGTTTACTATGCTTTGTTGTTACAACTCTTTTACCCACATCCATGTTTTTTATTGGTAACTGGTGTAGTTGTTTAATGAACCGCATGGTGATAAGAACTAAACAATTTCATATATATACAAAGTTTATATTTGAAACGCCGTCATTGCATTACCAACCACCGTAAAATAATGTACACATTATCTGTATAAAATGATTGATTTTTCAAAAAAGTTACACAGTCGACGAGCTTACGCTAAAGGAAAAGGTTTGATAAATTCTGTTATTAACAAACTACCTCTTGAGCTACATCTTCCTGGTTATCAGTACTGTGGACCTGGAACAAAACTTCAAAAACGTTTAGCTAGAGGTGATCCTGGAATCAATTTGCTTGATCAAGCATGCAAAGAACACGATATATCTTATTCTAAAATAAAAAATACCTCTGATCGACACCACGTAGATAAGATTTTATATGAAAAAGCCTGGCAGCGAGCGAAATCAAAAGACGCAAATATAGCTGAGCGAGCAAACGCACTACTAGTTACTAATCTTATGAAAGCAAAAGTAAAATTAGGTATGGGTTGTTCAAAAAGTAAACGAAAAACATTTAAAAGTGGAAGAGGAGTAGGAGGAGGAGTTAGAGGAGCAACTAAAAAACTTTCCTTTAGAGGAGTAATAAAAGATATTGGAGAAGTTATTCAACGCAATTTTGGAAAAGTTCTCCCCTCGTTCCAGCTGAAGAAAGCTATTCGAATAGCATTATCATCTGCTAAGAAAATATTTAAGAAGAACGCCAATAGCATAAAGACACCTAGAGTTATTTCTGTACCAAAAACCGGTGGAGCAATTCCATTTCTTCTTCCTATATTTGCTGGACTTTCAGCTCTTGGAGCTTTATCAGGGGGAGCTGCAGGTGTTTATAATGCTGTAAATAATGTTGTTGTTGCTAAAAAAGATCTAGAGGAAAAAAAGCGTCATAATAAAAAAATGGAATCGATTGCAGTTGGACATGGCTTACATATAAAACCATATAGAAAGGGACTTGGACTATATTTGCAACCAGAGGCAAAAAACTTTTAAATTCGCTACCCGATCGTGCATTGAACGAATTGGATTTGAGAAATTTCGCAAATACTTTTATTCCACATTTTCGAGGAGTTTTTATGCGTGATAAATTACCAATAGGTAAACCCTTAAGAAACGAGTGTGGAATTGTTAATCTTGATTCTGCAAATGGTCCTGGAACACATTGGGTAGCGTATTACAAAAAAGGGCGTCAAATTGAATATTTTGACAGCTTCGGAAATCTTCAACCACCAGTTGATGTAATTAATTATTTAGGAAAAAATATTAAATATAATTATACAAAGTATCAAGATTATGACTCTGTTAATTGTGGTCATTTATGTTTGAGATTCTTATACGATTCTTATTTTGAATAAATAAAAGGTTTTATTTAAAAATTATTTCATTGGCATTCTTATCTTCATGGCGTTGACACTAACATTAAGTGGGAATACTTCCCATCTAACAGCAGAATATTTTCCACCTTTGAACTTGGATCAGGACTATGTTTGTGGATTAATTGATTTCCAAACATACAACTCCATACCAAATGTTGACGAACGAAACAATATGTTTCATGTAGGAAATCTTGACATTGAAATTCCTGTAGGATCGTATGAAATAGACGATATTGCTTCATATATTACCGATCAAATATTATTACTAAATTCCACCACTACAGTTAGAATAAAAGCAAATAATAATTTATTAAAAGCAACAGTTGAAAGTAATGAGGAAATATTTTTTGATAGGCCTAGAACTATCGGAAAATTACTGGGTTTTACTAAACGAGTTCTTAAACCGGGTGTATCACATTTCTCAGATTTACCTGTTGATATAAACAAAGTAAATGTGATACGCATCGAATGTAATATCATTGTTGGTTCGTATTTAAACAATAATCCGGTGCATACAATTCACGAATTTTCACCAGAAGCTGCAGCTGGGTATAAAATCATAGAAGTTCCAAAAAATGTTATCTATTTACCAGTGAATGTCAAACGTATAACTTCTCTGACGTTAAAGTTCGTAGACCAGGAAGGTGACTTGATAAATTTTAGAGGGGAAACAATAACTGTACGATTGCATTTAACCCCAAAATCTTCATAATGTTGGTCTATAATAATTATATATCCGAAGCTAAGCACGGCCATTCGATTAGTTCTGCTCGAACCCCAAACCTGACAAGACCAAAACTCTCCCCCGAAAATAAAGCTTATTTACTAACACTTGGATTTGCCCTAAAGTAAAAAACGAAATATGAGTGAAATATTAAATATTTACACCCGACCTAGCCATGATAACAGTATCACGAAATTCGAGTATCATAGTTACTCACCTTTTCTTCAATCCTTCAATCAAAGCGATGAAATACGTATCCCCATACAACAGCCAGACTTGTGCATTTTACCCAGTGAAAGCTTCATTTACATAGAAGGAGGTCTTACAAAATCCGATGGATCACCCTCATCTACAGTTAAATTATGTAATAATGCAATGGCATTTCTGTTCGAAGAAATACATTATGAACTTAATGGAATGAATATCGAGAGCAATAAAAATGTCGGGATCACAACAACACTAAAAAATTTTATATCATTGAATGAGAATGAAAGCAAGTGTTTGGAAAATGCTTCATGGTCTGGATGTGACAACATTGCCCTTTCATCGGGTACGTTTAACTTTTGCGTTCCATTAAAAAGTCTATTAGGATTTGCGGAAGATTACAAACAGATCATAACAAATGCTAGACATGAATTGATTTTAATTCGAACTCGATCAAATGAGAATGCTTACTATTCTACAGAAAATGAAGACTTAAAGCTTTCAATTTTTAAAATGCAGTGGAGAGTACCTCACATTACCGTAGCTGATTCAGATAAGCTAATATTATTAAAACAAATCCAATCAAAACCAATTCAAATTCACTTTCGAAACTGGGAATTATACGAATACCCCTCACTTCCTACAGTCACTGACCATATATGGACAGTTAAAACTTCAAGTCAACTAGAGAAGCCTAGATATATTATTATTGCTCTACAAACTGGACGGAAAAATCAAAAAAATAAAGACGTAAGCAAATTTGATCATTGTGATGTCAGTAATGTCAAGGTGCATTTGAACTCGGAGTCATACCCTCGTGAAGATTTAAATTTAAAATTTAAGCTGGATCGTTATGCAATTTTATATGATATGTACACCAAATTTCAACAATCCTATTACCAAAAGCAATCACTACCACTTTTAACTAGGGAAGAATTTAAGGATATCGCTCCAATCACAGTAATTGATTGTTCCCGTCAAAATGAAACAATTAAAACCGGACCTGTTGACGTAAAAATTACACTCAAAACTTCAACCCCTATTCCACCTTCAACATCAATGTATTGCTTAATTTTACATGATCGAGTAATTGAATATAATGCATTAACTGGAGAAGTTCACAAAATCATTTAATTACATGCCACCATAATATAAAACAATCATTTGGAAAAGTAAAGAAGATATAACCACATCACAAAATGGATAATAGCTATATTGTGGACTTTCAAGGCTTCAAAGGGTTAAACAACGTATTCATCTTGAAGGAGATAGCCATATTCCATGATGGACACAATCATCATTTCATTGTTTCACCTCCATATGACTTTAGTTTACTACTCACTTCACTTAAAAAACAAGCTCATTGGTTATTTTTTAACCATCACGGATTAACATGGAATGGAGGGTTTACGGATTTTCATCAAGTAAAGACATTTCTTCGAGACAAAATTAAAATTGGAACTGTTTACGTCAAAGGGACTGAAAAAACAATGTGGCTAAAAAAACTACTTAATAATGATAACGTAGAAGTTATTAACCTTGAAGATGTCTGCAAAACATGCCCCCAAATTTCAAAGCTTAAACAAATTTATTCTGATGCTGATATCATGAAATGTATGTACCATGAAAAATGTTGTGCACTTCAAAATGTTCATCTTTTAAATAAGTTTATAAGTGATTCCAAGCAAATGTAAACTTTTCTTTTTATCAGAAATAAAACCAAAAACATTGTAATTTAAATTATTTTTATTTCATAAGGTAATTTTTGTTTATGTTTTTTAATACAAAAAAAAAAACGTTTGTTACATAGTTTTTTATAAGGTAGAAGAAGAATTTGTTGAGTCATAGCGTTGTCTTTTGAATCCATATGGAACAGAACTGTGATCGTCGAGGAAGCGACGTTTTTCCGCTTTCGGATTATAAGTTTTTGATTCTGTTACAGAAACCACTTGATGTTCCCGCGTTCGTCGAATGCTTTTATATTTTAATAGTATACTTTCATTATCTTGAGAACAATGATTTAATACAGCTTGTTTAATAGTATCAAAATTAACTTTTTGGGATGATTCGTAATTTAGAAAGATACCCTTTACTTTACAGACAATGTGTTCAGTATTATCTTTTGTGCTAAAGACTTTAAAGGCATAGTTTTTGGGGCCTCCACTTACAAATTCAGTTATAAAACTTCCATTTCCGTAGCCTTCTAGTTCATCAGTCATATCACCAATAAATTCTCCAGTTGGTGGTTCAAATTCTCCCTGTCGACTTACGTATACCACAGAATCAGTGTCGTAATATAGAACTCTTTCTTCTAATTTTTCTAAATAACTGTATAATTTAAGACGAGCAAGTGTAGTTGTATAGGCAGCAACACAAACGTTAACCGTTGATAGAGGTTCCATTGCATCTTCTTTTATTTCAAAATTAATCACAACGTTTTCTTCATTAACCGGAAGAATATGCAAAACATCTACAGAAGGATGTGTAAGCAATAGAAACAAATCCGAAGGGTCATTTAAAATACATGTTTGTTGTTGATTTTCACGCTGTCCAAATTTCCCCCAAAATGAATTTAAAATTAATTTTGCTAATGACCTCTTTCCTGGGTTGCTACAAATTTCTGATGATTCCAATTTAATATTTTCTTTATTGAGAAATTCAGAAATGTATTTTTCTTTTTCTTGAGCAGATATACATTTGCTTGGCCACCCCGATGCTTCTTGTTTCATCTTTAAAAATTTATTCATCATCGAAGTGAAAAGACCTTCAGATTTTGTATCTGGATTGTATTCAATTACTTCGTACTCCCATATTTCGTAAACATAAAGTAATTTGTAGCCTTTTTCAATTGCTTTCAAAACTTCATCAACTACCCAGGTTCCTAGTAGGGATCTTTGGTCATCAGAGTGAGTGCAAAATTGATTTTGATTTTTTTCGCTACTGCAACTTCTACATAAAGAAAACATAAGCTTGTTATTTTGTTTCATAGGTAGGACTGGATGCAATAGATGTTCTGGGGGTAGAATTTTACATTTAACAAGACCGTTCATATGTTCCAATTTCAAGTCAGAGCAATTAATGTGAACTTTTGGATGTCCGATAGGAAATTTTCCATTTTTACAAACCCATGGATATAAAGAACATACGTCAATATATTGAATTTTTTCCCCTTCTTTACACTTATAGTAATTAACCGAATTCCCCGTTCGACCGCCATAGAAAGCATCACGTGGATTTAAGGGGGAGTTAAGTATCAATGCATGTGTATTTAAAAAAATTAAATCTTCTTTATTGAACGAGTGCAATTGTCTTTGGAATTCGCAGGACCACATTTCAATGACTTCGTAATTGAATTTTCTTAGTCGCTCTGATTTGGCCTGTGTTCTCTCGTATCTGCGATTTAAAGTATCATTGGGGTCTTCGAAGAGAGGATCATCACGTTTGTGTTTCAAACAGAGCGGGTGACCGTGATAGTAGCATCCGTGATATTCAAAGATTTGTCTGGTTTCTTCACAAAATCCGTCAACTCTTACACCGTTGATAACTGCTTCTCTTCCTTTTGATGCATTTTGTATGTCAATATTACGTTATATTTCCTCCCAAATCAACCACTTTATTGCATCAGTTGATTGATTATCCACACATCTGTACCCATTTTTAGGTATTAAGCCAATAGTGTTTGGAAGAAGAAAGTTACGTCTAAACACAAGATTACATGCTGACGCTATAGTTGTTGCTTCCAAAAATGGTTCAACATTACTCTGATTGAGAAACAATGTTCTAAATGTCAAACATGCCTCGGTCAAAATTTCAACATCGCTTATGCAATATTCCACAAGTTCACGTTGCATGTCAAAATAATTGTTTTGATGTTCGGCATACCATTTTAAAAAGACATTGCGGTCTTCTACCCTCATTGTATCTGGTGAGTAAAATTCTATTGCGGGGAGTTTTCCAGTATAGTTTTTATTTTCCTTAGTATTGAAGTAGTGAGGAAAATAACCTTTCTTTAAAGCTGGTGGAAGATCAAACGCTTTCGGAAGTTTTGATAATGCCATAGGAAAGTAATTTAATGAGTCTATAAATTTTACATTTCCTATTTGCATTAAAATAATTTTTGTTCCACGCATGATCAATTCAGGAGTCAGTTTTGTTTTTTCCAAAATGTAATTCAAAATGAATTGATGATCATATGCTTGACCATTATGAGCTATGACGATTACTTTTTTAAATTTTTTTCTAATATCTAATATGTAATTTAAAAATTTAGGTACCACATCTTGCTGGTCTTCTTTTTCTCTAATTACATTTAGTGAATATTTGCACTTTTGACAAAAATATAAGTTTGGAATATGTAGGCACTGATCACATTTTTGTTTAAACACACACAAATTTGGTTCATGTAGTTTTGCTTCTCCTACTATCACTTTCTCTTGGCGGCTTTCTAAATCATAAAATATGTACAAACAGTCTTTATAATTGGGTGTTCTCCTGTCCGGAAGAATGTAGCAATGATGGTTTTTGTCTACATGTTTGCTGCACTGCTTGCAAAAGTATTCATTACAAATATGCTGTCGAGTTACTTCGTGTGTTTTTAGACACAATAGGCATCTTTTCATCTGGTGACATATAGACTTTTTTCCAATAGTACCGCTCATTTGATGATTGTCAAAACATTCTTTTCCTCTGAAGATTCGATTGCAGTCTTCACATAAAATCTCATTTGGGGTTTTGGTGCAACTAGGTGTTTGTTGGCATTGGGGACAGGATCTTACACATTTATGGTGGTTTTTTGCATCATATGGTATATGACACTTTTCGCAATAATAACTGCAACAAAACGCGGATGTCAATGATGTTATTACACAGTAATGTTTATTATGGTACAGCAAATTAATTTTTTTCTCTCCTTCACATTCATCTGCAACAGAAACTCCTTCAAAAATAATGTTCCGACCTTTTGCTCCGTGTTCATAGACTGTTATTTTATAGTCCTTTAAGTGATTTTGAAAAAGTTTTAACTCTGCAACCCCGCAACCTTCAGAAGGTATATTGATCTGAACATCATTGATTAGTTTTAACGCTCTTTGCGTTTGAATCTTTCTGATGTCTTTTCTCAATTTTTGTATGTCATTTTCTTTGTCGGCATATGCTTTAGCTACAACCAACGCTCGAGGCAAACATAAATTATCCACATTATTTATTTGCATGATTCCTTTGCGTTTATTGCACTCTTCCTCGAATGTATTAAACATATGAGAAGGTTTTTTCCCTTCTCCTACTGGCATTTTTACCGAGGTAACTGACATACAGAAATTATCGGTGCTTAAACCTTCCGAGTTACTTTGAAATATTTTGGATATCATATCCCAAACATCTCTAAATTTCAACTCTGAGAGGTTTTTAAAATTAATCCATCCGTGACCTCTTTCGGTAAATCCCTTTCCACAGAAAGTAATTCCAACTTTATCTGTTAAATGAAGTCCTGCTACAGCGAATTTAATCATGTCGTGAATTGCCTCTTTAACCCACGAAGATGGTTCTTCATTCTTTGGTATGGGCTTGATTTTAAATTCAATTTTTCTCCCCTTTATTTTGAATCGCTTGACTCGAGTATCAATATCGCTCAAAACTTCAATTCGCTGAAAATTTAAAAGAAAAGAACAATGTCTTTAACCAAGCGAATACACAGAAAATAAATAAATAAAAACAGTATAATTTGTATTTTATAAAAATATATATATGTATTTATTTTCATTTTTTTTTTTTTTTTTTATTTAAACTCGTTATAGAATAAACGCTTTTGCGAGTTTATAAAATATGAGGGTGAAGAAATTAACCCACTCACATCTGGTTCATCTCCATCCTGATTTTGATGTTCTTGTTGCTGTTCTTGTTGCTCTTGTTGATGCTGTTGTTGTTGTTGTTGTTGTAGTTGTTGTTGTTGATGTTGTTGCTGCTGTTGTTGTGGTTGTTCCTTCTCATGAAAGTCCAGACTAAATGACTGCCCGCGAGGTCCCAACACCTCCAGCGAGCAGTTAGTCAAGTGGTTCACGTCTTCATCATCAAGTTTAGAAACAAGCCGTTTTGGCAGATACACCACACAGTCCTGGAGCTCCACCAAAATTTGCTCCCCAAACCGTGTAGTGCATCTATTGGCGTACATTATTGGGAATTTCTTTTTTAAAGTTAGTTTCGAAATGCTGCAAATCGGCTTCCTCTCTTCGGATTGCTTCAATGCATTTTTAATCTTCTTCAAGAAAGACATTTTGTTTTAATTATTTAAGTAAGAAGTTTGAATGTTCCAGATTCAGTAACACGAACGAACTGTTTTGAAACTGAAAGACCAGCGTGGTTTTATACTCTCGAAAGAATTTTTCTAAAACTATGTATATATCATTCTGGTCATTGTGGGAACGGCTTGTTTTGTTGATGATGACCGCGGTTATAAAAACAAATTGTTAGCTCTCCTTTTTCTTAAGAGATCGTGCCTTTTCTTTTGTCAAGTGTCGAATTCTCCAACTAATGCCTTCGATTTTTTTTTTGATTTTTTTTCATATCGGTAGTAAGTGTCTTCTGAGTTTTATTTACAACATTTTTACAATGATTTTTACGATGGGGATATTTGTAGATGCAATTAAAAAGTGTTGAGAATATCGGTTGACTGCACTTATTTGCTGCTGAATTTGTCTTTTTTTTCATTTGAAAGTGCTCAAATGTACTCCCTTAATTGTTTGCTTTTTTTTTTTTTGTATGTGCTTTCCTTAATAATAATAATGTTAAGATCTTACGATGAAAACAATTATAGATGAAATTAAAAAATTGAGGATATCGATTTACTTGATTTAATTAGATATTTTCTTCTTCATATTAAGATTTGAGGTATTTAGTTTATTAGATAATTTTACTTCGAGTCATTTAAAATATTTTTAATTGGATTTTCATTATGTTAAGTTAGGTATTGATTGTAGTCCTATTTTTGAAAGTGATAAAATATACTCCCCCGATTGATTGCTTCCCTATGGTGTACTTTCCAGAAACTAAAATAGCTCTTTGTGTAGAAGTCTTTGTCTTTGATTTTTTTTTTTTTTTTTGGTGTTGCCACGTGCCTTTCACTTATTTAAAATGTTGGTATGGGCATACATATTATGTTCTAAAGATAGATAGTTGAAAAATATATTTCAAATTCCTAATTTAATTTCTTTTCTTTTTTATGATTCTATTTGTACATTAATGGTATATATTCAATCTTTATTAGTTTCAATTAACTATACTACCTCTATTACTACAACCGCACCACCGTCGTTACGAAACCTTACACTCCCAATTACACAGGCAGCACACCTACGCGCGCGCGTCAGCGTACAAGCAACCCCCAACCTCCTATTTTAAACATCAAACACCACATAACCCCAGCACACACCATAAAATACAAATATAGAAACAAACACCATAACTATACTCACACCTCATTGTCACCCAGCAACCTTATCATAAAAATCAAAACTCTAATAGCGAACAAACTACACACACTTCTCACAAGTACACTCCGCACACAATATCAACTTCAATATTCAACCCTCAACCTAAATGCTGGACTATCGGACTAGGTCGATGCCCTCATCTAACAAGTCAGCATATCTGGTGATGACAAACAGGAATATACACAAAAATATGTATCTAACTACAACAACACTTGAAAGACATCAACCGACAGCAGTGCAAGAAATCCACTTGACATATGTATCATCTTATACCGATCCTCAATATACGAACACATAAGAACCCCCACAAAAGATCCCTCTCACATTCATGATCAACATCCCACAATCCCATCTCAAATTACACCACAACCAACGTCAATATATTTTTTTTCACCCACCCCCGAAAAAAATCGTCAAAAACCAGCCGCCTCGTGCCGTCAAAGGAAAACAAAACAATTAAAACGCAATAAAAAAGCAATTAACAAACAGCCACCAAAAAACCATTAAAAAGGTCGTAAAAAAAGTTCCCACGCGGTGGTACCGCATTACCTACTAGCTTGGTATTTTCGTTTTGTTTGTAAAAAGGACTAGTTCTGTTTTTGACGGATTAACCATCAGGCCACATTTCTTAGTCCATCTATTAACCTTAGAAAGGGCATATTCGATCTGTTCGCTGATAGTGGATAAGAATTTTCCTGTCGCTAATAACGCAAGGTCGTCAGCGTAGGCTACTACCCTTACTCCGCAGTGTTTCAGATCGAGTAGGATTGTGTTCATAACTAGCACCCAGAGGAGTGGTGACAGGACCCCCCCTTGTGGGGTACCTCTGGATGTGGTTACTCTCATTTGTATACCTGCTAGTTCCGAGTTAATTTGCCTGTTTTTTAACATGCACATAACCCAACCTATTAACGAATTTTCAACCTTATTGTCTACTAGAGCTGCTTTTACTGCTTCATTTTTCACGTTATTGAAAGCACCTTCAATATCAAGAAACGCAGCAAGGGTATACTCTTTGTCGCTTTTTGTTTTTTCAATCGTGCCAACGACGCTGTGAAGAGCCGTTTCTACACTCTTCCCCTTTGTGTAGGCACGCTGTGCTGGGGATAGTTCAACCAGTTTCAGAGTGCCTCGAATATGTAGGTCTATCAGTCTTTCAAACGTTTTAAGAATAAACGATGTCAGGCTAATTGGCCTGAAGTCTTTTGCTTCTGTGTGGCTGGGCTTGCCAGCTTTTGGAATAAAAACCACCTTGACTTCGCGCCATGACAAGGGTACATATCCCCATTTTAAACTATTAAGGAATATATTTTTCAGGTGCGGTATAATTAGGGTTTCGCTTTTCTGTAGCATCATTGGAAAGATGCCGTCAAGGCCAGGGGATTTATACGGAGAAAAGGAATGGATGGCCCATCTGATCTTTTCATCCGTTATAATATCCGATGGTACAATGTGTTCCGTGTAGGACTCTGTTTCCGGGTTGCTGTCATTTGACCCGCAGCCCGGGAAGTGAGTATTTATCAAGTGTTCAAAAGTCTCATTGCAGGATTCGGTCCAGCACCCAGTGGGCGTCTTAAGAGATCCTAGAGGGATCGAATCTTTGGAAAGAATTTTTCTTAGCCTGGCCGATTCGTTTGTACCTTCGATTTCACTGCAAAAAGTTCTCCATGAGTTTCGTTTTGCTCGTTGCGTTTCTGCTTTAAATTTTCGCTGACTGGTTTTATAGATATCCCAGTCAATATCGCTTCTGGTATTTTTAGCAGCATTGAAAAGTCTTCTCGTTTCTTTTCTCAAATTGCCGAGTTCTACAGTCCACCAGGGTGGTTTCTTTTTTCCCTTCCCAGTATGTTTCAGTGGACAACCTTTCTCAAAGGCGTTACTTAGAATCACCCTGAGATCTTCAGATGCTTGATCAATATGTTTAGGTTCTTGAATCGCAGTGTAATTGAGATTTTTGCATCTCTTCTCTAATTCCCTGTTAATGAGATCCCAGTTAGTATTCCTGAAATTCCTATAAGGTTTCGGACTTTCCACTGTATCACCTATCAACGGTGTGATAGAACTTAAGCAACTGTCAACTTGTAATTGATATTAATAAATGTGAAATGGCCGTTGACATATGTGATAGCGAACGGATAACTTTAACTCACCAAAATCATATAGTTTTATAATATACATAATACTTTAATCATGAAAGCACAATTTACTGTGTAACCGCCGAGCCGTTTCCTACAGGTACCCTAATCGTATAGCTATAGGATCTCATGTAAAGCATACGTCACTATAGTTACCATTTACCTCAAATACAATTAGAGACTAGAAAATCTCATACAATTTTGTTATTTAACTTTCCTAGTTCACACTTTGTTATAGCCGCAAATTTTATAAGGCGAGGTAAAGAAAACAACAACATTGTCTTTCTTTCTCGTCCGAGTGTCAGTGTGGGTTCCAATCAAATGTATAGAGAATCAAAGATCTGGCCGTAACAAAGCCTTTCACAAGTTGTTTCGGTGACAGATAGACATTGCTTAGCGGAGCGGAGAAGCCAATTTAACTTTTTTTTTTATAAAATTGTAGGGACATAATCTAGGGAGTACTACAGACATTAACAGTTTTATTATTTAAATGGTGTTTTTTTTAGAGGTATAGAACCTTAAGTTGGCAACAGTATTTTAACTGGACGCCATTTTGTCAGTTGTCAAGTGATTTATTTTAAGTTTGGTTTGGCATTTTGACATAAATAGACTCACACCTGAACAACGCTTCCAAATTGTGCCCAAATGGGCCCAAAACAAGAATGCCGTTGATCGCAATTTTTATAAGCTAATTTTTTTTCAGCGATGAAGCTCACTGTAGTATTTGGAGTGATGATAATCCTCAAGTGTATGTTGAGACACCGCTACATCCTCAAAAATTGACTGTTTGGTGTTCTTTATGGCTTGGTGGAATAATTGGTCCGTACTTCTTTAAAAACGATGCTGGCCAGAACTTTACAGTCAATGGTGACCGCTATAGAGCCATGATTACTGACTTTTTCGATCATCAATTGAACAACCAAGATGTGCAGGAGCTGTGGTTTCAATAAGATGGTGCAATATGTCACACAGCTCGTGCCACAATTGATTTATTTATTTATTTTATTTCATCAATCAAAAAAAAAGTTCTCTTATAGACTTATAGATAACAACATTTTACTATAGCTACAATAAAAATATATAAATATAAACGAACATCAAGTTGATCTCAGTACATTTAAAACCTAAATTTTAAAGGTATCTCTAGTGCAAATTCTGAAAAAATCTAACCTAGTACAAACTGAATTTGCTACCCTGATGCAACGAGAAACCGGTTCATTACGACCATAGTTAGATCTTTAAAATTGCTCGTAAAAAAGAACATATTCTCTGGATTATAACTAGGAACACGAATAGATATAAGTGAAAGAAGTTGTGCACATTTAATATGATAAGTAAGTATATCTCTAAAGATGATAATGATTATCGCAAAATATGCACGTCGATCTGCCAAACTCTGCATACCAAATAAGAGGCATCGAGTTTCATAACATGGAATAACAGTACCCCGATATTTCAAACCCTAAACCCAAACCTTGAAATATTTTTTTTGGATTTTTTCGATTCTTATACACGAGTTGTGGTAGTAAGGGTTCCAAGCTGTGTTGCAGTACTCAAGAAAAGATCGAGCGAGAGAGATAAAAAGAGTTTTTATAAAGGGTTTTCCAATAAGAGGTGTTATTTTGATATTCAAAGAAAAATCGCATTTTTTGAGATAAATGATCCGATGTCATTATAAAGAGGAAGGTATGCCATTAATAATGGACACAACATCAGCCAAATGGCCGCCACAACCACGCTTACAGGACCATATCCTTTTCATGAAATTTTCCATAACCAAATCGCAAAGTGGCTGCCCTATGTCCTCGATAGCCTCACGAATTCCATCTTTGAGGTCTTGAATCGACGCTGGGCTGTTGGCGTAGACCTTATCTTTCACGTAGCCCCAAAGGAAGAAGTCGCAAGGTGTTAAATCACAAGATCTCGGTGGCCAATTGTGATCACCTCTTCGAGAGATAACACGGTCCGGAAACTTTTCCCGTAAAAGATCGATGGTTTCATTGCTTGTGTGGCACGTAGCGCCGTCTCGTTGAAAGTAAACGTTGTCCAGATCAATACCATCCAATTCCGGCCATAAAAAATCATTAATCATCTCTCGATAGCGCAATCCATTGACTGTAACTGTTGCTCCAGCCTCATTTTCGAAACAGTCAGGTCCAATGACCCCGCCGGACCATAAACCGCACCAAACAGTCACGCGTTGAGGATGGAGAGGCTTTTCAACAATAACTCTTGGGTTTTTCGAGCCCCAGATGCGACAGTTTTGCTTGTTGACGTAGCCTCCGAGGTGGAAATGGGCCTCATCAGTCAAGATGATTTTTCGATGAAATTCCGGTTCATTTTCATGCATTTCAAGGACCCAATCAGCAAAGACACGACGTTGTTGATGATCAGCCGGCTTGAGTTCTTGTGTTAACTGAACTTTATAAGCCTTAAGACCCAAGTCTTTATGCAAAATACGGTGTAATGACGTTTGTGGAATGCCTAATTCCAAAGAACGACGAGGAATGGACAAACCTGGGTTTTCTTCAACACTTTGGGCTACAACAGCAATATTCTCAGTTGTTCTTGAGCGACGTGCACGGGTTTTATTCTTCACATCACTAACTTGTCCCAACAGCTCGAATTTGTCCACCAATTTCTGTATTGCGGTCCGACAAGGTACTTCACGACGACCCAAAAATGTTTTAGTTTTACGAACCGTCTCTGCCAAATGTTCACCATTTTTATAGTGAATTTTAATAATTTCAATGCGTTGTTGAAGCGTGTATCGTTCGATTTTTATTAATGGCGTAGTTTCTACTTGTCAAATGTCAAAAAATGACAGCTTCAAAAGTGACAGCTACCGAAATAGCGGGCTATTCAAAATAACACCTCTTATTGGAAAACCCATTACTTATGTAATGTAATGTAAAGTGCTGATCAATTTGGGAATAAAATACCGAAGCCTTAAACTACGTGCTTTAAATTTAATGCTTAAAAAAATACTGAATCCCCTTTTTCAATTTTTAAATGATGAAACGTGATATTACCCTCAAGTTCTGCTCCTATGATAACTGAATGATTCTTTTGCTTTAAATAAATAACGAGTTGACTAATAATATTGAATGTAATTCCCTTTAATGCCGTTGTATCCAAGGCTTTAAGTGAAGATGTTGATTTAATTTGATAACAAAACTGCAGAGTAAAAGATTATTCAATATGATGGGTGTGTGCCAACAAACATCGCACCATCTGAGACTGCCGTCTCTTAAACGCCCCACACACAAACCCATAGTGCTAGGCAACCATCAGGATCAGTAGGATATCTTTTTCCGGGTATATACCTACATACATATAAAGATACATATTTATTTATTATTATAAAGTCACGTCAATTAAAATCACATTTGAAGCTGGATGCTGGAAGAAAATAATTCAAAAATCTTTATCATTTCTAAGAAAATATTTGAAATGCCATCTTGCACAGCCACATCATAAATTGGATGTTTTTTTTTTTTTTAAATTCGTTGCGTGTTTCATAACTCATTTTTTTCTTCTATCCTCCATCCTCTAACCCCCCTCCTCTCCCTCATCTTTAAAAGCAACGTGTTGTTAGCTTCCTTTCCCATCATCAGTATCCTGCTGAAGGTGTTTTTTGCGCTTGCTTCCTATCTAGGGGAATGTGTATAACCACTGAATTAAAGATGCGTAATATAAACAGATAAGAGTATGAAATAATGGCATCCAATTACTTTATACAGATGGGAATATCATCACCTATGGTACAAGATACTTGGTGTTATTTCAAAGGCATAATGTTATTTTAGCTCTCAAAGGCATTTTAAATCAAATCGCACCTAAAACATATGATATCCTTGAATATAGCGAACTTGTTGTTTATATTAAATGTTTTTTTCCGGTAAATGGAAATTTTATTTTTATTTAACTTCTTCTTGAAGCGAGGGAGAGAATGTAATGTTTTTCAACAGTTATTCAAGTGAATATTAAATTCTCATAAAAAATATTCGAATGGAGGGTGGAATCTTCCCATTTTTGTAGAATAATTTTTAAATGAGAGAAAATTATTTATAATTTTTTAAGAAAGCTTTTAATCCGGCCCATAAACCATAAGTGTTATTTAAAATAATACGAGAAATAATTAAACATGCTAAAGGCCAGTTTCACAGTTGACACCTACCGAAATAAAAGGCACTTAAGTTTCAGATATTAGGAATTTAACCTAAGGGCCAGTTTCACAGTCAGAAGAGTGACACTTAAGTGGGGGATTTGAAAAATTAATTCCCAATATCACCGTTCACTGTTACCTGAATAAGTGGTACTTAAGTCTCACATATTAGGAATTTAACCTAAGGGCCAGTTTCACAGTCAGAAGAGTGACACTTAAGTGGGGGATTTGAAAGATTAATTCCCGATATCACTGTTCACTGTTACCGGAATAAGTGGTACTTAAGTCTCACATATTAGGAACTTAACCTAAGGGCCAGTTTCACAGTCAGAAGAGTGACACTTAAGTGGGGGATTTGAAAGATTAATTCCCAGTATCACCGTTCACTGTTACCTGAATAAGTGATACTTAAGTCTCCGATGTTGGTGACTTAAGTTCCACTTACGCTAGTTATGAAATTTAGCTTAAATTCCTAATATGGGAAACTTAAGTGCCACTTATTTCGGTAAGTGTCGACTGTGATACTAGCCCTAAGTTTCATAGCCAGCGTAAGTGGAACTTAAGTCATCAACATCGGAGACTTAAGTGCCACTTATTTAGGTAAGTGTTCACTGTAATATTGTGCCTTAATCTCTCACATAGCCCACTTAAGTGCCACGTTTGTGACTGTGAAACTGTCCCTAAATATTTTAAATTCACTACGAGAGATTCGAAATATTGTATCAAATCTTTATAAGTGGAAGTGTGATTGATTTATTTGTATTTTTACAAACTAAATTTCAACGCGAAATTCAAATAAGAAATATGCACGACTTGTTCTTATGTGCGATCACATTGTAGTTCTATAGTCTAAATTAAATTAGATATGGGAGTCCATACGTTATCCATTTGCCAAAACTTAGTTTAGTTACAGATTTTATTATGAGAGTATACCTACAACAATTAACAAAATAGCCCAGTGTTTCACATAAATGCAATATGCATGCAAGGAAATTATATTATTTAAACTGAAAAATTGTTCTAAATCAACAAAATTAGAAATAAATTGATTAAAATACTTCTGAAACTGTTTTGAATCGAACGCGAAGTACCCCATCTTATTTATTATATAATTCTTAATTTATTAGAAAAAAAATTCAAAAGTCGTATTGGCGATTTTAAAAATAATTAATTTTTTATATATAAAATTTCGTTTACATTTTTAAGAAAAAAAAAAAAATTGGCAAGTCAATGTTAAGAATTTATTAATGAAGAGTTAAAAACTTCGTTTTCAAAAAAAATCTTCCGCCCGTTTTCGAAATATAGAGTATTCAAAAAATAATTAAAAAATTATTTTATTGAAAATTTTGATATTCAATATTATTTAAGCTTACTTATTACACTACTCAAACAAATTTTATCAAAATCGTATAGGTCGTTTTTGAGAAAAAAAAGTTTTCCTTGACGGTTTTTAAACATTTGTATAGGAGGTACCGTTATTCTTTATTTTAAGAATAATTTTTGTCTAAAATCTTTTAGAAAGCGTTTACAAAATGCTTTTTGCCAAGTTTAATAAAAATAAACTAAGTTTTTTTTTTTTTTTGAAAAATCGAGTTTTCAAAAAAAAAAATTGAAACTTTTTTTAAAAATTCAAAAAATACTTTTTTGAAAATTTCGGTACACAGTTTTATTTCAAATGTACTAGTTCTTCTTCATAAAAAAATTATCAACAAAAAAAAATGGTTCTTTGGGAGGTGCCATTAATAACCATTTTTCAGAACCATTTATTTCATTTAACGGCAACTTATAACTATTTAAATTTATTGGGGAATATTCATAGACATTGTTTAAGCTGTTGCTAAGAAAAACCTAGGTTTATCCTATCTAAATAACATTGATTAAACTCCAGTCTAAGATAAACTGGAGTTTAAAAGTGACTATGAATATGCCCCTTTGAGTTTAAAAAAAAAAATTCTGTGTAGCCGATTTTGAGAAAAAATATGTTTTTCCTTTTTGGCACAAAAAAATTTGTATGACAGCTACTGTTAGTGTTGGTCCTAAAAAAAACAGAAGAAAATGGGTGGGGGAGATGTCCAAAACACGCTAGGTGCCAAGTTTAAAGAAAATCGACCCATCCGTTTAGGATGTAGTCGAACAGACAGGCAGACGGACGTTTTTGCGAGACCCACTTTTTTCGTCTTCCCTGTCATCGTAATGTCAAGTTTAATCAAAATCTCGAGTTAGATTTTTTGTACGAATTCATAACTTGCCATATATTTAGTACCTATATATTCGCAAGTAAAAATTTAATTTAATTTTTAATTGATTGTGTGAAATAATTTAGGAAAAATAAAATTTCATTTTATAATATTTTGTATAATATTTATAACGACTCGTTATTTAGATGGTATATTTTCTATAAAAACCTTTCATAATGTCATGTCACATTCTAGTTTTTTTTTTCTAAAAATAAAGCAATTTTAAAGACGTATTTATGTACGGCAATTTATTTTTAAAAAGTAGATGGATTAGATAAAATTAATAATGACTTTATCTATACTCTGATTTTTTAGCTGGTTTGGTTTTGGCAACACTGGTTTTGACAGCTGACGTGTGTTTAGTACCTTGTGTCACTGTCAAACAGCTTCAGTTTGGTTTGCAATTTAACCATGGATCGTCTTACAAATGAACAATGCTTGCAAATTATTGAATTTTACTATCAAAATTCGTGCTCGGTTCGAAATGTTCATCGCGCGCTGCTTCCATTTTATGATCGGCATTCTCGACCTTCTGAGCAGTCTATTCGGAAGATTGTGACCAAATTTCGCACCAAATTTACTTCGTTGGACATTAAACCACCAACACGTTTACGTACTGTGCGTAGTGAAGAAAATATTGCGGCCGTATCAGCTAGTGTGACAGAAGACCGCGAAATGTCGATTCGGCGCCGTTCCCAGCAGTTAGGCCTTTGTTACAGCACTACGTGGAAAATTTTGCGGAAGGATTTGGGCGTAAAGCCTTTTGAGATACAGCTGGTGCAAGAACTAAAGCCAGCCGACCTACCACAACGCCGAATTTTTGGTGAATGGGCTCTTGGAAAGCTGGCCGAGGATCCGCTTTTTTATCGAAAAATTGTGTTCAGCGATGAGGCTCATTTTTGGTTGAATGGGTACGTAAATAAGCAAAATTGCCGCATTTGGAGTGAAGATCAGCCAGAAGCATTGCAACAGCTACCAATGCATCCCGAAAAAGCCACTGTTTGGTGTTGTTTATGGGCCGGCGGCATTATTGGGCCATATTTCTTCAAAGATGATGCGAATCGCAGCGTTACTGTCAATGGTGAACGCTACCGAGCGATGATAACAAACTTTTTTTTGCCCGAAATGGAAGTTCTTGACTTGCATGATATGTGGTTTCAACAAGACGGTGCCACATGCCACACAGCACGCGAAACAATGGCGCAATTGCGAGGCGAGTTTGGTGAACTGTTAATTTCACGTTTCGGGCCGGTCAATTGGCCGCCTAGATCGTGCGATTTGACACCATTAGATTATTTTTTGTGGGGGTATGTCAAGGCTAATGTCTATAAGGACAAGCCCGCTTCGATTGACGCACTGGAAGCCAACATCCATGCATTCATTCGTGAGATACCGGCCGATATGTGTGAAAGAGTATGCCAAAATTGGACTCAGCGGATGGGCTACCTGAGACGCAGCCGCGGTCAACATTTGCATGAAATTATCTTTAAACATTAAATTGCAAGGTTCAAACTATCGATTCAAATAAATATTTCATTCATTTTTTCGAATTTTTTGTGTTTTTTTTTTAAAAAAGTTCTAAACCTCTTAAAAAAATCACCCTTTATATATGAAAATGAATGGATGCTTAAAACTTGAGAACGACTACACTAAATTGAGTACTTCCGTTTACGGGTTTGTTCATAATTGTACCGCAAAGTTTTAGGAAAAGAAGAAAAGTCGAAAAAGTCTCAACAGGTGGCGCTGTAAGCGACAATTTCGTTTTTCAGTTCAATTCAATTATCGTTCAACAAATGGCGGTTAGGAAATGGCTTTTGGGATATTCTTCTTCAACTTATCTTATTTGTAGGGTGAAATGGGGTAAAAATAAAATAATTGTCAGATTTAAGAAATTCTTTTTTGTGTTTGAAAGGTTTTTCTTAGGAAAAAACTTAAAGGATATTTTTTTTAAATTTTTTTGTTTATAGGGTGAAATGGGGTAAACATAAAAAGTGTCCGATTAAACTAATTCGTTTTTTTTGCAGATTTTTTCTTAGAAAATGGTTTGAGGGATATTTTTTTAAAATTTTATTATTTGTGGGATGAAATGGGGTAACCATACCGTAAAAACTACGGGAAAAAGTGAATGAATTAATCTTTCATTTTATCATCATAACGACCAACAAAGCCGATGAGAATCGTCTTTAGCTATTCTCTGATATACATATATCTTACATTCAACTTTTTCAAAAATTTAACTAAAAAATATTAAAAAAATAAATTCTTTTTGTTTGAAAGTTTTTTCTCAGGAAAAGGCATGTTATTCATTGATAATTGTAGGGGGAAATGGGGTAATAATAAAAAATTGTCCGATTTAGGAAATTCTTTTTTGTAAAAGATTTTTCTAAGGAAATAGCTTTAGGGATATTCTTTTTTAAATTTTGTTTAGGGAGTAAAAATAAAATTGAATTCGGGTTTAAGAAATTCTTTTTGTAATTGAAAGGTTGTTTATTAGCGGATGGCCTCAGGGATTTTTTGCAGAATTTATAGAGTGAAATGGGGTAGAAATGGAAAGTGGCATCTGATTTCAAAAATTTTGTTTGTGTTGGAAAGGTTATTTTTAAAAATTTTATATTTATAGAGTGAAATGGAATAAACACAAAAACAAGGTTTGATTACAAAAAATTCTTTCTGCATTGGGAGATTAATAAAAGTTGGATGAATTTCGACATTCATAACTTGAAGTAAGTAAAAACTCAGTATAAGTAGTATTCAATTACAAAATATGTAATTTTATGCGAGGCTTATGTTTGTCTAATCGTGAGAAGCCGGGCGGATCAGCTAGTTTTTTTTTATAATTTCTCAAATGCTATATTGTAACACTTCATATAAAAGCATGGCCTAAGCCCTCTTCTTTCAGATAAAGAACTTTATGTTTACAATTATTTTATTAAGGTTTTTTTAAACATTCAATTTATAATATACTAGCAGACCCAAGATTGCGTTGCCTCGCAAAATTTTAAGAATAATCTGTTTTACCGAATATTATAGACAAAGAGTGGGTAGCAAATGTTGGGAGTGGAGGTATAACCAAAATTAATATGGTTATATGTGTAGGTATACGCATTACTATACCAAATACAACCGTCTTTAAGGTTTTTTTTTCCAGCTGGGGGTGGGAAGTGGGCGTTTGAAAATTTGTTTCCGATTTTTGTGTCGGAAGTATAACCACTTTAATTTATACACAAACAATAGAGGATCTTTTACTGATTTAAAATATTATAAATTTTTATAGAAAGCCTCTTGCAGTTTTTTTTTTAAATTTAATTAGTTTCAGGGTCGATAGGTAAACAAAATCTCTGTGGCCCTTCCTCGCTTTTTCTATCATCGTAATACCATGTTCGGTTGTAATATCTCGTTCGATTTTTTATCAATCCATAAATTACTCTTTTAGTTCCTCAGTATTGAAATTCGTCCGTACTTACACCCAAAAAAATTGTTGTGCATTCTAGAGCAAAATCGTCCCGACAACCAATGTTTTCAATTTAACAGAGACATAGCTAAGAAATCCACAATGTCTACATTACATAATGTATACAATGGGTGTACTGTGTACCGATGTTTTTGAAAAGTAAAGAATTCAGTGGAAGTGAAACCACCAAGCTAAGCATATGGATATGGCAAAGATATAAGAGAGAACTTAAATTCAAAACAACCAAATGAAATAAAACAAAGCGAGTACACTATTACAGCGATGCTTCTTACGTTTTAGTTAATATTTTCTCTCTCTATCTATATAATTGTATTATATCCTTTCACTCATGCCCATTTTGTATTTGAGTGTTTTAATTGCACTCAAATTATGCATGACCCATGAATACAAGAGGATCTTTCCGTAATTCGATTATCGCCACACGATATCGTTTTTACGACAGCTTTGAATCACGTAAGAGCCATAAAATCACTATTGACTGGAAGTTATCGTCTTGACGTTTGAAAATTTTCTCTCCTTAACTCAAAAATCTTCAAAACATTATCGTTACATACATCGTTAGCATTTGAACGATAGGTACCCATTTAGCTATCTCCTAGCGCACTAGAGATTGATTGCGTAGAAAAAAACGTATGGAAATTGTTTCACTTTGAAATTTTAGATCAAACATAATTTTCGTACTCTTTTTCCCATCACACACGCATGTTTAGGTCATATTTTTTTTTTAAATTTTTTTCAATTTTTTGAAAAAAGTAATAATAAATATAAAAAATGTTTCGGCGCTTTAACTCATTAATTTTAGAAAATAAAAAGGCATGCTTATTTTATTATGGAGCTTTTTCCCAGCTTTTACTAACATTTGCTTAACTGCAACCCAAGCAATGTGTTAAATATTTTCTCTTATGCAACTTATATTTAAAAATTAATTAAATTCTGAAGATTCTATCCTCTGTTTCCTATTTCTCCTATTTTAAAGATTAAATGCTCTATCTTCAATTTCTTTTATAACTTTCAATTTAAATTCATTAAAAATGAGCTCTTTTAGAAACAAAATATGACAAAAAAAATATAAAAAGAAAGTAATTTTAAAAAATAGAACCACCGCACTGTGCCATTTTAACAAAATGAAAAAAAAAAAAAACTTTAAGTCCCCAAAAGCATGAAACGGGAAAACTTCCATTAGCCATAATATGGAAGTAGGTATTACTTTTTGTACACACAACTGATGACATTATCCTTTCTCTTAAGCCATGTAAAATTGAGCTTTGCCACACGTGTTATCTGCCCTGTCCTCAATTGCATGCAAAAAGGATTGCATTTGCCACTATAGATATATTTTATAATAATTCTATGTAAACACACCACATTTCCGTGAGCACATGTTGTCCTTTGTAGAAAAGTGAAAATGCCCTGACAATGTCAACAACATCCTGGAGGAGCTGCCGACATATGCATTGAGGACATTGATGTGTACTTCGTTCACCGACCACCTTTGTCATGTTATCACAGCCAGTAATTTGCATTTTCTCTCTTGTTCTGATGGCTAAAGGAAAACATCTATACGCACATATATACGAGTGTAAAAAAAAAAAAACCATACATTAATCGGATTTGATTTAATTGAGCAAATGTTGGGATCCGCTTCCGCATTGTCCCTATAGGTACATATACTTCATCATAAGAGGATCATCAGTGAAAATTATATTTTTCAAAAATTGATTAATGGTCTTTATATTTTTCCATCATATGATGCTGGTTTGAATGTAGGTATAATTTTGGGAATGTGAAACCTTTTTGGCATCAGTCGGATCTGTCCCTGAACTTTATTTTTGATTGATTTATTGAAAGGTGCCCAATTTTCATAGGAAATAGGTTCCAATCAAAAACACTCTTGGGGAGATGATTTTTTTCGTTCTCTCATTTTTCTTAATCTCATCAAGTCTTCAATAGGAATATATGGATCAATTTTGGTGGGACCTTTTCCTTTTTGGGAATTATGTAATGCTTACAAAGTCTTGGTCCTTAAATTTGTTGGTGATTTAAAGTTGAAATAATGCTGTCGGCAAAATACATGTTGGGTCGAATAAATTATTATCAGGAGTATTTTGAGTTATCTTTTGTTTCCGAAGGACGCACAACAAGGACTATTTAATTTTTTTTTTTTTTTCTTTGATTGTTATCTTTTGTTTACAGTGAATAGTTATGAGTAGATGTATGTGTGTGTGTGTGTGTGTGTATTTACAGATATGGTTCTTATTTATTATGCTAAAACTAATTCAAAGAAAATATTCAAATATGTAGGTAGGTACTAACGGGTGATTTTTAAGCTGGTTTGGTTTTGGCAACACTGGTTTTGACAGCTGACGTGTGTTTAGTACCTTGTGTCACTGTCAAACAGCTTCAGTTTGGTTTGCAATTTAACCATGGATCGTCTTACAAATGAACAACGCTTGCAAATTATTGAATTTTACTATCAAAATTCGTGCTCGGTTCGAAATGTTCATCGCGCGCTGCTTGTGTTCAGCGATGAGGCTCATTTTTGGTTGAAAGGGTACGTAAATAAGCAAAATTGCCGCATTTGGAGTGAAGATCAGCCAGAAGCATTGCAACAGCTACCAATGCATCCCGAAAAAGCCACTGTTTGGTGCGGTTTATGGGCCGGCGGCATTATTGGGCCTATTTCTTCAAAGATGATGCGAATCGCAGCGTTACTGTCAATGGTGAACGCTACCGAGCGATGATAACAAACTTTTTTTTGCCCGAAATGGAAGTTCTTGACTTGCATGATATCTGGTTTCAACAAGACGGTGCCACATGCCACACAGCACGCGAAACAATGGCGCAATTGCGAGGCGAGTTTGGTGAACAGTTAATTTCACGTTTCGGGCCGGTCAATTGGCCGCCTAGATCGTGCGATTTGACACCATTAGATTATTTTTTGTGGGGGTATGTCAAGGCTAATGTCTATAGGGACAAGCCCGCTTCGATTGACGCACTGGACGCCAACATCCATGCATTCATTCGTGAGATACCGGCCTATATGTGTGAAAGAGTATGCCAAAATTGGACTCAGCGGATGGGCTACCTGAGACGCAGCCGCGGTCAACATTTGCATGAAATTATCTTTAAACATTAAATTGCAAGGTTCAAACTATCGATTCAAATAAATATTTCATTCATTTTTTCGAATTTTTTGTGTTTTTTTTTTAAAAAAGTTCTAAACCTCTTAAAAAATCACCCATTACAATAAATTCTTAGAAAAACTCTTGCTTGGGAGGAAAAAATTCAATGAAATTTGGGTCAGCATCTAATTTATTCGGTTTCTTGATTAAATAAATTATGAACTGGTTTCCTAACCAAACAAAAGAGTTTATATAAATATATATGAGTACGAATGGACTTTTCAAAAATAACGATATTTTTCAAATAATAAAAATTTGGGTGTCTCCAAAGTATAGTGGAACGCACCCCCACTATCCATCATGAGCAGTACTTAAACGGTCTCGGTATGTCCAATTACAGACTTCTTTCTGTGGAATGATTGTAACTATTCGACGTACTTTTCATCTGATTTTAATCTATAAGGCCTTCATTCAAAGGAACTTGAGTCCATTTTGGCATGTTCTTTACGTACGAATGACCGACAAAAAAGTAGGATGACTAGTTAAAATGTTGACTGCCTTGAACAAAAGTCATGGAAACAAATTTAGATCAAAACAGTTATTTTATAGAGCCTTATTTAAATTTTGTGTATTTTAAAATAATATCGGGTTTTTCAATAAGAGCGCTACAAAAGCTTTTTTTTTAAGTAAAACAAAAATGGTTTTGGATATCAATGAAATTCTTTATTTCTGTGAAAGTATACGTTTGATGCCATTATATATGGATTTCAATTTCTTTTGCATGGGCACCACGGGCACGCTTGCAGAAGTCCAGACGCTGAACCCAATTTTCGACGGTTTTCAGGCATAAATCGGCCGATACTGCTGCAATTTCACGTTCGATATTAGTACGAAGTTCATCAATCGTCGCTGGCTTGTTGGCATAGACCATTGACTTGACGTAGCCCCACAGGAAATAGTCTAACGGTGCAAATCGCACGACCGAGGCGGCCAAAAGCGACTGGACCATTTCGTGAGATAACACGTTCTCCAAACAGGGTTTCCAATAAATTGATTGTGACATTCGCTGTGTGGCTTGTGGCGACGCCGTCCTGTTGGAACCACATGTCCTCCAAGTTATCATTGAACGGTAGCGATCCCCATTCACAGTAACGTGCCGGTCCTGATCATCACGGAAGAAGTACGGCCCAATGACTCCGCCTGCCCATAAACCTCACCAAACCGTATTTTTTTCGGGATGCAATGATGACGCATGGAGTACGTGTGGATTACTGCCTGACCAATACCGAATAGTTTGTTTATTGACGAAGTCATTCAGCCAGAAATGAACCTCATCGCTGAAGATGATTTTTCGATGAAAATCCGAATCATTTTCAAGTTGTTGCTCAGCCCAATTCACGAACATACGACGCTTCTGGTGGTCAAGCGGCTTCAGTTCATGCGTCAATTTAATCTTGTAAGGATGTAGGCCAAGATCTTTTCGCAAAATTCACCACAACGACGTCACAGAGATGCCCAACGCTTGAGAACGACGTGTGAGAGACACATTTGGGCTTTCTGCAACTGAAGCCTCAGCGGCAGAAATATTCGTGACACTACGGGCACTTCTTTGTCTCACTGGCACGGGAACATTTTGTACTGTGCTTGTGGATTCAAATTTTTCCACTCGACGCTCAATTGTTGATCTGCTAGGACGATTATGACGACCATAAATTGGACGTAGCGCTCTTAACGTTGAGGCGACCGACTCCGAATTTCGGTAGTAAATTTTAATAATTTCGACTCGTTGTTGGCTCGTATATCTTTCCATCATGAAATGGCAAACCTTACTGAAGAGAAATGTCAAAAGAACGGTAAGAAATATGGCGTCGTTTGCTGTCCCTGTTGCTCTACTTTTGCAGCGTCCCTGTTGAAAAACCCTTTACTTTTGTCTTCGAAACTAATTTTAAGCTGATTTTCTTAGCCCTAATTTTTCAGTACAATATTAAAATTAAATTAGGTGAGTAACGTCTGTATAAGCCTGTGTGTCCTTATGAATTCATCCTCCAAACTTATAAACTGCTCTTCGAATGACCTGTAGATGATAATCCTTGTTCAGTGTTAGCTAACGCTATTTTAACTCAACAACGCAATCTCTTAAAAATGAAGAAACGTGTCCGGGGATTTTTAAAATATTAATTTTTTTCTTAACCCTCTAAAGGATATACGAACCCATATCGACGGTTAAAGTGCAAAACCTCGTAAGTCTTTTTTCAGAAATAAAAAAAAACTACTTTAAAATTAATTATTAAAAATTGAAAAAAAAAAAATAAATTGATCTGAGCTATCTATTAATCTGAAAAATATTGTTACGCTGAAAATGCCAAAAGGTGGCTCTGGTAATTCTGATTTTTTTTATTCATAATATTTTTGTTAGTTTTTGACTTACGAGGTCCTGCACTTTAACCGTCGATATATGGTTTGCCATATTCAACATGACTTATTCTCGTTGTATTACACAAGTGGGTCAATAATGTAATCTACAATGGAACTAGATATACCTATTTTTTTTTTAATAATAAAACGGTTTTTGTTTACAGTAAGAGAATCCTGATTCCCAAATAAACTCATTGGGCCTTACTAATACTCAAATTTTAGTGTTGAGGTTAAAAGAAAATCTCCAGATTTTAGAAAATCCGCATACCAATAACGACTTTAATCTCCAGTTTAGTCGTTAGCAATATGTCAAAATTTAATACACGGAAATCCATGTTTAAAGTCGAACACTAAATGAAAAGTGCTGCCCTAGTGCTGTTTTATGATACCGAAATTTGTATTTAATACTTAATTCTACTCTCATGTTATCAGGTCGATTTCAATAGGTATAGGTATATTCATGGGTTGGTTTTAATCTTCAGATTTTTCTTTAAAGCGAAAAAGAAGTGTTTCATTTAGAAGTACTTTATTGATTGTTTGTATGTTTAGGTAGTTATGTGCAACATAAATTGATTATTTTATTTGTTCATACAGTGTGCACTTGTAGGAATCAGAATTTCGATAATAATCTAAATTTAAAGAATACAAAGGCATAAAATTCATCGTAAACGTTCGTAAACAGTCGTAAGCTTTGTAAATCATTCAAGTTTTCCATACAAATTTTGATAGACTTTTACGAATTTTACGACGACTTATCGGCATTGCGTGAATACCCTTAGAGCCAGTTTGTTCACAACAGGTCAAGTTTTTGATACAATTTTCAGAAATCCTGGTTAAATGGTGTAAATCAACCGAAATCAGCTGATTGGGATTCACGCAAGTGACGAGATGGCGGTGGCGGAGGAAGTGGAGGGAACCCGGAGAAATGCTACAAATGCAACCACATCGGGCATTACACTCATGCATGCCCCGAGAAGTCGTCGGAATGGAATTGGTCACATTTCCAAATCCTGCACCCAAATGGATAACCCAACATGCTACAAATGCAACAAACTCGATCACTGGGCCCGCAACTGTCCCGAACAGATGAACGATAGCCGTAGCTCGTCCAACTTCATTTTATCGTGTTACAAGTGCAACAGAGCCAGTCACATTTCCAAGTAACTAAGACTTGCTACAGCTGTGGCAAGAGCGGGCATCTGAGGTGTGAATGTAGCGACAAGGGAGGACGCAACTTAGCAGAGCGATGGACTTACGATGTTTTTTTCGGTAGCTGGCAAGAGCGTTCCCGAGAAGTAAAACTTCGACGTTATAAAAACAAAAAAACAAAAATAAGAAAATCTGACTACAATATTAAAATATCGCTGTGATTGTTTTTTAAATTTTAATTTAAAATTACTGGACCTGCTGATAGAAATAATATAAAATCAACTTGGGTTTTAATTGTTCCTTTCCTTCAGCAAACGACTTAATTAGTTGGTTGCCTCCGGTTGGAACTTTGTGTTCACAGTTCATTCAATTTATTTTCTAATTTGTAGTAGATTTTGTAATAGATTCGAGGAAAGTCTGGAGACTATACTTGGTGAAAGGGTTAAATTGTTTATTGGTAGCATTTTGTTAAAGCTTAGCACTTTGTTTTAACCTTCCGGTTAACTAATAGCAAAAGAAATTGAGTTCCATATATATAGTGGCATACAGAATTCCATTGATATCCAAAACCGTTTTTGTTTTATTTAAAAAACTTTTGTAGCGCTCTTATTGAAAAACCCGATATTTTTTCTTCTTTTTTCCATTTTTTGTAAACTTTATTTCATGTTTTTATAATAACTATAGCCTTTTTTGGATTTTTTCCAAAACTCCATATATATGGGTTCATGCATTGGCGACTTAGTTTTATGGGAATTATTTTTTTTTTAATGTATTAAGTGGCTATCGAAGTGATGACAATCTGGCGCAAAATATGACAATTTTGTGGGCATACACAAATTTCAAAAAATGTAACGTGTTCTTGTATTACAATGATAAAAGGAACTGTTTGAAAACATTCCACAAATAAGGAAAATCCAATCATTTAATGCATAGTTAACCATATATTTCACACCCTAATGCAGCAAAATAAATTTTTTCATTTCGTTCATAATTCATGCTTATGTTGATGATAATATTGTGTAGTGTAATATCATTCAAAAGCAAATATCAAAACATCAAAGTCACATGCACTTAATTGATACATGAAACCATAATAAGACCAATAGTAAACTTTACTCTGCTTTGTTATTAATATTCTTTAAACATAGACTCAGATCATCATCATCGCTGTCGATGCGAATTGCAATTAATTAATTTCAAAGTGGCACAATTTGCTTTATGTTTCACTACTCCAACCACCCAATTATAATTGAGTCATAGGTAATCAGTGGCCTATTTCACCAAATTACAATTACAATCACAACTTTGTACTTGTAATCTGCAATTAAAAATTTGTAAACTAAATTTCTGTTTCACAAACAACAGACATAATTCCAACAAATTTGTAAAAAAAAAGAGTTAGAAAAGTAGAGGAAATTGTAGTTGTGATTGACAAAATAAAAAAATGTTTTCACCACTTTTTTGCCAGACTTGTAAAAAACAATTCTTTCTCACAAATTTGTGAGAGTTTGCTGAGTATGTAGGAATCAAGCTTTAAGTGCACTATATAGCTTTTAAAATTTTCAAAAATACATCAACAACTACTGTAGAAACACGATGAACACATATGAACACCGTAGATTTAGATATACCATGCATGTCTGAGAGCTTATGATAAAATGTCAACATTTCCATTTTGTATTAATAAAAACATTTTTTCATGCTCATTACTAATCCTGGTTCAATTATTCTTAGTATTTAATCTACCCTTTTACAGTTTATGTAAAACTTTTCTTTGAAAGTAAATGAATCTGCAAATACGCGACCGATAGATTCTTAAGCTTTTTATCGCAAAATATTCACTTGTATTACTATCGGTAGTCGGTACTACTATGCCTTCGCCGTAAATACATTTTTAGGTTCGGAAAGATATTTTCATCGAAAAATAACAAATTGTTAATAAAATTACACATTAACTTTCTTCTGTAAGAATTTTTCTACAGCTTAGCAAATTTGTAAAATTCTTTTATTTGGTAAAACAGAAACTTACAAATACAAATGAATTTTCACAAATTTGTACTTGTAAACTACAAACAAAAAAAATTACTCTTGGTGAAACGAAAATAAAGATATTCCCAAAAATTTCCCTTTGTAAATTACAACTACAATTTTGTAATACAAATACATTTTGTGAAACAGAATAAATCGATTTCTTAACAAAATTTGTAAGAAATCGCTTGTAAACTACAATTTGTAAGTTGGTGAAATAGGCCACAAATTTTGTTTTGGACTCATTAGATGTATGTAATATGTAATACAATTCTATTGTATGAATAATGTTAAGTATGTTAAGTGGGGGTAGCACTAAATTATTTTAAGTAGTATAAATACCTCTAAAATTTTGTAAATAAAATCATTCTGAAACTTAGTCTTTAGAATGATTAATAGCGGCATTTTTGCCATTTTTGCCCTTGGCATATTAGCGAGCTGCGCTTTAACCAGTATCATCATAGCGTGTTACGCTTATATAACCTAGGGCCTTTAGGAGAAACATTACAATTATTTGTGCTCATCTTCCGAACTGATTGTGGTTTTAATAATATTTAATGGCAAATTGAACTGGGCAAAACATTTAGATCTCTTGAAATTCCAATGCTTAATTTAATATAATATATTACGCATACGCCCCAGTGTACTTACTACTTTGATAACATAATAAAGGGTTTTCCAATAAGAGGTGTTATTTTGAATAGCCCGCTATTTCGGTAGCTGTCACTTTTGAAGCTGTCATTTTTTGACATTTGACAAGTAGAAACTACGCCATTAATAAAAATGGAACGATATACGCTTCAACAACGCATTGAAATTATTAAAATTCACTATAAAAATGGTGAAAATTTGGCAGAGACGGTTCGTAAAACTAAAACATTTTTGGGTCGTCGTGAAGCACCTTGTCGGACCGCAATACAGAAATTGGTGGACAAATTCGAGCTGTTGGGACAAGTTAGTGATGTGAAGAATAAAACCCGTGCACGTCGCTCAAGAACAACTGAGAATATTGCTGTTGTAGCCCAAAGTGTTGAAGAAAACCCAGGTTTGTCCATTCCTCGTCGTTCTTTGGAATTAGGCATTCCACAAACGTTATTACACCGTATTTTGCATAAAGACTTGGGTCTTAAGGCTTATAAAGTTCAGTTAACACAAAAACTCAAGCCGGCTGATCATCAACAACGTCGTGTCTTTGCTGATTGGGTCCTTGAAATGCATGAAAATGATCCGGAATTTCATCGAAAAATCATCTTGACTGATGAGGCCCATTTCCACCTCGGAGGCTACGTTAACAAGCAAAACTGTCGCATCTGGGGCTCGGAAAACCCAAGAGTTATTGTTGAAAAGCCTCTCCATCCTCAACGCGTGACTGTTTGGTGCGGTTTATGGTCCGGCGGGGTCATTGGACCTTACTTTTTCGAAAATGAGGCTGGAGCAACAGTTACGGTCAATGGATTGCGCTATCGAGAGATGATTAATGATTTTTTATGGCCGGAATTGGATGGTATTGATCTGGATAACGTTTACTTTCAACAAGACGGCGCTACGTGCCACACAAGCAATGAAACCATCGATCTTTTACGGGAAAAGTTTCCGGACCGTGTTATCTCTCGAAGAGGTGATCAAAATTGGCCACCGAGATCTTGTGATTTAACACCTTGCGACTTCTTCCTTTGGGGCCACGTGAAAGATAAGGTCTATGCCAACAGCCCAGCGTCAATTCAAGACCTCAAAGATTGGAATTCGTGAGGCTATCGAGGACATAGGGCAGCCACTTTGCGATTTGGTTATGGAAAATTTCATGAAAAGGATATGGTCCTGTAAGCGTGGTCGTGGCGGCCATTTGGCTGATGCTGTGTTCCATTTTTAGCGGTATACCTTCCTCTTTATAATGAAATAAACATCCAATCATTTATCTCAAAAAATGCCACTTTTCTTTGAATATCAAAATAACACCTCTTATTGGAAAACCCTTTATTAGATCATATGAGAGAAAGTTATTATTTTTTATTGTACTATTCATACTAGAATGTCAGTTTATTAGACTTAACCATTCTTTATTCCGTCAATTTCATTGAATTTTTGAACAACAACAACAACTTAAAGGTGCTACTACCATAATTGTTTACGAATTAATTTATAATTCGCTTATTTTGGCTAGAGATACAGCTGTTTCAAGGGGTGCCAAGCCACCTATCATATGTCTCCTCTTATTAGTGGTGCTGAGCTTTAATCCAATTTTATTTTGAAAAACTTTCTACATGCCCATCATAGGGATCGAACCCACGATATCAGATTTGCTCAGTCTTAGAAGCCGTATGCACTACACATCCCGCCGTCTGAGACCACTGACGTCACAGATCGAAAATGGGATGTTATTGTTTATCAAATGCATTTGGAGCATCAGCATTTTTCTGAGCGCCTTTAAGTTGTTATTGAAAATAATTGATAGTTTCGTATCAATTAATCAACTAATTAAACTACGAAATTTATTAACGATTGAAGGAAGTAAGTGATTCACAACTAGAAAAAATAAGGACGACTGGATTGCACGAACTTGCTTTTGTGGTTAAAAACTGCGTAATGCAGAGTTCAGCACACCGTTGATAGTTCACTAATAGGTGCATTTTTGGTGCATAATGTATACCGGTTAAAATATAATTTCCATGTTAAACACAACAACGATTCCGCTTAGTTAATGACGATAAACGTCTCCGCTTATATGAACTAAGCGGATTTAGTATGAATAGAACTATATAAATATTAGACAATATGCCAAAGTGGTGATGGTGTATTTTAGTGCACTTTTATTTTAATCGAACAACTGACCTTATATTATAATACCTATATATATCTTTAATGAAAAATAAGACTGAACCTTAAACGACGTTTCCGTTGGACATTACTGGTAAGAAGATTAATCAAAACCGTTAAAGCCGTTTACGAAAAATTTAAAAATCCAAAATTGTTGTATGGCAGCTGCTCGTTCTAGTTGATCTTAAACAAAATTTCCAATTTCCGCTCTAGGGGGGAATCAAATAAAAATACTCTGCACGAAATTTCAAACAAATCGGACGACCTGTTTAAGCTCTAGTTTTAATTAACAGTGGACGCACAAATCGACAAATAGCATGACAAAACCCACTTCTTCAGAATTTTTGATCATTGTAGAGTTAGTTTTGATTACAACTTCCAATTTTTTTTTGTCACAGAAAACAAATACTTGCCCTAAAGACCAAGTAAAAATACACAGCAGGATATAATTCAGCGAGACAGCGATATTTCACGATTGTTGAAGCTATGTCTTACAACTTTAGATAAATTCATCTTCAACTAAGTTTTAAATGATTCGTTAAATTATTAATCATAAGTTCTTTTAGAAATAATTAGAAATTTATTCGAAATTAAACGCACACGACTTTATCGCGCAAACTTCCTATTATGCGTCAAGTTGATTGTAATTCCAAGAACTGTATGTTAAACATTTAATTAACAATATTAATTATTAGATCTTATTACTTTAAACGAGCTATTCGTGTATAATATACAGCTGCGAGCAAAAAAATAGCAGGGCAATGAATTATAAGTTTGGACAGAAAATGGAAAATCAAAAGAAGTTTGATTTTAGAAATCATTGTTGGTAAAAGTTTTTACGTTTTATTGAATTTTTTTTTTTACAAATTGAATGATAATTTATTGATCAATAATATAGTAACTATACAAAAAAAAAAAAATGAAAAAATAATGGGAACAAAATAATAGCAGTGCTTGTCCCATTGTGTATAGTTAAGTCAAAATAGTTGTTCAAAAAGTGAAATTTTTTGTAAGTTTAGTTAATATTTAGAATCATGACCATTATTTTTTAACACAGCTTCGCAACGATACTCCATTGAGTCGAAAACCCCCTCACATTTTTGTGGTGATATTTATCTCCAAACCTGCTGAACTACGGTCAATAACACTCTGTTATTTTTTGGTTTGGCATTCGAGACTTCTTTTTTTATGTCCACCCTAAGATTTTCAATGGGATTGAGGTCTAAAGACTGAACCTCAATCTTCTAGTACTGAAACTATTGTTTAGCTGTTCTGCTCGTGAACAAACTCTCTGAACACCCATTAAATAATTTAAATCACGCGCGAGCCGAAAGAAGGCAAGAAAAAACGTCCTTCTTGTTTAAAGACTAAAATTGAACTTATTTATTTCTTAACTTTTTTTTATAAAACATAAACCTGGCTTACAAATGTAATTACAATTTTTAACCTATCTTATTTCTAGTTTCATATTATCCGAAACTAACAATAATGGTTGTAAAGTGGATAACGACGATGATGTCCGACGCATCCCTTGTTTATAACATGATGCTAATTATAATAAAAATACATGTATATAGATAACTTAACTGCTGGTGTGCTTTGCTTTGTCATTATCCAGCTAAAAGACCCATTTAAGCGGCATATGGTAGCATGATGTCCTGCAAAATTTCCACATACGAGTGTTGATTAATTATACTTTTGATCCAATATATTAGACCAACTCCATAGTATGAGAAGCATCCCCCCATACCATGATACTAGATCCTCCGTGTTTTATCGTTTTGGTGGTGTATCTAGGATCATAATCGGGTATTTTGTGATCGTTTTACAAACTGCCGAGATCCCTTACCACCATAAAGTACAACTTTAATCTCGTCAGTCCAAAGAATATTCCTCCATCCCAAATGATCTCTTGCGAACTTTATTCTTTTGGCTATGGGCGTTTTCTTCAGAAGTGGGACTTATTTTCTTGGACTGCGAGCATTCAAGTTGTGATCCCTCAATTGTCTTCTTCCAATATGGACACTGCATGGTAAATCAAGTTCACCCACAATCTGTGAAGCTGCAGCAGTTGGATGCATTCTTGAAAACCGAACAACACGATTTATGTATAAGATGGCGTAAGAACTTTTAACACCACCGTGTTTCCGCTTTTCCCTCAAATTTTATGTCATTTCTTGCCATTTTGGCCGAACACCCAACAAAATCCTGAACTTCCTCATAAGTGTTGTTGATGAAATTCTCAGAGTTTGTTCTTTTGTGCAAGAGAAAAATTAAAAAAATATTTTTAGTAAAATCCACTAATTACTGCGCCCATTTTTTTGCTCATCATATTTTGGTTTCTCAGAAACTGCTCTAACGATTTGAATGAAAATTTCAGGGTTTGTTTTTCTGAGTAAGAAAAAAATATTAAAAATATCATAAGTTAGTTACATCCACTTCCACGCCCACTTTTCTTATATATTTAAGTTTCTCGGAAACAATTTAAACGATTTTAATGAAAATTTCAGAGTTTATTTTAATGAACGATAACAAATTAGAAAAGAAAATTTACTTAAATCCACCCACTGCCACGCCTACTTTTATCATTTCTTGTATTCTCGGAAATGGCTCTAACGATTTTTATGAACATTTTCAGAGTTTATTTTTTTTGAACAAGAAATAAATTAATATGTGAGATGCATAGTAAAATCCACCCACTGTCATGATTTGGATAAAATATTCAGTTTGTTTTGATGAGCAAGAAACAAATTTAAAAAAAATTATAACTCAGATCCACGCACTACCACGCCCACTTTTTTTTTATTTCTAAGTTTCTCGGAAACGACTCATACGATTTTAATGAAATTTTCAGAGTTTGTTCACGTGAGCGAGAACAAATTTGGCAATTAGTTTAAGTAAAATCCGCCCACATTTTATAATATTTTTCCTTAGAAGTTTATCTAACAAAGTTTGTATATGAAAAATCGCAAAAATCAACTTTGTTTCTAATTGTCTGACCTTCAAGGTTAAGGTTTCTAAATATTAAGGAGAGGGTCATTTAATTTTCTTTTTTGAAATGAAAAACTTGATAAAAAAATGCAGATTTTCTATAAATATTAACGCTCGTATTCATAGTGCAAAAGCTGCAATACTACCCATTAATTTGTATTGACCTTAATACGTTGCCTGACACTTGAACTTTGCTTAAGGATTTTAACCTTCAGATAGCATTCTACTTACTATGATGATTGGCAATCGATCGAAAACGTAATTTTAATTTTGATAATTTTTAACCACCATCCCCCAAAATTTCAATCCCTCCCCTTAGTAAGACACTAATCAGAAACCCTTCAAATTTATATGTTCATTGTATCTACCTACTTATAACATAACAATTTAACTCTTTTGTGCCAGCATATTTCCGTACTTTTTCGGAAATTATTGACACCAAAAATGCTCAGGCCGTAACTAAGATGTTAAGTGCCATATGCACACCATACCAGTGGATTCACCGGTGTTTTGAAAAAAAAAATCCATTCCGCAACACACGTAACACATATAGCCACACCAACACAAAAAACTAAGAATTTGGACATATAAATATCAGAAATTGGTGCACACACCAGCCCGAACAGGCGCACATTCTACAATGAATTGACACAAGTGTGTGTCTATGTAAAAAATTATACTGTAAACAATTGTGTGCTGTCGAAGTGTGTATGGTTATTGACCGTCTTACTGATTTGAGACTAAAGTTTACACTGGCGGAAGAGTGAGATAGAAACAATAATTTTATGGATCGACTTTTCCAGTGCCAACGCAATGAAATATAAAAAGACAACACATTTTCATTGCAGAACTCTTTGTTTATTTTTCATAAAAATTGAATTTTCTTTCATTGCATTTTAAATTTTTACGTGTAAATTTTCCTACGGTAAGTAACAACTTTCCCATGTCAAATTTCTAAGATCCCGACCAAAGCTCGGTCTCCCAGGTACTATCTATTTAGGTATATGAGTTAATTGAAAAGTAGTAGGAAATTATTTCTTAAAATTACTTTCATCCTTCTCTTTTTCTTCTATTCACTTACATATTATGATCAAGGAATTCCTATAATTGATTCTGAAATCTCTTATACTTTTTCATTTTCGTAAAGCCAACTTCAATCAATTTAATATCCTTGTAAAAATATTAATTACAACCATTTTTCTTATAAACATTATCCTCTTACTGTCTTCTATACTGTCATATTTGCTTGCCAAAGACAATGTGTCCCTTACTTGGCCCAAAAAAACTGTTTATCATCTCTTTCTTGGTGCACTTAAGAGATGTAAACTCCCCGATATCTTAGGAATAAGCTATGGAATACTTATACCTTGAATCTCGGACTCCCTTAAATTTTTCATTCTACCAACAAGCTTCAACCGAATAAAACCTTGATTATCTATTTAAAATTCGACTTGCCTTATTTCTGACCTGAAGCCATTCTACCAATTTATAAATTTCAAAAGAAAATCTGATGGTCTAAATTCTACATTAAATTTTCTCAACTTACCCTCTGCAGATCCCCGAATAGTAGTTAAAGTCTTTGCCCATTTTTTTTAACTCAATTTTATAGTGATAATACAAATGAGCCTAAACTTGACAATTTTATCCAACAATTGTCATAAGTCACTCGTATCGGTTGAAGCGAGTCTGTCTTCGGTCTGCGAAAAGATCAACTTACTAAAAAATGGTGACTTTTCACCTGGTCATGATGGTATCCCAGCCATATTTATCCAAAAACGTGCTAATGCACTTTGTGAAACCCTTACATTTCTTTTCCGTGTTTCCCTTCTGCAAGCAGTATTCACTCCTTTTTTTTTTAAAACTCGTTTACATTCCCAATTCAAAAAGAAAGCAGTAAGAATGACATCTCAAATTATCGTCCTATAGCCAAACTCTCATCAATACCCACACTGAGGGAAAAATGTATGCACTCAGCACATAAATGCATTTACTGATCCCATACTTTTCTGCACACATAACTTTTGTACCTATTACATATTGAAATCTTTATTGAATACATACTTTTAATATCAGAGATGTAGCCAATAAATAATACTGTGAACTCATTACATAAATATGTGTCAAATACCTGAAATGAGTTCATGATAATGTATTGACTACAGTACTTTGTATAGTGACTACATAATTATTTAAAACCCGCTAGCTATCCGCATGAAAAAATGTAATCAATACAGCTAAATTTGCGCTGTGTACAAGCAACGTGCATTGACTATATAGTGACGTATATTGAATACAGACGATGTTTACTCAATGCATATCTGCAGGGAAAACATTTAAATCCGCCAGCCATGGAAACGGAAAAAATGTGTTCATCGCAACAAGTTGTGTGCTGCGTACAACAAACGTTTGCTGAGTCTATATTGAGGGAAAAATGTATACACTCAGCGCATAAATACATTTACTCATCGCATATTTTTCTGCACACATAACTTTTGTACCTATTACATGTCGAAATCTTTACTGAATACATGCATTCATTGGCAGTTATGTAGCCAATATATAATTCTGTTGACCCATCCCATAAATATGTGCAAGTTATATCCAATAAGTTCATGATTATGTAGTGAATAGAGTTTTTTATGTATTGACTACATAAACATTTAAGTTCCGCTACCTATCGGCATGAAAAAATGTATTCAATACAGCAAGAAATGCACTGAGTACAAGCTACGTGTATTCACACTATATTGACGTATATTGAATACAGACGGTATTTACTCAATACATATCTGGAGAGATATTTCAGCCATGCAGAAAAAATAAATGTATTTATCATAGTAAGTTATGTGCTGAGTACGAGCAACGTGGCCTGAGTCTATAAGTCAACGTGTGCTGAGTACTGGCGATATGTAATCAATACATAATCGTTGTAAGAACTACATTAAAACATATAACGACTGCATAGTTGTTAAAGCAATCCACATAAAGAGATGTATTCATCACATAAATGTATGTGCCAAGTACAAGAGGAGGGCCCTCTGAGTCTATATGGATTTGTATTGAATACAGAAGATTATGTAATCAATACATATTTTACCCGCATGTAGTGAGTACATAGACACTGTACTCATTACATAAATATGTAATGAGAACATAAATATGAAATGAGTTCATAGCATTGTACTCATTACATAAATATGTAGTGAGTACATAGACACTGTACTCATTACAATGTTGTAATGGCTACAGTTTCTTGTACTCACTACATATTTGTGAGTCTTATCTTTTTTCGCCTCTCTGCTGATTACTAAGCTGTAATGGGTACAGCTTTTATGTACTCACTACTTATTTGTGAGTAGTATATCTTTTATCCTCTACAAGTTTCCCCTTTATTCTGAAAGTTTACAAATTTATTTTATATTACATTATTTGGAAAAATGTCAAATTTTACTTACCTGGATTTGAACTGGGATCCTTCCACATACCGAGCGAGCACGCATCCACTAGGCTAACTCGCAATACAGAATTCTGGTGCAAAAAGTGAATGAGTTGAAACTTGATAAGTTTGTCTCTAATGATGGGTTATATTATGTGAATTGAGTACATATCGTCTGTTTTAATCACACGTCCCCATTGACTCAGCACACGTTGCTTGTACGCAGCACATAACTTACTGTGATGAATACATTTATTTTTCTGCATGGCTGAAATATCTCTCCAGATATGTATTGAGTAAATACCGTCTGTATTCAATATACGTCAATATAGTGTGAATACACGTAGCTTGTACTCAGTGCATTTCTTGCTGTATTGAATACATTTTTTCATGCCGATAGGTAGCGGAACTTAAATGTTTATGTAGTCAATACATAAAAAACTCTATTCACTACATAATCATGAACTTATTGGATATAACTTGCCCATATTTATGGGATGGGTCAACAGAATTATATATTGGCTACATAACTGCCAATGAATGCATGTATTCAGTAAAGATTTCGACATGTAATAGGTACAAAAGTTATGTGTGCAGAAAAATATGCGATGAATAAATGTATTTATGTGCTGAGTGCATACATTATTCACTCAGTATAGATTCAGCACACGTTGTTTGTACGCAGCACATCTTCTGTGATGAGTAGGTATATTCTTTTCTGCGGATGAATATAGTGGTTTTTAAATATTTATGTAATCATTATATCTTGAACTGTACTTGATCCATAGATCATTGTTGAATACATTATTGTCTATATTCAATACACGTCGATATAAACTCATGGCACGTTGCTTGTACTCAGCCAATAACTAGCTGTGATGGATAATTTGTTTGCATTTGGATGACTGGCAGATTTCAATTACTTTTTCACAGATATGTTTTGAGTATATCTCGACTGTGTTCAGTACGCATCTATATTCACTCAATGCACGTTGCTTGTACTCAGCAAATGCTGGCTGTTATGAATACATTTTTTGTAATTCGATAGTTAAGGGGTTTTAAAAATGTATGTAATCTTTACAGATTGGACTGTAGCTACTCAATAGATTTGTATTGAATACATAACCTCTGTATTCAGTACACGAACGGTGATAATTTTCTATTTTCTTTTGACGGTACATAAATTGAATTGTAACCAGTACATGTAAACTATACTCAGTGAAGACAGCTTTCATGACAATCCCATACAAACTTCCGTAAATAGTTTTTACATAAAAGTCTCTGTGCTCAGTGCATACATTTTTCCCTCAGTGCAAGATCTTTGAAAGCATTGCCTACACGACTCTCTTTGCTTTCACTGTAAATCAATAGTTTCTCCTCTTCATCATGGTTTTTTAAAGGGCAGATCCATGACAACGAATTTAACTAAATTTGTTGCCATGACCCTTTGTGCTTTGTAAAAAGGCTATGATGTCTATGTAGGCACTACCGACTTCAGTAAAGCATTCGATAAAAGATTTAAACTCCTTTTTTACTTGGTGTAATCAAAATTTCTTAGAACTCAATGTTAGTAAATGTTAATCCATGAGCTTTTCTAGGAAACGCCTCCCATTACCCTCTTGAACTTATCACTTATGCAATGAACCTGTTCCCGTTGTTTCATCTATCCACAATCTTGGCATATAAAACGTGATAAAGAGATCAATTTCCTCACGCACATCGACCATATTATTGCAAAAGCAAGTTCTAGCTTTGGTTTTATAAAGCGTTAGTATAAAAAATGTTCCAATCATACGTTAACGTTACCAAGTCTCTCTTTATACGACATATTTATGTAAGACACATTCTTGATTACACCAATCAGGTTGGATCTCCTTATCAATCCACACACTCACATAGAATTTAAGCTGTACAGCGAAGGTTTCTCCGTACCACCTACATACATATGTATCGCAAGTAAAAATGGTAGCATCATACATAATAATTTATTTAGAAACAAAGTGATTTTATATCAATCGCGGTGTTGGAGCATCTGGCTCTTCATCTGCAGTTACGTTGTCTAATTCGAGTTGAGGGGAAATTGGAAAACTTAAACTTCTCCACACAGTACAAACCCTGACAACATATCGAAAAACCAAACCACCCTAGTTTTTGTAACCATTCAAGAATATTAATGACACTATGGCTAGACTATTTATAGACTAAAATATAACCATCCTCAAATATTACGTTTATACAGAGTTTTTAATTAAAAACAATCTCTTTAATAATTCTAATAAATTATCCTTTTAACAACCTTTCATAATAATTCATTTGATTATAAAATTCCTTATCCTTCGTATGTATATATTCCTTTCCGGCATATTAACACAGAGTATGCTTAATAATAATATTGTATCTAGTCTTCCAGAGCTATTTCGAATCCATAGAAGAAGGTTGATATAGAATACACTATACACAAGGCAAAGGATCTAAATGTTATACTGTATTCATTAAGCACTCCCACACAGAAAAGTTGGTTAAAAATAGAATCATGGTATATTCTTCCTTTAGTCATAATATCATAGCTATTTGTTTTGAATAAAGGTTAACCACATTCTCCACCGTCATGGTTTTTTTTTTGTTGATGTTTGTATATAGCAAAAATGTCATGGGTTTATTTGAGCTTAAGGATTCAAGATATGGATATAGATATATGTATGGATTGGTGGTAACCAGTCATGCAGCTTCAACCTTTTACAATCGTCAGATATTATAGTATGGCAATTATTAATGGTTCGGTTATTGCCCAAAAGTCCTTGTGCATGTTCACTTTACCATTCAACCATTCAACAGCCATTTAGTATCCAGAATACTGAATATGATTCATACGGTGACCATATACATATTTAATTTAAAAAATAAAAAAAAAACATAAGAAAAATAGTAGCTGAATATTATTTGTTTTGTAACGTATTATTTGGATAGGTTGATTTAAAGAAAAAAAGGTCAATTCTTCAATCAAATTAAATAATATCCCCTTTGAACTTTTCCCATCGAGCTTTATTATGGTTCATGAATATGTGATTATTTTAAAAGGGCATAGACAGTTTGGGGGGTTTTGTTTTAATAATGAATAACTTGCAAAAGGCTTGGTTTGAAATTGGTTTGAAAAATCTTTGACACTAGTTGTATGTTTGTGTGAACTTAGTATGTACACGGGTAAGAAGTTATTCTTCCTTTGCATGGAGATTTCCTAAATTTTAGAACTTTAAGCTGAAGTTAAGGTCAGGGATTCATTAAATAATATCGGGTTTTTCAATAAGAGCGCTACAAAAGCTTTTTTAAATAAAGCAAAAACGGTTTTTGATATCAATGAAATTCTTTATTCCTGTGAAAGTACGTTAGATGCCATTATGTATGGAACTCGATTTCTTTTGCATGGCTACCACGGGCACGCTTGCAGAAGTCCAGACGCTGAACCCAATTTTCAAGCATAAATCGGCCGATACTGCTGCAATTTCACGTTCGATATTCGTACGAAGTTCATCAATCGTCGCTGGCTTGTTGGCATAGACCATAGACTTGACGTAGCCCCACAGGAAATAGTCTAACGGCGTCAAATCGCACGACCGAGGCGGAAAAGCGACTGGACCATTTCCTGAGATAACACGTTCTCAAAACTTGGTTTCCAATAAATTTATTGTGACATTCGCTGTGTGACTTGTGGCACCGTCTTTTTGAAACCACATGTCCTCCAAGTCCATATCATCTAATTGGGGCCAAAAATATTCGGTTATCATTGAACGGTAAAGATCCCCATTCACAGTAACGTGCCGGTCTTGATCATCACGGAAGAAGAACGGCCCAATGACGCCGCCGGCCCATAAACCACGCCAAACCGTATTTTTTTCGGGATGCAATGATGACTCATGGAGTACGTGTGGATTGCTGCCTGACCAATACCGCATATTTTGTTTATTGACGAAGCCATTCAGCCAGAAATGAGCCTCATCGCTGAAGATGATTTTTCGTTGAAAATCCGAATCATTTTCAAGTTGTTGCTCAGCCCAATTCACGAACATACGACGCTTCTGGTGGTCAAGCGGCTTCAGTTCTTGCGTCAATTTAATCTTGTAAGGATGTAGGCCAAGATCTTTTCGCAAAATTCGCCACAACGACGTCACAGAGATGCCCAACGCTTGAGAAAACGACGTGTGAGAGACACATTTGGGCTTTCTACAACTGAAACCTCAGCGGCAGCAATATTCTCGACACTACGGGCACTTCTTTGTCTCACTGGCACGGGAACATTTTGTACTGTGCCTGTGGATTTAAATTTTTCCACTAGACGCTCAATTGTTGATCTGCTAGGACGATTATGACGACCATAAATTGGACGTAGCGTTCTTAACGTTGAGGCCACTGACTCCGAATTTCTGTAGTAAATTTTAATAATTTCGACTCGATGTTGGCTCGTATATCTTTTCATTATAAAATGGCAAACTGAAGAGAAATTTCAAAAGAGCGGCAAGAAATATGGCGTCGTTTGCTGTCGCTATTGCTCTACTTTTGTAGGGTCCCTGTTGAAAAACCCTTTATTAAACCTTAAGTAAAAGGCCTTAGCTTTAAAAATTTGACAATTAGAACGCAAGATATACATCTTACCGATTTCCCCACTTCATGTGTTTCGCTGACTTAACTCTACCAATGTATTGACATTTTACCGTCATTTTAAGGTGTCAACCATGCTGTCAGTTATGCATTTTTACTAATGATGTAATTTTTTTTAAGATCCGGTTGCGACTGCGACAGTTGAGTGCCTATATTCGGTTGGTTCTCTAGATAATATACGTACACTCCCTATGGCCGCAAACGTATTCACAATTTGACTCATTTGTCACTCTACCTTTACCGACTGTGTATATTTACTCGCTTCCACTTATTATGTTCTTTTTGGTTGATATTTTTGTTTGATTTTTACTTGCTCTAAAGGGAAATTATTGGTTTCGTGTAATAAAACATTTCCAGGTTTTAATTAAAACTAATACTACGATAATCGAGAAGTCCGAATAATTGTTTAGGATATTAAAACCGTTTTGGCAAGAAGTATTTTAGTTTGTGTAGGGACGACACTTCGAGTGAAGTAGACTACCATAGACTTTTCCAATAATTGCACTTATTATAGGTGATCCTTCCATGTTAGGGAAGGATTGAAAATTTTTGCTATAGGTTTACAGCACAGCCGATATAGGTAATCCATTGTTTTTGTCTTCAAGCTTCAATAATCTTAGGACTGATAAATCAATGATTTTGCAATAGATTGGAAGAGCTGTCGATTCGACAGGGTTTTTAGACCTTCGTGAAATGAAAAAAAAAACGGTCTTCTTTCAGTAATGCTACGGCAGCATTTTACATTCCGAAAAGTCAACTTATGAAGAGCTGCACATCATCAACCACTTGTGGTAGTTAATATATTAAATGAGAAGTGAACTGGTCCAAGAACAGAACCCTGTGGCACTCCAGTTAAAATATTGAAAAATATAAAGAAGTATCCGTTTCCCTTCTGCTAAAGTTCCAAATTATTAACTTAAAGGACTGTAAAAAAGAATTCCAAAGCTATTTCTAAGTTTTTTTGTATGTAAAATTGCATGGTTAACAGTATCAAAAGCTTTTGAAATGTCTAAGAGCTTTGGGAGAATAATGTAATTTTTTTTTTTTTATGAATATATTCTTTATTTCATGGTCACAATGTCCATTGCAGGAATTTTTGCGGCTACACTTTGGTCAAAAAGCAGACTGACTATACCGCAGGTTGTGGCTGTAGTTAACAGGTTGTTGATCCATAGATATTTTTGTATCCTTGAACTGTGTAGCTAATCCTATTTGCCCTTTAAGTACAAAAATAATTTTAGCCTTCTTTTATTCTGAAGGACTCTTTGATGTGGTTAATTAATATGCTATTGAATATATGAGTTATTAAGCGCAGTATTTTACAAACCAAGCTTCCATTATGTCGATGCCCAGTAGCATTCGATTTAATTGATATTGATTTCTCAAGTATCTATGTTTTCCTGTCGCGTACCGGTTGACTCCTCTTTAATAAGGGAGAATTAGTAGATGCAACAACATTAAATGACAGTGGCGTGGAGGTAAACTTTTTATTGAGAACATGAGAATTGATGTCTTCAGCTAACCTCGTTGATTGTTTCCAAACAGGTAACGTTTTTCTGCAGATTTTTCATATCTTGTTGTCAAAAAATAAGGGACTACGATTATGTTCGTATAGTAAACCATAACGACAACAACTTGTAACTTGCAATAATATTTGTGGAAGTACTGCAGTTTGTATAGCCCCCATTGACTGCTTAAATCTCGTTGCACCATCAGGGTAGATTAGTCGCAATTCAACCGAATTGGAGTCGTAATCTTGGTCCTAGGTAGGTAGTTAGAAATGGCGGCCAACGAGCTGACTACCTCGCTTACCCAATTAGCCCAAAAACGCGTCGTTTTGATACCATAACTCGTTTGAACCTATGGATGAGGAATAGGTTTGTGGGAATACCCTCTGGTGGAACAACCATCTAACGCCCCGAGTCAGACAGCTATAAATGCCAGACTAGGAACTTTACTGTCAGACCCAGAGACGCACCCGGTTTATCCACCACGGGAGTAGTTATTAAAGGTTGTGGTTGAGGTGTGTGATTTGAAAAAAAAAACGACAATCATTAGGGGGAATGACACAGACATTCGCCCAAGAAGATCACCATCCGCACCAGAAACCGTCATCATTGCGCCATGCTAACCAAAATGTGTGATCATTTAAGCATTTCAGCTTCAGAGTCCTCTTAAAAGATCCAAAGTCCGCTTGCTAGCGGTCTTATCTAAGGAAGCCATGTTCCAGAAGCTATTGAAATTCGTTTTAGAGCTATTTCGTTATCTAAGATATTTACTTACTTTATTTAGAAAAAAAGAACAAATGGTCACCATAAAATTTTCCAATACATTATTCAAAAGAGAAATGTATGGTTACCTCTTTCTCATATACTCGAATCCATTTGTGTGCTCTAAGCTGCTTTTATATCCTTTTTGAACGAGTTGAATTTAGCCACAAAGCGCAACAACTTTGCGAATCTCTTGCTGTTAATCAATGTGTGGGAATTAATCAAAGGATTTAGATGACAGCTCAAATGTGTGTAAGAGCTGTGTGCTTTAGCTGGCGCTGAGAGAAAATATAAATTGAAGAAAAGGATACGTTCCGTTCGTAGAGCGTATTGACGTGAATTTATATATACTGCCTCAGGTGAACAAACAGTAAAATGCACATAAGAGCAGTAAACATTTATCCTTGTAGTGGCTTTTTAAGAGTTTTCGGTGCAGAGTCCTTTATTTTCAAGACATATATTATGTGTATGAATTGTGGGATATTAACTATCAGAAAGTTTATGGAGAACTTGTACTATATAACAGCAAGGATGTGAATGTGATTGCAATTTATAAACCCAGAGTCATCTGTTTCTTATTCCAACAATTATTTAAGTACGTATACACTTCTGTATGGGTTGGATGTATGGAATTGAGGTAGATTCTTTATTGAGATGGAAATACAGAAATGTGTATTTTACAAGAAGAATAAAAGCCAGTAACTTTTCTTCTTCTTGTAAAATATTTTCGTGTCTGTATATGTTTTTCATTTTGAGTGGTATATGTGCGTACATCCTTGCTGAAGTTTAAGACATATACGTATGTGCTGTATTGTGGCCGACAGAGCTAATCGTGTTGATCATTAGGTAGTGTGTTTTTGAACTGTAGTGATGTACTTGAGGTTATTGTTATAGTGTTAGAAGTTCAAGTGATATAAAAAACTTAATGACTTTGTGTTTTGGATTAATGATAAGATTTTCTCTATAGTAACCATTAAGAACGTCATACAACATACAATGTATTAACATATGGTGTGATGTCGAGTGATGTGTCGCGAGGGTCATATTTATCTCGTGGGTTGTGTTTTGTAATGTGTTGTGTTGGAATCCATTTTGTTCGGAAAGATAAAATAGTGCTCGCGGAAAGAGAATAATTGAAAAGCAATAGCAAAAACTATACAGCTTGAAACACAGCACACTTGAGGAGTGTGTACAGTTATCCTCAAAAAACGTCACTCCACAACTCACTACACGAGATACTCGTGGTTTTCGCTTTAGTTTTCCATCGTGTAACGAAGCGTTCCATGCTACTTCACTTCTTTTACTTTGAGAATTGTACTTTACCACACACAATTCACACATACCATGGACGCATGACGTCACAGCAAAATCTACACGATTATTCTTTTTCGTTCATCAATATACAACTCACATTCAGTCCTTACTGAAAATGTAACAAGAGAACCTACTCCGATGGACGAAAATCATCCGTTTGGTCATACGCAAAGTCAGACGACATAAGTAAATTTGGTTTTATTGATCATTTTACAACCAGTCGTAGACAAGTCGAGTCGATCTGGTCATTTAGTTTCTTTTGTTTTCCTCATAGCTTCCCCCCACCAGTGGTAAGGGGTTTCGTTGAAAGACAAAGTCAGGTAGGAGAGATTGCCTAGCCATTTCTTACTAAGGTTTCCCCCCACCAGTGGTAAGGAACCTTAGTTCGAAGTCAAACGTCCGAATTGCCACCAGGGGCATAGTACCTTCCGATCTACCAGAGCGTTTAGCCTGCTGTCTGAGTGCCACCAGGGGCGTAGTACCTGGCGATCTACCAGAGCGTTTAGCCTGCTGTTTGAGTGCCACCAGGGGCGTAGTACCTGGCGATCTACCAGAGCGTTTAGCCTGCTGTTTGAGTTCCACCAGGGGCGTAGTACCTGCTGAAGACGTGCGAATGCCGCATCATCCCGTCCCAAACCTGACATCGTAATAGTGGTACCAGTTTTAAGACCGAATAAGCCGAAGCCAGATAAACCGAGACCAGACACCAAGTTCTAATGCCAAACTCGAATCAACAGGAACCAGTACAGCTGATACATGACAGCTAGACTAGAGGCCAGCAACGCAAGTCATCCGAATACCCGTGAAAAATTCAATTACCAGATTTAACCGAAGTACCAGTGAACTATAGTGAATAAAGAATATTGTGTTCTATAATAAAGATAGAATTGTTTTCAATAAAGATTTTGTAATAAGGTTCTAAGACCTTTTTCCTTTGAAGTTTCGTGTTTTCTTCAGAACAACCCTGGCGAGACCGGCCAGCATAACCTCGGCTGGAAAGCAAAAGGCACATCACAATCGGTTGAATGAAAAAGCTTACTTGCTTACTCATCTTGCTCCCAATCCACTGTCTGGGTTTCTGTCTGAGACATCCTCCTCTAGACCAAGTACAGTGCTGCAAACGACATACTGACCCAGTGCTCTGCCATCCGGGATGGCTTGGTCTTTTAATCCAGATGTTCGGGTTTTTCTTGAGCGTTATTGTTCATTTGCTCGATGTGGCCGAGCCAATGTACATATAGTTGAAGTGTTTTATGGCTGATACCTTGAGTTTGTGGTTGTATCTTCCCCTTCATTCTGGCACACAAGACCGAATATCTTTTCTTTCAATGAGTTTAGCAGCTCCCTTTCTGCTCAAGATTGACAGTATAAGGTTTTTTTTTTAGAGCGTGTACGGGTTAAGAGTTTTGAAGGAATTTGTTTCGCCAACCAAACCGAAATAGTGCGGTATTCCCTTGAAAAGGTAAAACTTTGTTGGATCTTTGTTAAGGTGTCGTTCACGGAATGTTAATTCCAAGGTTGAAGAACTTCTTAGCTTCTTCAAACTGGTCTTCAACTTGGTCTTGGTTTTGTTTATTGCGCAAGACAAACAAGATTCGCCTGTTCTTCAATTGCAGTGAAAAAGACTATAACCGCACGTTTTTGATGATGATGATGCAGCAATTGATGTCCATATTTTATCCGCATACTCTGTAAAAGTTGGATTAACCTGTTCCGTAATAACGCTTGCCTTGCACAATATCTACTCCAGAACGAAAAATCACTCGTATCACTTTACCAAAACCCTGTGCCAGCTGGTGAATGTTTAATAGTTCGGTGGAGCATACTGCGCCGCCTATTATTCATTTTCACGCGTCGCAACTGGATCAGTTTACTGGGATCCCCAGTTCGGTCATTACCATTTAGTGGAGTTCTATAAAATGTGGCTTTGAAGTCATTGGAAAGGAGTCTCAACTTGGAATTTGTTGGTCATCGCAGGATTTCCCTGCAGTGTGAAGGATTGGTTGATCTGCCGTTACGAAGTCTAGACTGGGTATACTTACCGATGGGAGTTTTGCAGAGCAGCTTAAGATGCTCATACAGTATACGTTAGATATAGGATCTAATATGCGACGCACGTTAAGAATACGGCACGGTATGCATTGGGACCGTGATCAATGGTTGTTCTTGTTGGGGTCTGTGAAAGATGAATTCACACCGAAAAGCTTTTCGATCAGGTGCTGTCTGTGGACTGTGGCAATTCCGGTTATGCCAGAGTGTTAAATGTCAGAATTCTTCTTTTGGATAGTTTGCATTTGTTTTTTTTTAGATGTGTATCTGAGAATAAATAAAGATGATTGTTTTTTTTATTAGACAGTCAAGCTCTGACCGCAACAATAAAATGGTCACAGTTAAAATGTATGCACGTATAAAATGTTGGATATGTGCTGTACTTCAGCTGGCACATTGTCTATTTCGTTGCTGGGTAAATCTTTTGCCTTGGAGCCCTGTGCTACGAGTTGCTGCAAAATCTTTTAGCCAACTGAATCCCCTGAATATGTTTTTCTTTCCGATTTAAGCATTGAGGTACTCGAGCACAACTTTCACATAGTTCTCCGGACAGCACCAGCGTCCGTCCAAAAGGTCATTAATGTCCTCCTTAGTAGAGTCATTATCTTTTTGGTTAGGTGTGAGTGCACATAATAAGGGTTATGGTTTGGAAAGTGGCGTCGATGCAGAACTGTGACAGGTGGATTATACTTATTGCCTTTATGTCGATAGCTTTATTTTTTAGCCGATTGCACACTATCCTAACAAAATGCAATCTTTTATCGCAATTTTTTTTCTTTTTATCATATCTAACCGCCTGTCTATTGTTCCTCTTGGATAACGGTTACATCTGTTCTATTCATAGTGAGGCCAAACTCAAGAGGAGTTAAGTGTTCTCAAGTTCCAGGGTCATGGTCTCAAATTTGTTGCCTTTGACGTCTTGGATCTTGTTGTCATTTGATAGTACATAATTAAGTTGTATGTGGTTTTGAGGTTAACTCAACGACACAAGCCTTAAAACAGTTCTCTTACTTTACCTCAGGGTAGAAAAATGGATTATTTGATGCCAGTTACACGCTACGATGACGTGAAAGCTACCGTTGACCCACTATAGGTGTTCGTCCGCCAAACTTTATTTTTCCAGAAACCAATGGTTAAATAAATAAATACAGTTGGTGACGTGGCAGATATACTCTGCTCAATTTGAATGTGCAGTACAGGCCTTATGGGAGAGCTTTTTCAAACACACTGGTGCCTGCTGCTGCTTGCACGGCACCTTTACTTAAGAAATTGACACTGAAACAAGAAACAAAATCACTGACTCACATTTAAATTGTTTGTGTAATCTTCTTTGTACTCACGTACATCCCAAAATGACCTATCTGCTCCCCGGCTCACGTAAATCCCACCATGACCTATCTGCTCCCCGGGTGAAAGGAGACTGATCGCCAATTTGCAACCAACCCTTATCGACATTGAGTTGAATCAGAGTTACCCTGCGGCTTAGTTGATGGAAATTCATATGGCATTTTCTTTGGTTTTTGCTGAGTAACTTTCAGGATTTAAGCTTTTTTAGAGCTTTTAAAAGCAATAGTTTTGTGAGATTTGCGACAATTTTAAATGCTTACTACGGCAACCATGTAAAAGCTTTAAAATGGAGATAGCTTATTGGAATCCATAATATTATGGGTGAAAGGCAAATATCCTATCTTCCCTGTACTGCACATTCAAATTGAATAGAGTATATAGTGGAGAGCCAGGGCCTAGTGACTTGTGTTGTTTGTTTGGAGGGATGGAAGGGACCTACAATTTTCTACTGAATCCGAACGAGTAAGGTGAGAAGCACTTATGCATGAAAATAAATAATTTTGCAGTATTTATCTCTTCCTCGAAAGAGGCAGAAGCCGATTTTTTGTTTAGATGCAAGAGACTGGGAGTCAAACCCATACCTTCAACATGACAGTTCTATGCATTTAACATTACGCCACCCATAACTACGAAACCTGTTCTTAGTCCTGAAATACTTAACCTCAGTAAGTTGGAGCAGCTCAGGTAATTCGTCTTTATTGGTACCGGAGACAACACCCTTGATTCTTAAGAATTCTTCCACAACTGTCTTTGGTGAGCACACTCTTTCATTGCAGATTAATAAGCGGTGACATAAGTTTTCAAAAAACTGCCTCTTCTTAGACATACCTTTACCTATATAGCTGAACTCGATCATGATAGAGTTTTCATATACAGGGTGTTTTTTTTAGACGTGTGGTTTTCAATCTGGCAATACTTTTTTCGGAGTTGGTATTTTTAACAGCTGTTACTTGATTTATGTTCAGTTTGGTTTGCCATTTCATAATAATCAAGCGCACTCGTACGTTCGGTGAATGGGCCCAAAACGAGATGGCCACCGATCCCGATTTGTACAAGAAAATTTTGTTCAGCGATGAAGCTCATTTTTGGTTTAATGGGTATACGTTAATAAACAAAATTGTCGTATTTGGAGTGATTACATCCTCAAAAAGTAACTGTTTGGTGTGGTCTATGGGCAGAGCGAATCATTGGTCCATATTTCTTCAAAAATGAAGCCGGCCATAATGTTACAGTCAATGGGGAACGCTATAGAGCCTTGATTAATGACTTTTTTCGTGCCTGAATTGGTGAATGTTGATGTGCACGACCTTTAGTTCCAACAAGACGGTACTACATGCCATACAGCCAACAAAACAATCGTTTTATTGAAGGAAACTTTTGGTGAGCGCATTATCCCACGTCGTGGGCCTGTGGCGTGACCTCCAAGATCGTGCGATTTAACACCGCTGGACTATTTTTTTTTTGGGTTATATGAAATCACTTGTCTACACAGATAATCCCAAACAATTTATGCCTTGGAAGAGAATATTCAGCGCTCTATTGCTGACAAACGGCCCCAATTTCTGCAAAAAGTGGTCGAAAATTGGGCCTCTCGACTGGAATTTATTCGAGCCATCCGCGGTGGCCACTTCCCCGAAGTCATTTTTAAAACACAGTGGCAAAATTTTATCTTTGTAATAAAGCTAAATTCTTGCCCATAACATTGAATTATATGCGTTTTATTTCTTCTTGAAAACCACACGTCTAAAAAAAAACACCATTTAGAAGAATGATTTCATTAATGTGAATAATTATTCCTCCCATCTTCTCCTCTACACTCTTCTTTTCATTGTAAATTTTGCTAACCTAGCTCACCTATTTTAATTATTTCAAATATAATTTTATTAATTAAAATAGAAAAACACAAAAAAATAATAATTGCAACTTCAACTATACCTACATGCTTTAAGTTGAAGGCATAGGTATAGGTACTTGTAAATTTAAATTCAAAGGTTTTTCATTAAACCAGAACTCTAAGTCAATACACTCTCCAGTTAACCTGGAAGAAATCATGAAAGTCCTCCACCTCCCTACGGCACAAAAATAACACAACACAACAAAACAGAACAGAATAGAACAAAAAATCGTGTCTGTTAAAAATTTAATTAACGAATGTAAGTGCATTTCTATAGACACCAACCCAACTTCGAAGCAAAGGCAAATACAAGAACTAAGGGCCTTCCTGATACACCCGGCATCAGGCAGCAAGCAGCAAAGCTATTCATACCACATCGAGCTTTACCCCTTGTAATTGCATTTCAGAATGCTGCATGCTCTTCAGTTAAATTTTGCATCTGAATGGAGAAGTACATTCCTGTGATGATGGTTAGTACGAGTGAGTCCTCGTCTTTTTGTGTGAGAAATAAAGAACACGATGGAGGACAACACGAACGTCCAGATTGAATAGTAGTTATTCACTCACCCAACAGACCAACCGTCCAACCAACCGGAAAGAGCTTAGAGCTTGACGTTGGAATGTGCACGCAAATTTGCTCGACAGCCTGGCAAGGCTATGTAAAGTAGGTATACCTACATATAAGAAGGGCTACAAAAAGGGTTACCTCTATACCAGGACTTAAAGTCCCTTGTTTTGTTTTCATAGGTAGTTATCTAGTTGCATGGTGTCGTTGTTTCGATGGAATATCAAGTGGCATGCACCACAAGTTGGAAAATTGTTTAAAATGCTTTATTTGCCTTGCTCCGATTGCCAAGAGCTAGGTAGGTAGGTCGGTTCATCGATTTAAATTCATGTAATGGGTTTTCAAAAAAGCATTTCTAAAGGGGAGATCTATTATTTGTTTTAACAATTAGTTGTTGTCCTTCTCGGTCATTATTGACTTTAAGTGGAGGTACTTATTGTTGGTTAAATGGCATAATGATTGATTAGAGGTCCTTGAAGTACATATATACATATATGCTAATGCACTTTAACGTTGGATTTTAGTGATCTACAATATTTCTGTTGCTTCCTATGATGGTAGGCTACCAGTTTAACATCCGATGAAGATATTACAGTAGATAACATGTGTTCAGACCTGGCACTTTAATAGTGGGAATACCTGTCATTCGGTGGGAATGGAAATGATAATAAATTTAGAACTAATCTAATCATAAAACTAACAGTCTCATAATGTGAGATATTAGGAAAGCTGGCCACTGTGATTTGACTTAGAGCCTAAACGGGTGAACCGATTTGCATGAAATTTTGTACAGAGCATTTTTATGTAATTCCCTAGAGGCCGAATTTTTGTTTAAGCTCATCTAGAACAGGTATAGCTGCCATACAAATATTTTGGTTTCTTCAAATTTTCTCGAAAACGGCTCCAAAGATTTTGATTAAACTTTGTACTTGTAATAAACAAGTCAATTGTAAGAAAACTGCATTTCAGATTTTTTTCAAAAAATTCACATTACGGAATTAGGTTTTTTGAGAAAATGGTCTTATTTTTGGGTTACTCGCGTATATCTTTGCCATAGTTAAACCGATTTTGTTATAATTTTGCAATCTGATGCTTCTCAATAGTTTAAACAATTATGCATTTAAGAATTTTTAAAAACATTATTTTAGAAACAATTTTTAGTGCTTTTGACTCTTTCAATATTTTCTCGTTAAATATATAGGTACATCATTCATCTTCAATGTGGGGTAACACACAATATTTAACTCAAAATAGCTTTTAACGGCCTTTTAGTCCATATAAATTGGCGTTTCGTCCCCGCGATTTCACTTGGACTCATCAGTTGACTAGTGCGAGGGCCTTGTCAATACGCAATTTTTCATTAAGTTCAGTTCAACTTACATGAACTTTTGACAAAAATCCAATGCGAACTATATCCAACAAGATTTAAATTCTTAATCATTAAGCTGGAAATTTTTGCCTAGGTCACATTTTCGCATAGAAATTTAATTAAAAATAAATGATTGAAGACTCATGCATGAAGTGTGTATATGCAACGTAAAAAAAAATTATTAAAACACTCTCACATGCATGACAAGCATTTGAACAGTGTCAATCCCACTTAAGGGCCGTTAAAAGCTATTTTGAATCAATAATTCAACAAGTAGTCCAATTAAATAGTGCTAAGTTTTCTACTTGGCTGATGTATTTCAGCAGTATATAGAATTTGTATTATAAACCCCACAATATTTAACCACAAGAGCAAGTTCGTGCTATCAAGTCGTGAATATTTTTTTAATTGTTTTATTAGAAAACAACAATAACTTTATTTTAATGTTGTAAGACTGGGATAATTTTACTATTACTTATCGATGGGCAGGGCATGTAATGCCAAAGGTTTTCTGCCAAAAGAGAATGCAAGGGTTTGAACTATCGGGTTTTTCAATAAGAGCGCTACAGAAGTTTTTTTTAAATTAAACAAAAACGGTTTTGGATATCAATGAAATTCTTTATTCCTGCGAAAGCACGTTTGATGCCATTATGTATGGAACTCGATTTCTTTTGCATGGCCACCACGGGCACGCTTGCAGAAGTCCAGACGCTGAACCCAATTTTCGACGGTTTTCATGCTTAAATCGGCCGATACTGCTGCAATTTCACGTTCGATATTCGTACGAAGTTCATCAATCGTCGCTGGCTTGTTGGCATAGACCATAGACTTGACGTAGCCCCACAGGAAATAGTCTAACGGCGTCAAATCACACGACCGAGGCGGCGAAGCGACTGGACCATTTCGTGAGATAACACGTTCTCCAAACTGTGTTTCCAATAAATTGATTGTGACATTCGCTGTGTGGCTTGTGGCGCCGTCCTGTTGGAACCACATGTCCTCTAAGTCATTATCATTGAACGGTAGCGATCCCCATTCACAGTAACGTGCCGGTATTGATCATCACGGAAGAAGTATGGCCCAATGACGCCGCGCCGCCGGCCCTTAAACCACACCAAACCGTAATTTTTTTGGGATGTAATGATGACTCATGGAGTACGTGTGGATTGCTGCCTGGCCAATACCGCATATTTTGTTTATTGACGAAGCCATTCAGCGAGAAATGAGCCTCATCGCTGAAGATGATTTTTCGTTGAAAATCCGAATCATTTTCAAGTTGTTGCTCAGCCCAATTCACGAACATACGACACGCTTGTGGTGGTCAAGCGGCTTCAGTTCTTGCGTCGATTTAATCTTGTTAGGATGTAGGCCAAGATCATTTTGCAAAATTCGGCACAACGACGTCACAGAGATGCCCAAGGCTTGAGAACGACGTGTGAGAAACACTTTTGGGCTTTCTGCAACTGAAGCTTCAGCAGCAGCAATATTCTCGACACTACGGGCACTTCTTTGTCTCACTGGCACGGGAACATTTTGTACTGTGCCTGTGGATTCAAGTTTTTCCACTAGACACTCAATTGTTGATCTTCTAGGACGATTATGACGACCATAAATTGAACGTAGCGCTCTTGACGTTGAGGCCACTGACTCCGAATTTCGGTAGTAAATTTTAACAATTTCGACTCGTTGTTGGCTCGTATATCTTTCCATCATGAAATGGCAAACCTTACTGAAGAGAAATGTCAAAAGAGCCGCAAGAAATATGGCGTCGTTTGGTGTCCCTGTTGCTCTACTTTTGTAGCGTCCCTGTTGAAAAGCCCTTTACATTACTTAAGGAAAAAATAAAATTATTTGTTCAAGTTATTGCGAATGTTCAAGTTATCGTTTGTTCAAGTTAACGAAAGCTCACTGTATATTGTCTGTTATACCTCATACTAGTCTTGTCTTTTCAATACATGATCACTTTGGCACTCTATTCATCACAGACTACCTTGTATCGGTTAAAAGTTAAAGGAAAACACTTCAATGAAATATTGAATATTGAAAGTAATTTAAACATTCCATCGCATACCTACAACTTGTAGCGAGGTATTTTCAAAAATATCTCACTTCTGTATAACTTTAACCGTTTCATGTTCAAAAAAATTCTCGTGGGAAAACTCATGAAATCCCATCAAAGTACGTTTTCATTATCCTCCAAATATGGTAACGTTTCAGCTATAAAACAAATAAAAGTTCAAAACTTTTTCCTTCCATGCATTTTAGCTTTTTATTGAAGTTTAACTGCACTAATTGTATTAAATTTCACCACACGTATTGAATGTATTTTCCAAAAAAAGTTTACTCAAATAAAACTTTATCCTTTGTCTTCTGGTACCTATAGTAATCTATATACGGATGATCCATTCCTCTGTATATGCCATTATTACCATTACACATACACAAAGAAAAAAAAAATAACGAACTTCACCCATTGAATCCAATTTCGATGTTAGATTTCATAAGGTTTTGTTCGGGAAAGTTCGGAAATAACTTTGCTTCATCAGCAATTTATTTTCATATTTGCTCAGTCATCATCATCACTGTTACATTGTTGGGTACAGAAATAATAGGTAGTCCATTATTTTTATTTGTGTGCTGCCGAAACTCTGTGTAGGTTTTTTTTTTTTTGCTGCTATATCATTTTTGAAGATACGGGATCAATTGTGTAAAGATGCTTCCGGTCTAAGGATATAGAAATCGAAATTACATTTTACAGGTTTCCTTATCTATTTGTACAGGTTTAACATTATTATATTGAAATATTGGGACTTTCTAAAAATATAAAATTCAGTAAGTAGGTACATATGTATAACAAATAAAAAAACTCACATTCTCGTATGAGGTATATCTTTTGTCTTTTGAGTAAAATAAGGGAGAAATTGTTAAATCAAGAATAAAATAAAAAGGACTCTTCAGTAGAAGTATACCAAATGGCATGGCTTTCCTGGCTCCTAATCGTATTGTATTGGATATATTTGTTTAAGTATAGCTACGAGCAAGTAACGAACTTCAGATATTTGGTGTCTAGCTGTAGATAAGTGGATTTGTAAATATTTCATCCAATTGTTCAAATACACTGAGGAAAAAAAAATAAATTCAGATAATCGATTTCTCCTGTGAAGGTGTCAACTGTTAACGATTCATTCCTCTATTGGATCTTGGGTTTATTATACACACCCGGCGGCAGATTATGCGATTAAAAAATACATTCATAGCTACTTGTTCTATTTGACAAGTTCTAGATTCATATAGAAACAAATATGCACAACTGGATCGCACGAACTTGCTCTTGTAAAGGGTGTTTTTTTTAGACGCGTGGTTTTCAAGCAGAAATAAAACGCATATAATTTAATGTTATGGCCAAGAATTTAGCTTTGTTATAAAGATAAGGGTTTGCCATTATGTTTCGGGTAAGTGGCCGCCACGGTTGGCTCGAATAAATTAAAGCCGAGAGGCCCAATTTTCGACCAATTTTTGCAGCAGTTGGGGCCGCATGTCAGCAATAACGCGCCGAATATTTACTTCCAGGGCGTCAATCGCCTCGGGCTTATCTGCCTAGACAAGCGAATTCACATAACCCCACAAAAAATAGTCCAGCGGTGTTAAATCGCACGGGTTTGGAGGCCAATAAAAGTTTCCTTCAGAAATTTATTGCTACGTTGGCTTTGGCTGTATTTGTAACCTATTTGCTAGTTATTTTCAATCTGTTTACTCTTTGGATTGTTTGCAGGATCAAGAATTACCGAGTGTTTCTAAAGTTATTGATATAGGTTCTATGGTATTGTGTATCTCAGAAGTTGAAGAAGCACTTCTTGAACTTGAAGCAAGTAAAAAGGAAGGCCCTGATGGTATTCCTCCTATAATTTTGCTTAAATGTGCTGCTTCCCTGGCTAAACCACTTACAGCAATTTTCAATGCATCGCTATCGGAAGGTACATTTCTGGATTGTTGGAAACTATCGTTTTTAACTCCAGTTTTCAAATCTGGATCTAAGCAGGACATTACCAATTATCGGCCAGTAAGCAAAATTTCTGCAATGCCGAAACTTTTTGAGAAAATTGTCTACAATAGGTTATCTTTCCAACTAAGAAGCCTTATATCCGAAAATCAACACGGTTTTGTTTCGGGAAAATCAACAACTACTAATCTTTCATTAATGACAAATTATATCATAAATAATTTCGAAGAGTATATGCAAACTGATGTAATATTCACTGATTTCGCTAAAGCTTTTGATCGTGTTAACCATAGGGTGCTTGTACATTAATTGTCTTCGCTTGGATTTCACTCTAAGCTTTTGTGTTGGCTAAAATCTTACCTCATAAACAGGATTCAAATTGTTAAAATAGAAGACTGCTATTCTGACAATATATATGTCCCATCTGGTGTCCCTCAAGGTAGTCATCTTGGGCCATTATTATTCCTTTTATTTATTAACGATATTCCTTCAATTTTTGTTTCTTCACCATGTCTACTATTTGCAGATGATCTCAAGTTGTATCCTCGTATACAGAGTTATTCAGATTGTCATTTACTTCTAGAAGATATACTTAGATTGAGTGAATGGTGCGAACGCAACTTTCTTCATCTTAATGTTTCTAAATGTCAGGTTATGTCGTGTTTCAGGCATACTACCTCTATATTGTTCAATTATGAACTTAATAATGTTATTTTAGAACGCGTTGAACGGAAAAAGGATCTAGGAGTTATTCTAGATACTAAACTCTCGTTTCTGCCACATATTGAATATATGGTCAGTAAGTCTAGTCAAATGCTCGGATTCCTGAAGAGAAAAACCAGGGAAATCAAAGATCCTTATTCAATTAAGTCACTTTTTAATTCTTTAGTAAGATCTGTTTTGGAGTACTCAAGTATAGTTTGGAATCCTTTCTATAAAAACTCTTGTAACAGAATTGAAAGGGTTCAGAAAAGATTTACTAGATATTTAATCTATAAGTTAAACTGGCGAATTGAAATGCCAAATTATAATTCTAGGTGCTTATTGTTTGGAATCAAAATTCTGGAAAGTCGACGTACCTGCTTCTCCGTTTTGTTCATCAGAGATATTTTAACGTATCACATTAAATGCCCTCATTTATTAAATTTTATTAATATTCGTATTCCTCAAAGAAATGTTCGCGAATCAAATCTGATACTTGAATATTTTCATCGGACAAACTATTGCCTGAATGAGCCAATTTCACGTTGCATCAGGGAAACTAATGCAGTTTGTCATAGAATTGACATTTTTAGAAGCCAATCTAGAGATACATTTAAAACATATGTTTTAAATGTAATTAATTTGCAATCTGTATAATCTTTAATATTTTTATCGTTATTGTTAGTTTATTTAATATAAATTTTGTAATTTATTTTATAAGTGATTAATGAATTATACCTAATTATATCTAGTCTATAAGAGTAAATTACCTCTGTTTGATGAACAAATAAATAAATAAATCATTGGAATGTAGCGCCATCTTGTTGGAACCAAAGGTCGTCCGCATAAACATCTTATAATCCAGGCACGAAAAAGACATTAATCATGGCTCTATAGCGTTCCCCATTGACTGTAACATTATGCTCGGCTACATTTTTGAAGAAATATGGACCAATGATTCCCTCTGCCCATAGAGCACATCAAACAGTGACATTTTGAGATGCAACGGCCGGCGTCTCAACAATGGATTGAAGATTATCTACACTCCAAATGTGGTAGTTTTGCTTATTGAGGTAGCCATTCATCCAAAAATGAGCTTCATCGCTGAAAAAAAAATTCTTGTGAAAATCGGGATCAACAACGATCTCGTTTCGAGCCGATTTTGCACAATTTGCATGCGTTGTTCAGGAGTAAGTCTATTTATTATGAAATGGCAAACCATATTGAGCATAAATCAAGTGACAGCTGTCAAAAAAACCAACTCTGAAACAAGTATTGCCAGATTGAAAACTACGGTTTTTCGCCAAAAACCTGAAACACAGTTTTCTTTCAACTAATTCGATCATTAGAAGTACAAGTGTTAATTAACTCCTATGAGTTGTGTCCTAGAAAATTTGAAAAAAAAACCAAAATTAATGTATGGCATCAACAAAAATTTCCCCTCTAGGGAATAGCATAACTCTTGAAGCTTTTGGCCAAAAAGAAAACTCTTATTTTTCTCAAAATCGGCTCCACAAATTTAAAAAAAAAATGCAATTTATTTAATAAGTTATAAGCTGCTGTTAATTAAGAAAATGGTTATTAATGGCACCTCGCAAAGAACATTGTTTTTGATTTTCGCTTTTCTTTTACAAATTTTAAATTGATTTCGATCAATTTTTTATGAAGAATCATTGATACATTTTAAATTTAAATTTTTTTTAAACTCAATATTTCGAAAACAACTCAGTCGATTTTTATTAAACCTTACAAAAAGCAGTTTTAAATATTGTCTAGAAGATTTAATAAAGAATTATTCTTATAACCCATAATAACGGTATTTCCCACATAAATATTGAAAACCCGTCAAGAAAAAAAATGTTTTGCTTAAAAACAACTCTTACGATTTTGATATTTCTTTTTTTTCGTATCGAATTAAGTTCTGTCTACCTTTTTAAATCAATTTATTTTAGAAAGGTTATTTTCGGTTATTATCTCTTTATGTACTTAACTGATTAGAACTACATTTCTTATACAGAAGCTTGTAATAAACATTAAATCTATTAGATATCAAAATTTTCCAAAAAAACTAACTTTTGGATTTTCAAAAAAAATTCAAAATAATTTTTTGAAAATTCGATATTTCGAGAACGGGTGGAAGATTTTTTTTTTTAAAATTATATTTTTAACTCCACATTAAAAAAATACTTAACATTAGCGTACCAATTTTTTTCTAAGAAATGTTTACAAATTGTAATAAATAAAAAAATAATTAATCTTAGAACCGTTTCTATGATTTTTAAATTTTTTTTTTCATAAATTTAGATTTATGTAAAAATTCAGATGGTGTCATCGAGTTGGGTTTAAAACAGCTTCATAAGTATTTTAATCAATGTTTTTTTTAATTTTTTTTATGTAAAACAATTTTCCAGTTTAAATAATATAACTTTCATGCATTTATATGTGCAATACGGGGCTTTATTGTTAATTTCTGTATAAACTAACATAAAACTTCCTTGTAACTATAAAATTAGTTTAGGCAATCGTAAAACTATAGGCTCCCATAACTAATTTATTTCAGACTTTAGAACAACATTGTGATCGCACAGAAGTGCCAACTCGTGCGACCCAGTTGGTGCATAGTTTTATTTATTTATTTAGGCAAACGAGGCTGGGAATCGAACTCAGACCTCCGGCAATATCCATTATGTCACTGGCTACTACATGTGAAAAACCGATACTTTGCTTTGATATTTGGCCTTAACAAAATGTATGTATGCGCACATGATTTGGACTTTGTTGACAGTGCTTTTTAAGTAACAAAAAAAAGATAATTGTGTTTAAAAATTATCACTTGAATTTTTTCGCAGATTGGCATTTATTTTTTATTATTTACTAAATTATAAATAGCTAAATGTTTCTATCGTCACCTGTTGTGTGTTCTTGCAAACTTACAACCACCCCCCCCCCCCTCTATGTGACCGTCCATGGAAATTAACTTTGACTGATGGTGAAGTTTGAAATAAATAAATACACACAGCTGTGTTTATGTTTATCACTCATTCAGAAAATGTACTTTTTGTGAATAGGCAACTTCAAAATATAAGCTCTTAATTGTTTGCTTATTTAATATTATTTTATCGCATAAACAGTTTAATAAGAAATACTTCATATATGTTCATAATAATTGATGCATTTGTTTCCAAAATTTTTTCACAACATTTTTATTTTTTTCCAAAATTCAAAGTCAAGCATTTCTAGAAACAAAATTTAGTTTGTCTTGAGCTGTGTGATAAGTTTAAAGAAGCAAAAAAGTTTGAGTTCGTGAGATTTTTTGTGTAAGGAAAATTATATGTTGGTAACTATCTAAAACATTTGTTTCGCTGTTGTAGGTATATGTTTAACAAACAAAAAAAAAACGTTTTTAATAAACACAGCAGATTAAGTTATTTTGTTTACACTTCGTGTGTGATATTTGTATATGTGCCCCAATAACCCTGGTGCGATGGGTGGTTTATCTTACTACTCTTTCGCAGGTGCTTGTTTTCTACTTATAATTGTAATCGGTTCGGTTGCTAAAGAATATTATGCCCTTCATTAATTTTACAATACCCTTCATTGCACTGCCTTTTATTTACATATGTAGTGACCTTGATTTTTAAAAATGTCAATATAAACTAGGAGTGGCTTTGTTTCATTGAAACTTGTTAAAAAAATAATAATTATTTTTATTAATACCTTAATTTCTATAAAGTTCAATTTTAATACCAGTGGCCTATTTCACCAAATTACAATTACAATCACAAACTTGTACTTGTAATCTGCAATTAAAAATTTTTAAACTTAATTTCTGTTTCACAAACAACAAACATAATTCCAACAAATTTGTATAAGAAAGAGTAAGAAGAGTAGAGGAAATTGTAGTTGTGATTTACAAATAAAAAAAAATCGGTTTCACCACTTTTTTGCCATATTTGTAAAAAACTATTCTTTCTCACAAATATGTGAGAGTCTGCTGAGTAGGTATCAAGCGTATAGAGTGCACTATATAGCCTTCAATATTTTCTAAAAATACATCAACCAAGACTGCATAACGATGGACACATTTGAACACTGTGTAGATTTATGCCGAATTCCTTTCAAAAAAAGAATTGATTCTGTTCAGAATTTTTTCTAAACAAAATCGATTCTTTTCTGTCAAAACAAATCTTGCATTTTTAGCAAGATTTCACACTGATTTGCACACACACTATAAAGACTTGACATTTCTAATACGTCAAATTGAAATTCTGGGAATTTTTGGAAGATGAGTTGTTTATTTTTTGGCTGCAACGAATTCTACATAATTTAACAAAATATTCAACAATATATTTAGTCAATACAGCTATAAAAATAATTTATTGTGCGTTGCTCATTATCAAACAAACATTTGACAAAAAAAAAATATTTTTGTCGAGTGAAAGAAGTGATGAAAACTTTCAGTGCTAGTGAAATCTTTTCAATAACAATTTTCTTTAAAAATATATGTGCAAGTAGAAGTTCAAACAAATAAAATGCACCAACAAATTGACCCCGTATTATAATTAAAGTTATTAATTTAATTCTATTGCTAAAACATTGTTCTCACAACAAAAACAAACAACCTTAATAGTTTTGCGAAAAATTTCTTGACGTTTTGCGTCAATTGCAGCGTCAAGTAACACTAACCACAATCACACATAAAAAACTCGATTCTTTTTCGAAATTCGAATTCCTTTCAATTGGCAGAAAAAATTCGATTCTGTTTAGAAAAAATTGGATTTCTTTGTTGAAAGGAATACGCCATTAGATATACAGTGCATGTCTGAGACCTCATCAAAAAATGTCAACATTTCCATTTTAAGTTCATAAAAACATTTTTCGGGCTCATTACCAATCGTGTTTTAATTATTCTTATTATGTAATCTTCCCTTATACGGTTTATGTAAAACTTTTCCTTAAAAGCAAATGGATCTGCAAATACGCGACCGATAGATTCTTAAGCTTTTTATCGCAAAATATTCACTTGTTTTACTATCGGTATACTACAATGGCTTCGTCGTAAATACATTTTTAGGTTTGGAAAGATATTTTTATTGAAAAATTACAAAATGTAAATAAAATTACACACGAACTTTCTTCTGTAAGAATTTTTCTACAACTTAACAAATTTGTACAATTCTTTTATTTGGTGAAACAGAAACTTATAAAAACACCTGAATTTTCACAAATTTGTACTTGTAAACTACAAACAAAAATTACTCTTGGTGAAACGAAAATAAAGATATTCCCACAAATTTCCCTTTGTAAATTACAACTACAACTTTGTAATACAAACATTTTCTGAAACAGAATAAATCGATTTCTTAACAAAATTTGTTAGAAATCGCTTGTAAATTACAATTTGTAAGTTGGTGAAATAGGCCACTGCGCTTTAACCAGTATCATCATAGCGTGTTACGCTTATATAACGTAGGGCCTTTAGGAGAAATATTACAATTATTTGTGCTCGTCTTCCGAACTGATTGTGGTTTTAATAATATTTAATGGCAAACTGAACTGGGCAAAACATTTAGATCTCTTAAAATTCCAATGCTTAATTTAATATAATATATTACGCATACGCCCCAGTGTACTTACTACTTTGATAACATAATAAAGGGTTTTCCAATAAGAGGTGTTATTTTGAATAGCCCGCTATTTCGGTAGCTGTCACTTTTGAAGCTGTCATTTTTTCACATTTGACAAGTAGAAACTACGCCATTAATGAAAATGTAACAATACACGACGGTGTTCACATTGGACTCACTCCGCGCGACTCATTTTGACATCTTTCTCTTTTATCTTACTCTACACAACTATATGAGAAAGTGAGGCAGGATTTTTAATTTTTTGAAAAAATCCTGCCTCACTAGACTCTCTCTTTCTCATCATGAATTGGAGTGAGGTAAAACAATGAAATGTCAATATGAGTCGCGCGGAGTGAGTCCAATGTGAACACCGTCCACCCTTCAACAACGCATTGAAATTATTAAAATTCACTATAAAAATGGTGAAAATTTTGCAGAGACGGTTCGTAAAACTAAAACATTTTTGGGTCGTCGTGAAGCACCTTGTCGGACCGCAATACAGAAATTGGTGGACAAATTCGAGCTGTTGGGACAAGTTAGTGATGTGAAGAATAAAACCCGTGCACGTCACTCAAAAACAAGTGAGAATATTGCTGTTGTAGCCCAAAGTGTTGAAGAAAACCCTGGTTTGTCCATTCCTCGTCGTTCTTTGGAATTAGGCATTCCACAAACGTCATTACACCGTATTTTGCATAAAGACTTGGGTCTTAAGGCTTATAAAGTTCAGTTAACACAAGAACTCAAGCCGGCTGATCATCAATAACATCGTGTCTTTGCTGATTGGGTCCTTGAAATGCATGAAAATGATCCGGAATTTCATCGAAAAATCATCTTGACTGATGAGGCCCATTTCCACCTCGGAGGCTACGTCAACAAGCAAAACTGTCGCATCTGGGGCTCGGAAAACCCAAGAGTTATTGTTGAAAAGCCTCTCCATCCTCAACGCGTGACTGTTGGGTGCGGTTTATGGTCCGGCGGGGTCATTGGACCTTACTTTTTCGAAAATGAGGCTGGAGCAACAGTTACGGTCAATGGATTGCGCTATCGAGAGATGATTAATGATTTTTATGGCCGGAATTGGATGGTATTGATCTGGACAACGTTTACTTTCAACAAGACGGCGCTACGTGCCACACAAGCAATGAAACCATCGATCTTTTACGGGAAAAGTTTCCGGACCATGTTATCTCTCGAAGAGGTGATCACAATTGGCCACCGAGATCTTGTGATTTAACACCTTGCGACTTCTTCCTTTGGGGCCACGTGAAAGATAAGGTCTACGCCAACAGCCCAGCGTCGATTCAAGACCTCATAGATGGAATTCGTGAGGCTATCGAGGACATAGGGCAGGCATTTTGCGATTTGGTTATGGAAATTTCATGAAAAGGATATGGTCCTGTAAGCGTGGTCGTGGAGGCCATTTGGCTGATGTTGTGTTCCATTATTAACGGCATACCTTTCTCTTTATAATGAAATAAACATCCGATCATTTATCTCAAAAAATGCCATTTTTCTTTGAATATCAAAATAACACCTCTTATTCGAAAACCCTTTATATGATTATCACTGATTATTGTTTGTGAAAGATAAGAAATTTATTTTTACATCGAATGTCATTAAATTTGGCACGATTAACAAAATTAAAATTACAAAAGAAAAGTACATATATGTAAAAGTGTTTATTATCGTTTTATTCATAATCCATTACTGCGCTGCCTTTAATTTTCACCAAAACAAGGCTAATATCATCCTTTGAGGATAATTTTTTTTACATTTAAACAATAATGGTGGTTTTTAGACCAAAAGCTACCAACGTTGTTGGCATAAGTTTGTCTTAAATAACATGAATAAAGCCGTTACTTTAAATATGGTACATAGCATTTTTTGGAAATTCTACCGACATTTTTTTAAAATTCTTTAGGATCAAAAACAACGGTACCTCTCATGTAATATTTTTTTGCTCAGAAGGAAAATATTATTTTCACAAAAACAGAGTCTTCAATAACGTACAGAACCGGGTGTTGTGCAAAAGCTACCAATCTTAAAATATTAACTAAAGTACAAAGAATGGCATGCATAGCGACAACAGGAGCAATGAGAACCACCCCATAGTGGGGCTGGAATTCTTACTTAATTTTAAGCCTCTATAGACTATTCACTTCTCACATTCTTAGTAGACAAGAATAGAAAACCAACCAACTACACACCAGCAACCCAACAGTAGCAGTCTTTACCGCCGATGGGTCAAAAATGGAATGTGATGTTGGAGCGGGATTCTACTCGGAAACTCTTGACTTGGCCGTGGTCCTTTAGACTCCCTGACAACAGCAGCGTCATCCAAGCTGAAGATTTGGCAGTAACCAAGGCTTCTGAACGGCTGTCAATGCTTGGAGATACCACCACCTGATATTACGTTCTTCATTGACAGCCAAGCAGCCATAAAAGCAATCTCTGCCATCGAAATAAAGTTGAAGATTGTTTCCTGCTGCCGCGCCGAGAAGAGCTAAAGGTTCATAGCAGCATAACGTTAGGCTCTGCTGAGTTGCTGGTCATATATCAATTCCAATTGATGAGAGATCAGACGAATTGGCATGAATTGGATCATCAATTGATCCTTGCCAATCAGAACTAAACATATTACGCACAAATCTGCTCCTTCAAATAGAGACAGTGGCAAAGAAAATTCTTGAGAAAACAAAATAAAGATGGACCATGCTCGACTCTTGTGCGAATACCAAAAAACTTTGGCCATTTTTTGACTAAGGGGAAGACATATAGGATCTTAATAATAAATTAGAAATAAAGAAGAAATGTACTCTATTGCAGGTACCGTTACCGGACACAACCTACTGAGGTACCACAAGAAAAAACTCAGGCTCAGCATGGATGATTCATGTAAAGCTTGTGGCGATGAAGAAGTACATAAAGACTCTTCTCACTTCTTACGTCACTGCCCAGCTCTCTCGCAACTAAGAAGTAAACACCTAGGAAGCTACTTTTTTTATAACTTAGAAGAGTTCTTCAACTTATCTGGTGTGAAATTATCGAAATTCATTAATGCCTCTAGATGGCTTGATAATAATCCATGAAAACTTATAGGTTAACTTATTAGGAGCGTTAAATCCTCCAGGGTATCACAAGGGATCTACATTGATGTAAGTGTGATAAGAAAAAGAAATTATATAAGCCCAAAAACCTAACCTAACCTATTACTTCGACTTCGACTTCAAATTATGCAATCACCATTCATTTGCTAGCGTCAAAGCCAATGTCACAAAGTACTCGTTTTTAGCATTTCTCTTTTACTACTCTACTCTTTTATTATTTTGTGTGCCATATACAGACACGAAGATGTCTTCGATTTTTCAGGAGTTACACCGGAAGATGTTGTAACGGGTGATTTTTTGGCTGGTTTGGTTTTGGCAACACTGGTTTTGACAGCTGACGTGTGTTTAGTACCTTGTGTCACTGTCAAACAGCTTCAGTTTGGTTTGCAATTTAACCATGGATCGTCTTACAAATGAACAACGCTTGCAAATTATTGAATTTTACTATCAAAATTCGTGCTCGGTTCGAAATGTTCATCGCGCGCTGCTTGTGTTCAGCGATGAGGCTCATTTTTGGTTGAATGGGTACGTAAATAAGCAAAATTGCCGCATTTGGAGTGAAGATCAGCCAGAAGCATTGCAACAGCTACCAATGCATCCCGAAAAAGCCACTGTTTGGTGCGGTTTATGGGCCGGTGGCATTATTGGGCCATATTTCTTCAAAGATGATGCGAATCGCTACCGAGCGATGATAACAAACTTTTTTTTGCCCGAAATGGAAGTTCTTGACTTGCATGATATGTGGTTTCAACAAGACGGTGCCACATGCCACACAGCACGCGAAACAATGGCGCAATTGCGAGGCGAGTTTGGTGAACAGTTAATTTCACGTTTCGGGCCGGTCAATTGGCCGCCTAGATCGTGCGATTTGACACCATTAGATTATTTTTTGTGGGGGTATGTCAAAGCTAATGTCTATAGGGACAAGCCCGCTTCGATTGGCGCACTGGAAGCCAACATCCATGCATTCATTCGTGAGATACCGGCCGATATGTGTGAAAGAGTATGCCAAAATTGGACTCAGCGGATGGGCTACCTGAGACGCAGCCGCGGTCAACATTTGCATGAAATTATCTTTAAACATTAAATTGCAAGGTTCAAACTATCGATTCAAATAAATATTTTATTCATTTTTTCGAATTTTTTGTGCTTTTTTTTTAAAAAAAGTTCTAAACCTCTTAAAAAATCACCCATTAGAAAGCTTGATTTCAGTTAAATCAAATACCATAGGCTTTATTTTGCCATTTGTAACACATACCTCAGTGGAAATTTTCAAAAATTATTCCAATATCTAAAAACAAACAAAAAACTATATCAATTTTATACCCTTTTTTTTTAGAAAGTATTTTAAAATTTAATGCATAAGGAGATTGTTCCATATTTTAGCGCAAAAAGACTTTCATCAAAAAAGTATGGATTTCGGTCTCAACGTAGTAGAACCACTGCTCTCTTGGATCCTATTGAGCATGTTAGGAAAGCATTAGATGAAGACAAGGTCTCAATTTTGGTTCTTCTTGACAACATTATGTGCCAAAAACTGTCAACCGACTTTGGATTTTCACCTCCAGCAATTAACCTCATATTTTCATATTTAACGGGAAGGAGTCAACCTGTGGCCTCTGGAACTCAAGTTTCTGAGTTAATTTCAATATCGCGATGTGTTCCACAAGGATCCATTCTGAGACCACTATTATTCTCTGCCTATGTGAATAGCTTACCAATTATTTTGAGACATGGTGAAACAAGATTGTTTGCTGATGATGTACAGTATCTCGGAAGTACAGCACTGATGGGTCTAATGGAGAATTGCATTTACAATTTCAACATGGATCTGAATGCATTGTTTAAATGGTCCGGCGCCAACGGTCTTGTTCTTAATCCGACTAAGACTAAATGCCTCGTCATTTCAAAGAAAACTTTAGAATTAAGTTATTTTCCGGTAATATACCTAAATAACATTCCAGTTGAGTATGCTAATACAGTGAAAAATTTGGGTGTGCACACCATCATGTAAATGCTGCAGTAGGAAAAACTTATGGTGCACTGAGAACACTATCTGCTGCGAGGAAGTTCACACTATTAGAAACTAAGAAAATGCTGGTTAAAACATTGATAGTCCCAATTTTAACGTATGGGTGTGAAATTTTTTGTACTTTAGATGCTGTGTCCCGGAGAAAATTGAACGTTGTTTTTAACAATGCAGCTCGTTATTTTTTTGAACATAAAAGATTTGACCACATTTCGAACTTTACGAAAAGTTTGTGTGGATTTAGCCTTCCGAAAATATTAAAATTTAAAACGCTAACCATATTATTTAAGATTGTCCACACTGAGCAACCACCAGACCTTTATAACTATATACAGTTTCTAGCTTCTGACAGAAGCTGTCTCGTTTTTAACGAGACAGGTCCATTTTCTCTCTCAAAATGATATCGTTTTCATTTTACGTAATTAGACCCAAGTAACTTCGTTTATGTAGTTAGATGATAGGACTTATATGTGTATTGCTTCATTACAGGTTTTATAAACCGAATTTGTGTTACCCTGTAGTCCTGTTTTTATGTTACGAGCTTTATTTTTTTTGTATTTAAATTTCTTTAATACAAAGAAAGTGACTCTAATCATGCCAATTTATAACAGTTTTGTTCATCACCAGGACACCAGGCCAGGACTCTCAATCTTACTCAAGTTGCGAGAAGCGTGTTAACGCACGCCTTTTTATCAACTGCGATAAACTGTTAACAATTAGCATTTCTCTAGTCTCGTCCTTAATAAAAATTATACATTATGCTAAGGAAAGGTCTAATCTTATTTCTATAAATAATGTTATTTACAACCAAATATATTTATTTTCATTTTCAGATTTTGCAGAATTCGTTCTTGGTGATGGACTGGCGATGTACAATAATTACTCACCTGGCAATCATCATCTGTGCCATCAGTTCCATACATCACACATGTGTCAGCTAAATCCATTCGATAACATACAAAAACAACATGGTCATCTCTTCAAACATCAACAAGTATTTGCAATCCCAAACAACTTCAGTAACTGTGATAAAATGTCCGATCGTGATCGTGTGACATGATCAAAGGTCAATAGAACAAGGAATCACATAAGAAAAGTTAAGCCAATTCTGGAACAGCCTAGATAGTGTTAATCTCCCTCATCAAAAATATCATTGAATTCAAAGAAAAGAAAAAAAAAACACACACACACGCACTTGTCAACCTAAAGTTTAAAGCAGTCATCGCCATTGTAAGAAAAACGGCTGACTCACTGTATTTTTTTAAGTGTGAATTGTAAAAAGTCAATAATCTCCAAATTGCCCACATATCCTTAGCTTAGTTGTTAAATAAACAAATATTCCCTATATCCGCACTCTTCACATATGTTGGCTTTTAAACTAATCGCCGCATTTAAAGCGAACTAAGAATGAATAATGCAAACACAGAGGTCTACTGGGAAATAGCTGCTGTCGTGCCACCGCCTATTAACAATTTAACCACCACAGCATTCAACCATCCGCCGAATCACACACCATTGTCCTCATTGATAACGTACAACCTCAGTGAAGAGCAGCTGCTCAACAACTATTTCAATGGCTTTCTCACAACGGACGCCAACCTCAACTACACATTGGGGCAAACGCCGCAGCCCGATTTGTCGGAGTTCCTCGAGGCCCTGCCCAATGACCGTGTCAGCTTGCTGTCGTTTTTGTTCCTGTTTTCGTTCGCGACCGTTTTCGGCAACTCGCTCGTGATACTCGCCGTTATAAGGGAACGGTATCTTCACACAGCTACCAACTACTTCATAACCTCATTGGCTGTGGCCGACTGCTTGGTCGGCCTGGTGGTGATGCCGTTTTCTGCCCTCTACGAAGTCCTCGAAAATACGTGGTTTTTCGGTACGGACTGGTGCGACATCTGGCGATCGCTGGACGTTCTATTCAGCACAGCGTCAATTCTCAACCTCTGTGTGATATCGCTGGACCGCTATTGGGCAATAACAGATCCATTTTCCTATCCGATGAGGATGACGGTGAAACGAGCTGCCGGACTCATCTGCGCCGTGTGGGTGTGTTCTGGGGCAATAAGCTTCCCGGCGATCGTATGGTGGCGCGCAGCCAGAGACGGCGAAATGCCTGCCTTTAAATGTACATTCACCGAGCACCTAGGCTACTTAGTATTCTCCTCCACAATTTCCTTCTATCTTCCGTTATTAGTTATGGTCTTTACCTATTGCCGTATTTATCGTGCTGCCGTCATACAAACACGGTCGCTCAAGATCGGCACCAAACAAGTCCTAATGGCATCAGGGGAACTGCAACTAACGCTTCGTATTCATCGCGGCGGCACCACGCGAGAAACCACCACCTCGACTCACCATCCGGCCGTACATCACGGAAGTACGGGCGGCGGTGGTGTGGGGGTTGGGGGTCTTGGTGCCAGTCATAACCATCATCATCACAACCATAGTGCATCGGGAACGACGACATCAACACCCGAAGAGCCAGAAGACGAACCATTGTCAGCGCTGCACAATAACGGCCTAGCCCGTCACCGACACATGGGCAAGAACTTCTCGCTGTCACGGAAGCTGGCGAAGTTCGCCAAAGAGAAAAAGGCTGCGAAGACGCTCGGAATTGTGATGGGCGTTTTCATTGTTTGTTGGCTGCCATTTTTTGTGGTCAACCTGTTGTCCGGTTTTTGTATAGAATGTATAGAGCACGAAGAGATCGTGTCAGCGGTGGTCACGTGGCTGGGTTGGATAAATTCGTGCATGAATCCGGTGATATATGCCTGTTGGAGTCGAGACTTTCGAAGGTAAGCTGAATTTGTAATTTCTTAAATTTTCTCCATATTCAAAATCACTTTCACTATCTTAAACATGTTGTTGCAAAACTTTTTATTACGTCATAACAAAAAGCATGAATGACAATTTAAAATGTCTTTACACAACTCGCAGGACACCCTGCTTGGCATGCAGCTGCATTAAAAACCTTGTAATATGTCTAGACAAACAACATAGTTAATTAGTCCCTAATATCGCACGCAAAACTGACAAGAGAAATATAAAAACTTTTTAAAAAGAAATTCAGATTTGATGACAAAGGGTGATATGAATTAATCGGAGCACGTACTCAGAGCAGGTGCTCAAAAAAGAAGTACCTTCTACCGTTTCGTATGAATAAAATTAAACTACAACCAAAAATCATTTCTATGATTTATAAAAAAAGTTTTTCCTTAAGAATTAGGAGGGTAAGCGTAAAATTTTTTCTGTTTTGACTTGCATTTTATTGTAAACGATGGGAAAACGTAGCTTGAGTTAGGCACTTATATTTTTTTCTCAGGAGTATCTGGATTTTGATATCTACATATGTACGTAGTTAAAAGTCAGGGAGTAAGTCCGTATCCTATATCACCAAGTAAATTGGCACTAGCTTCATTCGATTGCATAATTTTAATTATGCGAGAATTTTTCCAAATTTGTGAATCATGTACCGATTCTGGCCATGAATGACCAACACTCGTAAATTCATATCGCGTTTTGCATTCTGCAGTTCTTCAGTAGTTGTAGGGAATTCGATCCAATGGTTTGACTTCTGGATTATTGTAGCACTTACAAAGGGAAACAGTTTTAGAGATCGTGGACTGGTGTACTCCAATGTCTTCTCCAACTCCAGTTTGAAATCCTGGATCACGAAGGAAAATTTGCATTTTTGTAATGCTTGTTGAGTCACCATCCCTAGTGTCTGAACTATGTGTTCCCAAGAAAATGATTCGACAAGATATCCACATTTTTCTTTAATGAATCTGTGTCGAACGCGATAATCATTTAGAAATCCTTCTCTTCTTCTTTTATAGAATTTGACCTTGAGGTTTAAAATTGGATTGAATTCCGCCGTACGCCATTAATGGAAAACAAATTATAAAGAGCTAACACTCAAATGAACTTACTCACAACACAAAAAGGAGCAGGCGCTCCTCTCGATGGAGTAAGTTCTTTGCTTTGTTCGTACCTTATAATGGAGCAGGTGCTTATTTTGAGGAGGTGCTCATCACACACGTAGAGTCTCAATCCTTGAGCATCTTTTCAAGTGTTTTATTCATACCAAATGGAGCACCTGCTCTTAAAAGTTGAGTTTTGAGAAGGTGCTCCTTTTTATTCATACCACTCAAAGTAAAGTTTTGGCGGTTCACATTTTAGAGAAACTCACATTAGGTATCGGTAATTCACATTATCGAGGGACTACTGTATTTGGTTATTATTATTTTATTTTTTATTATTGTTCTTGGATTGGGCTACATGTTTATTTTTATTCCACAAAGCCGACTGGCCATGACAACAAATCGATATTCTAGTTAATTAACTTTTTATATGTACGTATTTAGATTATTGATTCTAGGAGGAAATTAGGTAGATACAAATTACAAAAAAAAAAAAAACATTTGATAATAAATTAATAGTTGTTCTTTGGAGAACCTATATCATTAAAAAGCTTTGCGAGAAAGCTTGAAAAAAGAAATGAACTTAGGTACTTTTTAAAATGAATTTATAATCTTAATGTGTGTTCGTGCCCCTGGAACTCATTTAAACATAATTCGGATGAAAATGAAAATTGTATTCGATTTGTTTTTGTTTTATTTTGGGATGAACTTTTTTCGCTTTTAGTTAATAATTATGAATTAACTGTCGGTCGGCACGTGGAGCGTTTAATTTAATTGTGTTTTTTTTTATATCGGTTAAAATTCACCTTGAAGTCAAATTTTAATAAAAAAATTGATAAGTCATAATGAAGGGTATATTTTTAGTTTTTCGTCCTAAGATCAAGTTAGCATGTTCAGAAAATGAGGCATGTAAATAAAAACCTTCTAAATATTTTTTAATATTTGTTATTAATTTTACACTATTTACTTAGATACCACCTTATCACAACAAACAAAAATTTGACCATCAAAATTCAGGGGCCGAATTACCGCATCAGCTATCGAGTAATACGTGACTGAGTTTTGTGAGTTTGTCACTACCGCTCACGTTATGGAGCCATCATCCCCAAAAGTCTTATTTGTTCATTCGATCACTGATGGCAGTCACTCGATAAATCACCCAGCTTTAATGGAAATTGTTCGAAGTGAATGTAAAATTTTTCTAAGCTATTAAGTGCCTTCCAAATCAGCACGGATGATATATGCAGAGGTTATGGCAGTGAAGAAGCACAAGAAGACTCTTCTCACTTCTTATGTAACTGCCCAGAACTCTCGCAACTAAGAAATAAACACCTAATAAGCTACTTCCTTAATAACCTAGAAGAATTCTCCAACTTTGTTGGTGTGAAATTGTAGAAACTCATTAATGCCTCCAGATGGCTTGATAATCCATGAAAACTTATAGGTTAACTTATTAGGAGCGTCCAATCCTCCAGGGTATAACAAAGGATCTACATTGATATATGTTTGATAGGAATAAGATCTTCTACCAGCCCAAAAACCTAACCTAACCTAACCTGATACACGATCAGCAAACTACAAATTTGGAATGGTAGCAAATTTTGACATTTCATTCACATGAATGGTCGTGAATTGTCATAAAACATAAAGAAGGAAAATGATTACTTGAAGTTAAGTTCTATTTGACAATTTGTGTTATACGTCACAATGTTGTGGATTTCGAATTAACGTTTGACAGTTCCTTGCAGATAAGTTTTTGGTTACGTAGAAAATATTCTCCAATTTAAACTTATTTTACGCAGTGTTTTCCATTTAATTTTATTAATTACATCATAAAAGATAAAAGATTTTCTGCCAAATCCGAACGGATAAGGTGATAAACTCTGGAGGATTCGTCTCTTCCTTACAAGAGGCAATAGCCGATTTTAGTTATATACCTCTGGCATGACATTTCTACGCACTAACCATTACGACACCGGCTACTACGTTTTTTTTTTTTAATATATATTTTATTTTATTTTATTTTTTTTTAATATTTATTTTATTTTATTTTATTTTATTTTATTTTATTTTATTTTATTTTATTTTATTTTATTTTATTTTATTTTATTTTATTTTATTTTATTTTATTTTATTTTATTTTATTTTATTTTATTTTATTTTATTTTATTTTATTTTATTTTATTTTATTGATTAGGCGTTTAATTGATAGGTATGTAAGTTTTGCTACCTATGAATATTTGAAATAATTTAAAATCAGTCGCTAGATTCTTCCTATAGCTCTTTATTGTCATCTTCATCCAAAGACATTAAACTTTCCTTTGGATTGGATGCCATGGGTATAACTGGAAATGATATAATAGTCTTGCTGTCTCCATTGCAAATAACCCAAATTAACCAGAATCAATTTTGTATTTACTGCAGAGGGCTCTGGCTCTGCGGGCGCATAAATAGTAAAGGGTCATTAATTTTTTCTGTTTCGAAAGTAAAGCTTAATAAAACACACACAGCACATTGATACATTTTTGATGAAAATTTAAGTTTTGGACTTTTCCATTAAGTGTGAAAAACAATATCACTTAAATAGCCGCATCGGGAAGATTCGCAACATGCGCGCAACATGCGATTCTTTTGAGGTAATTTGTAGCCACTTTTTCGCACATTACGGATGGTATCTCGGCCATAACTTGAGTAATGTATGGTTATAAATTCTTTTGCGTAGACTCAAAAAAAAAAATCTAACGGTGTCAAATCGCATGATCTTGGTGGCCAATTTACGTCGCCAAAACGTGAAATTATACGCGACCAGGAAACTTCTCACGCAATAAAGCTATAATTGGTCTTGTTGTGTGGCTTGTTCGAACCCCATTTCGTCCAAGTCATGATCATTGATCATCAATCACTGGCCAAAAAAAATCGGTTAGATATTATTCGAACATATCGCTTCGAATTGACTGTAACCGTCTGCCCATTGGCATCTTCGAAAAAAATAGGGACCAATGAAATATTTCGACCATACAGCACACCAAACAGTCACTTTGTCTGAATGCAACATGGAACGGCATCTTTTCGATCACTTGTGAGTCTTATGAGCCTCATATGCGGCAATTTTGCTTGTTTACATACCTACCAAGTGAGAAATGTGCTTCATCGCTGAAGAAAATGTTGTTCAAAAATTGGTGCTTATTGTCTGTTGCGCTAACACCAAAGATGCGTATCTATGGCGGCATTGTGAATGGTCAGCAGGCTTCAATCGTTACGTATTTTGAACTTAATTAGGATAGAGATGCAAATCCAAATGCAAAATACGCCACTGTGAGGTGTACGACACGTTCAATTGCTGCGAACGGCGGGAAATCGATAAATTCGGATCATCAGCAACACTTGCACTTGCAGCAGCAATATTTTCGACTGAGAGTGCATTACGATGATACACACACACAGGCCTTACGACATCAGTAACGCTTCCACTCTCTTCAAATTTCTTCACAATCTTACCGATTGTTTGCGTAGTCGGTCGATTATGACAACAATAATCATCGCGTAATGCGCGAAAAGTGGCTACGTTTGAATCACCACTCTTGTATAGTAAGTTTTGATTATTTTAACGCGTTGTTCGATTATTAAGCGATGCATTATCGTAAATGGCAAACAATTAACTAATATTATGACACTTCAAATGACAACTGAGTTTGACAGGTGTCAAATGCCAGCGCTACCAACTTTAAACTACGAAATAAATGGCCCTCTACTTTTATAAACAAAACTGTTATAGATTGGCATGCCTATAAATTTTTCATAAAATTTCAAAATTTTTGGAAAAAAAATCAAAATTTTTCATAAAAATTCAAAATCACTTCCAAATAAATTGTAACAAGTGTAAGGTTAGAGAGGTGGATATACATAAGTCGTTACTAAGTTGAGGTTTTATAGAAAATTTTATAAAAAGGACGAATTGTCTTGGATAGAATGAAATAGAGATGGGCATCCCACAATATGACGATATTTTACAGGGGGGTATAAAGGCTAACATCTATGCCGGCGGTAGAGTGAAAAAAAAACGTGAACGTTCGTGTGCAACGTTACGTCGTGCAACGTTACGGTGTGCAACGTTACGATCTGCATACTAGGATGGGTGTGTTCAGTGAACAAAAAAATCTTAAGATCCCCTTCAAGCAAAAACAAGTCCGTTTTGGATCCGCGCACGTTGATGTTTACACATATTAATCGTGAGCCCCGGCACTCACACATTTTTTTGTATGATTATAGCCGAATTCTGGTGTAGGTATAGTTTGATTTTGATGTTCTTAAGAAACCGTTTATGTATATTTGATGACGATATGAACCATCCTTGCAATTTTTCAGGGGGGGGGGGGGGCGCAAGGAATTTAGCTATACTCATGAAAAAAACATTTGGCTCTTATCGATATCGATTCAATTCAGCTATATTCATGAAAATCTTTCTTGGGGGCCTTTGCCCCCCTCCCCTGGAATTTAAATTAATCTATACAAAAATAGAAGGAAATACTGGGGGTCACTGGGTAGGGGAATACATTAAATTAGCTGGCTCTACCTTAGACTTTGAGGAACAAAGTTCGTGATGAACCCCCCATTTCTTTTTACTTGTATGACTAGGTATCTCAATACTACCGTAAAATATAGAAAAAAAGATATTAAATAAATAAATAATTATGTTCAAATACAAAAAATTCAATAGAACAATTCTCTCAATTTCAGAGCATTTGTACGACTACTCTGCATGTGTTGCCCGCGGAAGATTCGGAGAAAATATCAACCGACAATGCGCTCAAAATCACAGGTGAGTCTTTCTTCAAAAATAATATCACTACATCTTATTTAAATTTGTAATTAATTTATTCAATTTTTCTGTTAACGTGCGAACACACATTGACACAAATTTTTTTATTTTTTTTTTTTATTTTTCATTTAATTTAATTTTCTAAAACAAAAAAAAATCTTAATCAAACTTTTACAGAGATTTGCAACGAGACGATGTTACTCGACGTGTTCCTTACACGGCATCCAACATGTGAGGCATAATTCCTGCGAACAAACGTACATATAGTTGTATCCTTTCATCCTTCCCTCTACCTTTATGGAAAGAGCAAATAAAATAGAAAAACAAACCGAAATGAAAAACTCTTTCAAATGTAATTTTCCTCTTGACGGAAATTTCAAAAGAATCCTTAAGGCTTCCAAAAGATCCAATATTTTGTCCGCATACATATGTAAGACTTTCATGTCTAAATGACAAGTTTCCTTAAGTTTCTTGCTCCTTGCTGATGCCTAATGCAAATGCAAATGCAATTTGGAGTCATCCTGTTAAAATAATATCCTTCGAAACATCCTGAAAGGGATTTCCATGTGTATATATACTCATACACATACGTATGCGTGTATATATACTCAATAATACTGCAACATGAACGGAATGAGATGAGCAGTGCAAGGAAAAATCGCACTGTCAACCGACTAAGCAGGATTTATATTGACATTAATGCATAGTTCAGAAGAGTAGACAATGTTGTTCATTTCCATCTAAGGTATGTAGAGCAACATTTGAATTTACTAACAAAAATGTTCTTGCTGTTTCGCAATTGCAATATCAATGCACTCGTTTTCGTCGAAATATTGTTATACTCATGATGTTTCATGTTGTTCACTGTTGTTCAGGTTTTTGGCTGTTTTTTTGCGAGGCAAGCATTTATGATTGGGTTGCAAAAAGTTTTTTTTTTTTTTTTTTAATATTTATTCATAAGATGTTTCCTGCACTTTTTTGTACCTACACTTATATAAGTTTTGAGTAAACACATTTATATGACACTTCTTATAGCGCGATTTTAACTCTTGGAATTTTTGTTTGCTTTGTGGATAAAAGAAACACATCAGGACTTTCAGAAAATTTTATTCATAATAATTATTTACTCAACTCATAGTTTAGAATTTTATAGAAAACTGTTTTTGGTTTGAATAATAATAATTTGTAGAAGCAATATAGCAAAGTTGTCAAAACGTTGTTTTGATTTAAGTTCAGTATTAGGCTTAGTAATCATTTTTGAATAGATGTGCTTACCTTAATTTAAAAATTAATTCTTTTTAACTCTTCATTGAGAAAATTGTAGGTGGTCAAACAAGAAAAAAAAAAAACGATGTAGTGAAGCTGCATAAATAAAAATTTAAAATATAACCAAAGATACTAAAGGGTGTTTTTTTAGACGTGTGGTTTTCCAGAAGAAATAAAACGAATATAATTTAATGTTAAGGCCAAGAATTTAGCTTTATTATAAAGATAAGGGTTTGCCACTCTTTTTTAAAAATGATTTCGAGCAAGTGGGCGCCGCGGCTGGATCGAATAAATTCCAGCCGAGAGGCCCAATTTTCAACCACTTTTTTGAAGCAATTGGGGCCGTATGTCAGCAATAGAGCGCCGAATATTCTCTTCCAAGGCGTCAATCGTCTCGGGCTTATCTCCGTAGAAAAGCGACTTCACATAACCCCACAAAAAATAGTCCAGCGGTGTTAAATCGCACGATCTTGGAGGCCGTGGCTCAGGCCCACTACGCGCTCACCAAAAGTTTCCTTCAATAAATTGATTATTTGGTTGGCTGTTTGGCATGTAGCGCCGTCTTGTTGGAACCAAAAATCGTCCACATCAACATCCTCCAATTCAGGTACGAAAAAGTCTTTACTCATGGCTCTATAGCGGCCCACATTGACTGTAACATTATGGCCTGCTTCATTTTTGAAGAACTATGGACCAATGATTCCCTCTGCCCATAGAGCACACCAAACAGTGACTTTTTGAGGATGTAACGGTGTTTGAACATACACTTGAGGATTATCACCACTCCAAAAATGGCCTTTTTTTTCTTGACGTATCCATTCAACAAAAAGTGAGCTTCATCGCTAAACAAAATTCGCTTATGAAAATTGGGATCAACGGCAATCTTGTTTTGGGCCCATTTGAGCACAATTTGGAAGTATTGTTCAAGCGTCAATCTATTTATTATAAAACGGCAAACCAAACTGAGCATAAATCAAGTGCCAGCAGCTGTCAAAAAATCAACTCCGAAAAAAAGTATTGCTAGATTGAAAACCACACGTCTAAAAAAAACACCTGTTATTTTGACAGCGAAAGCGATGAAAAGATACGTTGGAAACTGTAAAGGCTGCTAGAACTACATAATTCGTCATATCATTCGGTATCTGGTTCGTAATTCTAAGCTGTTTCCAAGTTGTTGTGGTTTCAAAAAGTTTTTTTTTAGCCGTTGTTCCAATAAATTTAAGTCATTGAATGTGTGTTTTAAAGATATGCTCGCATGTGTTCCCACATACGTAATACCAACTTAAAAATGGATTTTAAAAATAACATCATAAGGTGTTTGAATCTTGTAAGAACCCCCATTAACTTCCTTTATTCAAAAAACCCAAAATTGCTCAAAGTCAACCCTAGGGTGGTATGAATAAAACTGAGCACCTCCTTAAAACTCAACTTTTAAGAGCAGGTGCTCCATTTGGTATGAATATAAAACACTTGAGAAGGTGCTCAAGGATTGAACATCTAAGTGTTTGATGAGCACCTCCTCCTCAAAATAAGCACCTGCTCCATTATAAGGTATGAATATTTAAAGCACGTACTCCATCGAGAGGAGCACTTGCTCCTATTTGTGAGTTAGCTCATTAGATTGCTCAATGTTGAAGTAAATGGATCTTTTTATCTTTTTTTTTCTGAATGAAATAAAAGTTTACATTGGCTTTTCTTATAAATCATAGAAATGATTTGCAAATACAAAAAAAAAAAACAATTGAATTTGACTCGTTGTAAAGGGTTTTCCAATAAGAGGTGTTATTTTGATATTCAAAGAAAAAATCCTTTCATGAAATTTTCCATAACCAAATCGCAAAGTGGCTGCCCTATGTCCTCGATAGCCTCACGAATTCCATCTTTGAGGTCTTGAATCGACGCTGGGCTGTTGGCGTAGACCTTATCTTTCACTTGGCTCCAAAGGAAGAAGTCGCAAGGTGTTAAATCACAAGATCTCGGTGGCCAATTGTGATCACCTATTCGAGAGATAACACGGTCCGGAAACTTTTCCCGTAAAAGATCGATGGTTTCATTGCTTGTGTGGCACGTAGCGCCGTCTTGTTGAAAGTAAACGTTGTCCAGATCAATACCATCCAATTCCGGCCATAAAAATCATTAATCATCTCTCGATAGCGCAATCCATTGACCGTAACTGTTGCTCCAGCCTCATTTTCGAAAAAGTAAGGTCCAATGACCCCGCCGGACCATAAACCGCACCAAACAGTCACGCGTTGAGGATGGAGAGGCTTTTCAACAATAACTCTTGGGTTTTTCGAGCCCCAGATGCGACAGTTTTGCTTGTTGACGTAGCCTCCGAGGTGGAAATGGGCCTCATCAGTCAAGATGATTTTTCGATGAAATTCCGGATCATTTTCATGCATTTCAAGGACCCAATCAGCAAAGACACGACGTTGTTGATGATCAGCCGGCTTGAGTTCTTGTGTTAACTGAACTTTATAAGCCTTAAGACCCAAGTCTTTATGCAAAATACGGTGTAATGACGTTTGTGGAATGCCAAATTCCAAAGAACGACGAGGAATGGACAAACCTGGGTTTTCTTCAACACTTTGGGCTACAACAGCAATATTCTCAGTTGTTCTTGAGCGACGTGCACGGGTTTTATTCTTCACGTCACTAACTTGTCCCAACAGCTCGAATTTGTCCACCAATTTCTGTATTGCGGTCCGACAAGGTGCTTCACGACGACCCAAAAATGTTTTAGTTTTACGAACCGTCTCTGCCAAATGTTCACCATTTTTATAGTGAATTTTAATAATTTCAATGCGTTGTTGAAGCGTGTATCGTTCCATTTTTATTAATGGCGCAGTTTCTACTTGTCAAATGTCAAAAAATGACAGCTTCAAAAGTGACAGCTACCGAAATAGCGGGCTATTCAAAATAACACCTCTTATTGGAAAACCCTTTATAAGAGCACCTCATCCGTGTGAAGGAGGAGGTGCTCACTGGTTGTAGTATAATTTAATTCTTACGAAACAGGAGGAGGTACTTTTTTTTAGCACTTTCTCTGATTTTTATGGAGCACCTGCTCTGAGTACGTGCTCCGTTTTATTCATATATCACCCCTAGTCTTGTGTGTTACTTATTTGAGGTGGCCCTTACGGTCCTTAGTGGACTAAGGCCTCAACCAACGAGCTTCTTCCAGCCCGCCAGCTTGGTCCAGGTAGCTAGCTGACTCCAGTTTCGCACGCTAAGTTGGTTGAGGTCCTCTTCAAATTACGTGCGCCATCTGAGTCACGGTCTTCCTCTACTGCACTGTCCTTCAGAGTTGGATTCAGAGACTTTTCGCGGTGGAGCTTTGGTGTCTATTCACTCTAAATGACGCAGCCAACTCACCCAGCTTTTTTCTTTTAATTTTTCGGCTAGGTCAGTGTCGCTTTACAGCCCGTACAGTTCATTGCGGTACCTTCTCTTCCATTCCCAGTTTATCTAGAAGGGACTAAAAATTACCAGGAGAATCTTCTTCTCTCAAAAGGCTCTAAAGCGTTCTCATCGACCATGTCTCTGCACCATATAGCATAACCGGGATGATCAAATTCTTATACCATGATACTCTAGTTGTCCGAGATACTTTTTTGCTACTCAATTTGCTTCTTAGCCCGACGAAGCAGCGATTGGCAAAAGTTATTCTTCGTTTGATATCAGCACTGGTATCGTTGTCTGTGTTGATAGCAGAGCCTCGGTAGACAAAGTCCCTAACTACTTCAAAGTTATAGCTGTGTATCGTAATCTTCTGTCCAAGACTTTGGTGTTGGGTGTCTTTTCTTGATGACAGCATATACTTGGTCTTGCCCTCATTGACCACTAAACCCTATTCTTTTCTTCCGCTTCAATACTCACAAAAGCGCTACAGACATCACGATTTGTTCTTCCAAATATTTCAATATCGTCGGCATATACCTACATGTGATTGGACGGACTTTAGAAAGATTGTGCCTCTATTGTTGATGGCAGAGTTTTGCACTATTCTTTCGAGTTAAAGAAGTGGCGTGTTGCCTTGTCTGAATCCATTTTCGACATCAAATGTGTCGGTGAAGTCTTTGCTGACTTTGATGAAGCAGCTTGCGTTCTCCATCGTCATCCTGCATGAACGGACGAGTTTAGCAGGGATATCAAAACTAGACATTGCTTTATATAGCTCGTCGTTATGTAACAGTATTAAGCTATGATTAGACGGTCAATGTATATGGTCAACGCATTGACTCTCTGACATCACCAAACAATTTATCAATACTCTGCCAATGGACCGGCAACGTTGACCATGTCAACGCATATCACTTTGACGATGACACGAAAGTCAACGCAGACTACGTCGACGTGGCAGAAAAGTATGCCATGTCAACGTTGGGATTATGCTCAACGCTGTGGGTCAATGAGTCCTTACATTTGCTCAGGGTGATTACACGTTCAACGAAAAAAGTCAAGTCAAGGTAAAAACAATGTCAACGTTCGGTGTCAATGCAGCCGTCAACTCATGGACATTATTCTACGCTGAAGATCACACGGCAAGACAACTTTGAGACGGAATTTGACGTCATTTTGACGTCAGAGGGTCAACGTGTTGACCATTTTCGTTGGCCGTCTAATCGTAGCTTTACTCCTGCTTTGGGACTTGTTTCAAAAATATGGTACACCACCATCTCTTACAACTCTTGGCTTTAGAGAATCAATCATCTGCTTCCAGACACATCCATCTCAACCTAAAATTTTTTTTATTTTAAATAGAGATTTGGTTTTTAAATTAGGAACATTGTTTCTAATAGTAGTAAATTTGACAGCTGAGAGATAATTTTTACTCATTAAATTTTGGAATTTCAACATCAACAACCAACCCAGGTTGCTTGATAAAGTGGTCGAATATTGGACTTCCAGATTGGCCTACTTTCGTCATAACTGCCGCCATATATAACGGGTGATTTTTAAGCTGGTTTGGTTTTGGCAACACTGGTTTTGACAGCTGACGTGTGTTTAGTACCTTGTGTCACTGTCAAACAGCTTCTGTTTGGTTTGCAATTTAACCATGGATCGTCTTACAAATGAACAACGCTTGCAAATTATTGAATTTTACTATCAAAATTCGTGCTCGGTTCGAAATGTTCATCGCGCGCTGCTTGTGTTCAGCGATGAGGCTCATTTTCGGTTGAATGGGTACGTAAATAAGCAAAATTGCCGCATTTGGAGTGAAGATCAGCCAGAAGCATTGCAACAGCTACCAATGCATCCCGAAAAAGCAACTGTTTGGTGCGGTTTATGGGCCGGTGGCATTATTGGGCCTATTTCTTCAAAGATGATGCGAATCGCAGCGTTACTGTCAATGGTGAACGCTACCGAGCGATGATAACAAACTTTTTTTTGCCCGAAATGTAAGTTCTTGAGTTGCATGATATGTGGTTTCAACAAGACGGTGCCACATGCCACACAGCACGCGAAACAATGACGCAATTGCGAGGCGAGTTTGGTGAACAGTTAATTTCACGTTTCGGGCCGGTCAATTGGCCGTCTAGATCGTGCGATTTGACACCATTAGATTATTTTTTGTGGGGGTATGTCAAGGCTAATGTCTATAGGGACAAGCCCGCTTCGATTGACGCACTGGAAGCCAACATCCATGCATTCATTCGTGAGATACCGGCCGATATGTGTGAAAGAGTATGCCAAAATTGGACTCAGCGGATGGGCTACCTGAGACGCAGCCGCGGTCAACATTTGCATGAAATTATCTTTAAACATTAAATTGCAAGGTTCAAACTATCGATTCAAATAAATATTTCATTAATTTTTTCGAATTTTTTGTGTTTTTTTTTTAAAAAAAGTTCTAAACCTCTTAAAAAATCACCCGTTAGTAGTAAATTTGACAGCTGAGAGATAATTTTTACTCAGTAAATTTTGGAATTTCAACATCAACAACCAACCCAGGTTGCTTGATAAGGTGGTCGAATATTGGACAACCAGATTGGCCTACTTTCACCATAACTGCCGCCGCCCTTGAGCACATATATATGTATATGACTGAAATCATCTTAAACACTAATGGCAAATATTTAACTATCCGGTGACATTTTGTCAATCAAACCCCAGCCTACTTCACCTCAAAATAAAAAAATACTTATTCAGGGGTACTGCCCCTTCTGAGGAAGTGAGCAATCCTCCAAGAATATCAGTTTTCTGTTCATGAGAGAGTGCGCTTCTTTCCTAAGCCGTTCAGATTTATTTCGGCACAAGTGAAAGATAAAATTAAAACATATGCGTTTGTATGGTTTGGGCCACTTTGTCATTGAGCTAAAAGTGACATTTCTAAGCGATATCGCTCTGCTTTCAAATCTGTTTTAGTTTTGTATTGAATTTTGAGGGGAAACAGTACTGTATCTCCGAAACAGCTATTACAATGTTTTTGAACGTTACTTGGCAATCGAAGCCTTACAAGTAACTGCTCATGAGAATTGTCACTCAATAAATAGCCAGCTGTCGCCAACGTTACATCCCAAAATGAAGCTCGTGCCACATTTTCAGAAACATTGTGTCATATCAAAAAAGACAAATTGTATTTTTTTGTTATTACTGGGTGTAATACAAGAAAAAAAAACAGTTGCTCTATTTGTTTATTCTACAAAAATTTTAATGTGTTTCAAGATGATTTCATAACAGAGTTTGGCATGCCTAATTTTAAATTCGTCGAGAGCTCAAACAATTAATGATCGAAATTTTGAACATGTATTTTCATAAATCAGACGTTTGTAGCACCTAAAGTGCTCATTGGGGAAGTCGCATGTCTCAAATTTGGCCGATTTGTTATTGCACGAAGTAACATCCTACAAACTTCCCTTTAACTTATAGCTATTTCTTCGATTCACAATACATGTCCATGGAATAAAACTCTTTTATTGAAGAGCGTTTGTACAGATACACAGAAAGTGCATACAACTGAAAGCATATACCGTACCAAATAAAAATGTAGCTACGATACAGTTAAAGTTCCTGAAATCGAAAACTCATGGTTCCATAATATTTGTCCGGTCGGTAAGGAAATAGAAAATGAAAAAAATTGTGTGAGTGCCGGGACTCACGGTTAATATGTGTAAGCATCAAACTTTGTCCAAATGCAGTTTTGAGGATCCATTTTTGGAAAGTCTGCGAAGTCGTCCATACGTTGTTGCGTTGTTGACCACGTGCACGGATCCAAAACGGACTATATAGTTTTCTTGAAGGGGATCTTCAGATTTTTGTCACTCAACGTACCCAATATCCAACTATGCAGATTTTCGTAACTTAACGTGATACATCGTAAAGTGTCATCTCGTAACGTCACCAAGATTAAAGTCCACGTTTTTATTCACTCTACCGTCGTCGGCATAGATGTTTACACATCAAAAAGTTTTTTTGTAGCCGAAAACAAACAAACCGTATTGCTAAAGCGTACATTTTCAGAATAATATGTAGAGTTCCGGAACGCAGTAGGAAGTAGGAACCATAGGTACACTCTCCACATAACGCAAACATAGTTACTCGGGAAATTTCTCGCTTCCGCTTACAGAAGATTTTCGATTGATACGTCGCGTTTGAAATGAACATGAAAAGCATAGATACACCATATAAAGATGATAATCTCGGCTGTCATCCGAGTTTGCCAACAAGCTAATTCAGGGGAAATTCAGGAGAAACACGCACACATATGCACTTGGCGTCCATTTACCACCATTTATTTGCACACATAGACAGAATTCCTCCATTCACCACCAAAATGTCGGTTTTTTCAAAAAGTATAATAAATTCAGCAACGAGTTATCAAGTGCTAACCCGACCTTATATGGAAAAGTTTGTGAAAACAAATTTTGAAAGTGCAAATTTATAATCGATTTAAGTATATTCGATTGTCTTTTGTTTTTTAATCTCAATTTATTGAAACAAACAGTGAAAGTGGTCGTACGAAACCGAGTGAATACAAAGAATTCATATGTTTTGCCCATAATTGCGATTTGGTACTGTTCGTCTGGTTTTCGTTAACTTTTGACTTCGGACATGAAGAGCGCTCATCGACCGCTCATTCTTAAGTTGTTGGATGCAAAAAACAAAATGGTGAAAGTAAACTAAAAACAATTTGGCGCATGGTGCTTATTTTTTAACTTTTTTTTCTGATTGACGAATGAGTGAAGTGAAATGTTAAGTTTTCCTTTAATAAATTTATATCACATCAAATTTAAGTGGTTTCGCAAAGTAAATAATTAAAAGCTTATCACTCTGTGCTGTGAAAATTGACATTGAACATACTATTTGTTTTCTTACTTTCAACCACTTAAGAGCATTATGGATGACTTGTGAAATTGACGTTTCGGACAGAAAAACACAGTTCAGCAAAATGTCATTATGAGAGTAAAAGAATGAAGGCCAAATATGGTGTCATTCACGGCAATACGAAATACTGCTATTATACACGACTAGTTTTTAGTCAATACTTCTTTTTAAATAAGGAGTGGGTCATGTAGGTCGTCACTGATTTTTGACATTTCTTATTGTATTCCTTGTTTATTTAACAAGTCACTTCATTTATTTCTGTTGTTTGTAGAGCGCACATGTATACCAGTATGGTTGTAAATATAAATACATATATGTATAAAGAGAGCGTTGAAAATTTTAATAACCAATCAAACTAAAGGGAAATTCCGAATTTGAGTCAAGATTAAAAAATCAATGTGCAGCAGCGCACGACTCACAAGATGAATTTTCAAAAAAAGTTTAAAAAAGCTTCATTACGCCAAAGTCGTCGTGTAATAGCGGACTTAGCATCAATAAATTTGTGTTTCTTTCAACACAACCCGATATCCCACCTAACATCCCCCATTTTCATGGTGAAAAGCTGGTGAGTTGAAATTTTTTTAAAGATGGGTGCGTTATTTGCACATACAAAATGGTCGATCTAGCAAAACAGAACAAACCCACCCCATTAAATTGTTGTTGCAATTCACATCTATTCATCGACACGGGATGAAATAACAAATACAACAATGTAAACAAATGGGTTTTGGAGGGTGAAACGTACGAAAGATTGTCATCTTTATATGGTGTATCTATGATGAAAAGTGTCCTCCCCTTCAATACAAAAGTTAGTTCTCGAAAATACGTCCGTTGAGGGGATTTGCCCGCATATCGGAGCTGTCCGCAAGTAGAGCTTTTACTGTATTGTGTTCCCTTAATTACCTGAAGTACAAATAAATTGAAAACTTTATATGCTCAAAACAATCCAATCATATAATACTTGTTTCCTGCACAAAAACAGTTATAGTTTTGTTTTCGTTTCCCTTTAATTGAGTGTCAATAATAATAATTGTTGTCTCTCGTTCGTTTCAAACCAAATAAATGTTTTTCAACATTTCTCTTCAAAATTATTCAATTTGCTATATTTTCAAAAGTTTTTTTTTTTTTTTTTATTAATACTAATAATTGTTACTGTAAACTGTCTGTGTGTTTTTCTGAACTTCTGCTTCGTTAAATTCATATTTGAATATTTGTTTTTTTTTTTTTCAAAGTACAATATTCGTTGTTTTAAACAAAAACAAAAAAAAGAGTACAAACAATCAACATTTTTAAGGTACAAAATAAAACAACCAGATCGTTGCCTTGATGCCTTTGTGTAGAGTTTTGTATTCGTTTTTTTTTTTGGTTTTAACGTAACATGTTCGTTGCTAATATAAATAAAATTTTATTAAAAAAAATAAGAAATTTTTTAATACACCATTTGTTATAAATTGTTTGTAAATTCCTGTGTTTTGTTTTCACTTGTTGTTTTTTTTTTATTATATATTTATTTTTCTTCACAATCACATCATGAACTCTCACTGTATATCGCACATTTCAACAAAGTTTTCACCCCGTTAAATTAAAACACTCAAATACAATAAACATCAAGCTATGTGCATTTATATTTTTTTTTTATTTGTAAGCTTTTTCAGAGAACTTTCACAATTCGGTCGCACGAACTTGCTCAAAATGCCATCAAATTGTAAATGAAAACCAAAATATATATTTATAATAATCTTTTATTAGAAATAATAAATTTTAATATCCAAAATTTAATAATCTTACAGATTTCATCTTTACCTATACAACAAATGCAAATTAATTATTTTATTTTTTATTTAAAAAAAAAAACTTTTTATTTAGTAGCTTCTCAACACTTTTACGATTACTTAAATAATACAAAAATAAAATGCATTACTGATTTTTATAAATTCTTCATTTATATTGAAAATATGGGATTTATTAAAGCTAAGGGTATATTCCAGTATAATATCAATAATCTTAGTAAGAAAGGTGTTTTTTTAGACTTGTGGTTTTCAATCTGGCAATACTTTTTTCGAAGTTGGTCTTTTTGACAGCTGTCACTTGATTTATACGCAGTTTGGTTTGCCATTTCATAATTAATTGACTTTCTCCTGAACAACTTTTGAAAATCGTGCAAATTAATTTCCAAAATAATGGTTCGGTTCGCGCTGCGCTGCGTTCAATATTCGATGAAGCTCATTTTTGGTTGAATGGGTACGTTGAAAAGCAAAATTGTCGTATTTTGAGTGATCATAATCCTCAATTGTAAAGGGTTTTCCAATAAGAGGTGTTATTTTGAATAGCCCACTATTTCCGTAGCTGTCACTTTTGAAGCTGTCATTTTTTGACATTTGACAAGTAGAAACTACGCCATTAATAAAAATGGAACGATACACGCTTCAACAACGCATTGAAATTATTAAAATTAACTATAAAAATGGTGAAAATTTGGCAGAGACGGTTCGTAAAACTAAAACATTTTTGGGTCGTCGTGAAGCACCTTGTCGGACCGCAACACAGAAATTGGTGGACAAATTCGAGCTGTTGGGACAAGTTAGTGATGTGAAGAATAAAACCCGTGCACGTCGCTCAAGAACAATTGAGAATATTGCTGTTGTAGCTCAAAGTGTTGAAGAAAACCCAGGTTTGTCCATTCCTCGTCGTTTTTTGGAATTAGGCATTCCACAAACGTCATTACACCGTATTTTGCATAAAGACTTGGGTCTTAAGGCTTATAAAGTTCAGTTAACACAAGAACTCAAGCCGGCTGATCATCAACAACGTCGTGTCTTTGCTGATTGGGTCCTTGAAATGCATGAAAATGATCCGGAATTTCATCGAAAAATCATCTTGACTGATGAGGCCCATTTCCACCTCGGAGGCTACGTCAACAAGCAAAACTGTCGCATCTGGGGCTCGAAAAACCCAAGAGTTATTGTTGAAAAGCCTCTCCATCCTTAACGCGTGACTGTTTGGTGCGGTTTATGGTCCGGCGGGGTCATTGGACCTTACTTTTTCGAAAATGAGGCTGGAGCAACAGTTACGGTCAATGGATTGCGCTATCGAGAGATGATTAATGATTTTTATGGCCGGAATTGGATGGTATTGATCTGGACAACGTTTACTTTCAACAAGACGGCGCTACGTGCCACACAAGCAATGAAACCATCGATCTTTTACGGGAAAAGTTTCCGGACCGTGTTATCTCTCGAAGAGGTGATCACAATTGGCCACCGAGATCTTGTGATTTAACACCTTGCGACTTCTTCCTTTGGGGCCAGGTGAAAGATAAAGTCTACGCCAACAGCCCAGCGTCGATTCAAGACCTCAAAGATGGAATTCGTGAGGCTATCGAGGACATAGGGCAGCCACTTTGCGATTTGGGTATGGAAAATTTCATGAAAAGGATATGGTCCTGTAAGCGTGGTCGTGGCGGCCATTTGGCTGATGTTGTGTTCCATTATTAACGGCATACCTTTCTCTTTATAATGAAATAAACATCCGATCATTTATCTCAAAAAATGCCATTTTTCTTTGAATATCAAAATAACACCTCTTATTGGAAAACCCTTTATGTTGAGACACCGTTACATCTTTAAAAAGTCACTGTTTGGTGTGCTCTATGGGCAGAGGGAATCATTTGTCCATACTTCTTCAAAAATGAAGCCGGCTATAATGTTACAGTCTATCGGGGAACGCTATAGAGCCATGATTAATGACTTTTTGTGCCTGAATTGGAGGATGTTGATGTGGACGACCTTTAGTTCCAACAAGACGGCGCTAAATGCCATACAGTCAACGAAACAATCAAGTTATTGATTTGTCTACCCGTATGCAAAGCCGGGCAGGGTGGGCCAATTAGTATGATAGATTCCCCAAAGTGCTTCCATATCTAGGGACCAAATTTAAAACTTTGTTTAAATATTGATTTTCTCTATTTGCTGCCTTTTCAACAGTATTTTTCTTAATTCTGAACAATTATATAAATGTTCTTCGCTCTTTTAATAGTTTTCAGAAATTTCTTCAAATGGAATAGAATAATGAGGAAAAATTTCAAGTTTTGATATTTTAAAGGGCAGTATCAAAGAATATAGTCAATCACAACTTGTGCAGCTATCAAATAATCGAGATTTGGACCTCTACGCTAACTAGCAAGATGTCATATATATAGGTTGCATGATAACGCTTCGACTTTTCTTGACATCAAAGGGTTCGGTGGTGTTCTTGCCAACTTGGATGGAGCTACGAGATTTCTTCACTGTCATCCTCCGCACACAAGCGGATGAATTTTGGAGGGATGCCAAGATACGAGATGGCCTTGTATAATTTGTCCCTATTCACGCTATCATATGCATAACCTTATTTGTTTGTAGGGCACACTCTTTCCATTCATCGGGCATACTTAAATCCACTCGAATTTTACAAATTCGTTGGTGTATATGCTGCCCAGCAAATCATATCCGGCTGCCTTGAATATAGTCTTGTACAACTTAAATTTGAATATTCCCAAATGCACTTTATGCGTAGGTCGGGTGGAAGGAAATTTTGACCATATCATCGTCCAGGTTGAATGAATGCCCAGAAGCCGACTATTCTTTCCAGGTCCTCTTAGCCCTGCGATTGGATTGTGTGATTAATACCCACTCTCATTCTTCTCACTCTCATCTCGGCAGGCTTCTATTCTTGCTATGGTTTTGTATCTTTGGGTAGATCGTTTGACCTTTTGATAGAACTTTCGGCTATCACACTCACTACCACACTCATTACACTCAACCGCCCCTTTTTGGCGATCTCTCCCAATTTCCACCTGAGAAGTCGGCATTCCGGCCTTATTTTTTGCCTAAGAGCACCTGGGCGAATCGAATCGAGTGCTTTCTATGATAACATTTCCCCCCTCCTGAGTCCATTACCGGATTACCGAGAGTTTTGCCGTGCAGGCTTATCAATATTTAACACGAATAACTTTTTCATTTATAAATATTATCGAAATAACAGCTACAACAATTCGTCCTGTGGTGACCAAATTTGAACGAAATGGGAACGTTAGATTCCCATTTAGTGTGAGAAGTACGCGCAGACCTCGTATAGCTCAATCCTGGTGATCAATAAAAACGTTCTTCAGACTGTTTACATTTAAATAGGAAGGTCTTATTTGGCCTACCCCGGTATAATTAAGAACTCATAAAAATGTTCATACAACAGTTTGTTAAAGTATAGGTCCCCAGAAACATTTAGGGCCCGTTTTTTAGTTAGAGTTAGTTAACTCTAGAAGTAAATTAACCCACAGTTAACTAAGGAAGTAGTTTTTTTGGTAGAGAGTGAAAGAGGAACGACTAAAGAAACTCGGTGGATAAATCATCAAAATCAATAATCCTGAGTTAACTCACTAAATTTGATGAGTTAACTCGAGTTTAACTTTAGTCTCGCACTCTGAAAAACTGTACCTAAAAGTCATTAAAAATATCGATATCGGTACTTACTTATTTTTTTTATGATTCTGTGCCTGACCTTAATATCTGTATATGTACACAGAACCTTCCTATATTGCGAGTAAAAAAAAAATCATGTAAAAGTTTCTATATGAAAGAAAACAATTAAACATGAACCCTGTGCTGAAAAGAGTTCTGAATTATTATGATGGAAAATGTGTAAACTCATTGCCTCGTTATTACTTAATGCTCCTTCTTTTGTGCTATGTTAGGTTTGCATTAGCTTGATTGGATGGCAAGTATTGGAAAAAAACAAAATAAATACAAAAAAAATAAGCGAAACATAAAAAAATATTCTCTGTAAAATCCATGGTGTTCGGGGAATACAGAACAATAATCTTTGTTCTTTTTTTGCGAACTGAAAAATAAATACTACCGGAGCCCCGGAGCGGAGGCTTCAAACTTCAAAAGAGTTCTGTGATGAGTATTTTGTAGACTTCCATTCTCAGTTGTTTTGTTGGCTCTATATATAGAAAATGTAAAAATTTGATGATGATGGTAAACATTTGAAAAGGGATTCTGTATGATAATTGAACTTAGGCTTCTTCAATGCTTTCCCACCATCATATTAATATTTTCAAGAGATAGCATTATTCAAAAGTACAACTTCTCGAAAAATGAACTACACTCTGCACGCAAATGCCATCAAATGGTACACTGATGGATCGAGAACGCCTGGAGGGCCTGCGGTAGGAATTTTTGAGCCAAGAACAAAACTCTCTGTACCAATGGGATATTCCACCAGTGTTTTTTTCAGGTGGAAGTTAACGTCATTGGAAAATGTGCAGAACCTAACCTCGAAAGAAACTACAGGAAACAAAATATTCCCATTATGTCAGATAGACATGGGAGTGTATGGGGAGACTAAATGTACTGCTCAAAAATAACAATGTCACACTCTATTGGGTAAATGGCCACACTGCCGCCAGTATCCATGGTAACGAAGAGGCAGACTCACTAGCCAAAATAGGAGCGCAACAAACCTCCTAACGGAGCCTGAGCCTTATTTCGAAATAGGAGAAAATGTGATCAAAAATAAGATCAAATCAGAAGGGGAGGCCAAAAGATCCAAAATCTGGGAAGAACTCCCTAAACTGAAACAGGACAAATTACTACTTGATGGGAACTTTAACCAATAACGTTACAAATCCTACATCAGTCTGACCAGAAACAACCTATGAACCTTTACCTTTATTGGACACTGCAAGCTAAGAAGACTAGATCAATATATATAAACAATTCTCAGGGTCCAACATTATCATTAGACTTCCTCAGTTGTGCTTTTAGGTTTTAATCCCTTCCTAGATATTTCTGCCCTGAACACAGATCGCTGGGTTCAAGACCATTTAAAGGCGGCTTCTGTTCTTTCAAACTATTTGAAAAACAGTTTTCAAAAGGCCTGTCAAGGCAGAAGCAGCTTTCGACTCATGTAGGTACTAAGTCTGTTGTTAATTTTAGCACCAAAAAACTTGTTCAACTTACTAAAACCTGGATGTTGACTAGTCAACTGTTGAGGCCAATCGAAACCGTTGCAACGACACGCTAATTTTTTTAGATTAAATTTCATTAAAATTTTTTTTGAATTAAATAACTTGGTTAACAAATGTGAAGGGACGATTATCAAGAGCAAAAAAAATAATAATGGGATTCCAAAGTGTATGGATTATTTAGAATCCACCTACACAAACCTACCAAATATTTGCAATGGTTTTGCTAATTTTTTCAAGTTAAACTACCTGGTTTCGCCAAACAGGAATGACTTCTCCTCTAATCCATCTGATAATATAATTAACATTGGTCAATTAAGTGTTTGCTTAACTGAAGTTGAGAAAGCTTTATCGGGCCTCAGTGACGATAAGAAGGCCGGTCCAGATGAAATTCCTCCTCTTGTTTTAAGAAAGTGTGCACCATCTCTATCCAGAATATTATGTTTTATTTTTAACAAATCACTCGGTAAAGGCAAATTTCTTTCGCAATGGAAAACATCTTTTATCACACCAATTCATAAATGCGGTCCAAAACAAGACATAACGAACTATCGTCCAATTTGCAAGCTATCTGTGATATCCAAACTCTTTGAAAAAATTATTTGTGATAAGCTTTTGTTTTTATTACAATATCCCCATTTCAACATGGCCTGGTCTCTGGAAAATCGACTACTACAAACCTAACTATCTTCTCGAACTTTGTTCTTAACAAACTTGAAAAGGGATATCAAGTGGATGTTATATATACAGACTTTGCCAAGTCTGGTTCCGTTCTTATCTGTCAGATCTTATCCAATATGTTCGTATTGGTTTGACTATTTCAAATCCGATTGTGGTTTCATCTGGTGTTCCCCAAGGTAGCCACCTTGGACCACTTTTGTTTCTTATTTTTATCAATGACTTACCTGATGTCCTTTTGAACTCCATCAAACTGATGTTTGCCAACGATCTCAAATTTTTCAGATGCATTAAAGATTCGATGGACTGTGGGCTTCTGCAAGAAGACCTACAAAGGTTGTCTGTTTGGTGTAAAAATAACCAATTACAACTTAATATTTCTAAATGTCAGTGTTTTTCCTTTTCCCGTCGTTCGTGTCTCATCTTTTATGATTATCATATTGAAAACAAATTTCTTGAAAGAGTATCAAGTAAAAAGGATCTTGGAGTTATTTTTGACTGTAAACTCAACTTTGTTAAACACATAGAATTTATAGTCAATAAAGCTAACTCCATGCTAAAAATATGTTCTTTCTTATGTAAATATGTATATTTCGCTAGTCTAAAAGAGTTATGTTGGAAACTCGAATTGATGTTAAATAAATAAATAAATTATTCTACAATAAATACTATCAAAAAACTAAATATATCCTGCCGAGTATAAGATGGATAGATAGAAAGATAGATTTTTATTCAATAATTCAAAAATTCTTGTTACTTATGTAATACACATACATTTTTCGGTTAAAAGAATACATTTTAAAGCATGACATAAAATGTCGTCTGTCCAAGTGACGAATGTTATTTTCATGTTATATTCAATTTTAAATATCTTAACTTTACATACAATATTTAGATCTTACAAGTATACTTGGTCGTTTATTTCAATCAAGCAAATGAAAATTTGGAATAGATGTGACTTTTAGTTTAGTCGAAACAAAATGAACTTTGAGTTTGGCTAAAACGAAAATTTAAATTACTTTAATTTTATATAAAAACAAAAGAAAAAACTTTGAGATTAGTTAAAACAAAAAGAGAAAAAAAAAAAAAACGAAACTCAGAAGTTTTCATCGATGATTCTTCTTCTATAGGACATAGCCTCGGTAGTGTATTTTTGGATCAGCAGCCAGTTTTCTCCATTAACGTAACTTATTACTTCATTCTCGTTGAGACAGCCTTTTCCAAGGAAGAGTCTCCTTAGCTCCTTTAATATTGGACAAATTCCGATAAAGTGGCTAATGTTTTCAACCACACCCATATTACATAAGGAACAAATGCCGACCAAATCTTTTCTGTGTGGCATGCAATTAAGGTTAAGCAGCTCACCCCTAACTTTAAAAATAGTTCCAATAGTTTTCCTTGAAAAACTGCTTTTAAAGTAATTGTGTTCATTTACATAGATTATAGTTAAGTTTTGAATAAATGCTCCTTTCGGTAGATTTTCTGGCCTTTTCAATTAATATGTATCTTTCGTTTTCATCGATGGATTGGATAACCTCTTATTGTACTTTTTTTGCCTGGATAGCATTATATCCATAAAAAACCAGGATAATTCCACAGTTCGCACAGCATGATCTATCCAATCCTTGTAAAATCCTGTTTTTCGACGTATTTCGCATTTCGCAACAATATGTTTGGCAATCGCTTTTCGTTCATATTCATCACCTGCTTAAGTGTAGATACAAAGAGCGTGGACAGCCCTGTTTCCAAATGATACATGTACTTAGGTGTACTAATAGGTAGAAGGAATATTTTTCTAAGGAAGACTCGCAGCAAATTTTCAACGATTTCATATTTCCGTACACCCCAGATCTGTGCACCATAAAATAGAACTGCTTTAACTGTTGCGTTAAAAACCTCATATTTGGCACTTATTGAAATGTATTTACCTGCCGAGTATAATGTAATTATGCTGTCATCCAAATAAGTTCACATCCACCGTGTGGGTGTGAAAATCTTAAAATGTCTTTTACTTAAAAAATTAATTAACCTTTAAAGGTCAAGTGTTCATTTAAAATAAAAAACATTCCCTGCACAATAAGGTGTGTACCAACCTTTAGATTCTCTTCTCATTGAAATCAATTTAAAAATTATTGTCCATTGCACTCAACCGAATTGAAAAAAAAAAAAAAATCCATTTTGCTGTTAAAAGTTTAATCGATTCCACGACATTTCGTGTTAATAGCATCAACATCAACACTGACGGGTCATCCTTCGCCCCATATAACGAGGGTTGAACTGAACTGTACGTGTTGTACCCGTGCCTTAACAAAATTACATCCATCTATCAATCTCTGATGAAAACCCATCTGTCTATATGCGTCCCGGCTACTATGACAGCCCACGTCTACACACTGAGATACTTACATCTGCTGTACTATGATAAAGAACCAAATTATGTATATAAATAGATACCTACTTGAAAGTCATCTGACAAAAATAACTGATTTGGGCTACAGGTCAGATGTGGGTTAACGGATAAAAACCCAATCAAACTGTTTTGGAAAAAAGTCTAAGGGTAAATCAAGTCAGAAATAGATCTCTCTCAATTGATATAGAAAAGTATAATCAAGTTATTAAGATACATTCCCACGTTTCGCAAAACGACTTTATATGCAAGTGCGAGTGCGAGAGTAGATGGCAACTACTCGATAAGATGTTGATGTTGTCAAAGTTTATTTTTGCTTTTGCTGAACAAACACTAAGTAATAGTGCATTTCACTGTTATCCTGCCGCTATTACATCTAGGTTAAGGTTTGCCCCAAATGGATGTGGTTTTCTTTATAATCTTATGTAGTTTGTTCAGTTTCATATACATATGTATACTTGTACTCATTGATGATTTATAGAAAGCAGTGAGTAAAACTACATACTTAACTTTGCTTTTCCATTTTAATTGTTTTTCGTTGAATGAGAATGGAGGTTTTTAATGTTTTACATCACCGCAGGACTGAATAACATTTTCTGGAAAATAGTTCGATATTATTGAGTGATTGAAAGCATTTCTATTAAGAGCATGAACAAGACGAAAATTATCGAAGATACATACATTATCACACTACATTAAGCAGTTGTAAATTTCTTTTTTTTTTGTATACTAAAATTGACGTTGATGGTAACAAAGGTGCATTAAGGCAAATTTTAGATAAACAAATTAAAAGTTAAATTCAAAAACTGGCTGCGAATTCGTAGAGAAAATGACGGAGGGTAAGATTTTTTCGATTGGTATTCGAATGACAGTCTCTGTTTTAAAAATAAGAGCACATCTTTTTGGATCTTATTTCAGAATTGAAGCCAGAACATTTGACAATTTTTGAAGAGTTTCTTTACGGATTATCAATCAGACCAATCTATAAGTGGGGCAAAAATTAGGAAAATAAACCCAAGATTTATAAGTCAATTTCATTTTAAATAATGTTAATTTATTGAACTTATAATAGCAGTACATTTCACAATTATTATAATTGAAGTTTTAAGCTATGGCATTGCCGTCAGCTCGATTGAAAATAAAGGGTGTTTTTTCTTAGACGTGTGGTTTTCAAGAAGAAATAAAACGCATATAATTTGATGTTATGACCAAAAGCTTAGCTTTAGTATAAAGATAAGGGTTTGCCATTATGTTTTAAAAATGATTTCGGGCAAGTGGCCGCCGCGGCTGTATCGAATAAATTCCAGCCGAGAGCCCCAATTTTCGACAGCTCCAATTGTTGTGCGCGATGGCGGATGGACTCAATAGCGTCTTGGGTGCGCACTGTATACGGCATCTCCAAGGATGCACATTACCCACAAGAGTAAACGTGGTGCGAAACTGATCCATGGTTGCTCAAATTTATGCGATTTTGCGATTATGTCGACCGAATATTGGACGCAGCGCCGCACGATGCGTCACGCGAGCCGAACTATTATTTTGGTTATAAATTTGCACGATTTGCAAACGTTGTTCAGGAGTAAATCTATTAGTTATGAAATGGCAAACCGAACTGAGCATAAATCAAGTGACAGCTGTCAAAAAAACCAACTCTGAAAAAAATATTGCCAGACGAAAACCACATACGTTAAAAAAAACACCCTTTATATAGTTTTAATATTTTTGTTCATATTTGAGAAGAAAATAACTAATGTATATGAAATCATTCATTCAAAATGATAATTAAAAGCACTTTTAACAAAAAAATAAAGTTTTTTTTACAATTTTGGTCATTGAGAAAATTGATGGTATCCTCTGCATTGTCAATGTTTTCTTCCCAAAAACGTGATTGTCTTTGTTCCCTGTAAATTGGACAGACTGCGATGAAGTGTAAGCAATCTTCTTTTGCTTTGAGATTGCAAAGAGAACAAAATTGGCCAAAGCTTCTGTTATAAGGTGATCAATTAAGACCAAGACTTTACACCTGGTTTTGAAAATCCATTAAGTTTCCATGTAGTTAAAAAAGTCACGGAAATAATTGTATTCCATCAGGTTGCTCCAGTTGCTGGGCTTCAGCTAGCAACAAGGCCCTTTGCGTCTTCAAATATTTGAATGGCGTTATTTCAAAAGTATTAGATCACTAGAAATTGTATTTAAATCTTCACCATAAACTTGACCAAGAGTCTGCCATTTTGCCATCCACCAGTCCTTGTTTTTGATTTCGTCAACCTACAATTTTACTGTGGTAACATAGAATTTCGCCAGACCTGTTTCTAGATAAAAAGCTTAATTTGGTGTTTTTATAAGCAGGTTAAACAATTTTTTGACGAAGTTTCCATTCAGCTTCGAATTCTTCCGAACCCTGTGATGTGTTTTTTGTTTTCCAGCCGAGGTTTTGCCAGCGGGTCTCGCCAGGGTTGTCGTGAAGAAAACACGAAACTTTAGAGGAAAAAGGTCTTTAGAACCTTATTGCAAAATTTTTAATTTTTTCTCTTAAACTTACAACAAATAATCTTTTATTTCACGGATGATCTTGACTATAGCAGCTTCAAATCGGGTCAAGTGGTTGAGTGATGCATTTGTTTAGGTCTACGGGTATCCTGTTTAATGGGTATCTGGTGATTCACGTTCCTATAGGTCCCGGTCCGGTTTTCTGGATTTCGGTTATGGTTCACTGGTAAAGGGTAATATGGTTCCCTTTCACTTTGAAATCGAAAAAGAGTCCCCTGGTGACACTATTCAGCAGGTGCTACGCCCCTGGCGGCCCTCGACACAGCAGGCTTTCGCTCTGGTAGATCAGCAGGTACCAAAGCATCTGGTGGTAATTAGGACGTTTGACTTCGAACTGAGACTCCTTACCACTGGATGCGGAGGGGGAGGGGGGGATGTAATAAATAGCTGGCCAATCTCTCCTACCTAACTTTGTCTTTCAACGAAACCTCTTACCACTGGTGAGGGGAAGCTTTGAGGAAAACAAAAGAAACTAAATTACCAGATTGGCTCGACTTGTCTACGACCGGAGCTAAATTGATCAACAAAACCAAATTTACCTTTGTCGCCTGACTCTGCGTATGACAGAAAGTTTGATTTTTCGCCCATCTGAGTAGATCCTCTTGTTATTTTGGTAATGTCATATGTCTTGGGTGGATGTGAATCGTATGGTGCTGTACTACAATCCTCGCAACGATGGTAGTGAAGCCTGAAACGCTTCGTTACAACGTCAAACTTGTGCAGCATATAACGAGATTAATTTCACCACCATATTAAAAACTTTATACTTTGTAGAGAGGGATATTTTTTTAATGTAAAAAAATATTGTTCCAGGTCAAGTTAATAAAACTTTTCAAAGTCTTTGATTTTTCTACAAAATACGGCTTGAAATCTAGCGTTGACTTAAGCTTCAATCTTGAATATTTATATTCCTTAACGACTTCTAGGTGATTCCGATTGAGAACCAATTATAACTTTGAGATGTTGCACCTCGATTAGATGATGCAAAAAATCATTACTTTGGATTTGTCTGTGTTTATAACAAGTCCCCATTTTCACAATATGAAGTAAGACGATTAATCATTACTTGGAAATTTTACGGCGTTTTAGATAAAATTACCAAAATCATCGGTGCACAGAAATACATTTAAAATAACGTTTCCATACTTTATACCACCAGGAATTTCATTTATAATTTCATTAATGAAGAGCGCAAACAGTAGGCCACTTAGAGGGCAACCCTGTCTGACACCACTTTCTGTTTGATAATATTCTGAAATTTTGTGCCATCCCACATAGCTGCTTCAGTTCCAGGATACATATCCTCCATTATCGGTAAACATTTCGTAGATATTCCTGCAAAAGTGCAAGAGTTTATAAATAAGTGCATTTCTGTTAACAATGCTGGTCGAAAGCTGCCTTAATGTCGACAAATCGTGCATAGAGTTTCTTTTTTTCCAGACTGAAGTTCTCTTACTACTGATGTGGGACTGAAAATGTTGAGAACTTTTTCCGGAATCCAGCTTATAGGTCAGTTAAAATGTTTTTTTCTTCCACCCATTTTTCAAGTCTGTTGGCAAGAATCGTACAAAATATTTTTGAAATAATGTCCATAAATGATATACCACGATAAAGTAAAATAATACTTCAAATTTAAAGGAAACTTAAAAACGCCATATTGTCCACTTCAAAAAAGTGTAATTATATTTCTTACTAAGTATATATAGAAAGTCATTTTGCAGTGAAAAAACGCCGAGCGAAATAACACCGACTTTTGAAATTCGTGAATAATAATGCCGACAACAACAATTTAGAAATTCGGCTTTGTTTCACTTTGAAAAAGCAAAATAAAGCCGAATTCAAGAATGGTCTCATCACTATTCATTACTTATAACAAAACAAACTATACTTTTAAGGCCTAAAATTTCAGAGCAAGATTAAAGCTAAATTCGATTTAACTCACCAAATTTGAAGAATTTAACTCGAATTTAACTCCAAAATTCGCTTAAATTCGGACGACCTCGCACTGCGAAACTGGGACCTAACTACATTCATCACTTTTTGTCATAGTTTGACTTAAAAAAAGTATATAAATTTAAAAAACTATATTTCAAAAAGCAGCTCTTTACAATAAATTAATAATGAAAATGAACCATTACTGAAGAACTTGACCATCTAAAAATTCAATTAGTTCTGTAGTTCAGCAGATTAAACTTAATTATTAATATTTATTATGTGTATATTTTTATATTTTATCCATAACAAATTAAATAGCTAAATTTTTTAAATAAACAAAAAATCATACCGAACATCTACACCTCATCAATTTCTTTCATTAATTTCACTTTCAACACTTTCAACACTAATACATTTTGAGCATGCTTGATTACCGTTTCACTGGGCAGATATTTTATTAGCTCTCTTATATAATTTTGAAAATTTTCATAATGCTACTTTAACTATATTGAGTTTGCCCATTTATTATCAAACTTCCGATAATTTAATCATTTTCCTTCTATAAGGATAATCTAACTTAATTCTCAATCTCTTTGGTTTTTTTTTCAGTGTCACGTTGCTGCAGCAATGGTGGCAGCATCCACTTCCTTCGGATATTCCTCTGTTAATCAATTGGATGGTGGCAATCGAGGGATGATGTGACGACAGCTCAGCAGTTGCAGCTCTTGTAGTGGGAGCAGCAACTGCGGCCGCAATGGTCTCGGCCAACAACAACACCAGCACCAGCAGCAGCAGCAGCAACATCGTGAAAGATCATGTACTCGATGCCAAAGCTTCCATCGTCATCACCATCGGCAGAGACGACGCAGCAGTAGCAATCAGTTTAGGGGCTCCTTTTCGACGACAGCCAGTGCAAATTCCAGCTGCTCCCCAATGGCGATGACAACAAAAGCCATTGTTAGTATTCCAGTGGCAAAGAGTAATGGCAAGTCGGTGTGTGCTAATGTGCCTCTGGCTAAGCATTGTACATTTGCGGCCATAGCTACAGCAATTCCGCCTCCACCCATTTCTTCAACATCCGGCGGTGGTGGTGGCGGCGGAAGTCATGTTTCCTTTATGGCAACGAATCGTTATCGTCCGAGGTTGCAACAACAGCAATTGCCCAAAACTCGACTAACCAGCAGTAGTTGTCTAACACTGACTGCCACCACTCCACCGCCAATGTGCGAAGTGCCAAATGTGAAGGCCTCTCGTTCGCATCAGTCCCTCGAGTTGCGGGAAAGTCTTCAGAGTCAAATTAGCACCGAGAGCAGTGAAGATTCATCTTTGATGGCTGTTATTGGGTGAATTAATGGAATCACTACAACAAAATTTATTGTCACAACACAATCATCATTGAGAGACAATAAACTCAGCATTTTCATTTAGGAAAACCACACACACCCCTCACTCCCTCCATTTTGGGGTGGTGATCTAATAATGGAAGACTTATATTGTCTCTAAGTGTATCTCTATGCATGCTTCTTTTTTTTACAAATTTTAACTTCAAACAATGCGACAGCTTGAAAGTTTCCTTCGCTCCTCTCTTGAACATCTTTATGCGCTTTAAATCCAAATGATATTTTATTTTAAACTAAATTTTCAGATAAATATTTAAGAATTCAGTTTTTTTGTAGTATAAGTTTATTGAAAAATAGAAATATTATAACTGTTGACTAATTTTAGTACCTCTCATTATCAAATAGTTTTAAACTCATTGTTGATTCCTACAGAAGTTTATAATAAATTTTTAAATTTAATTTAATTTTTTTATAATTTTATTTTATAATTATTTAAAGATATTCTGTGAATATGATTTTAAGTATTAAATTCTTAAATGCATTATTTTAATGAATTTTATTTTAAAAAAAAAAGTAATTTTTATTTAAAATTGAAATGAAAATTGAAAACTTGCTCAAATTTTTAATTTTTTTTTTGAGTTTTTAGTTGGAGCACTATCAAGTACAAAATATATGTAAATTATAATGTTATAACTGTTTAAAATTAAATTTTTTATTATTTATTTATTCGTATAATTATTATTATTTTATTATAGGTATTATTATTTAATAGTTTATTTTTTGTTAAAGCAATCATTAAAATAAAGAAATATACAAGAAAAAAATTTGGTAAGTTAATTTCTTGGTTCAATTTTTGACTGTTGCAGGAGGTGGTTTAAATGGTTTTAAGATGTTTTTATTTGTTCTGTAGGTCATTTATTATTATTCGATATTATAATAAAATTCAAAATTATGATGATGAAAAAGTCTACTGTCGCGTAGTTGGTCTATTACATCATTTTGTGTCTTAGCTCTTACACCCAAGCAACACATAAACTCTTGAAGTGTTCTCCAAACAAATTGATCAGCTCTTAACAAACTGTAAGTTCAATCTTCTTAATACCTCTACACTCTATGGTCTGTTACTTTGCCTTTGAAAAGTGTTGTTTGTTTTAACTATTACAAAAACGTCTTTTGAACATCTTCATGGCAAATGTGTTTACATTGACTCTCTGTAGATCCTTTTTACAACCTTTTTAAAAGGAGTATGTTTAAATTGCGCAAGAGTATATTTCTTATTGCTCTTTCAAATACATTTCGAAGATATTTTGCGGATGTTATTCCTAAAATGTCTTTATGAAGGCCTAAAATTGTGTCTTTAAGTAGAATTAATATTCTCTTTTGTTTGAAAAAAAAAAAAAAGTTTTTGTGTCATCTGACATTTGTGAATTGCGCTTTTCTTGTTTTCGTATTTATTGTACATATGAAGGTACTATTAATTTGAAAATTGAAAAAGAGTTTAGGGAGCTGCAAGAGACTTAAGACCAAAAATTGCTCATCAATTATTTTAGTACGCGAATGAACATTATAATAGATAATTGCTTATAGTTTTTTTTTCTTTAACTCTTTGTTGACACTCAGTTGACACTTTCATTGTCTCTCTCTCTTCTCTCAATTTGATTCATTTGATATCTTATCATGAAGTCGTTAAGAAGTTTCTGACTCTAGAAAAATGTGATTATAACACAGATGTTTTGACGACATCTTAAGAAACTCTTTAAACGGTAGTTAGTTTATACAAAGTTACACATATTTTTTGTAAAGGGTGACATAGTTAAACGTATATTTTTAATACAGTTTTTGTATGTTTTATTAAGAGGTTTAGAACTTTTTTTAAAAAAAAAACACAAAAAATTCGAAAAAATGAATGAAATATTTATTTGAATCGATAGTTTGAACCTTGCAATTTAATGTTTAAAGATAATTTCATGCAAATTTTGACCGCGGCTGCGTCACAGGTAGCCCATCCGCTGAGTCCAATTTTGGCATACTCTTTCACACATATCGGCCGGTATCTCACGAATGAATGCATGGATGTTGGCTTCCAGTGCGTCAATCAAAGCGGGCTTGTCCCTATAGACATTAGCCTTGACATACCCCCACAAAAAATAATCTAATGGTGTCAAATCGCACGATCTAGGCGGCCAATTGACCGGCCCGAAACGTGAAATTAACTGTTCACCAAACTCGCCTCGCAATTGCGCCATTGTTTCGCGTGCTGTGTGGCATGTGGCAACGTCTTGTTGAAACCACATATCATGCAAGTCAAGAACTTCCATTTCGGGCAAAAAAAAGTTTGTTATCATCGCTCGGTAGCGTTCACCATTGACAGTAACGCTGCGATTCGCATCATCTTTGAAGAAATATGGCCCAATAATGCCGCCGGCCCATAAACCGCACCAAACAGTGGCTTTTTCGGGATGCATTGGTAGCTGTTGCAATGCTTCTGGCTGATCTTCACTCCAAATGCGGCAATTTTCCTTATTTACGTACCCATTCAACCAAAAGTGAGCCTCATCGCTGAACACAATTTTTCGATAAAAAAGCGGATCCTCGGCCAGCTTTCCAAGAGCCCATTCACCAAAAATTCGGCGTTGTGGTAGGTCGGCTGGCTTTAGTTCTTGCACCAGCTGTATCTCAAAAGGCTTTACGCCCAAATCCTTCCGCAAAATTTTCCACGTAGTGCTGTAACAAAGGCCTAACTGCTGGGAACGGCGCCGAATCGACATTTCGCGGTCTTCTGTCACACTAGCTGATACGGCCGCAATATTTTCTTCACTACGCACAATACGTAAACGTGTTGGTGGTTTAAAGTCCAACAAAGTAAATTTGGTGCGAAATTTGGTCACAATCTTACGAATACTGCTCAGAAGGTCGAGAATGCCGATCATAAAATGGAAGCAGCGCGCGATGAACATTTCGAACCGAGCACGAATTTTGATAGTAAAATTCAATAATTTGCAAGCGTTGTTCATTTGTAAGACAATCCATGGTTAAATTGCAAACCAAACTGAAGCTGTTTGACAGTGACACAAGGTACTAAACACACGTCAGCTGTCAAAACCAGTGTTGCCAAAACCAAACCAGCTAAAAAATCACCCTTTATAAGGCAATATTTTTTCTTAAAAAAAATAACTGCTAGATTTTCATTTTTAATGTGAAATTTTAATCATGCAACGTCAAAACTTTTTAAGGCTTCAATGTTAACCAAAAGCTCATTTTATTAATATGAGAATAATTTATCGAAAACCCATTAAAAGAAAAACAAGACATTTAGTACCTACATTTCATGAGGCACCCTGTAGGAAGGAATATTTTGATTCATGCCCAACAAAATACTTTCGCCATATTTATTTCGTTCAATTGCGAACAAAATATTTATTACAGTACAGTTACATGTAGTATGCCTACACTTTTATTTGTTTAGCAACACTGTGGGAGATAATAATTCATAAAAATATGTTTTTTCTTTTGTTGTCAGTGAATTTTGTATTATTTTTCTTGATTTTAACTTTTAAATACTTTTTTATTTCAAGGCGCGTTTATTGTATGTGGGGTAGAGTATGCGATTTTTAAGTAAATCTTTTCTTGCATTATAAAATACACATCGTTAAAGACTTTATAAAATTAATTCTAAATCTAACCCTACATGAACATAAAAAATCATTCTATTTCATTTAAATTGTTATAAAATTGTATTTGAGTAAAAGAGAAAGAAATTATTCTTTATATTATTTTCTCCCTCCAAGTTTACACTTTTGACTACAAAAAAAAAATCTTAAAAACCTCTTGAGAGCATCTTTAAAGATGCGTTAAAAAAATGATCTCTATGAACTCTTACAAATACTTTATTTAGAACTCTGCGCTCCATACAAAAGGCTCCTCCCCTTTAGGCCTTTTTGGGTCTTTACGACCTCTTCAAGATTGTGTAAAGAGTTGAAAGATCTTCGAAAATAGCTTTTAGAGATATCTTGAAGACTCAATTGTGTTGCTTGGGCAGTGGTTTAACGGCGAGCCTTTAGGCCTTTTTGGGTCTTTACGACCTCTTCAAGATTGTGTAAAGAGTTGAAAGATCTTCGAAAATAGCTTTTAGAGATATCTTGAAGACTCAATTGTGTTGCTTGGGCAGTGGTTTAACGGCGAGCAGAAATCAAAATTTGGGTTTTTGACATTAAATGAATAAACAATATCAGCCCTATTAATAAAGAAAGCTTATTCCACCTTTATTCTTCGAGCTTACGAAACTATGGAACACTATAGTTATCGTACAGGATAAAATTTTCGATTAATCCAAACAAAATGTTCATGGAATAGTAGAGTGACGTTTACGAAAAATTCCTTAAGTAAATCTACTACAATAATAAGTAAGACGCCTGTCGCAAACTTGGGTTTTTTTTCGTATAAGTTTTGACAGCAATTGTGATAATTTAAAAAAAAAAAATAATAATAAACCTCATGTAACTAAACACACCTAACAATTTACTCTCTTGATAATATCGTTTTTCTGTCAAAATTATTATCATTTTTCAATTGTTTGTGTTGGGTCTGTTGCTTTTTATTTTTAAAATGGAAAATTTAAATAAGGAAAAGGCTTTTTCAACTATTGCAATGAGTTTCCTAACATTTTCCTTGGAAAACCCATATTTCTTCATGAAACCCTCCTCACAATAAGCACTCGCGTTGCATCATATCTGGTTTTATATATTTTTATTTTTATTGTCGTTGATGGCTGATAGTCCAATAATTGCAAATAGTTTATGAACTTCATATTTGCGATCTTCACTTATGGTTTTTAATTTCAGAATAAATTTGACACAAATGGTTCTTATTCCTTCGCTTAACCACCTTATTGGGCAGTTTAGCTTAGTAAACGTCACTTAGTTGAAAATCTGTTTTATTAATAACATTTTGCACTTAGTCCACGTAATGAAGCCTAACCCTTTGCTATTTAATGTTTATTAATTTTGGATAAGCTAGTTATTTTTGATGTGTTATCTACGCTGGCGGTAGAGTGAATTAAAAACGTGGACTTTCTTCTATGCGATATTACGAAGTCACACTTTACGATGTAGCACGTTACGTTACGAAAATCTGCATAGTAGGATATTGGGTACGTTAAGTGACACAAATTTGAAGAACCCCTTCAAGCAAACTAGTCCGTTTTGGATCCGTACACGTAGCCAAAAAAGTATGGACGACTTCCAAATATCCAAATAGATCCTCAATACTGCGCTTGGACAAACGTTGATGTTTATAATATATATTTACCGTGAGTCCTGGCACTCAAACAATTTTTTTTTTTGCTAAGCCAACTTTTTAATTCATTTTTTTTTGCGGTGAACGTTCCGTATACTATAGGAGGTTGGAGGTAAAAGAGCTCAGAATTGATCGTTTTGAGACAGCCGCTCCTAACAACAGAGGAATCGTCTGACACCAAGTTGCATTTTGCAGGTACTTGTAGCCGTATCATCCGCAAACGAAGATTCGATAGTATCCACAATATCATCCGAAATATCTCTAATTAGTAGCTAACAGAGCCAACTTAAGAATCCTCACTAAAGATACGGAACACAATTTTTGATTTCCTTGTTCTCCAAATTCTTTTGTTTAATTCGAAATTCTCGTGTAGAAAAAACCTTCGAGGTTTTAATCAAATTCCAATTATAACATTGAGAGTTTGAAAATTAATTTTCAAAAACTGTTCAATAAAATAAATTTATTTAAGAACAAAATAAAAGAAGACATTTTTGGCTTTAAAAAAAAAGTAAAGCGTGAAATTTTTAGTATTGCCGTAATTTTTTTATAATTTTTTTTCTGTTTTAAGTAATTTTCTTAGAAAATTAGCCTTCCCACCATTACGATTTTTTTCTTTTCTGGACCCAACCTATACGCTCTAGTTTTTTGTCACACCTTATGCGAATCACCCTCTCTATAGCTCTAGGGAAAAACCTGGTTTAGTGTTAAACGGACTACAAGGCTTAGTTTTCAACTGTATCTTATTTTTAGTCATTAAAATTAAAAAAAACTAACAACTCATTGATACAAGACGAGTGAAGTTAAGATATAGTTCAAATCATGAAACAACGAATGGCATCCAAACAGGTGGTATAATTCCCAGGAAGTGTTAGCTTCTGTTTTGTTTTTTTACTTGCGATATACATATCTCGTCTATCTGTGAGTCTGTCAGTGCTGGGGGGCATTTTGAAAAGAAATCCCTTCAGCCAGTTGGAAAATTCCCTTTTCGTACCAAAATAAATCTTTTCTTTTCTCCCTTTATATTTCCAACAGAAAAAAAAGAAGATAATTTTTGTTAAGTATGTATATAATTGAAGTTTTTTAAGGTTCATACAATTCTTTGCTAAATTAAAAAATTAAATTAAAATAGTGTTGCGTAATTCTTAAAATTTTTTTTTTTTAAATTCTGGTATTAGATATTTTTGCTTTTTTCCAATAATTCTAAAAAGAATCGATCATAATTATTTTTGATAATAATTTTTTTTTTTAAGTAAAATTTTGTCAAAAAAAGTGATTTACTCATGATTCCACAGAACTGGGTCACTATTCCTCAACTAAAAGCCTAAACCACTGAATCATTTTTCTTGAAATTTTGAACTGAAGTATTCTTCAGTTGATATCCTAGAGGGGAAATCGAAATTTGTTTTAGCTCCAAAAACAACGGTAGGTACCTGCCATAAAACCATTGTGACAAAAATAATTTACCTCGGAAGTGGCTATGATTTTAATTTAAAATGACGACTGGATACCTTAAATTAAAATTGGCATCCACATACAAAAATTGAGTTAAACATTAAATTGACTAAGAAAAGTGCGCATACGCCCGAGTACACCACATTGTTTCACAATAACTTTCTGGGACACGAACACTTTTTTTGTGTGAAACAATAAGGTGTTGTGTTAAAATAAGCTTGTTTAAATTCATTTATTCACGTTTTTCTTGATGTTATATGTTTCCACGTCGTTCAGTTAAATATGTCTGTTATGACAAATGATATTGACACAAACACTTATTTAGTTAGTTAGTTTAGTTTTTATTGACTAAAATAAAACTCAGTTTTGTTCATACTTCCATTTTAAATAATTTGCTTAAAGTCTAATTGGTTTTGGCATATTGCCGTCTACTAGATTGAAATGTATATATTTGTTCCAATATAGTAAAAAGTTAGTTTAAAATTGAATAAAGAAAAATTGTTTTGATGTTTAAAAGTCGCCTTCAATGATACGTGTTCTGTAACGCAGCGCAAGTGTACGCAGTATATTTGTATAGATAGATTTGTATAGATAGATCCGTGGCTTCCATTCAAAATAGACAACGCATCCTCCATCTCCAGTTGATTGGCTACAAAGTAAATATATCCGACGTAATTCACACAGAACTTATTTAGTTCATATTTAATAAATCCAGGAGCTTAATTTTGTTTCCTTTTTAATTTATCAATTTTCTGGTTAATTTCTGGTAATGAGAAAAGAATAGTTCTTAAATTTTCAGATATTGGTTAAGAATTGACCAAATTTGTTTACTTACTCCTCACCGTCAAAAGGCTTAAAGTTTTTTCTTAAAATATTAATCCAATTTATTATTGCCTAATGATTTTAAGCATTATTTTTTCTGGTTGTTGAAATTTAATATTTGAGATTTTGAACTGCTTTGAAAGCCCTCCAAAGTGTGAAGTAGGTATTTTTCTCTACACACATGTCTTCAATGTAAGGTTAGTAAAATACTCATTATTTGTAAAATTTTTGGCAAAATCTTTTAGCTTATTAGAGATATGATTCAAAGTATTTGTGTGTTAAAAAAAGCAGAACAGTGTATATATTATCTACTTTTTTTAAGGCATTAGTTCCTTTATTTTTATTTAAACCAATATTTTAATGCATAATCAAAGCATTTTTAAAATTTTTAAACAATTTTCTACAAGCAAGTTTTCAATGAATAACTAGATTTTGATATTTTTATTTTAAACTATTTAACAAAAAAAGTGTATCATTTTAGTTTAACTTCCTACTTGTTGCTCATAAAGAATATTTCTAAGCATGTTAAAAGCAATATAAAAATTCTTAAAATATTAATAATTTTACTGTTCTTTTTGTAAGTTTGTTAACTACTGTTTCCTTTAAAAAAAAAAACCTTTGAAAATATTTTAACAATATTTTAAAACTCTTTTGTGAATTTTATTAAAACTCTATAATTCTGTTAATTAAATATTGTATGTTCCTCTATCTGAAAAGTTTTTGTACAAACAAATCTATATTTATGTTAAACAAAAAAACAAACTAACAGTAAATTGTTGAGTGAGACCCCGCTGATGCAGTCTGAAATTAAAATTATTTACCTAGTTGTTTAATTATTGTAAATGCAAATTAATTTATTACTAACAAAAAACAGTAATATAATTGTATTATTACAGTATTTAGAAATATAATTAAATATAATATAATATGTAGTTTATATTTTAAGATAGTATTAATAATTTAATTAAGTCTTAGTTTTAGTATCTATTTGTATAAGTTCTCCTAAAATGCATGAACATTGCAATGCTTTGAGGTCACAAGGACTCAAAGAGAAATTCTAGGGGCTCATTGGAATTTTTCTTTAACGATTATAATATGTCTTTAAAGAAAGTCCTTTAAATATTCTTATAAAAGAATAAGGACTATCCTTAGACACAAAATACAAAAAAAAAAAAATACAAAAATAATATAATAACTATTTGAAATAAATTTCTTCTGCCCTCAAAGCATCAAGGCAAGGAGTAAAATACTATTTTTACATCTACTCTATAGATAAAATACATATAGGTAATTATATTATATTCTCTATTTTTTGTATATAATGTATTTAAAAGAAAAATAAAATAAAATTGTATTTTTAATGATTAAATAAATAATAAGAAAATATATTTATATATTTAGGATAAATATAAAGCGAAGAGTGTAAATTATAAAATTCCTATTTGAAATAAAAGTGAAATTTATATTTGTATAAAAGAATTTGGATTGGTTTTTTATTTATATATGTTTTTTTTTTTCAAAGAATTGATAAAGGTGATGGAATTGGTAATGAAGATCCATAAGTAAGTAAAAATATAATGTACATCATTATATAGATTGAAAGACATAAAAAACTAAAAACTAATTTTTGTACAACAACTATAAAATGATAAATTCGGGCAGTCTTTAAACTGCTTCCAACTAGTGAACACCTTTCATTCCTGGGTCAGTTGGATCTTATGCAGGTGCATACCTAAGTCCAATTCAGGGAAGGCGTTGAGTGCTAATGTCTTTTTAGAAATTGGGATAACTTGCGATTTCCTGGGATTCAGTAGCAATCCATTTGCCATTGACCAAGAGTATATGTTACAAAGGTCTTCATTTAAATTGTTAACGAGTACAGCTATATTGTTAAGTGGACGAGCTATATACAGCTGTACATCGTCAGCGTAGAGATGCACCGTGGTATGTTTGCAGACAGTTGGTAAGTCATTGATGAACATACAGAAAATGATTGGACCTAGGATTGATCCTTGAGGAATACCCTGTTTTACAGATAAAAGAGAAGAAAAAGAATCATTGGTTACAACTTTCTGAAATCTATCAGATAAATAACTTTCAAGTAGTCTGATTGCAGAATTACCAAAGCCAAAAAGGTGTTTCAATTTACAGGAAAGAAATTTGTGGTTTACTTTGTCAAAAGCCTTCGAAAAATCGAGGAGACAGAGGAGTGTTACACGTCCTTTATCATAATCTTGTCTTATATCATCATGTATTTTTACCATGGCAGTAGAACAACTATGGTAAGATCTAAAACCAGATTGACCAGCATAGAGAAGATTATATTGAGATAAGTGTCGAAGAACTTGTTCGGCTATTAATTTCTCAAAAACTTTCGACAAACACGGAAGAATGCTTATGGGTCTGAAATCAGTAGCAAACACCGGATTGTTTTTTTTGCAACAGGCACAACTTTAGCTACTTTCCACGACATCGGAAACGTTGATGTTGTTATGCAATGGTTAATAATATGAGTCAAACAAGATGTTATAAAAGGCATAATTAATTTAATAAATCGAAGTGGTATCCCATCTTCTCCTATAGCATTAGATTTGATAGATCGAAAACAGTTAACAATATCAATCTCATCAACCAAATCCATTTCAAAACTCCTTGTTTCCAGTATGTTAGGAATAATCCCTTCCGAAAAATTTGAACTTAAATCCTCAGTATCATTAAGAAGAAAGCAATTATTTAGCTCATTAGGATCAAATTCACATTTTAAAACATTTTTTGCACTCGATATACCTATCTGTCGCAGATTTCTCCAAAGCGTTTTTGGGGGCAGGGTTGTATTTAATGTTGATGCAAAAAAGTTTCTTTTGGAGTTTCGTATTACCACAGTGGAATGATTTTTTGCCGCCTTGTAAGAAACCCAATTTGAATTTGATGGTATATGTTTCCATTTTCTATAGAGCTTGTTCCGAACTTTAATAGTTTCGACAACATCAGAAGTGTACCAAGGACAGCTTTTGTTACGAACATTAACCGTTTTATTAGGAACATAATCATTAAATAATCCGCGAAGGATTTCTTGAAAAAAAGTAAGCTTGGCATCGGGGTCAGAAATAAAATGACATTCATCCCAAGGGGCTGAAGAGGCAGCGTAATGAAGAGCATCTAAATTAATTGACTGAAAATCTTTAAAAGTGAAAGATAGCGGGGCAGTAGAATGAGTAAAGTTAAGATTATAGGTACAAAAAAGGAGATCATGGTCTGAGATAGAGTCGAGCGAAAGCTGGTCGAAAAGAAGAACAGATGATGGATTAGATACAATATTCAAATCAAGAAGGCTAGGGTTGCAATCTTTTGCAAATCTTGTTGGATAAGTAGTATTAAAAATCTGAAGTCCTAACGAAGAAACAAAATCTTTAACTTGGAAAGCTCTAGAATCATTTTTTAGCAAGTCAGCATTGAAGTCACCTAGAACTATTACATGTTCATATAAAGGTGTGAATTGGGAAAGAACAGAAAAAAATGGTTGATGAGAGCAACTTCGATTGGGAAAATATGCACAGGCAACTAAGCATTTAATACAGCCATCATGGATTTCGGCGATCAAGAACTCAACTTCCAAATCTGCCGACCTACTTATTATTTTGCATTTTAAGGATGATCTGCAATAAATTTCTATTCCTCCTCCCCATGTAGAAGTAAATCTGTCATTTCTGGAGATCAAATAATTAGGTATATTATAATGCATATCATCAATATCATGCTTAAACCACGTCTCACAAACACAAACTACATCGACTTTTGAATCTGTAAATATATGTTTCAAATAATCCAATTTATACTGATTTAAACTTCGAGCATTTATATGACAAACTTTAAAACCATCACGACGATAATTAGAAAGAACATTTAACATAGCGTGCGTTGATTTTTCATTCACACTGTAATTTGAAAATTGAAATTTCATATTAAACCAATTTACATTTAAAGAAAAAAACAATAAATAGCAAGAATAATGTCAAACACTTTAGAGTGGTAGTAAATAGAAGAAAAGATCAAGTAAGAAGAAAAAGAACAAATGAGTATGACAATTATTTGATAAACTAAATTAGATATAAAGGGTGATTTTTTAACTGGTTTGGTTTTGGCAACACTGGTTTTGACAGCTGACGTGTGTTTAGTACCTTGTGTCACTGTCAAACAGCTTCAGTTTGGTTTGCAATTTAACCATGGATCGTCTTACAAATGAACAACGCTTGCAAATTATTGAATTTTACTATCAAAATTCGTGCTCGGTTCGAAATGTTCATCGCGCGCTGCTTCCATTTTATGATCGGCATTCTCGACCTTCTGAGCAGTCTATTCGGAAGATTGTGACCAAATTTCGCACCAAATTTACTTTGTTGGACATTAAACCACCAACACGTTTACGTACTGTGCGTAGTGAAGAAAATATTGCGGCCGTATCAGCTAGTGTGACAGAAGACCGCGAAATGTCGATTCGGCGCCGTTCCCAGCAGTTAGGCCTTTGTTACAGCACTACGTGGAAAATTTTGCGGAAGGATTTGGGCGTAAAGCCTTTTAAGATACAGCTGGTGCAAGAACTAAAGCCAGCCGACCTACCACAACGTCGAATTTTTGGTGAATGGGCTCTTGGGAAGCTGGCCGAGGATCCGCTTTTTTATCGAAAAATTGTGTTCAGCGATGAGGCTCATTTTTGGTTGAATGGGTACGTAAATAAGCAAAATTGCCGCATTTGGAGTGAAGATCAGCCAGAAGCATTGCAACAGCTACCAATGCATCCCGAAAAAGCCACTGTTTGGTGCGGTTTATGGGCCGGCGGCATTATTGGGCCTATTTCTTCAAAGATGATGCGAATCGCAGCGTTACTGTCAATGGTGAACGCTACCGAGCGATGATAACAAACTTTTTTTTGCCCGAAATGGAAGTTCTTGACTTGCATGATATGTGATTTCAACAAGACGGTGCCACATGCCACACAGCACGCGAAACAATGGCGCAATTGCGAGGCGAGTTTGGTGAACAGTTAATTTCACGTTTCGGGCCGGTCAATTGGCCGCCTAGATCGTGCGATTTGACACCATTAGATTATTTTTTGTGGGGGTATGTCAAGGCTAATGTCTATAGGGACAAGCCCGCTTCGATTGACGCACTGGAAGCCAACATCCATGCATTCATTCGTGAGATACCGGCCGATATGTGTGAAAGAGTATGCCAAAATTGGACTCAGCGGATGGGCTACCTGAGACGCAGCCGCGGTCAACATTTGCATGAAATTATCTTTAAACATTAAATTGTAAGGTTCAAACTATCGATTCAAATAAATATTTCATTCATTTTTTCGAATTTTTTGTGTTTTTTTTTTAAAAAAGTTCTAAACCTCTTAAAAAATCACCCATTATAAGAAATCAGATGGTGTTGGGTTAAAACGGATTCAAAGTATTTTAATCAATTTCTTTCTAATTTTGTTGATTTAAAACAATTTACCAGTTTAAATAGTATAATTTCCTTTTATGCTTATTGCATATGTGCAACACTAGCCTATATTGTTAATTTTTGTATACTCACATAATACCACCTGAAACTAAACTAAGATTTGGCAAATGGATAACATATATACTCCTATAGCTAATTGATTTCAGACTATAGAACCACAATGTGATCGCGCATAAGAGCAAGTTCGTGCGACCCAGTCGTGCATATTTTTTATTAAGCAATTGTCCCAAATTTTAAACTTAAAAATGAATCTCAAAACAATTCACATGTTGGATTGCAGCATCATTTAAATAACCCATTTATAATATTTAATTATTCTTTAATATAAAGGGTCCGCCAAATAACTTCTTTTTTTTGAAAATGGCGCAAAACATCGAGTGTAGCTTCGGCTGTGTGGCACTTAACGCCGTCCTGTTGAAACCAAATGACGCCAATATCCTCCTCTTAAATTTTTGTGAACAAAAATTCTTTCAACATGGCCCGATAACGATCGCCATTGACTGTAACGGCCACTCCTGGCTCATTTTGGAAAATTGGCCCAATTATGCCTCTGGACCAAAATCCGCGCCAAACAGTGACTCGTTTTGGGTGTATCGGCTTTTATGTATGCGTGCGGGTTTTCTGTGCCCCAAATGTGACAATTTTGCTTGTTTACTACCCGCCAAGATCAAAATGAGCTTTATCTGAAAAGATGATTATTTTGGCAAAATCGGCATCTTCTCTAACTCGATCGCCCGCCCACTTAGCGAAGCATTTACACAACCATATTCGTTCAGAGGAAGGATAAAAGTAATTATCTGTCAAATCAGACATGAACTAAGTGTTACCATTCACGAAATAAGCACTAGTTGAAAAAAAAACGTTAGATGGCGGACCCTTTAATTTCATTGCTGTTGTTCAGGCTGAAATTTCGCAAATGGTTTTTGAAAATTTCTTTTTTGCTTGAAGGGGAACTTCACATCGTTGAATAATTTGTACACAAATATTTAAAATTTCAATTGATAATTTAAGTTAAAAAAAAACTAGAACTGTTTCATCTAAAAATTGTGTTCAGGGACGAAGCTCAATAAGTATGTGAATAAGTATCAATGCAAAGATAATCCACATGATACTATCGAAATTCCATTACATCCCGAAAAAATGTGCATAAATCGATGATATAGACACATTAGAAACAAACATGTTACGCGAGTAAAAGTTGCATGTGTGCGCTTAGCTTTATAGGCTGTGAGTAAGATTATACCTACTTTTCATGGGGCTTTTGAAAAAGGGAACACAAATCAATATCTTAAGATCAATCATTTGCAAAACCATTGGTCAGACAAATTTTTTTTTCCAGTTTTCCAGGCTTAGCAATACTTAGTCAACTTGAAAAATAATCTCCAATCTCTTACCTGTTGCCACTTGCCTTATCCTGGCAAGTGGCAACTTTGTCTTCTTGCACAGAGCTTCTGTTCAGTATAAACTCATCTGGGTTGGATGTTGTACGTTGCCTCATCATAAACTCAACATGAAGTTTGAAATAAAACAAATCAATACAGCGTTAGGGTTTGTAGGCGCATTATTCATTGTACGACACAAACAATGCAAACTGACATAAACCGAAATAAATTGTTGAAAATTCTTATATCAGGCTTTTGTCTGCTATACACCTACCATAGAACTATGTCAAACCAACCAAGACTTGTGAATACCAAAAGCCGCTCTCCCACTTTATGTGGAGTCAATCAAAAAAAAAACTCATTGTTCTTTTTATCGCACAGCATCTTGTTGAGTTTTTCTGAACAAACAGGTTCAGCATAGGGACCTCTTTCCAAAGGACTCTATTCCCGTGCCTCGTGCCTTGTATACGAAATGATTTTATTCGATTTTCTGGAAAACACCAAACCTATCTGTTGCAACTTATTCTCATCCTCTCATAATATAGTTTTTCCCAGGCAGATCGGCATTTCAAGGGGATAAAACATGTCTATTGTTATACGCCTGAATGTTCATGGCTCCAATCGTGTTTAAGGACAAGAATTAAGGCGAAGCTGTCGTATTCGTCGTCGTCATCGTCGTCAGTCTTGTGTTTTCTTAAGCACATGAACAGATTTTATCGAAAGACCCGAACCTAGAGAGTAGGTATGTAGGTACATAAGTATACCTATAACCTATACCTACTGCTGGATCTACCATTGACAATGTCAACCAAAGCCCAGTCAGGTGTAGGAATAAATAGATGAAGACATCGATAGGCGGCTTTGGATCAAAGGCTGGCGACAGAAATCCAATTTAAATGCAATCACATTTTTGCAGGATGACTTTTGCTTTGAGAGAATATAAAATTGGAAATGAATTTTCGGAGGAGAATGCATTCAGGGTGCATTTATCTTGGAAGCATGTCAAGTGGTGACAAATTGAAATTTTATTTTTTCACATTGAACTTATTTCTCCTCCTTCTTCTTCTGCTGCTGTATTTGATGAGGAATAGTGATGAGATTTCAAACGAGAATGAAAATTCAAGGATATCTTTAAACATTTTATAAAAGGTTGTTTAAGTGTGAAAATTCAATCAAAGAAATTTTGTTCCGAACGACGAGACTTTAAAAAAAAAAATCTGCTAAAGAAAATCTGGAACTGACAAGTACATTTACATTACATAGTTCGATTTTTTAATGCAATACAATGATCGTGAGGGGCTATCCCAAAAAACACGTGCAGCCGAAAAATAAGTGGAGAACCTGGATAGCTTAAAGCATGAAGAGGGCATACAAAGGATGTAATTGTGTGATATCTACTTTGGCGAGTTCGGGAACGGAGCAGGGTCAGTGGATCTTTTGGTTGTGGTTTTTTGATAAGGAGAAGACTTGTGCTTTCACATATTAGCGAGCGTCTGGTCACAGTCCGCATCAAAACCAAGTTCAAAAACATAACGCTGATCTATGCCCACGCCCCCACGAAAGAAAAAAGTGACACAACCAGAGAAGCATTTTACAACCAGCTATAGAGAACACCTATGATAAATGTGCCCGAATACGTCAAGATTTTTGTTGATGACTTCAAAGCAAAAATCAGACAGGAGGGAATCTTTGGTTCGAAAGTTGGATGATATCGGGCTTCCAGTAACGTAGATATTTAGGCTAAAAGACTTTGCTGAAGCGGCGGTTGGTCAAAATGTCATCATTGCAAGCACTTGATTAAAATATCTCAATAATATTCTCAAAGGGACCTGATGGTTTCCAGATCAATGAACCGTCAACCAAATTGAGCATGTTGCGATAGACGTCCACCAGGCGGTTGGCTCTATCTGAAAGTTTTATCAAAGGGTGAAACCATCTTACCAAAGATACAAGGCTAGAAGAGAAGCCTACCGAGATGAGAGTGGGAAATATGGTAGTAGATACACATTACACAATCAGTACTGAGGATCTAGAAAGACCTTTTTTCAAGACTGCCAACATTTCGCAGTAAGGCATGCATTCACTTTGGACGATGATATGGCCTACTTGAAGGAAAGTGGCAGAATTGGCATGAGCACATCTATATGACTTAGACAAAAGGTGTTAGGATGAAGAATTGAAAGTGGGCTTATTTCAATTCATTTTTGAATGCCCTAGTCTAGCCAGAATCAGAATGACTCTCGGAGAATACTTTGACGAAGAACTGGGCGACATCTTAAAATTGCCACTTTAAGGAACATCCTGAAATTCTTCCAGAATTCAGAATTACACAGGCCCGGAGGAACCCCATATAACTAAACTTCCACTCATTCTTCTCCCTACTCTTATTTTACGTCCTGGGAAGCGCAATGGATCTGAGTGAGATAGTGTCGCTTGCCGTTTCAAAGCTCCCTTTAGCCTAGCCTATAACCTGTATATGAAGTGCGTATGGCGATATTCAAAATCAAACTAAATTCCGGCTGGCTCGAATAAATTCTAGACCAAAGTCCCACTCTTCGACTACTTTTTGCAGCAATTGGGGCCGTATGTCAGCAATAACGCGCCGAATATTCTCCTCCAAGGCGTCATTCGTCTCGAGGTTATCTGCATAGATAAACGATTTCACATAACCCCACAAAAAATAGTCCAGCGGTGTTAAATTGCACGATTTTGGTGCCACGCCACAGCCCGACGGCGCGAGATAATGCGCTCACCAAAAGTTTCCTTTAATAATTTGATTGTTTCGTAGGCTGTATGGCATGTAGCGCCGCCGTCTTGTTGAAACCAAAGGTCGTCCACATCAACATCCTCCAATTCAGGCATGAAAAAGTCATTAATCTTGGCGCTGGATGGCGGATGGACTCATTTGGGTCTTCTTCGGTACTCTGTTCCACAGCAGCAATAGCGTCTTCGGTGCGCACTGTACGGCATCTCTGAGGATGCGCATTATCCAGTAGATTAAAAGTGGTGTAACACCGATCCATGGTTGCTCGAATTACCGACTCTGCTGGGCGATTATGTCGACCGAATATTGGACGCAGCGTGAACACTATTGGTGGTAGCTACCCTGGAGCCGAGCTGGCTTGGCTGAAGGGCTTGTTAGTTGAGACCGTTCTATCCAAAATAAAGTAAAATAAGGTCAAATCAAGAAAACAGCCGGGCCATAAGTTGAAATTGGCAACGCGGGAAGTATGATTTCAATATCACTTTGTCTGGCATCACAATCACGAGACAACAGTTCTTGGATGACTAACTTTTTTTTAGAAGTGCATATACTAATGTCTCCAAAGTTCAAGAAGATGCTTGTTTTCAACAGACACTTATTGGTAAATTGTTGAATGGCAGATCGAATTCGCTCGATGTTTTCAGGACCTGATGGGGCCATACGGTCGTCTGTAGTCACCTTCCTATCGTGGATACATTTCTTGTGCCCCTAAATGCATTAACCCACGAAATAATCCAATTTTTAATCGGAACAGTAGTTGTAGGCACTAGGTATGTTATGACGGCGAGCGAGGATAGACCAGATTTCGAAAAGTATAAGTTTCGACTAAAAATAGCGTTCTGCTCAACGGTCCATCCATTATCCCGACTGAAACTTCTGATTCAATTCATTTCAGTTTCATAGCAATTATAATAAATGTGTCTGCCATTCTTCACCCTGTAAATGTGTTAACTTAAGACGGTGTTTTTCGGGATCGGTCAAATTCGGGCTATGACGAAAATGAAGAATAATTAAAAACCTTTACCTTAAGTTTACATTTTTTCTCTCTTCAGATGGATATCTTCGAAGACACTTGGTAATATTCGGTTCAAAGTAGTGTGGGACTTACATCGCACTAAAATCACACCTAAAAGAACATTGGCTCATGCGGCTTGGTTGTTTTTAATCTTCAAACACTGTCTCGTACATTTAAGATGGTGTCTCCATTTTAACTTCGAATCTAAGGTCGTTGCAAGATATTTTGCTGTATTGGAGTAAGGTACAACTTTGCCACTGATATTATGTAATTGGAACATTCTTAATCTTTTGTTTGCAAAGATTTTGTTTCATTAAGTTTGATACGCCATCGTTGCGTCCACTCTCTTACTTTATGGACTGCATTTTTCAATTTTTCTGTTGCCTTCTAACGCATTTATCGGGCACTTAAACCACAGTATCATTTGCAAAGGTGTACATGACAGCACCAGTTGTCATTTAGACTTGTTTTTTTCAATAGGTTTTTTTTTTGACAGATCACGCGTAACCGGCCCCATAGTGTTGGGTTCTACTTATTCAGTATTGTTTGACAAATCATCATGGAATGGCTCATACCTCAACAAAGTCAACGTTCTGAAAATTACCGTTCTGTGAAAAATGTATTTCGTGCGCTTCCAGCAACATTTATGGTGTGCATCATCGACCTCCGAGGCCGTTATTGACTTTACCATCCGTAAATTTGACTTTTTCTTTCGGGTTTTCTGAAGTCAAAAATATTAGCCCATAAGACAGCTGCGATCCAGGATTTGGAAGCCAGCATAACTCTCGTAGTTCGGCAAATTACGGTCGCAACGTTGGAGCAGTGATCCAAAATTGGACCTTCGGAATGGACCATGTACGGCGTAGTCGCGGGCAAAATTTTCAAGAAATTATATTTAAAAAGTAAATGTCACACACTGGGGGGTCATTCCGTAATTTTTAAAACGATAATCGTCTAAACGATAATCGTGCACGATATCGTCATCAATTTGCTTCACGTAACACAATCACTATCGTCTCGACAATCGTTTATTATAAATCACAGTTTGAGAAGGATTGACTTTTCAATCACTGTCATAAATGACAATTCTGTAATTTATTTTTGTCAGTAACGCCCAAAAAATATCAATTTTTATTTAGAAGAAGTGAAGAAAAGTGCGGGCAAAACGTGAAGTCGCCTAAACAAATCGGTTATCCACCTATCCTTCAAACTACATATAATTAATTATAGGGTTTTCAATTGCAGCGGGCAGATTTTGACGGTGACATCTATTAAATCTTTTGTTTATTATTTACTGATGCCAAATCATCATGGCAAGTTACACGATTGAACGACACGTCCAATTGAAAGAACTTTAATATACAAATCTTTTAGGCAACGATACGTGCGTTGCGCCCATTTTAAGGTTTAAATGGTTGTTTATCCATGTCTATAATCGAAAGTTTGGTGCCCAAATTTGAGTCGACCAATTCTGTGGACAATCAGCCAACGCCTTTTCGTCAACGAAACCCAGGATCAACCGAAAACATCTACGCGCCCTTATTGAAAAACCCTACATATGATAAAATGCTGAATTGTTTCGAAAAACAAACAAGACGACGCAAGACGATAGCTAAATAGGTATCGTTCAAACGGTAACGATTTAACGATAACGTTTTGACGATTTTTGAGTTAAGGAGAGCAAATTTTCGATCGTCAAGACGATATCGTCCAGTCGATAGTGATTATCGCTTTTACGTGAAGCAAAGCTATCGTCAAAACGATATCGTGTGGCGATAATCGAATTACGGAATGACCCCCCTGTTCTTTCCGGCCATAATAAGCTTTCTACCTTCCAAATTCACTGTTTGTGTTTTATTTAAAATAATGAATCACCCTTTATAGCCCTTTATATTACAAAAACTGAGTTGGTCCGAGGTCGTTTCCTTGTGGGACACCAGCTTCAATATCATTCCAATTATTCCAAATACGCATCATCGTACCATACTCTAAAGAGTCGGTCGGAAACATAAAAGATTTCGGTATTTCTTAGAACTGCATTGAGAGATCCCTCTGCAGTCTGTACTCAAGTCCCAGATGCCATAAAACTTGTCATAAGATTGAGCAAAATACAAAAATAGAGCGAAACATACTTGCCTTGCTTCAAGTGTAAAAGTGTAAATTTTCTACACCATTTAAATTCTATAAATTATATAAATAAACAAATTTTTTTCTTAAACTCAATAAGTTTCCATTTAAACTCTTTAAAATTCTCAAATATTACCCATTTCATTTGAATGTCTTTAAAAGATTAGACGATTGTAACCATTGAGTCAAAATGAATACCTAATACCTAAAAGATGGCAGCGTTATTCTTATAAAAATAAAAAGAGAGAATAAAAAAGCCAATGATTCGAAAACAAAAAATTTAACAAGAAGTGCACAAGCTTTACCCTTAAATTGTACACTCAGAAAAAAAAATTTAGATCAAGAAATTAGACCGTTTGAAATTTTTTAGATATTTAAAATTTCTGCTGAGATCTGAGAAAATGTTTGTTTGGCGCTCCTAAATACATAGACGTCGAGATGGAGAGATACTGACATACACCTCATCATATATTATCAAGAAGAAAAATTGATTAAAGCTCGTTTTAGATTTTTTCAGATTCCGTTCAGTTTCATTCGGTATGGCTTTTAATTGTACAGATTTCAGAAAAAATAAGAGCTCACAAATTTGGCTCCGTTAAAAACTGATTTAGATTTGATTCGAAAGAGTATATTCAACGGCAAGACCAGGAAATCTTTCTGAGGAATCCTGTTGCTGAAGATCTCGTATTTCTGAATCGGCGCATCAACTCTGAACTTTTTGGAATAAAGTTGAAAAGTTAGTCTAAGGTGAATTTTTACTCTGTGTATGAAGAGCTACAAACATACACACCTTCTTCCTTTAAGACTCACAATTCGAACACAAAACAAAAAAAAATGAAAACCAATTGACTCAAATCAGGTTCTTCGACTTGACTGGATGCTCACACATCCGTAACACTTTGACAGTCGAACTGGAACAGAAACAGTCAATTTAAATATTTCAACAATGTTATTTTTTTTTATTTTATTTTATTTTTTTTTTCAAACAATATTCGCTTCGTCCTTAAGAAAGGACACAAAAAAGTCAAACGCAAGAGAAAAAAGAAGTCGGTACACCGCTATTATTGGAATTGTCTGCTTGACGATGATTGTTTTATGAAATTCTTCGCAAGTCAAATGGAATAAAATAATTTTTTTTTTGTTTACAAATGTGACAATGCACGGAAGGTTTAATTTAGTAGAAATTTATGATTGGAATTGTGTTTACCTTTACTCTGAGTACTTTTTTTTTTATTTCTAATGTGTACACTGTACATTTAATTCAACACAGGTGATTGTGATTAAAAAAAACAAGAAATTAAATTTTAAAAATGTTGAAACTCTTTTTAAATAAAAAAAATTATTTTAAAGTGATTTTTTTTGGCAGATATTGCATTTCGTTGACGAATGGGTGTTGGCTGATAATCAACTGAATCGGTGTTCTCGAATTCTGGCAAATGATGAATAGACGTCTGGGAAGGCAAACGGAAGTACATGAAATGAGCACAACGCTTGCATCGTTGCCACAAGAGATTTTGATAATAATAATTTGCTCGTGTTGTTCGCCCCTGTGATAATAGATAAAATAACATACGGCTGCCATGAAACTGTCAAAATCTATCCGTGTTTTTTGGAAACTCATCAGAAACGTATCGTCATTTTCAGTCCTAATAAAAATTATTTTTGAAGGATATCTGGATAATGTCCAAGAAACACTAGATGTAAAGTTTAGCAAAACCCGATTTAGCCGTTTTTGAAATATGTATAGGTTAAAACGTTAACCAGAAAATCAGAATTATGTAGATCGTTCACAGTGGCCCATTCAGGCAAAAGTGCTTGCAAAAATATATTTTCCGGTGAGTATGTAAGCCAAAGATTTTAAATTCGCTTGGTTAAAAAATATTTTGGATTTATTAGTTTTACTTGAACAGAAAGTCAAAGAAGATTAATTTTTAAGGCCATTCAAAAATAAATTTGTTTTTGTGTGTGTATGAACCAGGGATGCAGACAATTTTTTATAAAAATAGCAACATAAGGCAAAGTATGTTCAGGGAGGGAATACAAATCCAAAATCGGATGTTTTAAAAATTTGTTTCATCAAAAATGGTGGTTTGAATGACCTAATACCCGGCATTCTCGTAAGTGGGACACCCTATTAACCGGGTTTTTTCTTGATTTTTTTTTTCATATAAATATCTCTAATAACCGGGATTCATTCTAATATCCGTAAAAGAAAATAACAACGTTTTCACACTTTCAATTCTCAAGAAATATGAAAATTGTTTTTATTTATTTGAACTTCAAATACTATCCGGAATGAACTCTAGGTAGATACTATTCGTAATTTAAAAAAAAAGATTGAATGAGTTTACTTCACTTCTAGAAACTAACGGAATCTTTATAAAGGGTGGTTTTTTAAGAGGTTTAGAACTTTAAAAAAAAAAAAAACACAAAAAATTCGAAAAAATGAATGAAATATTTATTTGAATCGATAGTTTGAACCTTGCAATTTAATGTTTAAAGATGATTTCATGCAAATGTTGACCGCGACTGCGTCTCAGGTAGCCCATCCGCTGAGTCCAATTTTGGCATACTCTTTCACACATATCGGCCGGTATCTCACAAATGAATGCATGGATGTTGGCTTCCAGTGCGTCAATCGAAGCGGGCTTGTCCCTATAGACATTAGCCTTGACATACCCCCACAAAAAATAATCTAATGGTGTCAAATCGCACGATCTAGGCGGCCAAATGACCGGCCCGAAACGTGAAATTAACTGTTCACCAAACTCGCCTCGCAATTGCGCCATTGTTTCGCGTGCTGTGTGGCATGTGGCACCGTCTTGTTGAAACCACATATCATGCAAGTCAAGAACTTCCATTTCGGGCAAAAAAAAGTTTGTTATCATCGCTCGGTAGCGTTCACCATTGACAGTAACGCTGCGATTCGCATCATCTTTGAAGAAATATGGCCCAATAATGCCGCCGGCCCATAAACCGCACCAAACAGTGGCTTTTTCGGGATGCATTGGTAGCTGTTGCAATGCTTCTGGCTGATCTTCACTCCAAATGCGGCAATTTTGCTTATTTACGTACCCATTCAACAAAAAATGAGCCTCATCGCTGAACACAAGCAGCGCGCGATGAACATTTCGAACCGAGCACGAATTTTGATAGTAAAATTCAATAATTTGCAAGCGTTGTTCATTTGTAAGACGATCCATGGTTAAATTGCAAACCAAACTGAAGCTGTTTGACAGTGACACAAGGTACTAAACACACGTCAGCTGTCAAAACCAGTGTTGCCAAAACCAAACCAGCTTAAAAATCACCCGTTACCTGTTGGATTGCATTTAACAGACACGCAAAAAGAAGTTACAGAACTATACACTGTTCATGTTGCGCTTTAGATTGTTTGAGAGTGATTTTGTTCACTTTTTGCTGTAAAATCTTAAGTTTTTTTTTCAACAAAAATCTATTAACCAGGATTTTGATTTATCCGTCATGAGATCGGTCCCAGCCATGCCAGATAATCGAGCTTCAACTGTATTTTTCGATCATTTTAAGTTAATGTCTTATAAAACTGCCGCTTCCGCATAAACGGGTCGAAAAAGAACCTTCCTCTACAGCGATTTTTTTCTTAAACAATTCCCAAATATTATTTCCCAAAGAATTTTTTTCATTTCTAAGAAACAGGGTTGGGGTCAAAACCTTAAACACGAAATCCTGACACCAAGAAAACACAAAATCCCAAGAAACTAAAATTTAGAAAACCTAAAATCCCGAAAACCCACTTTGCCGAAATCAAAATTCCGAAAAATAATATGAAAAAGAAAAATTTATAAATCACTTCCCAAAGTATGTTTTCTTCATAAAGAAACAGGGTTGGGGTCAGATTCCCGAAAACCTGAAACCCGAAAAAAAAATCCCGAAAACCTAAATCCAGAAAATCAAATATGCAGAACCAAAATCCAGAAAACCAAAAATCCAGAAATCCCAAGAACCCATTGTCCCGAAATCGGAATTCCGAAAAATGATCTTAAATGAAAAACTTATGAAATTATATCTCAAGTATTTTAAAATTTTTCTTTACAAAAAAACGTGTACCAATTAATACCTACTCCTCGCGACAAGACCATGATAATAATTAGAATAACATAGGTATAAAAGTATCTACTATAATTATAGAGCCCTGCAAGACAGGTTTTGTGTTCAGTACTGAATTAGTTTTGTACTGAAAAGTATAGTCATGCGCGGTTTTGTTTTCCTAATGATTATTTTGGTTTTGTTTTACAGATAAGACAATCTTAAAGAGTTCCGAATTTTTGGGATAATGAGCTTTCAGGATTTTGGGTTTTCTGCACTTTGGGTTTTTGGGATTTTGGGTTTTTGGAGTTTTGGTTTTCGAGATTTTGGGCATTCTGGACTTTATTTTTCCGGATTTTGTCCGCCTCCCTTTAGAAAACACCTTGAATAATGATAAAAATAAAGAATAGTCGAACTTAGCTGGTTTTCACTCTCACTCGAGGAAGTAAAAAGGTTCCCTAAATAGATTCTTTTGTAAAACAGACTTACCAATAGGAAGCTTGGATACAATAAAAAAGATTAAATTATTTTATCAAAATCATCGAAGTCGTTTTCGAGTACATAAAGATAAGTGGGGAATTTAATTAAAATTAACCTAGCCGTTTGGATTACAGTCGTGACCGACAGCGACATAGACTTACTGTCCCTTCTTTTTCGTTTTCTCAACCAGAGTTATGTCATATCTTCACCTTCTTGTCAAAACCTCGTAAGTTGAAAATGAACAATTCTTAGAACTTAGAAGATTTTAAAACTTTTGTTGATAGAGGGATAAGGAATCATAGTATAGAGTAAGTGTCCCAAATATGGCCCATCCTTAACTTTTTTGTAAATAAAACAGTCACTTTTTCGGGAATTTACTTGTTTTTTTTTAATACTAAAAGAATTTTTTTTTGTAATCAGCCCTCATAACAGAATACATAAAAAAACAACTTAACTAAAAATAAATAAATAAAAACTAAAAAAACTCATTTTAACACTTTTTATAAAAGTGCTGCTAATATGGACCGCCAGGTGTTAAATATGGACCAAGTTGGTATATTGTGGTAAATGTGGTGGACCATATTACCGACAGGTAGTTAAATATGGACATGTGATGGGCCATATTACCTGCGTATACCTTTTTCGTTGTTCTTTTAAAAATATCTTTAATCAATATATTTAAAATGTTGGTTTCTCATAATGGAAAAATACATACAAATCTAAGCACAACAATGTATCAAAAAAATATTAAAATATTTGCGCAAAATTTAGTACCTATAAGAAAACTCACAAAAATTTATTTGGCTAATGTAAAAAAAATAATACCTTCTATTCCGCCCACTTTTCTTGCTCCTGAGTCTCCACTTTTTAATAAAGGGTGTTTTTTGTGAGGCGTGTGACGTGTGGTTTTCAAGAAAAAATAAAACGCTTATAATTTAAAGTTATGGCTAATAATTTAGCTTTATTAAAAAGATAAGGGGTTTCCATTATGTTTTAAAAATGATTTCGGGCAAGTGGCCGCCGCGGCTGGCACGAATAAATTCCAGCCGAGAGGCTCTATTTTTTACCACTTTTCTTAGAAATAGGGGCCGTATGTCAGCAATAACGCGCCGAATATTCTCCTCCAAAGCGTCAATCGTCTTGGGCTTATTTGCGTAGACAAGTGACTTCACATAACCCCACAAAAAATAGTTTAGCGGTGTTAAATCGCACGATCTTGGAGGCAATGCCACAGGCCCGCGACGCGAGATAATGCACTCACCAAAAGTTTCCTTCAATAAATTGATTGTTTCTTTGGCTATCGTCCACATCAAAATCCTCCAATTCAGACACGAAAAAGTCATTAATCATGGCTCTATAGTGTTATTCCCATTGACTGTAACATTATGGCCGGCTTCACTTTTGAAATATGGACCAATGATTCCCTCTGGCCATAGAGCACACCAAACAGTGACTTTTTGAGGAAGTAACGGCGGCGCGGCGCGCGTCTCAACAATTTCTTGTGGATTATGATCAATCTAAATATGGCAGTTTTGTTTATTGACGTATCCATTCAACCAAAAGTGAGCTTCATCGCTGAATAAAATTTGATTATGAAAATTGGGATCAACGGCAATTTTGTGTTGGGCCAATTTGGGAACAATTTGGAAGCGTTGTTCAGGAGTAAGTCTATTTAATATAAAATGGCAAACCAAATTGAGCATAAATCAAGTGACAGCTGTCAAAAAGAACAATTCCAAAAAAAAGTATTGCCAGATTGAAAACAAACGTCTAAAAAAAAACACCCTTTATATTAAAACCACTAACGATATCTTCCAAATAAATGCACAGCGGGTAACATTCGCTCTTCCAGTAGAAAAATGTGATGGTGACATGAGTCATATTTGCAGCACTGACTCTATCAACAGTAATGACAGAACGCATTGATATTTGAATTCATAGATTTTGTTCGTATCCAAAATACATTTTAATGACATTTTTGCACTTACAGAAACCCGACGGTATTGGTCTTAAACTTGGAGTTTAATTTTTTTTAATGAATGCTTTTAGCTTTCTATCTCAGAAGCTGGTACTAATATATAATGTGTGTGTGTTTAGGAAGTTAAAATGAGTGCCTTAAGATATCCCACTGCCTCTGGCATCCCATGGGTCTTTGATTATGGAACATTTTGAACGTCCAATTCCATGTTCTTTCCAATTTATTTCCAAAGCTCCCTTTTCAACCCTTATAAAGCTGGTTGGTATTTATATGAAGGTTCTATACACGTCTATCAGATAATTCTAAATGAGCTGATTAAAAAGGCTTTATTGCTAACTCGACTGTTAACCCCACAAATCAATGTAACGATTTTTTGTATCGAACAGATTCAATGTATCAAGAAAAACAAGGAATATGGCCAACGAATCTACCTTAACCTTAACGGATAACCTATATAATACTCGTAAATCATGCATTGAGAGAAAAACAGTTTTTGTTCTTTAACAATGATCCATAATCCACATACTTCAAGATAAATCCAAACATGCACGCATATAGAATTCTCCATTCGTCCTGCTTTAAGGGTTAGGGGGTCGTCGACAGGATATTTTCATATATCTATTTATGCTATATCGGTTTTCGAAAGTCAACGACGCTATTAGAATAAACAGTTGTTATTTGAATACAAATGAATAAGAGATAATATTTGTCCTCTAGATAAACAGAGGATGAGATATGTATTCGAGAAAATAGATACGTAGATATTGTTTATCGCCCTATACAGAGACACAGATATATTTCTCTTTTATTTCTGTTTTCGATATTGCGAACTCAACCTTGTTAGAACCAATATCCTGAATTTTTAAGGACGAAAATTCTTAGAATACAAACAAAAAACTTAATTGACGCACTTGGTTTTGTTATTAAAGGCTATTAAATGGCTTCAAATTCAAAGCTTTAACTGATAGTTTTTCTGGGACCATTAGTCCAAAATCCAAATACATTTCGCCCGCACCTTATTTATGAGCGCAACTTTCTTGCCAGGGCAAAACGCATTTGGACTAAGAGTCGCGAAAAACTTTAAATTTGGGAAAAAACTTAAAGTGCAGATCGATACAACACACCATACCGTTTCATCGGATTTGTATAGGCAAAATTCTACCAAACGGATGGGCCCTTTTTAAAGTGATCGATAGTGGTTGTGCATGTGCATGTGCACATTGGTTTTGAAATTCTGGGCTGGGTAGAGCATTCCACATTCGTGTAGTGCTATTTTGCAGTAGTTATACAGTTTTGTTACATCAGCTTCATTTAATATACTTTTTATAGCTTCTTCTTCTATAAAGTCGCTTCCCAGATAAAACCTCCTGGTTTCTCTTAGAGTTGGGTATTTGCCCACGAAGAGAAGGTTGCAAATGCTGCATATAACTTATAGGTCAACCCGGTGCGGCATAAAGCTAAGTTGAAGCAGTTCAAGACGAAGTGTAAGCATCATCGAAATCTGTTGGATGCTGTTTTCATCCCGAAAATAATTTTGTTTTAAGTTATGCTCTAAAACGCTATACGTTTCTCTATGTACAGAGCCCTCTGCTTGACCCCTAAACTTTTCTCTCCAACGTTAATCTACATTTCTAATCAGCTCATAGAATAAAGACTTCCAGAGTCGGTGGTTTTCCATTTCAAGGTTCAGTAACATTCCACATGTATCCGCCAGCTCCAACCATTCAGCATACTAACCAATCTTGGTCGTAATTGCCTTGAGTGCCGCTAGTTTCGGCAGTCTTTCGTTTGGCATATTCATCACTTTCAGAATATAGTCAATTTGGAGCTTGAGCATCTTTATAAAAAAGCGGTGGCAGTCCAGTTTCCAGCTTGATTGCATAGATTGGTGTGCAAGACGATAGATGGAAGATCCGTTTTACCAAGTATCTTAATAGCTTTTCCACGGTATTGTACTGTTTAGCCCCCCAAACTTGTGCTGCGTATAGTAGTATCGACTCCGATAAAGCCTCGAACAGCCACGTGGTACTTATAGCAGTTTTAGCATTTATTAATTTTTCTTTATGGTGTCTCTCCATGTTAAGGTTTTGCGTAAAATATACACCAAGGTACTTGTACTCTTTCTTAACCATACTTCTATTCGTTCGCCATTGAAAGTCCACTGCTCCTTTTGACTCGCCCTTCCTGAGCTCATTTTGAAAAACATAGCTTTCGACTTATCCAGATTCACCGTCAGATTCCATAAGTATTCTCCAAGACGGTTTATCATTCGTTGCAGTGTATCGCGCGAATTAGCAAGAATCACAATTTCATCCGCGAAAAAAGGGCTTAAATACACTGGTTAGATAGTCTGTTATATCGTCTATAAATAAACCGAACGATATAGAGGGCTCAAGGAACATCCTTGTCTAACACCAAATTTTGTTCGAAATGTTTCCGAAGTATTTTATCCGTTCCAGACCACTGACCAAGTATCTTTGTACAACTTCTCTATTAAATTGCAGAACTTTGACGGCATTCCTTTGTTCTATCTAGAAACGACTATGAAAAGCTGAGAGTACCTACCGTCGTCAGAAATACAATTTACTGGATTAGAAGTTTCAAATAAAAGATCATTTATGAATATTAGGAAGAGGGCTGGAGACAAAATGGAGCCCTTGGGCATACCAGCATTTATTTTGTATAGATATCAGATTTGAAACCGTCCCATGCAACTTTATTGATCGGCCTGAAAGGTAATTTCTAATCCAACGAAGAAGAGATTCATCGATACTAAATGGATGCATTTCCGATAACAGAGCTCATTATTAATTCTGTGTCAGTACTATACAGTCGCATTTTTTTTTTCACTCCGCAATAATCATTTTTCCATTATTTCTGTTCAATTTTTCTTGACCCCAATTAATAAATAATTGTTAATAAATATTTCAACGTGTGTGATAACTGAATCATCACTTACCGCTTATTTTCGACCCACTAAAGTTTTCGTTGGCCTTAATTCCAATTTAACTATACCTCGTAAGTGCCTACTCGCCACATTTGCATTGTTTTTAGTTTGCGACCTGCATTAACTATGGAAAATAATCGCTGTCGATTTGCTCATTGTGAAGTCAATGACAAAAACGCAGAACGAGTGATCTGTAAAGGTATCTGCCGAAAAAGATTCCACCCCACTTGCATCGGTCTCAGCAAAAGGTCCATCACTTATTTAAAGGAATATTCTAATCATTTCTTTTTTTACTGTGATGAGTGCGTGAAGATATCCCTCTCTGATGTTTTGTTCGCAATAAAATGCAACAGCGACAACATCAACTCCCTATCAATTAAATTTAACTCTATTGAGAATCAACTGACCGCGTTAACAAAAGCGATTCGTGATAACTCGCAGGCCGATTCACCCAATAACCGTAGTGTCGCACTGGAAGATGACTTTGCTTTAAAAAATGTTTCCACCCACACTATTGCCGCTGACAATAAGTCATTCCATAAAAGTGTAATTAGTCAGTTGGTAAAAATGGATGACTTTGTGGTAAAATCTTTTGAAGATTTGTGTAACACAATCGAGTGTTCAAATAAGCGGTGTGTTTCTAAATTCTCTTCCATCGAAAAACAACTCAGTGCTCTTTCGGTGTCTGTTTCGAACTTTTCCCGCGATGATCAAATCGACAAACGTTGTGATTCTCTAAAAAACGATATTAAATCAATGTTTAACTCTTATCTTTCTACCAATTCTGTTGCATCCATTAATGAAAATCTGAACTTTCTCCGCTCTGATCTTGAATGTCACTTTCAAAGCACTTCTAATATTATTATACCTGGTCTCCGTCAACCCCTTACCTTACTCGAAAATGCCGTGGGTGCAATCAACTTAATAAGTAATGATCTCGTGGAAACTCGACTAAGCATCGCCCAAATATCAGATGATATCAAGACGACATCCTGCAAAATCGATGAGATACCGGCTCAACTCCAAACCAACACTACTGTCTACAACACATCACTAATGGCTGAAATTTTGGATACCACCCCATACACACCTCTACCTGTCTGTTCACCACCTTTACAAGCTATTGAAGCTTCATCACCACCTGCACCTGATAGCCAACAACCTCCACTTCAGACCATCTCAACCGCATCGCCATCACCACCTCATCTTGCCGGCCAATCTGTACCTATTTCAACGACTCAAGCATCTCCTTCTTCGAATCCATCCTCAGTTATGCCAAATCTTATGAGGTTTGGGACTTCCTGGTCTGTCAAGGAGTGGAACTATAGACTGTCCAAGCTCAATAGCGCGAACAAGAGCTCGTTTTTCCTAACAAATGCTCCTCCCGTTGCTGATGAATACTGGGTCAGATCTTACTTCTTTCGAATGTTTGCTATGGTCATCGAATGCCAACGTACCTCCGCTTGCCGCTTCAAAATCACTATCGCATCGAAATACGAATGGCTATTTTCCTGCCCTAATGGAACAATTCAAATTGGTGACATGAGATTATCCAAATGGATAGAAAAAACGACATCATCCACGAAACGTATGACTATGACCAAGAATTTGAAATCTAGAAAAAACAAAACTCCTCAACCTAAACCGAACTGGAGCTTTAAATCGGGTATCTTCCCTAACTTTTCACACTCTATCTTCCATAATCCCTCTTTTCCTAATAGAACTGAATTTAGCCACCATACTCAAAATTATCCTACAACCTCCCCTTCTCCTTCTCCTGAATTGCCTCATATACCTAATCGGAGTGTTTATATATTATGTTGTTATATTCGTCCTTCTCAACCCGTCCAAGTATATCAGTTGGCTGTTGATGCTTTGGACTCGCTGTTAGACGTTGCTGAACCAGATGATGATTTCATAATTGTTGGAGATTTCAACCTCCCCAACCTGTGTTGGGTTCCATCCGAGGACGAATCATCATTTGTACCTTCCAATCCCTACCAGGAAAAAGAATCTCTTATAACTGACCGTTTTTTTGACTGTGGTCTTTTTCAAATTAGTGACGTCACCAACAATTTAGGTAGGCAACTCGATCTCATTTTCTCATCTGACCCCTTTAACTCAGTCGTTACCAAAAGTACCCATCTTCTCTCTACCCTTGATCACTACCATCCCCCTCTCGCTCTGACCTTTTCATATGCTCATGAATTTATAACTAATGATTCCGAGAACTCTCTTTCTTTCAACTTTCGAAAAGCTGACTTTGTCCAATTAAACCGTCTTATCAATAATATTGATTTTAGCCTTTTCTTAAACACTAAAATTCCCATCGACATCGCTGTCTCTTTCTTTTACTCAGCCATTTTTAACTGCCTCATTCAATGCGTTCCATATGCGGCTCGCAAAAACTGCTCATACTCTCCACCTTGGTATAATAAGGAATTGCGAACACTTCGTAACGCCAGAAACAAGCTATGGAAAACTTATCTAAAATCTAGGTCTGCTTCAGACTTTTAATTCTACCAGCAAGCTTCCTTTAACTTCTATATTCTCTGTGAGTCACTCTACCATAATTATCTAGATAGAATGCAGGTTAGTCTGATCTCGGATCCTAAACGTTTTTACCAATTCATTAATATTAAGAAAAAATCTGATGGCTTCCCTTCTACACTCAAATATTTAAATACTTCTTCTGCAGACCCTAAAATAATCAGTAACCTTTTTGCCTCTTTCTTCAGCCAATCATACATTGATAATACATACGAACCCGACCGCGAGTTCTTTAGTTACTTGAAGAACTGCCCTCAAACCTCTCTAGTCTCTATTGACTTTGAGAATGATATTGTAACCAACAAAATATGTATGCTTAAAGATGACTTCTCTCCCGGTCCCGATGGTTTACCCGCCATTTTACTTAAGAAATGTGTTAGTTCGCTTTGTAAGCCCCTAACAGCTTTATTTTGTCTTTCTCTCTCTCAAGCTATCTTCCCAAAATTATGGAAGGATTCCTTTATTTTCCCTATCCACAAAAAAGGTTCTAAGAACAACATATCCAACTACCGGCCTATAGCCAAACTTTCTTCTATCCCGAAGCTCTTTGAAAGCATTGTTTATGACTCTCTTTACTTTCACTGCAAGTCTATCTTCTCTCCCCAGCAGCATGGTTTCCTAAAGGGTAGATCGACTACAACTAACCTAACTGAATTTGTCTCTAGGACACTTAATGCATTAGAGAATGGTAAAGAAGTCGATGTCATAACCACAGATTTTAGTAAAGCCTTTGATAAAATCTGTCACCAAACTATATACCTTAAACTCAATGCCCTTGGGTTCCCTCCCTTTTTCATTTCATGGCTGAGATCGTACCTAGAACAACGTCAATACAGGGTTCTCTTCAGGTCCTCAATCTCCGATCCTATTAACGCCACTTCTGGCGTTCCTCAAGGCAGTCACCTGGGCCCTCTTATCTTTGTCCTTACAATAAACGATGTTGTAAGTATAATTAATGACTCTTATCTGTCTATTTACGCAGATGATATGAAAATCATTAAGGTCATTTCTTCCCCCACTGACCCTTACTTGCTCCAAAACGACCTAAACTTATTCCAAACTTGGTGCGATAAAAATTTCTTAGAACTCAACGTTGCTAAATGTCAATCAATAACCTTCTCCCGTAAACGGTTACCCTCAACCCCCAGAACTTATTACTTTCGTAATGAAGCCATTCCTATTGTGTGTTCCATTCGAGACCTTGGGATTATTTGTGACACTGAGCTTAACTTCCGCTCTCATATCGATCAAATAATTAACAAGGCCAATTCCTCTCTCGGCTTCATAAAACGTTGGTCTAAAGAATTCTCTAACCCTTACGTCACTAAGTCCCTTTACATTACTTTTGTTAGACCCCTCCTTGAATACGCTAGCCAAGTTTGGTCGCCACATCAGAACTCTCACTCCCAAAGAATTGAGTCCGTGCAACGTAGATTTCTTCGGTTCGCCCTCCGCGGCCTTCTGTGGTCCGATAATATCATCTTGCCTCCCTATGAAGATCGATTAAAATTGATACACTTGCAAACTCTAAAAAAACGGCGAGAAGTAGCTGATATACTCTTCGTGTACCAACTTTTAACGGGGACAATCGATTCACCCATTCTGTTGGAAATGATCCCGATCTATACTAACCCGCGTAACCTCAGATCCGCTCCTCTCTTCCGCCCACCTTACCATAGTACAAACTATGGCTTCTTTGAACCGTTATCTAGAATGTTGCGTTTGGCAAATACCTCACTGTACACCCTTGACTTTCACATTAGTATATCCACGCTTAGAAACTCACTCTATAACTCCTAATAGGATCGCCCCATGCGCTCCACCTAACACACCTCATATAATACCAATCTCCCATATCCGTCCTTCCTCCCTAAGTCCTTCAAGTTTTGCTTTTAAGTTTTTTCTTTAATAAAACTGGTGGGTGGGCCTTTGGGCCCAAACCAATAAATAAATTAAAAAAAAAAAAAAAAAAAAAAAAAAAAAAAAAACCAACAATAGAATAAGTTTAATTTTAAGTAATAGCTATAAGTTTCGCTTGTATTAGGCTCAATCAAATAAATGAACTATCGAATGCATTTGAAATATCAAGTGAAATACCTAATCTTACTTTCTCTAAAACGATGTTCGGTGAGATATACTATCAGATCACCAGTGGACCTATTGCTGCAAAAGCCGTAGGTACTACCGGTCATTAAGAAGCTTTCGTTCTTCGAGATATTTCTTGAGCTGAAAATTAATCAGCGTATCCATGACCTTGTAAAGAAGGGACTTAAGTGCAATTGGTCGATAGGTAGAGGGGCAAGAAGACACGCCGACAAGTGCTGTTTTCCGTCAACTCGGAAAGAAACCAGAAAAGCTTACGCAGTGGTTTTGTCAGTGTAGAAGAAAACCTCTTTAGAACAATGGGAGAGAGATACTATCCGGGCCAGTGGATTTGTGAATGTCGAGATCCTTCAGAACTCTATAATAACTGCACTAGTGCGAAAGAAGATCTGTTTAAAACAAGATTTCCGTTGATCCCAATTTTCATAAGCGAATTTTGTTTAGCGATGAAGCTCACTTTTTGTTGAATGGATACGTGTGTACACAAAACTGCCGTATTTGGAGTGATGATAATCCTCAAGAAGTGTATGTTGAGACACCGTTACATCCACAAAAACTGAGTGTTTGGTGTGCTCTATTGGCAGAGGGAATCATTGGTCCATATTTCTTCAAAAATGTAGCCGAGCATAATGTTACAGTCAATGGAGAACGCTATAGAGCCATGATTAATGACTTTTTGTGCCTTAGTTGGAGGATGTTGATGTGGACGACCTTTGGTTCCAACAAGACGGCGCTTCATGCCATACAGCCAACGAAACAATCAAGTTATTGAAGGAAACTTTTGGTGAGCGCACTATCTCGCTTCGTGGGCCTGTGGCGGGCCTCCAAGATCGTGCGATTTAACACCGCTAGACTATTTTTTGTGGGGTTATGTGAAGTCGCTTGTCTACGCAGATAGGCCCGAGACGATTGACGCCTTGGAAGAGAATATGCGGCTCGTTATTGCTCCAATTGCTGCAAAAAGTGGTCTTGAAAACCACACGTCTACCACCACACGATAAAACCCTCTTTATTATTAAGTCTCCCTTTCGCTGAGAGTCCCGAGGCTTTTCCCCTGTTGCCTCAATTGTATAGCCCTGGGCACATTTTTTTTTTTTAATTTCTGATCCGTAAATTAAACATATTCTGAATGAAAAGGCGTCTTCTTTATTCCGAAATCGAAATGACCTCCGGCCGGAGCGACCCCTACAACTTGACCATAATAAGAAGTAAAATTATTTTGTTCGTGTTATTATTATTTTACTTGTTTTGAATAATTGAAAACATTTTATCGAAAAATCCATGAAAATTATTGGATTAAGCTATAAATAATATTTACATATCAGTATCTATAGGTAATATGTAAATTCATTTCAATTGATTGAACTTCTAATTACATAATACTTGATGAATTTGTGTTCGAAAAGTATTTCATGTCTGAATATTATATGTAGGTGGGATTGCATAGGTATGTATATATGTAGCTATGTCAATTCAAAAAGATAGATGGATTTTGGGATTTATTTACCGCAAGTAATTAAAGCAGATTAAATTTGTAGGTTACAAAATTGCACGTTCGATTGAATCCCAAATTCTCCTATAGAGTGTCAGCGTGGTTTGTAGCACGGTTGCATATCTGCGTCGTATACTATAAAAGCCTGAAGTGGTATTACTGAATTTTCACTGGCCACAATATCAAATAGAGCGGAAAAAGGTATATATATCGCACGATGTGAATTATTCAAATGAGGCTTTCGGCGATGGGTTAATGTGATTTAATGATTGAAATAAATCGCCCGCAGAGTTTATAGGAAGCAAATGACGTGAATTCCATATCTTGAAGCTGATTTATAGATAGTAAATCTATTCAAACGGGCTTTGGTTTTATGCTGAATTTCTGTTTACATTTGATGAGTACCTACGGGGCATTGAATGGCGAATCCAAATGAGAGAAGCTTACATATCTAGCGGATTATAATACATTATTGGAAATATTATAACTACAATTCAATGGCTTAACTAAACCTAAAGAAGATATGTACGATGATGAGAATCTCGCCAAACTTAAACAATCTATATAGGAGCTAGGAGCCATGGATAATATTGCTTATTGTGATTCAGAGCCTAGAAATATGTTTATATTCATTCATTGGAGTTTGGATTTGTGCAACTATAGGTACAGAGGTTGTCCCCTATTACGTGAAGGATAATTTGGGAAATTATTTTTAGGTATATTCTCGGGTATTCAAAAAAGGCCTAACTTGGTGTACCTTGACACATGTTAACGGAAGTTGCTGTGTAAATCCTTATAGCAATACTAACTTCGTTTAGGACTAAATTTTTAATACAAATATTAGACTTTGTAAATGCGTCTAAAAATTTCGAGGTCGTAATAAAAACTTACACTAGGATGATCGAGAAGTCCTGTAATGAAGCATTACAATTTCTACTCCTCCGCCCCCCCCCCACCCCTTTATCTACGTGCCTGTTACTTACCTAAATTCCATTCTATAGCCTATTAAAACCCTACATTCCCACATATTATAACCCCTACCTAAACTACGCTCCTGTCCTTGAGAACAAATAAATGAAGATGAGAATCCCCGGCAGCCATTTTAATTTGCCTACAAGCTTGAACTGTCAGATATCAGATAAAAAATGAGAATGTGTGTATAAAACCCTCACACATATAGATATAAGGTATCTTCAGACACCGGTAAAATTGTTGTTGCAATTCACATCATCACATTCATCGACGCGGGATGAAATTACAAATACAACAATGTAAACAAATGGGTTTTTGAGGGGAAAAAGTCCATTAATTTTTGTATGGAGTTGTTGTCCCATGCATTTAAATGGGATCGAACCAACTTCGCTTCAATCGAAAGAACTTTGCTCAATTTGCTCAGTTTGCTCAATAAAGTGAATAAGACCGCCCGGGTATTTAAAACAAAAATCAGTTAAATTCAAAAATTGAGAAATGAATTAATTTCGTAGTCAAATTTATTTTTTTTAACCCTTTGTCAACATAAACTATGAAGAATATCGGTCATTGTTGCTCCCGGGTAATATATTTAATAATATTTTTGAATATTTATGTTTTAAAAAAAAAACAAAAACACCTACCGAAAATTGGAAGCGCACTATAGTTTTAATGGCGGCATTAGCTCAAAAAGGAACGTGTCTACGATTTAAGTGTGCACATCGTAGACACATACCTTTTTGAGCTAATGTCACCATTTTGTGCACACTTAAATCGTAGACACGTACATTTTTGAACTAATGCCGCCAATTTGTTTTTATATCCACCATTCACACGGATTCACGGATAAGGAAAAAAGAGTAAAATAAGAGAGTTTTCTCTAACTCACCTCAAATAAAATTTGCGGGTGTTTAGGGCAAGAGGGGTACCGGTCCGTTCTCTAGGTAATATAGGTACTCTATGCCTGTGCATCTGTGAAAATGCAAAATGGCGGATTCAGTATTTCTTTACTTGTTGTTTCTGTGCAGTTTTCGTGGCCGCCATGTTTAATTTCTGACTAACATGACAACCTGCGCAATATATTACCTTAGATTTGTGTACTGTGACTGCAGGCAGTATCTGGACGACACATGATCAAGAACCTCGATGGTGAATTTCCACTCTTGAAAATGAACAAAATCCCTCATCCTTTTGCCACTCACCCTCCCACGGCCACGATCAACAGCCTGAATGGTGAAATTTCTTCTACCGATATAGAGCAAGATCTATTACACTCTCACTGCCGCCCTTCCTTAGTCATGGAGGCAATAGAGTTTCGGCACAGAAGGTAATGTTCCAGAACACCGACGGTGAGTAATACAATTGACAACAAACAAACCTCTATCCGCTCGCCCATTATATTTCTCATGACGGCAGCAAGAGATGCAAAGAACACCATACCCGCCCCTTTGTTCTTTGATATAGGAAAACAGTGTATTGCATGCAGAGGCACACATGGCCATACAAATGACAAAAAGATACTAGTGTATTAAGAGCTATCAAACCAATGGGTCCCGATATAAGATCAAAGTTTTTACGAGACCAAGAGCCAGCACCATTGAAATACTTCCTCCGACCCGCGGTAAGGGATCTTTAGCAAACAGTCGACCAGGATTTTACCATTTTCGGATGCTAATCGTACCGGCTTCGGCTGCGATTTGACTTAGTGACTCGGCCAGATCTAAGGAGCTAAAAATAGGTTCTTCGGGAGAATAATGGAAGAGATTAAACGCATAAATTTCGGCGAACGCTGACTGATCCTATTGATTAACTGATCCGAGCTGAAACTAACGGCACCAGGCAGACGGACCACCGTATAGCGACAAGAAGGCGTGACCAGAACCCTAAACAGAAATACTGGACAAACATTAAACTATATTTAATTATAAATAGCTGATAAAATTATATGTTAAGCAAGTTTTTGGATTTTAATAAAACGAAATAAAGATTTCAGTCTAAAGTTCGTACTACTTTGGGTAGAACCCCGGTAAACCGACGAGCGAAACCTCAGCCTCAGACAAAAGTTACATCGCAGTTCGAAAAAGTGGGTTTCATTATACCGTCCGTGCGTCGGTGGTAGGTACCTACTGTGCGTCTGTGCCTACTCTGTAATTTGAGGTAGAGCCTAAACGGGTAGTCCAGTTTGCATAAAATTTGGTGTATAGGATTTGTATGTGATTTTCAGAATGAAAATTTGATTTTTTTTTTAGCACACCAAAAACGGGTAGCTGCCAAACAAAGATTAAGTTTTTTTTTCCAAATTTTCTCAAAAATAGTTGTTACAATTTTGATTAAACTTCATAACTGGAATGACCAAATTAATTGTAACAAAACTGCGTTTTAGGTTTTTGGCGTAAAATTCACATGTTTTTTGAGAAAACGGTTTTATTTTTGGGTTACTCGCGTATATCTCGCCATTTTTAGACCCATTTTGTTATAATTTTTCAATCTGGTGATTCTCAATAGCTCAAACAATATTGCATTTAAAAATTTTGAAAAAAAATTCAAGCTTAAAAAAAAAATTAAATAAATTATAAAATGCATTATGGACCTATTTCACACCTATTATTCAACCATTAACATTTATCTGCAAGGTGTGTCTGCATCTGAATCACAGTTGTTCCAGGTGTGCATATTTTTTTCCAAATACACCCCACCCCCACTATACTCCCTACATTCCTTCAGAAGTCAGAACACCTGCAAAATGGAACATTTCAATAATTTCCATTGTTTTTGCTCATCATGTCTGTCTATTGACAGAGTCGTGTCTTTCTATTTATGTAGGTGTAGGTACTTTGTTGCAACCATATCGAACAAAATCAGTAAAAAATATACATTTTTTTTTGTTTTTTTGCGTTTCTTTCCAGGAGTTGAAAGCATTATTGTGTTCTTCTTTAATGTTTTATTTTTCACAAGCACAAGCATATAAAAAGCTGGTTTTTATGCAGTTTAGTATACTTGAACGTTGAACGTATAGTGCTTTGCAGATACAGTTTCTTATCCTTTTTAGTGCAGTGCTTTTGCTGATTTTCTTTTTTCCATTTCCCTCTGAATTCTAGGAAGTGATATATTGTACTTCTATAGATTTTTTTTTTAAATATTGGTTTCAGCCATTTTAGCAGCTTGGTTTTGTATCTATCGATGAATGCGTCGAATAAGAAATACATAAACAGAGCACAACTATAGTCATGTGAGTTCCCATATGCCAAACAGATTTAGCTTTCATGGAAATTTTTGAATAGATGATTTATTGATATCGCAAGACAAATGAGCAGTTTGTATGTTGTTATAAAAAAATCAATAATTTTATTTGATACAAAATAGCAATAGCGGTCGCAACTCTTGTATACACCCAAGGCCGTAGCCAGACAATTTTTTTGTTTGGGGGGGGGGGGGGGGGGGTATATAATTCGGAAAAAAAATTCACCAATTAGTAATCAAAACTAGAATAGCCCATTAGCCGAAATTCAATCATATCATACACCATTTTGTTTTGAACATTTGGGCATGTTGGTTAATGCATATACATACATATTATGTTTGCAATTTAACCATGGATCGTCTTACAAATGAACAACGCTTGCAAATTATTGAATTTTACTATCAAAATTCGTGCTCGGTTCGAAATGTTCATCGCGCGCTGCTTCCATTTTATGATCGGCATTCTCGACCTTCTGAGCAGTCTATTCGGAAGATTGTGACCAAATTTCGCACCAAATTTACTTTGTTGGACATTAAACCACCAACACGTTTACGTACTGTGCGTAGTGAAGAAAATATTGCGGCCGTATCAGCTAGTGTGACAGAAGACCGCGAAATGTCGATTCGGCGCCGTTCCCAGCAGTTAGGCCTTTGTTACAGCACTACGTGGAAAATTTTGCGGAAGGATTTGGGCGTAAAGCCTTTTAAGATACAGCTGGTGCAAGAACTAAAGCCAGCCGACCTACCACAACGCCGAATTTTTGGTGAATGGGCTCTTGGAAAGCTGGCCGAGGATCCGCTTTTTTATCGAAAAATTGTGTTCAGCGATGATGCTCATTTTTGGTTGAATGGGTACGTAAATAAGCAAAATTGCCGCATTTGGAGTGAAGATCAGCCAGAAGCATTGCAACAGCTACCAATGCATCCCGAAAAAGCCACTGTTTGGTGCGGTTTATGGGCCGGCGGCATTATTGGGCCATATTTCTTCAAAGATGATGCGAATCGCAGCGTTACTGTCAATGGTGAACACTACCGAGCGATGATAACAAACTTTTTTTTGCCCGAAATGGAAGTTCTTGACTTGCATGATATGTGGTTTCAACAAGACGGTGCCACATGCCACACAGCACGCGAAACAATGGCGCAATTGCGAGGCGAGTTTGGTGAACAGTTAATTTCACGTTTCGGGCCGGTCAATTGGCCGCCTAGATCGTGCGATTTGACACCATTAGATTATTTTTTGTGGGGGTATGTCAAGGCTAATGTCTATAGGGACAAGCCCGCTTCGCCCGCTTGTGTGAAAGAGTATGCCAAAATTGGACTCAGCGGATGGGCTACCTGAGACGTAGCCGCGGTCAACATTTGCATGAAATTATCTTTAAACATTAAATTGCAAGGTTCAAACTATCGATTCAAATAAATATTTCATTCATTTTTTCGAATTTTTTGTGTTTTTTTTTTTAAAAAAGTTCTAAACCTCTTAAAAATTCACCCATTACATATCAGCCACGAAGCGTGACTTTTTCGGGAGCGGTAGCACCCAACGTAAACACATGCAAATTAAAAGTCCTTTAATCGAGATCATATCGCTTTAATTGCACTTAATTCTAATATAGGTATAAAAGAAATAGATAAAGATATAGGTACATAAGACAAATTATTTTAAAATTTTTAAGATTTCAACATTAAATGTATCATTCTTTCTTTTGAAGCAAAATTATCAATTATTTGGTCATGAAATTTATTTCTTTTACTAATCGTTTTTCAATACAGATTAGAGCTTAATTTGACAATCTTTCTTGACCACATTTATTTCTAAGGAAATTTTGTATTGTTTTTAGACAAGAAAATGATCTCTCTACAGATGCGGTTGTCAAGGGAAAAGTCAACTCTCAGTTAAGCTTTCATGCAAATCGGTACTAATTAAAAATCTTAACGTTTCTTCAAGGTCTTTTTTTGACTTAAAATTCTTGTCATTGAAAATTACCTTCAATTCACTTTTAAACGCTGAAATTTCAAAATATCCCGGGTATGAAGTCTGTAGGTTATCAAGCAAGTAATGAGGAAAATTGGTTTTAAAATATTCATATTATGTTGTGCCTGAAAGTTTTAAAAATTCAAAATACGGGAGAGAACTAAACTGATTATCGATTACAGTGATGACTTGCTGGACGATTGTTGATAAAAGATCTTTAAAATTTTCTTTTGTTGACAGGTTCATTTCAGAATGTCTACTATTGTTAAAACTGGACAAATCTTCGTTTTAATTGTATTTTTTCCAAAAATTTTCGAAAGTTTTCGATTTAAGAAGACTATAAATAGCGGTTTTGAAATTATTAATTTGATTTAAACAAAATTGAATATCGCTAGACTTCGATTGAAGAATTTGAAACAAAATGTCACTTAGTGGAAAACACTCCAAAAAAATCCATTAGTACCTACTCCAAACACTTTTTTCACTTGAAAATAGAAGACGCTGCCAACAGTACAATTTATTTGTCTTGAGACATCCCGTCAACCACGAAATTTCATGTTCGATATTCGTACGAAGTTCATAAATCGTCGCTGGCTTGTTGGCATAGACCATAGACTTGACGTAGCCTAGCCCCACAGGAAATAGTCTAACGGCGTCAAATCGCACGACCGACGCGGCCAAGCGACTGGACCATTTCGTCAGATAACACGTTCTCCAAACTTGGTTTCCAATAAATTGGTTGTGACATTCGCTGTGTGGCTTGTGGCGCCGTCCTGTTGGAAACACATGTCCTCCAAGTTCATATTAACCAATTGGGGCTAAAAATAATCGGTTATCATTGAACGGTAGCGATCCCCATTCACAGTAACGTGCCGGTCTTGATCATCACGGAAGAAGTACGGCCCAATGACGCCGCCGGCCCATAAACCACACCAAAACGTAATTTTTTCGGGATGCAATGATGACTCATGGAGTACATGTAGATTGCTGCCTGGCCAATACCGCATATTTTGTTTATTGACGAAGCCATTCAGCCAGAAATGAGCCTCATCGCTGAAGATGATTTTTCGATGAAAATCCAAATCATTTTCAAGTTGTTGCTCAGCCCAACTCACGAACATACGACGCTTGTGGTGGTCAAGCGGCTTCAGTTCTTGCGTCGATTTAATCTTGTTAGGATGTAGGCCAAGATCATTTTGCAAAATTCGCCACAACGACGTCACAGAGATGCCCAACGCTTGAGAACGACGTGTGAGAGACACTTTTGGGATTTCTGCAACTGAAGCCTCAGCGGCAGCAATATTCTCGACACTACGGGCACTTCTTTGTCTCACTGGCACGGGAACATTTTGTACTGTGCCTGTGGATTCAAATTTTTCCACTCAATTTTTCCACGCTCAATTGTTGATCTGCTAGGAAGATTATGACGACCATAAATTGGACGTAGCGCTCTTAACGTTCAGGCCACTGACTCCGAATTTCGGTAGTAAATTTTAATAATTTCGACTCATTGTTGGCTCGTTTATCTTTCCAACATGAAATGGCAAACCTTACTGAAGAGAAATGTCAAAAGAGCGGCAAGAAATATGGCGTCGTTTGCTGTCCTTGTTGCTCTACTTTTGTAGCGTCCCTGTTGAAAAACCCTTTATCACTACAAAAGTATTACATATTTTAAAAAAAACTATCAGCCTTTTCATCGTATCCGATCGGATGAAAATTTTCTCCGATTTCTAAGAAATGTACGAATTTTGTATCATTGTAGCCGTTCCGATGGGCCAATCGGACAGATCTTCGAAAAGAAATTTGATGTGCGTTGAAAATGCCGATGAAATGTCAAAGTGGCGGCAACGCATCACGAATTCATGCGATGTATGAAGATATTTGCTTTCCGATTTCCCCGACAGAAAATTAGAAGTGGAAAATTTCCCGCAACAAAATTAAAGACTGAAATGGACGCTCAGCAACAAAAATACATGCGTCGGCACGCGTCTATATTTCGTTTACGATTCAGTTACCGCATAAAGCAAATAAATCAACCAATCGGAAATTTTCGGAATTTTCTCCGAACGGATACGGATACGCGTGATAGGGCTGTATATTCAGTCTTCTGGCCTTAAGCGTAGTACGCTGCTGATGCGAATCTAAATTTTTCGGTCCTCTCCAACACGACAGCGAAATGCTTACGAAAACCACAGCGAAAAAAATGACGATTGAAAGCGTAACCATTTGCAAAAACATAAACAAACACAAGGGCAAAAAAATCACAGAAAGCCATTTTGTATTGAAAGAAAAAACAAATACAAACACGATCAAACCTCAAATGTCACTTTTCCGCACACAATTAATGGTCCGGGCAATTAATTGAGTGCGAAAAAAGAGCGGAGACCTCTCCAAATAATCTGTTACAATTATCAATTTCGCTCATCGAACAGCGTACTGCAAAACGAAAAGGAGGACGAAATTTTCTTTTAGGATTTAGTTGCATCATTTTTGTATGGGATTTTTCAATTCGCATCAGCTGCGTACTAGGATTTAGCTTCAAATACATCGATAACTTCCTCAGAGTCAATCTCAATTTGTCGATGAACTGACATTAACGCCAATCCTTTTAGTCTTTCTTCACCGGTAGAATAAGTTTTCAGACGTTTCATTGTCGAAAATGTTCTTTCCGGTGTGAATGTTGAAACCGGTAATGTCGCCAGAATTTTTAGAAGCTGGTGGGTGTTAGGAAACAGATCCTTGTTGCACTCTTTGACCGCTGTGTGTCTAGTAGCACACGGTATAGAAAAAATCAAAATATTTAGAGTTCTTGTGCCGGTTTCTCGATTTGTACCGTGTGCGTGTATGACAACTGTGTGCACACTTGCATAATGTGCATGGGCCGCTTTAGATATAGGTACCTTGGGTTTTATCCTTCCGCTGAACGAATATGGTTGTGTATACGCTTAGCTAAGTGGGCCTGCGATCGACTTAGAGAAGATGCCGATTTTGCCAAAAAAAACATCTTTTCAGATGAAGCTCATTGTGATCTTGGCGGGTAGTAAACAAGCAAAATTGTCGCAGCCACAAGCCGATACACCCAAAACGAGTCACTGTTTGGTGCGGATTTTGGTGCACAGGCATAATTAGGCCATTTTTCCGAAAATGAGCAAGGAGTGACCGTTACAGTCAATGGCGATCGTTATCGGGCCATGTTGATCGAATTTGTGTTCTTAAAAATTGAAGGGGAGGATATTGGCAACATTTGATTTCAACAGGACGGCGCTACATGCCACACAGCCGAAGCTACACTCGATGTTTTGCGCCATTTTCAAAAAAAAAAGAAAAGTTATTTGGCGGACCCTTTACAAAGATATTCAAGGTGATATGTCGGAAATATCGGGTTTTCACACATATTTCATCCAGAAACAAAAAAGTTACAGATTAAAATAGGAAAACGCGTTGTCTCAAAATGCCAAAAATGTAGATACCAACGTCATTTTTACTTACCACCACGGCAGTACTTTATTTGCATAAAATTCTTAACGTAAAATTTTTTTGAGTCGGTTTTTTTTTTACATAATTTTTATTAATGTAACCTTCTACAAGATACCATCAACATATTTGTGCTTTTGAGGATCATTTAAGAGTTTTCATTATTAGAAAAACAATATTTATGCAAAAAGTCAAAAATACCGGTTTTAAGCTTTTATCGCTCAAAAGAGAAGTTTTTAAAAAATAATTTATGCTCATTTTTATATTTTATATAGAAAATATTATACCTATTATAAACATGTTAATGTTTTCCAATTAAAGTTTTAAATTTAAAACAAAAATCTATACAATTTAACCCGTAAGAGTTTAATCGAAAAACTAATATATAATTTCTAAACTTCGGTGTAGCAATATCTTTTTATTCATCAGTTGTATGGACAAAAAGTTAAAATATTTTTTGTAGAAAATATTGCAGTCTACGTAATTAACATACATTACTTTTCCATAACTTTGCCATTTAAGAGTAAAGATAAAAAAAAAACAATATTTTTGACCACTTTCTGAAATATGATGATATTTCTTAAATGATCAATTTTAGGAATAAATATGTTAACATTTTCATTTGGATGGTCAAAAAGTACATAACATATATAAGTTTGCATGTCTTTTTGAATCACTCACCCTTAAAAGCTTTGAGTGAAACCGTGACATTTTTTTCATTTTTATTTTTGTGCATGTGTACCTAAACATCTATGCCGGCGCGTCTGTAGAGTGAAATTGAAACGAAGTCACAGTTTACAATGTAGCACGTTACGTTTCGAAAAACTGCATGGTAGCTAGGACATTTGGTGCGTTCAGTGGCAAAATATTGAAGATTCCCTTCAAGCAAACTATTCCGTTTTATTCAATATTTTTACTTGCGATATAGGTACTATATGGGAAGTTATGGATTCGTACAAAAAATCGAACTCGAGATTTTGATCAAACTTTACATTACGATGATAGAGAAGTCAAAAAAAGTGGGTCTCGCAAAAACGTCCGTCTGTCTGTCTGTCTGTCTGTCTGTCTGTCGGTTCGACTACAGCCTAAACGGATGGGTCGATTTTCTTTAAACTTGGTACCTAGCGTTTTTTGGACATTCCCCCCACCCGTTTTTTTCTCTTTTTTTTAGGACCAAAATTAACAGTACTTGTCACACAAAATTTCTTGGCCAGAAAGGAAAAACTTATTTTTCTCAAATCCAGCGCTACCGAATCTGTTTTTAAGAACTCAATAAATTTAAATAATTATAAGTTGCCGTTTAATAAAAAACATGGTTCCGAAAAATGGTTATTAATGGTACCTCCCAAAGAACCATTTTTTTGATTTTCGCTTTTCTCGAAAACGGTTAAACTAATTCTGATCAATTTTTTTATGAAGAAGTATTGACACATTCTAAATAATATTGTTTACCAAAATTTTCAAAAAAATATTTTTTAGATTTTTAAAAAAAGTTTTAATATTTTTTTTTGAAAACTCAATATTTCAAAAACGACTTGGTCGATTTTTATTAAACTTGGTAAATAGCACTTTTTTAACTTTATCTAGAAGATTTTTGACAAAAATTATTCTAATACCCAAAAATAATGGTGCCTCCCATACAAATGTTAAAAAACCGTTAAGAAAAATATTTTGTTTCTCAAAAACGACTCCTACGATTTTCATAAAAGTTTTTTTGTGTGTTAAAATTAGTACGATATACCATTTAAAATTTTTAAAGTTTATATTTTAGGTTTATTAACAGTACCTCTCATAGAATGGTTTCTTTGATTTTCGACTATCTCAACATCTGATCAACCGAATAAAATTAGATTTTTATACAGAAGCTTGTAACAAATATAAATAAAAGTGCGTATCAAAATTTTCTAAAAAATGAGGATTTTTAAAAAAAAAATCAAAACTATTTTTTGGAAATTCGATATTTCGAAAACTGGTAACAGATTTTTTTGTGAAGTTCAATTTTTAATGCAACATTAATTAATGCTTTAAATTGGCGTACCAATTATTTTTCTCAAAAATGTTAACGAAATTTTATATATAAAAAATTAATTATTTTTAAAACCGCTCCTACGATTTTCAAATTTTTTTTTTCTCATAAATAAAGATTTATATAAGAAATCATATGGTGTACATCGCGTTGGGTTAAAACGGATTCAAAGTATTTTAATCAATTTCTTTCTAATTTTGTTGATTTAAAACAATTAACCAATTTAAATAGTATAATTTCCTTTTATGCATATTGCATATGTGCAACACAAGGCTATACTGTTAATTTTTGTATACTCACATAATACCACCTGCAACTAAACTAAGTTTTGGCAAATGGATAAAATATAGATCCCATAGCTAATTTATTTCAGACTATAGAACCACAATGTGATCGCATATAATGAGCAAGTTCGTGCGACCCAGTCGTGCATATTTTTTTTTTAGAAAATTGCATAATCTACAAGTTGAGCATGAAGTACTTTTCGCTAGCCTTTTATAATAAAAAATTTAACTAAAGGGTCCGCCAAATAACTTTTTTTTGAAAATGGCGCAAAACAATGAGTGTAGCTTCGGCTGAGTGGCACGTAGCGCGCGCTGTCCTGTTGAAACCAAATGTTGCCAATATCCTCCTCTTCAATTTTTGTGAACAAAAATTCGTTCAACATGGCCCGATAACGACCGCCATTGACTGTAATGGCCACTCCTTGCTCATTTTCGAAAAATGGCCCAATTATGCCTCTGGAACAAAATCCGCACCAAACAGTGACTCGTTTTGGGTGTATCGGCTTTTCAATGTATGCGTGCGGGTTTTTTGTGCCCCAAATGTGACAATTTTGCTTGTTTACTACCCGCCAAGATTAAAATGAGCTTCATCTGAAAATATGATTTTTTTTTGTCAAAATCGGCATCTTCTCTAAGTCGATCGCAGAGGCCCACTTAGCGAAGCGTATACACAACCATATTCTTTCAGCGGAAGGATACAACTAATTATCTGTCAAATCAGACATGAGCTAAGTTTTACCATTCACGAAATAACCACTAGTTGAAAAAAAAATGTTAGATAGCGGACCCTTTATATGCCTGTAACACCCAAGGTCTTTTAAATGCAACCTGGATTGCACGGCTTTTCCCGCTTAAAAGTTATATACACGAAAAACGATATTTTTGACATTTGTACTTGAATAATTTTTAATGCAAGCCAGATTTGACAAAGGAGCTTGTAGCCAAAAGCTTGAATTTATTAAAATTGAGTATTGAACGAACTTGCTCGAAAGGCCATTCCAAAATGTGTGTCTTGGTAAAGAAATTCTATTAGTTGTAGTCCTTAAAAACACAGCTCCAAAAAGTCTGGAAGCGACATCTCCAGGAAAAATTTAATTAAACCAGAAACATGATCCCTCTTCCCGAAATCATTTCAGCACCATAAAAGAGAGTCACTTTTGGCAAGCGTAATTTTAATATGAAGAGGCAAATAATTATTGATATTATAAAGTTTGCGCAAAATAAAATTATTTCGACTTAAAAGGGTGTTAACATGAGCTTCCCAAGATAAAGTTTCATCAAGTAAAAAATCCAAACTCTTAGCCTTACTCTGATAAGGGAAATTATTATTATCTGACACAACCGGATCTACCATGTTACGTGCTGGCCTAAAGTTAAACGGTATTGCCTGCGATTTATCCATGTTAAAGTAACTATTTAAAGCCCTTGTATAAACAGAAAGAAGGTCAAAGAAGCGACAAAGCAGGACAATTCCTTTGTCGGGCATGAGAACAGTAACTGAGCGTCATCAGCAAAAAGATGAACGAACAAGAAAGATTTTGCATAGTGGAAGCCATTTATAAATATAGAGAACAATATATTGGCCCTCAAATGGATCCCTGAGCCTGAGGTACTCACGAAATCTATATATGTATATAAAAATGGATCGTGGTGGGTTCGGATGCTTAAAACTTGAAAACGACTAGACCAATTTGTTCATAATTTCTCCGCGAAGGTTTAGGAGAAACGAAAAGTCCGAAAATTCTCAGCAGGTGGTGCTGTAGGCGCACATTTCGTTTTTCAGTTCAATTCAATTACCGTTCAACAGGTTACTCTGTAGGCGGTTAGGAAATGGCTTTTGGGATAATCTTTTTCAACTTTGTGTGTGAAAGGTTATGTAAAAAAATTGCTATTTAAAGAATGTAATGGGATAAAAACAAAGGAGCGTTTTTTTTTTATTAAAAAAAATTCTCTCTGTGTTGACAAAGTTATAAAGGTTGTATACTTAGAGGATCATGTTTTTACTAATTGAGCCATTCATAACGTGAAGTAGGTTAAAACTCATAAAGTATAGTATATTCTATAGAGTTGGGAAATTGAAGAATTTCAATGACTAATTAGTTAAATGTAATTGAAAATCGTCAAAAAAGCATTAATGTAATTAATTAATTTTTTTGTCAATTACATTTTACGTGATATTGCACAAAAGGTTTCCTGACATCGCTAATAAACCTGTTAGTGCATCAGACTCTTTTTTCTTTTGCGGGAATTGTAGCTACTCCTTGACAACAAATCCTCAACAACACTAACTTTGGCATGTTAGTGATGTTGTAGGTTCACCAACTGTTCTGCTAATTATCAAATAATCATTATTAACAAGGTTTGCTTTCGATTTTTAAAGAAGTTCAAAATGAACAATGGTTTAGTTTATTAATTAAAATGCCTTTTACTTACCTTCATTGTTATTTTTTATTCATTTTTATTAATAAAAACATGTAATGAATTATAATCCAAGAAATCAATTACCTTAAATGTAATTAACAGAGTGCTTTGCTTCAAGTACTTGCAAGAACCCATTACTATTTTCAATTACATGTAATTTGTAATTGAATTTTTTTTATTACAAGTAATGGAAATGTATGATTTATTCAATTACTAATTACATTTAAATGGAAGTTGAAATAAATTCAAAAAGTAATCATTATTTCCCAACACTGGTATTCGATTACAAAAATTAGCTCAAATATTTATTTATATCTTCTTTTGTAATTTGTATGCGAAGCTTAGGTTTGTCTACCCGAGCGAAGCCAGGCGGGACAGCTAGTTGTTTCAATAAAATCAGATTTATCGTCACCAACACAAATATATTTGAAGCGCTTTGATAAATTATTATTTGATTAAGAACAAATATCCATACCTTCGCCTTAAGTGGTCCACACCTGCCCCCTTCCTCGAGTAGATTAGATTAGATTAGATTAATTTTTATTTTCTTTAAAGATTAACACAATTTATATACAATCAATAAAGCATGGCTTTGCCGTCTGCCTGATTGACACAGTTTAAATGACTTATACAGTTAGCTACATAAAGTTACAGTAAATATAGTTATCTAAAAATATTCCTCTTGTATTCTTTTTTCGATAATTAAGTGCGGTTTTGCAATATGCTAACATCTTTCCTACATCAGCTTCGTTAAGAAGAACCATAGTTTCGTTTTCCGTTAAAAACTCGCTGCCTAATATTATGTCTTCTTGTTTCACTTAGAACGGGACACCTGCCAACAAAATGAAAAACGTCCTCACGTTCTGCCAGCAAAGCAACGGTAAATCTTCCCGATGGGGTATGAAGTTTATATTCAGCAGTTCTCCTCTCAGCCGGAACATGTTTGAAATTTTTTCGATGGAATAATCGTCTCTGAAATAGTTTCTCTCATTAAGATTATGATTCAGCCTATGCAGCGAATTTGATGCCTCTTCCATATACATTTGTCGAGAATTGTCATCCAAGCGAGTAATTACCTGGTACATTGTTGCTTTCCATGCATTTTGTTCGTTTATAAAGGGTGATTTTTAAGCTGGTTTGGTTTTGGCAACACTGGTTTTGACAGCTGACGTGTGTTTAGTACCTTGTGTCACTGTCAAACAGCTTCAGTTTGGTTTGCAATTTAACCATGGATCATCTTACAAATGAACAACGCTTGCAAATTATTGAATTTTACTATCAAAATTCGTGCTCGGTTCGAAATGTTCATCGCGCGCTGCTTGTGTTCAGCGATGAGGCTCATTTTTGGTTGAATGGGTACGTAAATAAGCAAAATTGCCGCATTTGGAGTGAAGATCAGCCAGAAGCATTGCAACAGCTACCAATGCATCCCGAAAAAGCCACTGTTTGGTGCGATTTATGGGCCGGCGGCATTATTGGGCCTATTTCTTCAAAGATGATGCGAATCGCAGCGTTACTGTCAATGGTGAACGCTACCGAGCGATGATAACAAACTTTTTTTTGCCCGAAATGGAAGTTCTTGACTTGCATGATATGTGGTTTCAACAAGACGGTGCCACATGCCACACAGCATGCGAAACAATGGCGCAATTGCGAGGCGAGTTTGGTGAACAGTTAATTTCACGTTTCGGGCCGGTCAATTGGCCGCCTAGATCGTGCGATTTGACACCATTAGATTATTTTTTGTGGGGGTATGTCAAGGCTAATGTCTATAGGGACAAGCCCGCTTCGATTGACGCACTGGAAGCCAACATCCATGCATTCATTCGTGAGATACCGGCCGGTATGTGTGAAAGAGTATGCCAAAATTGGACTCAGCGGATGGGCTACCTGAGACGCAGCCGCGGTCAACATTTGCATGAAATTATCTTTAGACATTAAATTGCAAGGTTCAAACTATCGATTCAAATAAATATTTCATTCATTTTTTCGAATTTTTTGTGTTTTTGTTTTTTAAAAAGTTCTAAACCTCTTAAAAAATCACCCGTTATTTAAAGGAACATTGACCTCTTGTGCTAAGTTAATCCACTCTTTAACCCATCCTGACTTGCTTCGTATAGCTTTCTTAGGAAGACGATCACTTGGCGTATTAATCACGTTCAATATGTAATCTAAAGGGTTTTCCAATAAGAGGTGTTATTTTGATATTCAAAGAAAAATGGCATTTTTTGAGATAAATGATCGGATGTTTATTTCATTATAAAGAGGAAGGTATGCCGTTAACAACGGAACACAACATCAGCCAAATGGCCGCCACGACCACGCTTACAGGACCATATCCTTTTCATGAAATTTTCCATAACCAAATCGCAAAGTGGCTGCCCTATGTCCTCGATAGCCTCACGAATTCCATCTTTGAGGTCTTGAATCGACGCTGGGCTGTTGGCGTAGACCTTATCTTTCACGTGGCCCCAAAGGAAGAAGTCAAAAGGTGTTAAATCACAAGATCTCGGTGGCCAATTGTGATCACCTCTTCGAGAGATAACACGGTCCGGAAACTTTTCCCGTAAAAGATCGATGGTTTCATTGCTTGTGTGGCACGTAGCGCCGTCTTGTTGAAAGTAAACGTTGTCCACATCAATACCATCCAATTCCGGCCATAAAAAATCATTAATCATCTTTCGATAGCGCAATCCATTGACCGTAACCGTTGATCCAGCCTCATTTTCGAAAAAGTAGGGTCCAATGACCCCGCCGGACCATAAACCGCACCAAACAGTCACGCGTTGAGGATGGAGAGGCTTTTCAACAATAACTCTTGGGTTTTCCGAGCCCCAGATGCGACAGTTTTGCTTGTTGACGTAGCCTCCGAGGTGGAAATGGGCCTCATCAGTCAAGATGATTTTTCGATGAAATTCCGGTTCATTTTCATGCATTTCAAGGACCCAATCAGCAAAGACACGACGTTGTTGATGATCAGCCGGCTTGAGTTCTTGTGTTAACTGAACTTTATAAGCCTTAAGACCCAAGTCTTTATGCAAAATACGGTGTAATGACGTTTGTGGAATGCCTAATTCCAAAGAACGACGAGGAATGGACAAACCTGGGTTTTCTTCAACACTTTGGGCTACAACAGCAATATTCTCAGTTGTTCTTGAGCGACGTGCACGGGTTTTATTCTTCACATCACTAACTTGTCCCAACAGCTCGAATTTGTCCACCAATTTCTGTATTGCGGTCCGACAAGGTGCTTCACGACGACCCAAAAATGTTTTAGTTTTACGAACCGTCTCTGGCAAATTTTCACCATTTTTATAGTGAATTTTAATAATTTCAATGCGTTGTTGAAGCGTGTATCGTTCCATTTTTATAAATGGCGTAGTTTCTACTTGTCAAATGTCAAAAAATGACAGATTCAAAAGTGACAGCTACCGAAATAGCGGGCTATTCAAAATAACACCTCTTATTGGAAAACCCTTATTTGTAGTTTCAACGTCTTCATGAAAAGTGGCGATAAGCCTGTATCCAACATTAACATGTAGTTCGGTGTGCATGTGGGAAGGCGAAATGTTCTTTTTATATAAAATCTAAGCAATTTTTCCACAGTTTCGTATTTTTTTGCTCCCCACATCACTTGCGCTGCGTAAAACAGAATTGATTGAGATACAGATTCAAACACTTTGTATTTGCTGCTAAGGCCGATGTAATTGTTGTTGAAACACTCTCTCCATACTACACTAATAGCAGTTTTTGCCTTTGACAATTTTTCCGTGAGGTGCCTATCCATATTTATATTCTGAGTTAAATAAACTCCCAAGTACTTGTATTCCTTAACTACTTCTATTCTTTCGTCGTTGAAATTCCAGCATTCATTTGAACTGGATCTTCCTCCTCCTCTCTTGAACACCATTACCTTAGACTTATTCAAGCTGACGACCAAATTCCAACGCACGCAATATTCCGACAACCTGTTTATTGTGAGTTGGAGCGATTGCGGTGTGTATGCCAGCAGGACAATATCATCTGCAAAGAGTAGGGCTTTAACAACAATTCCCGCATAGCTTACACCTCCTGCCAATGCCTCTATAATGTCATTGATGAACAATGCAAATAAACTTGGACTAAGTGCACAGCCCTGTCGCACGCCTGAGTTTGTCTTGAACCACTCTGATACGGCTGCTCTGGTTCCCATGTACAAATTATGGATAACTCGTCCAAACTTAAGTGACATTCCGGCTCCAAACAACTTGAACATTAACGCATTTCTGTCGACCGTGTCAAAGGCCGCTTTTAAATCAACAAAGAAAGTGTATAGTTTTTTGTTTCCTAAAAGGAATGAGTCTGCGATGCTCCTTAGTACAAAGATGTGATCTATGGTTGAGTATCCTGACCTGAACCCAGCTTGAAACTCACTCAGCAGCTTATTTGTTTCAATCCACGAATTTCATCTTTTTAGTAATATTGCAGTAAGAATTTTGTAGGAAGAGTTTAGAAATGAGATACCTCTATAGTTGGCTGGATCTTCGATGTTGCCTTTTTTATGAATTGGAAAAATTAGAGCATCTTTAAACTGTTGTGGGATGGTTCCTCTGTGCCATATCTATAAAACTCCGCTGGTATTCTATCAGAACCCGAACAACTTCCTCTTGGGTTATTGTTATGTCCAAAATTTCGACAATGAAGCCCGGTTGGGCATATTGGCACAAGCATGGGTTTAACGTTGTTGGGTTCAACAGTTGATTGAAATGACTTTGTAGTAGTCTGGAATCTAAACTACGACTGATAATACACTTCGATCCTTTCAATTTCCTCGCTAGGTTCCAGAATTCGGATGAATTACTGCATAGAGCTAGTTTGGCCGCTTCTGTTTCATAATAGGTTTTCTTTTTGTCCTTGCACAAGGCTTTATATAATTGGTTGTGTTCCATATACAAATTTTTAGCGAAGCATTCATTGGACCGTCTTAACTCATTAAGCCAAGCATATGATAGGTTTCTTGCTTGCATACAGTCTTTATCAAACCAATCTTCTCTGTACGTCTTTTTTTTGAACTGATGAGTGTGTGGTCTATGATGAGCATCCTTTATACATCTTTCAATTCTGCTTAAACTCGTATCATTAACCTCGGACAGCAGAAGTATATCGAGCTTTCCTCTATAGTTGGTTGCCTCTAAATTCCTCCAATAAAGTTTAGGCATGAGTTCTAGGTTCACACTCACTTCGTTCTCTGTTACTACCTTCCTCGAGTATAAGTTTATCTTTCAATCCATTCTGGGTTTTTCCAAAATACAAGAATGTGAAATTAATTCCCTCAAAAACTAAAGTCACATCTCATTGCTAGTTGAAAATTACTTTCAGTCATATTAAAAGGGAAACTTGAGGTGAAACTTTATCCCATTTAAAGTTGTTTTCATTTGCGTTGCTTTCTATAACGATATAAAAGACAGAAGAAGGAAGACAAAAACAGAGCAAACAATAAAGTTTGAAACTCATTTTTAATATTTTGCTGTTTGGTACCTGGGAGTTTTTTTTTTTGTTTTTTTATTTAATCTTTTGCTAATTACCCACTTAACCAAACTTTAAATTCGATAATCTACATAAAAAAGGTCTTATTTACTTTGAAACGAACAACCAGCAAATGTTATGAAAAAAGGTTAAATTTTGTTCAAGTGGAAAGTTTTTAATTTGTTTGTTTGTTTTTTGTTTTTTTTTTTTTAAATCCTCTAGGCAGACTTAGAGTTTTTTGATGACTTAAGTTAAAAGATACACAAAGCAATATATAGATAAGATAAGAGCATGATAGAGCAATTTTATTACCTTGGTATATAATGGTGAAAATAAAACCAAATAAATCAATTCAATTAAATATAATTGCTTCTGAATAAGATACATTTTTGCTGTCCTTTGCGTTCGGCTGTTTTTAAACATTTGCTAGCATAATGGTAAACTTTGTCCCGTATCTGTCTAATTTTGTGGTTTTAGTTTTATGGAAAAAAATATCGATTAGATATTAAATATCGAAACGTTCACAATCCAAACACCAACTTTCTTCTCTTAAAGATCAAATATCCGCCGAAGAATTTTAATCTCGAAAGTGCCCAGTATCAATTCCATCGTTTTACTTATTGTCCAGCACTCGCGGTGCTGTAGAGTAGAACTGGTAAAATTAGAGTTTTGTACATCGTGCACTTTGTCTTTCGAGACATAGCTAAGAAGATTCCCTTTTTAATTTCATTCCCTATGACAACACTATCTTCATTTATATCTAAATTTATGCTTTTTACTACTTCTGATCTTGGTGGAATTTTTAATTTTCCAATATTTTTCATAAACATATTTAGTGGTAGCACAATTTCGTCTTCTTGTACTAAAATTATCAGAGTACAAGTTTCATAATCAATCTTGCAATTATAAGTTTTGAAGAAATCCCTTCCTAGTATTGCATCTCTTGATATATTTATTTCCTCACTAACCACGAGGAATTGTTGTTTTATATTTGTTTCTTCAAGCATGAGTTCTAGATTTGTTGTTCCTTTCGAAAATATTGTTTTATTTGCTATGCCAAATAAAACAATATTCCAGCTTAATGATTAAGAATTTTAATCTTGTTGGATATAGTTCACATTGGATTTTTGTCAAAAAGTTCATGTAAGTTGAACTGAACTTAATAAAAATTGCGTATTGACAAGGCACTCACTAGTCAACTGATGAGTCCAAGTGAGATCGCCGGGACGAAACGCCAATTTTTATGGACTAAAGGCCGATAAAAGCTATTTTGCTATGCCATTTATTTTACATGTCGCATATTCATTTAAATCTTTTACCAGATACTCTTTATAAACAGAAATATCTGCACCCGTGTCAATTAAAAACTTGAAAGTTTTGTTTCAATGTTTTATTTTTATGTTAACAAAATTTGTGTCATATTCCCCATAGAAATTTAATACCTTCTTTGATTTCCCCGATTTTTTTGACCGGGGATACCTATGTTTTCCGACCTGGTATTGTTATTATGGTATCCTCTTGCACTACCTCTATTGTTATTGTTGTTTCTTTCATAGCTATTGCTATAACTATTGTTATTGTAGTATCTATCTATTATTATAATCAAATATATGGTGAGAATTGTTATATTGGTGTCTACCTCTAAAGTTTGTTCTAAATTACATGAAGTTGTTTTGTCGCGAAGAAACTTCAACTTCAGTAGCTATTTTTATAGCTTCATTGAATGTTGTAATTCTAGATGCTTGTATGACTTGTCTTGTAGCTTCGTTCAATCCATTTTTGAAAGCATTTAACCCTAACTGATCATTTAAATTTATTATAACTTTTCTATTTGATTCACCTTGTTCAGCTATTTGTATCTCGTTTAATTGAGATATAAGTAACTCTATTTTCTCTGCAAATCTATTTATTTCTTGACTACCTTGGTGTAATCTTGCTAACTCACTATGTATCTTCAATAGATTTGTTTTTGGTTTGTAAATTTCTGTCAAAGCCTTTTTAAAATCAGGAAAAACTTCTGGATGATTTTCTAGTGTAAGAAGTCTGTTTCTTACTTTGTCACAAACTTTTGTTGTTATTACAAATTTGATCAATTTTTTTTTCTATTTCCTCACCTAATGTATCGTTATAAAATTCTATTAATCCTAAAAAATTTGATAAATTCTTTAACTCACCATTGAATTCTGTTATTAGCTTTGCAGCTACTAATATTTCAAATTTTGCCATTTCTTTTGAAATTGTGTTTTCTAGTTTTGGTGTTAATATCTCTATTATTTTATTTCTTATTTCTAAATATAAAATTTGTATTTCTTTTACTTCATCTGCTTTACAAGTTTTTACAATTTCATTCCAAATATCTTCTGTTACTTTTTTTGTTTTTAAAATGTACTCTTCTGAGTATTGTCGACTTGGACTTTTCTTTAAATTTCTCAATATACTTTTTAACTCTTCTATTTTATCCATTAAAAAAAATTTGTTACAAAAAAATTATATAATATTCAAAAGTTAAAAGTAATTTTATTAAAAGCTTATAAATTACTTATTTTTGTATACGTTTATTTATACGTGATTTATTCTGTTTCTTAAATTTGCTTTCTTACATATTTTTTAAAGTAAGAAAGAATTTTTGCAATTAATAAAATTATTATTATCAAAAATGTGTACATATTTATATTACTGTTATTGAAAAATTGGTTAGTTTGGCTGCTGCTCAGATTATTGTTGATTACTTCTTTTGATTGTGGTTGCCCCATTTTTTTAATTCTACAATCAATTTGGTTTTTGAAGATCGGTCGGTGGTTATTGCAATTATTTTATGCAGTTCTGCTCGCATCTGTCGTGCCTTCACTGCTTTCCCGGCCCGAGGTCTCCTGGTCCTTTTTGGCTCTTGGTGTTCCTTCTCTTGTATTCCTCTATTGTCAGAGGTTTCGGGCCTGCTGTTTTAGGTGTTGCCTAATATGTTGGTGTATCTGCATTAGGATCTTCCGGGATGTATGGTTCATGAGGTTTTTCCAACTCCTCAAAAAGAGTATCCAGTTCTTCTCTGTTGTACGACATTTATTTTTTTTTTGGTCCGCTTTGCCTGTTTTTTGTACCCTAACAGGTTTGGCAGGATCGCCATGTAATGTTTTGTCTTTTTAAGCCCTAAGCTATATGACGTAGCACGCTTCGGTTTGCTTTATTAAGCGCAGCTCGCTTCAAATTGTGGCTAGGGAGCCGCAGTTAAAATGATTAAACATTAGTTTCAAGTCAGGAATTAATTTTATTTACAATTCTTACAGCTATTTATATCTAAATTCTTTTACAAATTATTTGGGCTATCCCCACTTATTATTATTAATATTCTTTTCTTCTAATGTATGCAAATTATTTGTGACAGTTTTATTACTCATAATTTGCATTCTGGAGTAGTTTAGTAAAATACATTCTATGCCACTCATATTGCATCGTCACCAAAACGATGTTGATTTTGTTGGTCAAAGGGAACAACACAATTATGATTCAATCAATGAAAGTGCATTATACTATGCGGCTCTGTTTACATTTGGTTTTTGTTAATGTTTTGATTGTGGCTCTTTAAGAATGAATGTTATTACATTACAGGAGTTTTGAACCCATTTTTTGGCCAAACCGCAGTAGCAGCGGTTTGGTAGGGTAATTCTTATTCGGATTTCCACAAAGATTGTTCCGATTGATTGTTCAAAGAGCGACCGATGATGTCAATGTCTTCCGCATAGCTAAGCAGTTGGGAAGACCTGTCACCTGTTGAAGATAGTGCCTTCCAGGTTAACACCACTCTTGCGCACTATCTGCTCCAGGACTAGGTTGAAGAAATTACATGAAAGCGCATCTTCTTGTCCATTGGTACATATCTGGAATTGCCCATTTGCAGGTTGCAGCGCATATTTTTTTACGTCATGCGGAACAGCTGCATCAGTTTTTACGGGATCCTGAGCTCCGACATCACCAATAGAATCTCTTGGCTAGTTATGCTATCATATGCGGCTTGGAAGTCGATGAAAAGATTGTGGGTCTGGACTTGAAATTCGTCGATATTTTCCAGGATTTGTCTTAATGTGAAGATTTTAAATCCAGCCTTTTTTCTTTCTCTATAGGGCAAGTTTTGGTTTCGTGTTTCGTTTCGAGGTTGCACTCAAAACTTAAGCTACGACGATGGAGACCTTCGAAAAATTGGGTTCGTCATGCCGTCCATTTTAGTGTGTGCGTCCACTGTAATTTAAGCTAAACAGGTGGTCCATGTACATGAAATTATGTACAGAGCATTTTTATGTTATTTCCTAGTGGAAAATTCGAACTTTCGTTTTAGCTCACCTAGAACGTGTAGCTGCTATACAAAAATGTTGATTGTTTTGAATTTTCTCAAAAACGGCTTTAAGGATTTTAATTAAACTTCGAACCTGGAATGAACAAAGTAAAGAATGATCAATCAAGAGGTACTTTTTTAAAAAACGTGTACATACATCGTGAAATCTGTCCATGTCAATGTCAATGTCCATGTAGACATTCCAGTTTTCGATGACGCGTTCGAGCATATTCGTCGGTATCTCGCGAATAACACTGTTAATGTTGGCCTCCAATCGTACCAGGCTTATCCACAAATAGCTTAGACTTTACGTAGCCCCAAAGGAAAAACACTGGATTATCGCATGATCTGCTAGCCGTAATTCACTTTTCACCGAAGCGGTCTCTCAATATGTCTCTTTTTTCACGGGCTTTGTGGCAAGTAGCACCGTCTTGTTGGAACAAATTGTTGTCGAGATATCGGGCTTCAATTTCGGGCAAAATATTGTTCGTTATCATGTCGCCCCATTTACAGTAACGTTGGCACCAGCCTCACTTTTGAAGAAATACAGACCAATGATTCCATCACCGGCCCATAAACCACAACACACGGTTGTTTTAAGTGGATGTAACTGCAGCTCTTAAACCTCTTTGTGTTGTTCTTCGGCCCTTATATCCATATTGATACAGAAATGGGCCTCATCGCTGAACAAAATTTTGGTCGAAAACAGTGGATCTTCAGCCATAAGTCTCTCGAGAGCCCATTCACTGAAACGATGACGCAACGGAAGGGTGTAAGTCTATCCATGATGAAATGTCAATGAATACTGAATAAAAAAAAACACATAATAACTTGACATGACTCACTCAAAAAAAACCCTTTTGATAAAAATTCCACTTGATCGATTACCCTTTGATTGTAAGAAAACTGAGTTTACGGCTTTTGGCAAAAAAAATTCAAGTAATGGAAATAGGCATTACACGTTTAAAAAAAAAATGGAATCTGGTGCTTATTAACAGTTCAAACAATATTGCATTAAATAGCTTAAAAAAAATTCCCATCGCGCGCTGCGTCCAATATTCGATCGACATAATCGCAAGATCACATAAATTCGAGCAACCATCGATCGGTTTCGCCCCACGTCTACTCTAGTGGATAATGCGCATACTCAGAAATGCCGTACAGTGCGCACCGAAGACGCTATTGCTGCTGTGGAGCAGAGTATAGAAGAAGACCCGAATGAGTCCATCCGCCACCGCGCGCCATGATTAATGACTTTTTCGTGTCTGAATTGGAGGATGTTGATGTCGACGACCTTTGGTTCCAACAAGACGGCGCTACATGCCATTGATCCAACGAAACAATCAATTTATTAAAGGTCATGGGCCTGTGGCGTGGCCTCCAAGATCTTGTGATTTAACACTGCTGGACCATTTTTTGTATGGTTATGTGAAGTCGCTTGTCTACGCAGATAAGCCCGAAACGATTGACGCCTTGGAAGAGAATATTCGGTGCGTTATTGCTGACATACGTCCCCAATCGCTGCAAAAAGGGGTCGGAAATTTGGCCTCTCGGCTGGAATTTATTCGAGCCAGCCGCGGCGCCCACTTGCCCGAAATCATTTTTAAGACATAATGGCAAACCCTTATCTTTATAATAAAGCTAAATTATATACTCAACTTAAGACCCCTAGATCTGTTCGTGCAAGAGGCTGCAGCTTACAGTGCTCAAAGACTAAGCCAGACCAATAGCTGGAAAAAGAGTTCCGTGGGTCATGCACAGATTATCAACAAATTTACGGAGGGGTATGCATGCACAGACTACACAACCCCCCGTACAGATTTTGAAAAACCATTCTCTGTCTCCATCCCCACAAGGGAGGAATGGGATGCTGGTTTACAACAACCAGATAAACCGATGGTAGAAATTTACACCGACGGATCGAAGACGGATATAGGAGTAGGTGCGGGCTTCTTCTCAGAGTCCCTCGTTTTAGCCAACTCTTATAGGCTCCCTGATTACAGCAGTGTCTTCCAAGCAGAGGTTCTGGCAGTGATTAAGGCTGCTGAACAGGTCGCAATGCTGGCGATACCACAGGCTGATATCACCTTTTACATTGACAGCCAAGCAGCGATCAAAGCTATCTCTGCCACAGAAATAAGATCCAAGCTGGTTTCATGCTGTCGCGAAGAGCTAAAACTTCTTGCCGCGCAGCACAATATCAGACTCTGCTGGGTCCCTGGACACAGTGGAATTATAGGAAATGAAAAAGCAGATGAACTGGCAAGGACTGGTTCATCATTAGAACCAAGCCTAACAGACTCCGGTGTTAAAATTCCACCCTGTGCCATTAAACAGGAAATTGGTAAGAAGATAGTAGAACTTACCAATGAAAGATGGAACTCACTCGTAACTTGTACCACTACAAGGAATCTGTGGCCTAGCTACAATAAGAAAAAAACGGACAAAATTATGAACCTGAAAAAAAGATCCCTGAATCTTTTGATAGGAATTATCACAGGGCATAACCACTTAAGTTATCATAGAAAAAAGATGAGACTAAGTACTGCAGACATTTGCAGAGGCTGCGGAGACGAAGAAGTGGAGGAGGATACCCTTCACTACCTAGGTCATTGTCCGGCACTCTGCAATATAAGGAAAAAATTTTTGGGTAGCTATTTCTTCAACGATCTAGCAGAAATCTCGAAGTCAACAGGTGATAACATCTTAAATTTAATGAACTTCATCAACGCCTCCAAATGGCTTGATACTCCATAGGATTTCATAGGTTATATATTTAAAGGGATGGTCCAATCCATCAGGGTACCACAATGGATCAATATTGATCTAAGTGTGACGGGAACAAGATCCACTGTCAGCCCATCAACCTAACCTAACCTAACCTATATGCGTTTTATTCTTTCTTGAAAACCACACGTCTAAAAAAAACACACTTTAAAAGTGCAAAAGAACACGCCAACACGTATAAAAGTTGTTATACTTGTCATTCTGTTTTTATATGCTCTTAATTGATAAGCGGAGAGATTTATCGCCATTAACTAAGCGGAATCGTTGTTGTATTTTACATGTAAATTATTTCTTAAGCGGTTATAAATGCACTAAAAAACACACCTATTATTGAACCACTAACATTTATCTTCGCGGTTTGTCTCCATTAGAGTTGTTGTTAACCACAAGAGCAAGTTCGTGCGACCCAGTAGTGCATATTTTTTTCATTAGTGAGAGGATTAGATGTAAGTGTACTAGAAATTGGCCTAGAGAATAATAATAAATAATTTCAGCTGGAAAATTTACGATTCTGATGTGGATTTAAATTATTTTCTCAAACGGAAACTAAATAAAACGTCAACAATTATTTTTCTAAAGTGAAAGATACAAATTCGTCATCATTTTTTTTTTTTTGAAGATTTATCTCATCTCAACCCTTTCATCGTTTTCTTGGTGAGGATTTATCTGAGTACGAAACTTGCTCATTTAAATATTTTTATTTTTGGTATACAGAACTAAAAAAGTAAAATAAAAAAAAAATAATATCAACAACAACAACAACCACTTCCTGCGTACAGTAGCTTTAAATATTTAATTTTATGTGAAGTTTTTGGTCGACAACAACTGGTGTGATAAAAAATTATTATGAACCTAAGCCCCAAGGTGACATAAGAGGGGAGGACACTTCGCCTTTCGTTTGTTACTGAATTGATGGGTCATGTCTTTGGGTAAATTTTAAAGTAAGGATTGGAAAAGGAAACAAAAAAAAAAAGAGGAGAAAATAAATATTTTCCCAACCGGAATGGGCTATAATCTATAAAATGTTTATTAGCCTGACCCTTTTCCGAAATGCTGCTGATGTCGGTGTGGGAATTGTGGTTTGGTTAATAATTTATTCAAAATAGTATTCAAAAATTCAAATTCATGTTTAATTGATAACTATACACATACCTATGGTATAGACTTAGACATAAAATAGCTAGGTAGTGTGTGAAAGTGATGGTATTAGGGCTTATAGAGTGAAAGGATTTTAAGGGGATTTATTTGCTTTGTTAGAAGCAGAGTATTAAATCAAACTTTATGAACATAGATTTAAAAATGTTGATGGAAATTTAAGAAACTTTTCAAAGGGATAACGGAAGTGGTTGGATGAGAATTTGAGCATAAATGAAATTTCCTTGGTATACTTTTGGTGTAATTGATTTTGCTTGATAACTATAGAAGATTTCAATTTCAATTCGTTTAATTGCAATTTAAAGGGTTTTTCAATAAGAGCGCTACAAAAGTTTTTTTTTAAATAAAACAAAAACGGTTTTAAATATCATCCTGTGAAAGTAGGTTTGATGCCATTATGTATGGAACTCGACTTCTTTTGCATGGCCACCACGGGCACGCTTGCAGAAGTCCAGACGCTGAACCCAATTTTCGACGGTTTTCAAGCATACATCAGTCGATACTGCTGCAATTTCACGTTCGATATTCCTACGAAGTTCATCAATCGTCGCTGGCTTGCTGGCATAGACCATAGACTTGACGTAGGCCCACAAGAAATAGTCTAACGTGAAATTTTCTGTAATCTTGACCACGAAAGCAAAAGAAAACTTAGCGTTGCATTTAATAGTGCGGTACGTTATGTTTACGGGCTGAGGCGTGTTGACCGAGTTTCACAGCATACAACACTCCTTTTGGGAATGTCATTAGAAAGCCTTTTATGTTTTCGAAGTTTAACCTTATTTTCGGATATACTTTTAACCCATCAATCTGCTGATCTTTATAGACAAATAACATATCTCAATTCAAACTGATCCCGTCTTTTAGTTGTACTTCGGTTTAAGTTTCTAACCTCTGAACGACAGTTTTTCGTCAACTCTACACGTTTATGGAACTCATTGCCGCGAAAAATAAGAAGAATTAGGAGTACACCCGGAATAAAAAAGCAACTTAAACTTCAGTTCAGTACTGCATAAATATAATGTATTATGTGATCAAAACTGCGAACATTATATACATAATGGACAGAATTGTTAAAAGCAACCTGACAGTCTCAGCATAGGATATTAACGGAAGTAAAAGTGTCTTTACCAGCTTCAATCTTGTTTCTTGTGGAGTAAATATTGCTGAAAGCCATAGTTTTCCAAGTCCACCATTAATTCGACCAACAACATAGTTTACGTGATTACTGCAGGATAAATTACTGTTCAATTTAATACCAAGAGTACCTATTGATAGTGTGTACAAATGACAACCTGTTGTCAGAAAGGACTATGGGAGGAATTGTTTCAACATCAAGAGAACTGTTACAAATTGTTAACAACTGATTTTCAATATAAGTCTGTTTGCTTGGGAGCAATCATAAATAGCTCAAAGATCCTCATTGACCCTACAGACTAAATCCTCAATGAGGACAAGTGGTCTCGAAAAATAAAACTGAATGTCATCTGCATAGAGATGAAAAAAACCATTCTTACATACTCTTGGCAAATCATTAATATAGATGCAGAAAAGAGTGGGACCTAATACAGATCCCTGTGGTACGCCTGAATTGATTTTTTTTTAGTACAGATCGATTACTTTCCACTAACACTCTCTGCCATCTATTACTCAGGTAATCTTCGCCCAAAATAATTTCGCAACTTGCAACATAATAAGTAATGGTCAACTCTATCAAAGGCCTTTCAGAAGTCTAGCAGACAAAGTATGGTTAAATCACCTTGATCGAAATTGAGCCTTATATCATCTAAAATTTTTATCATGGCAGTGGAGCAGCTCTAAACCCGAATTGATAAGGATAAAGTAATCCTTTCCGACCAAGATGGCCAACGAGCTGTTCTACCACGACTTAGATAAGCACGGTAAAATGCTAATTGGACGAAAGTCACCATAGCTAAGTAGACTCGTGGCTTTTTAGTTACAGGTGTAATTCTTGCCACTTTCCAGTTATTTGGGAAAGTTGAGGATATTATACAAAAATTGATAACATGTGTTAAAGAGCTAAGAAAATATGGGATTATCAGTTTTAAAAATAAAGTGGGAAACCATCCTCACCAATAGCATTTGACTTTAATTAATTTTAATTTTAGTTTAGTTTAGTTTAGTTTAGTTTAGTTTAGTTTATTTCATCAATCTGAGATTAATTCTCTTTAAGATTACATAAATATTATAGATATATTAAAAAAATAATGATAAATACTTTAAATATGATTTATAAAATTTTTTCAATTATAGCATTAGTTTCTCTGATGCAACGCACAATCGGTACATTTCTACCATAATTACATTTTGAAAAGGTCTCCCGTAAGTGAAAGCCTATACGGAGGCCTCTGCTTGGAAAATAAAAGTTTATTTGCTCCAGCAAGTAAGGACAAATAATGTGACCATTGGTTAAGTCCTTTATCATCATAATAGAAAAATACCTTTTTCTGACCTCAAGCGTTTGCATACCAAAAAGCAAACATCTCACATTATATGCCGGCATAACAATTTTCCAATTCAGCTTAATAAAACAATATCTCGTGAAACTTTTTTGAATCCTTTCAATCCTTACGGAATGATTAGCATAGTAAAGGATTCCAAACCACGCAACAGTATTCCAGGGTCGATCTCACAAAAGCCATATAAAGAGATTTAAGAGCATATGAATCGGAGAACTCTCTAGTGTTCCTTCTTAAAAAAAACCAACATTTTATATGCTTTATTAACTATATAGTCAATATGACTACTTAATGTGAACTTCCGATCTAATATGACTCCCAAATCTTTCTTTTGACTTACTTTGTCTAATGTTATATTATTGATAGTGTAATCAAATACTATCGGTGAAATTTTCCTTGAGCACGTAAAACTTTGACATTTAGCTACATTTAAGAAAAGAAGATTTCTTTCGCACCAAGACGCAAGTTCACACAAATCTTCTTGCAATAAGTGACAATCAACTACAGAATGTCTAGTTCTGAATATCTTTACGTCATCAGCATATAATAGATACCTGGAAAACTGGAAAAAGTTGGGAATATCATTGATGAACAAATTAAAAAACAATGGACCAATGTGGCTTCCTTGAGGGACGCCCGTGGTTACTTTTATGCACCTGGAAACAAATCTATCTATCTTAACGAATTGAGTTCGATCAATGAGATAAGAATGTATCCATTTTAAAAATATGGAGTGGAAACCAAGCTTAGACAATTTGTGCAATATTTCATGGTTGACCCTATCAAATGCTTTGGCAAAGTCAGTAAAGATGATGTTGGTCTGAAGACCACTTTCAAAACCTCTGACAACAAAATCACATAAAATAGTGAGATTTGTAGTTGTAGATTTGCCAGAAACAATTCCATGCTGATAATCAGATACGAGTTGTTTGTTAGAAAAATCAGCTTATCACATACAATTTTTTCAAATATTTTAGGAATAACGGATAACTTACATATTGGTCGGTAATTACAATTTTTTTGCTTTGGACCAGACTTGAAGATCGGAGTTATGAACGATTTTTTTCCACTCATCTAAAAATTCAACTGTTTTTAGAGATTCATTAAAGATTAGCCACAAAGGTAACGCTAGGGACGTTGCACATTTTTTGATTATCTTGGGGGATATATTATCTGGACCATGTCCTTTGTTATCGTCAATCCCATTCAACGCTTCAAGTACATCAGACATTCCTAATTGAACAATCCCTATATCGACTACATTAGATGGAGTAAATTCAAGAAGCTCACTAGGAGCCGTAGCTGCGTAAACCGATTCAAAATAATCTGCAAAGAGATTACTGATAGTTTGCAGATCACTAGATATAGAACCAGAAAACTCCATACAACTAGGCAAACCACTAGATTTTCTTTTGGAGTTTATAAAATTCCAAAAACTCTTGCTGTATTTTTTTACTTTAGATTCAGCGGTTAATACAAAGTTACTATACAAAAATTTATTCAACACATCAAAAGATTTTTCGATTTGAATATAGTTTTGTCTGAATACCAAATTATTTTTATCTTTTTTGTAGCGTTTGTAAGCTTTGTTTTTTTTATTCTTGAGCTTAGAAAGACTGTCATTGAACCATGGTAGATTGGAATTCATTTTACTTAATTTTATCGGAATAAAGCTTTCACATGCCTGCTTTAAGTAAGTTTTAAAAGATACGAACGCTTGGGTCAGATCTTGGCTTTCTTCCAATGTCACATTCATTTACTGTTTCAAAATCAAATTCAAAGTCGTTATTTGGTTCTTGGGAAGGAACAAAATTAGATCTAGTTTCACTTTCTGTGATGAAAAAGTCGTTGAGAATATTAGGATCTATAGAGCAATAAAAATCACCTGACTTGCCAATTCCAATGTTTCTTAGATTATTCCACAAGCGCTTGGAAGCAAGTCACGGTTTAAGCTTTGTGGAATAATAGTCCATCTTAGACCGACTCACGTTGGGTCAATTTTCATAAAAAAAAAATACTAACAAAGCATAGAATTGAAAATGTGTTGTTGACGCCCGTATACGGACTTATAGATTAGAATATCGTAAAGAAGTGACAGCTATTAATATTGAAGTTACCAGACGTGGATATTAGCTTGGAATTTTTTAGATAATAGCCGTGTTATTTTTTTGCAAGCCCCGAGGAAATTAATCTAAAAAAACGACGTTGGGGCTAAGCAAATTACATGTTTAATGTAACAAAAACTAACCCCCTTCGGGCTTAGCTAAGCAAGGATAATTCTCGGGGCTTAACTTAAGCACGGAAAAAACTATGTGCTACCGGCGTGAATATTGTATAGGTAGGTAGGTACTTGATATGGATTGTTTGTATGGAAACTCAATTTTGTTTATGTAATGGCATCGCTAATGCCCGATGTCGTCGAAAAACACGGCTAATATTGACATATGACATGAGGCCAAATACTCAGGTGTATCAAGTTAGCAGGACACTTTTTATAATTCGGAATAAAAAGTATCTATGCAGTAACTAGCTGCTATTTAGTTGCTGATTCGTTACGGAAAAAAAAAAATAATCGCACTTTCGGATACCGAAATATTGGGTGTCCTGCTAACTTGACAACTAAATGCAACTTACTGCATACTTTTTATTCCAAATTATGAAAACTGTACTGCTTACTTGATGCACTTCAAATTCACCATTCAATACACCACACATGACATTATGATCTTGTCATCGGGTTCAGCGTTTTCACTTTTACTGTAGTAGACATACTATATATTTATAATGAACGCGCGGCTTAGCGAGTGTTGTGACGCCCTTGATTATTAAAATAGTTTTTTTTTTCTGCCTCCTAGTGGCATATCTGTGGTTGCTTCTCTAGATATACAGTTTATGTTAATAACCGCGTTGGAGTATATATCTTCAGGTTTATCTGCCTATCATATGACTCGGAACTGTTGTTGCATCAGTTGTCATCAGCTGTTAGTGGACAAAGGGATTACAGCAACAGCACCAACCTATCCGGATGGATTTGACCCTAGCGCTGCCAATGAATTTATGTAAGTACGTTTTAATTTTGACGAAAGCAGACGCATCCTGACGCACTGTGGAACGAAATGTGATTTTAGGGGGCCAAAATTGGGGTATATAGGAATTTGTGAAGGTTGGGGCAAGACAAGAGGGAGTCTATTGCCCCAGTTTAGGCGGGAGGGGCAACTTAAAAAAAAATGACTTAAAATAGAAAAATATATATTAAAAACAACGGTAAGCCTCATAACATTATGGACAATTTTTGTTCTAAAGCCAGAATGCCATTCTTAAAATTGCTTTTCAAACCAAGTTGTTTCAGCAAATAGTTTAAGAAAATTAATTTTCAAACAAAAAATTTGAAAAAAAAAAAATTAATTTTATTTTTTCAAAATTTTTAAAACCGGACACGTTTTGATTCCTGTTGGTCGGAGAAAATAAATGTGTGATCTTCAGATGTTATTGGGAACAAGCTTTTGCGGGCGGTACTGTCGGAATTCTCCCTCGATGTATCAAATAATGCATGTTTTTTTTTAGTTTGCCGCCATTTTGTTATACTGTACCTATTATATACATACTTCTTAATATACCTCACAGATGGCAGCACTTTACTGTTGTTTGATTAAATACAGAAGGCAGAATTTACCTGTCCGGTGTCCACATGTGACCTTGAAAACTGTTTTTCACTTATCAATACTTTTATTTTCCGAATTGTTTTCAAAATGAATTTCACTTTATGGTTTATGAAACTTTTTCTTTTTTATAAAAAAAAATATTAATCACTTATAACAAAATAATATAAAAATTTAAAAAATCAGGCAATGAACAAGCACTTCCTGTTACATCGGAGACCATTTTCAAAAAGACTTTTGGCGCGCTAAAATCCCATTTCGTCCCACAGTGTGACACCCCGCCCGATGCGCATCGACTGTGTTCAGTCAGTTAACGTGAAGGTCACACCCATCTCTTGGGTAATTAAGCTATAGCTTTTCGGAACTAACGGGTATTCCAATAGGGACTTATCTGAACTTTGCCAGTTGATAGTGGCCATATTGTTGTAGTTATATTTGTCAAATTCGCTGTCATTTATTTAGTTTGTTTTGCAAAATGACCATGGACGGATAAAGCGCACAACAACACTTGCAAATAATAAAATTGTTTTATCAAAATGATTGTTCTGTTCGGGCACCATTCCGTAATCTTCAACCATTTACGCCGTCATCTTCAGCGCTGAGGCCCATTTCTAGATGAATATGACTGCGTCAATAAACAAAATTGTAGAATTTGGGACGATAGCAATCCACATGAGATCCAAAAGCGTCCAATACATCCCAAAAAAGTCAATGTTTGGTCTGGATTTTGGGCTGGCGACGTCATCGGTCCATATTTCTTTGAGAACGACATTGGCCAGAGGCCATCACGGTCAACGGCGACCACTATATATCGATGATTACCAATTTCTTTTGTCCTTATTTGGACGATATGGACACTAACGACATGTGGTTTCAACAGGGCGGTGGCGCTACGTACTACACAGCTAACACCACATTGGAAATTCTGCACGAGCTATTCGAGGGCATGGTCATCTCTCACGTGGAGGTGATGTGAACTGCCCACCGAGATAGTGCTATTTAACCCGGTTAGACTTTTTCTTGTGGGGTTTTCTGAAGTCACAGGTCTATGTAAATAAGCCACAAACCACAGCTTCCTTCGAAGCCAACATAACCCATGCCTCAGTCAAATTCATCAATTGGACATTTCGGATGCGCGCCATCCAGAGAAGCCACGGCGGACATTTTAATGATGTTATATTCCATAGGCCTTTCAAACGAGTTGAAATATTGATGACATCTCACACACACTGTGTCTTATTTAAATTTAAAGATAGGAAGCTATAAAAGAAAGACCCTATATAGTGTTATAATAACTAAGAATTAAACAATGCCATTACATTTATCCAATCTTCATTAATTTGGTGTTTAATTGCTTCCAATTTAATATTAATTTGTTAAATCAAAGCTAGTTTTGTTAATTTATACTCCTTTTCACTTTTGCCAAAGCTAATCCCCTTCGCACAATTTAACCCTCACGAAATTCTCGAAATGCTATCGCAGTAGTGTTTTTCTAACAAATGGAAGCGACATTAAAGCTAACGATTTTTACTTAATTATTTCGTTTCAACTAACATCGTGTATCCTCTGTTAAATATTCCCTGGGGAAGCTAAGGAACTATTCACATCAGATCTTAGATAAACTCGCATATTACATTCGTATACAACCTCCATCAAAAATATCTTCTAAAGGGTGGTTTTTTAAGAGGTTTAGAACTTTTTAAAAAAAAAAAACACAAAAAATTCAAAAAAATGAATGAAATATTTATTTGAATCGATAGTTTGAACCTTGCAATTTAATGTTTAAAGATAATTTCATGCAAATGTTGACCGCGGCTGCGACTCAGGTAGCCCATCCGCTGAGTCCAATTTTGGCATACTCTTTCACACATTTCGGCCGGTATCTCACGAATGAATGCATGGATGTTGGCTTCCAGTGCGTCAATCGAAGCGGGCTTGTCCCTATAGACATTAGCCTTGACATACCCCCACAAAAAATAATCTAATGGTGTCAAATCGCACGATCTAGGCGGCCAATTGACCGGCCCGAAACGTGAAATTAACTGTTCACCAAACTCGCCTCGCAATTGCGCCATTGTTTCGCGTGCTGTGTGGCATGTGGCACCGTCTTGTTGAAACCACATATCATGCAAGTCAAGAACTTCCATTTCGGGCAAAAAAAAGTTTGTTATCATCGCTCGGTAGCGTTCACCATTGACAATAACGCTGCGATTCGCATCATCTTTGAAGAAATAGGCCCAATAATGCCGCCGGCCCATAAACCGCACCAAACAGTGGCTTTTTCGGGATGCATTGGTAGCTGTTGCAATGCTTCTGGCTGATCTTCACTCCAAATGCGGCAATTTTGCTTATTTACGTACCCATTCAACCAAAAATGAGCCTCATCGCTGAACACAAGCAGCGCGCGATGAACATTTCGAACCGAGCACGAATTTTGATAGTAAAATTCAATAATTTGCAAGCGTTGTTCATTTGTAAGACGACCCATGGTTAAATTGCAAACCAAACTGAAGCTGTTTGACAGTGACACAAGGTACTTAACCCACGTCAGCTGTCAAAACCAGTGTTGCCAAAACCAAACCAGCTTAAAAATCACCCGTTATATCTTGCTTAGGGTTTCGTTTCGTTAAATCTCTTCTTATTGTCAAGATGAAATGAAATATTAAGTTAATCTATAGAGAGAGAAAGAGAATACTTCGAGGTAATCTGCATAAGTCGGTCTGTAAATTCACTATTATCCTGCAAAAGGAGTGAGAGAAATTTCATTTTTGGTCCTCCACTCGTATTTGCCTCTATATGCATCGGAGCTTGAAGCAAAGTGTTATATTTTGGTTAACCCTTGGATTACGAATGTCTACATTCAATATTATATATGTATCACCAAGGATATAATACGAAATTTCCTGCTCGTCCTTTCGCTCTCTGTCGCAAAAGTCATCGCTGAAATTTGAATAAGATTTCTTGCACAAAGTATAGTAGTTAGAGTTACCTACTCGTAGTTCTTTGATGTTTGGATTGAGATGGAGAAGAAAAATATAAATAATTTAGATACTTAGAGTGTTTATCCGGCTGTGTGTTAGTATTAGTATCTACAGTCATCATCATACAACAGGATGTGCGATGGAAAACTATTTCCGATGCTCCGAGAGCGGAACACATTTCATATTCTCAAGAAGATATATGTAGGAGTAGGTATGTACCTACTTGAAGCAAGCAACTTCTTCGCCGTGAGGAGGATAAAGCTTTTCAATCTTTTGAATGTCTCGAAACATTAATTTCGAAGCCTTTGGCACTTGGAAATCAGTGACCTTTCGCAAAGTGGGTGATTTCAAATAAGTGCCTTCATTTTATCTTCTAATATTCTTAGTTTTATATTTGCCTGGAAGTTGTAGGTACATTTTGGTATTCTAAATATAAAAAATAACGGAATTGTGAGGAAATGATAGATAACGAATAATCTTAAATGTTTTTGGTGCGTGTTTGTTTGTGGCTGGCCTGGACATAGTTTTCATTTATATGAATTAGAAGAAGAGTTTATATACCAATTATCAGATACAAATATTTTGAATGTTTTTGTCTACTATTTTACTAGATGGTCGCCCAGCCGGCACCACGACGACGGCGACGTAATTATTTTATTTTTTTTAATAAAGTTGTTTGGGAGTGAAACATCAGTAGCTGCGTATGCAATAGATACTTTAAAATGAAAAATGAATTAAAATGAATTATGAAATGTCTCAGTCATTCAATTTGAAATTTCTATGGGTTTTGTTCATTTATTTGTTTATTTCATCAATGGATTAAATTTGTTGACTACATTAAAAGTATTAACTAATAAAATAACAATTACAATATTTTGGTTCACTTAAAAGAGTTGAATAGATTTTGAACAATATTTTTAAATAAAGGGTCCGTCATCTAACGTTTTTTTTTTTTCAACTAGTGCTTATTTCGTGAATGGTAACACTTAACTCTTGTCTGATTTGACAGATAATTAGTTTTATCCTTCCGCTGAACGAATATGGTTGTGTATACGCTCGCTAAGTAGGCCTGCGATCGACTTAGAGAAGATGCCGATTTTGCCAAAAACATTATCTTTTCAGATGAAGCTCATTTTGATCTTGGCGGGTAGTAAACAAGCAAAATTGTCGGATTTGGGACACAGAAAACCCGCACGCATACATTGAAAAGCGGATACACCCACAACGAGTCACTGTTTGGTGCGGATTTTGGTCCAGAGGGATAATTGGGCCATTTTTCAAAAATGAGCAAGGAGTGGCCGTTACAGTCAATGGCGATCGTTATCGGGCCATGTTGAACGAATTTTTGTTCACAAAAATTGAAGAGGAGGATATTGGCAACATTTGGTTTCAACAAGACGGCGCTACGTTCCACACAGCCGAAGCTACACTCGATGTTTTGCGCCATTTAAAAAAAAAAAAGTTCTTTGGCTGACCCTTTATATCTCTTCTCATTGAAAGATCGACTTCATTTGAAATAGAGTTGAACAATATTAGAAAACGAGTTATAGGATGGTTATTTATATAGCTTCTATTTCTTAGATTTATTTCCGGAAGATACTAAGAAACAAGCGGAAGTAGCTCCAGAGATTTAATCAGCCCTATCACAGAATCCATCGTAATCGAAAATTTTCTACGAATGCAAAAATATCAATCATATATTCCATTCATAGCACATTCGTATTGGAAAATCTCCTACGAATTTGGAAATTCGTGGAATTTCATATCACTGAATTCGAATGAAACGAAAATTATGTTATCTAGAGAAGGATTATTTATTCCTTTCGTAGTCAGAAGAAAAGAAGGTATTTTTCAAGGATTTACACTCAAAATAAATAAATAATTTTATAAAGTTGATGATTTGATAGTTCAAACTCACCTACCAGCTCCTCCGAACATATTTGCACTCTATATTTTATCAAACACAAAAAGATTCCACTTAAAATAAAACAAAATTGAAGGCTCATAATGAATTTATATCTGTTGTATTTGTAAACATATGAATAAAAAAGGACCGGATGCAATATTTAAATATCAATAATTGCACAAATGAATAAATTTGTTTTGTAAATCTTAAATAAAGCTAAAAAACAAAACAATTTCTTTATAGAACTAATATGTAAGTCAACAACAATGAGCCATAATTTGTTTCTTAACAGTGATGGTACACGTAGAAAAAAAATTCCTAACTCGTAGGGAATTTTCACAAATGACACTGTTTGAAAAAAAAAATACTAATAGGTATAGGTATATAGCGTTCTGTTTTTTATTATAGAGTTTATTGACAATCTTACTTATGTCTTTCTGTGGAAATTAATATTTTTTTAACTTTGTTAATTCAAAAATAAATCCAACTTAAATTTGTGAAGAAATGCGCAAATGACAAACTTTCGGTTAACGATCATTAAAAAAATATTGAAAATTCTTTTTCCGTACAGAATTTTCATTAAGAACATTAATAAATGCATTTTTTAAGGAAAAATTTTGCGAAAAAATAATTTCATTTGATTTCTCGTAGATTTTTATTTTTCAAATTGTAAGTTAGCACATTAAATTATCAAAAAGGATTTTTTTTCCTGATCGCTTAAACCAACCCCTAACCTAAGAAAATTAATTTAACAAAACTATTCACAAATTATCAAAAATTCTCTTCTTTAAGTGTTTTCATTTCTTTAGTGTAGGGATAAAATTGGGATTTTTCCAAATGGCGCAGGTAATTTTTTTTATTTGATGTAAACCATTACTGTTTTTAACTTCTCTCAATAATTTGACATAAGACAGCTGATTTCGAAATTGAGAATGAATACGATGAATGAGGCAATGATTTTTTCAATTCCATTCGGATTCTATGAAGAAAATTTTTCGTGATTCGTAGCGTAGAAGTCCGTTCGGAGAATATTATTACACAATATGTAATATTGTATCAATAAAAAAAAATGCATTGAGTTTGTCTGCTGCGGCCATCTAGAGTTTTTAAGTCTATTCGCACACATCTTGAAAAATAGGCATTCCATCGGGCCATCTCATATTCCTTTATGCAAAACGCGTGAATCTTCTTTGTACTCTTTCTATTCTGATAGTAGCATTTTCATAAAATGGTGACCAAACGACGCACGGAGCAATATTCTAACACGGGCAGTACTAATGTCTGAAAATCGCCTTCAATGTATACACGTCCTTAAAAACTGCTGAAGTTCGTTTGAGGATTCCTAACATAGAATTCGCTTTCGATACTATAAAATCAATACGAGCCCAAAAAGTTAATTTGGAGTCAAATATAACTCCAAGAATTTTCACTCCATCGACTTTTGAAAGTGGTTCATCACCAAACTTATAGATTAAAACCACGGGCGATAACGTTATGTAAGCATTAAAAATATTACATTTTGATGTATTGAACTAATAAGGTTTTATTTACACCATTTTTAAAAGTAATCAATATCTTTCTGGAAATTGAGGCAGTCTTGGTAAGAAGATATTGGGTCCGAATATTCAAGAACGTCAGGAATATCGTTCACGAACATATCGAACAAAAGTGGTCCTAAATGACTACCTTGTGGAAGACCTGACTCCGCCTCAATGAAAAACGATTGCAAACTTGTTTTCGATTGTATAAATACGATTTTAACCATTTTAGGAATTTTACATTTAGCCCCAGTTTTTGAAGTTTTTGTAACAATAGTCTATGGTGAACTTTATGAAAAGCCTTAACAAAATCTTTGCATAAGACATCGACTTGCTTTTTACTTTTCATAGATTTTAATCAAAAATGGGAAAAAAGACACAGATTTTTCACAGTTGAACGGCCACTAAAAATCCATGTTGTTTTGACATTATCGATTCTTTAACTAAAAAATAGAGCCTTTGGAATACTAGCTTTTCAAACATGGAAATTTTCGGATACTGGCATGTTATTTCTGATATCATAAAATGACCTCCCCTTTTAAGGTGGTATGACTACAATTTTGCTCAATGATTGATTATTAGTAGGTATAGGAAACAAAAGGATTTAATATTATGTAGGTAACTGTAAGTTGATGATATGAATCTCTGTAAACCGATGGATATTTCCTAAGACTTGAGTACCACTGACTATTTCAATGGTGGACTCTTTAAACAATAACAATAACTATCTTTAATAAAGAGCAGTGCTGGGGGACATTTTTAAAATAAATCCCTTCAGCCAGTTGGTAAATTCCCTTTTATCCCTTTAACTCTTTTCTGTTTTCGCTTTTTATTTTAGACAGAAAAAATAAATATAAATGCATTAAATATTTACGTAATTGGATTAGAGGAATTAAATTTCATGCTAAAAATAAATATGTTTCAATTTTATCCCAAAAGTCTTCGATATTATTGTAAGAATTTTTTGCATTTCCAGTTTCATTAAAAACGAAGGAAGTGATCACCACTAAAAAATAACTTTAAAAAGTTGTTTTTATCTATTCTTTCAGTTAAATTAACGTATTCTTTGAGTTCTTCATTTCTTTAAAAAGTGTTTCATACAAAATTGTATCATTTAAATTTCTGTTTTTTTTTTTTTTTTTTTGTTAATTTTGTCTTCAAATAATTCTTGAAATGTTGGGCTTGGGTACTAATACATAAGTAATTTGTTGTTGATAGCAAATTCACCACCGTTAATTTTATTATTTGTCAGATCCTTATGAAATTTTCCAAAAAATTATTCTCATATTTCCTTACCTTCTTTTTTTGTTAAAAATACTAAAAGAATCGAATTTATTTTTTTGAAAGTTAAAATTGTACATAAACAAGGAATTTCCACAAAATGAGTATCTTTTCCTTTTGTCCATTTAAAGGTCAAAATTCCCAGAAAAAGGGATTTTTTATAGATTATGATCCCCCAGCACTGATTTGGAGAGCCATTTAATATAACGACAACGACGCGTAGTTCAAATTTCTTTGTTTCTTTTTCTTTGCGTACAAAGTAGTAGTTGAGATCTGCTCAAGATGACATACTTTTTTTTTGAAACTAAAAATATCAAAATCTAGGACTCATAACAATAAAAACAAAGTCAATTTAGTTTATTTATTTATTTGTAACAAAAAAAAAAAATTAGAACTAAGCAATTCAAATAAAAGTTATTATTTTAAGGAATTATTTTAAATTAAGTCCACAGCCTAGTATAACTTGACACACATTCAGGTAAGATGACACACCATGCGTTTGGGTAAGATGAAATATACCTGAAGCCAACCATCACATATTTTTGTTTTTAACATCTTCAATGGCCTTAAACATGTCCTCTTTTGACCAAGAATGCCTAGTTATTTGGCATACTGAAACAAAGTATTTCTAAATTAATACAAAATACTACCTTCAAGGTTAGATGAGATCCTATGTATGTCAACTTGGGCGGTCAAGTGTCATGTCACCTTGCCCGGCACAATCGAAAATGGTTTCAATGATTAACTGGCCGAACACAATGGAGACGGAGCTGCAACTGGAGCTGCAAGAGTTCACCAACTTTTAACTTTTGCGTGCAGCATTTTTGACATTTCAAAATTGATAGAGGCGAACAAGCCCATTTCAAGTCGGTTAGTGTTTATATGGGTTTGAAATAAGTTTCAAGCTGTATTCAATCCTTCATGTTAGAGATATCAGTGCTTCAGAAATGCTTCAGTGAATGCCAGAAAGTCGTACAGCTGCATTGTGGGAACGTAAAAAAAAGTACGTACGACACTTTTTGACAACTATTGCAGCTGCAGCTCCAGTTCCAGTTGCAGCATTCTGTTGTGTTCAAGCAGTAAGGCACAAACATTTCACGATGAGGCACTTATATATCACACAGAAATTACGTAGTACATTAATAACCGTACCCTTTAAACAATTTAGGCAAAACACATTACTCACCTTGGAGGAAATTTTTTTCACTAACAAATTTGGCAAAAGAAAATTTATGACGTGAACGAAATTTTTCTATGTGTTCCTGACGACAGACTATTATTAAGATTAACTGCTAAAAGATTCAGCATGCTAGTTGTTGCCATTGTAAAACTGTAAATTTGGGCGTGTCCAAAAGAACTGTATATAACGGTCATGGTTACTGATGAATAAGAGGTCAGCTGATTTGTTCATATATGAAAGAAGGCTATACGAAAAGCCAAGGTTCAGGATAGGAACAGTTGGTCAAACAATCAAGGTAGCGGAGCACGAATTTGAAGTGGTGCAATCCTTTAAATACCTTGGGTCAATAGTAGCAGCCGATAACAGTATAGAAGAAGAAATACTCGGGTGGCTTCTCAAATCCAACAGAGCCTATTATAGTCTGTCAAAGCTCTTCAAATCCAGAAATCTCACCATAACTTCAAAACTGCTGCTGTACAGGACCATGGTCCTGCCAGTACTCACATATGGATCCGAGACTTGGGTGCTTAGCAAAAGGCACTCCGACCTCTTAGCCGCGTTCGAGAGAAAAGTCTTAAGCAGAATTGTTGGCCCCATTTGTGAGGAAGGACGATTCCGGAGACGGTACAATCATGAACTGTACGCAATCTACCTTGAAGCAGATATCGTGACAAAAATTAAGCCCGGTAGACTCCGGTGGGCAGGGCACCTAGCTCGCATGAGCGAAGAGGAACCTGCTCGGAAAGTTCTTTGTGGTACATTCTATGGTAGACGACAGCGTGGTAGACCATGCCCTGGAGAGATGGCGTAGACCAGGACGCCCGGAGCCTTGGAGTGCGCAACTGGATGGCGGCTGCTCGAGACCGGGATGGGTGGAGAGACTTGTTGAACGAGGCCAGGACCGGACCCCGGTAGTCGAGCCGACGATGATGATGATGAGGTTCAGGACCCATGTTCTGTAAATCTCGCATCGATAATATCAGTCGAGAAACGATGAAAACTGAAACAAATAATATGAGTTCTGTTCCATTTTTCATCATTTCTCGACTGATTTTATCGATGCGAGAGTTAGAGAACATGGGTACAGGTTTCCTTAGACCGTTTACCTGAATAGTTCCGAAGTTTGTGGTCTGCCGTCGTTATTTCGTCTGTTTGACCGGGCGGAAATGTTGACCACTAACAATGTAACTATTCATCTTATCATTTTCTTGGCTTTGCGGCGGCACCTTGTTTGGTAGCATGTTTCATTCATCCACCTTCTATATAGGTTTTTGTGCAGTCCCCTCATCAAAAAACTGAGGGTACTTAGTCCTTTTCTGCACGCTTCATCTACTGCACCTGGTGCTGGTTGGCCCAGCTTTGGAAGCATTCTCCCACTTCGGTTGCATTTGTTTGGAGGTATTTTTCAATGGTTGAAAGGTTTGGCCAGGTGGTGGTGTCTTCCCCCCGATATGGGTCCTTCTTTGGCTCTTGGTATACATGTTTACACTTGGCCGAGATGTATGGTGGTGACAATCCATTTCTGTCTACCACTACTCGGTTAAGTAGATATATTCCTCGGAGACATCCTTTTAAGGTATACTATAGGTACATCGCCATTGATATCTCTCTCCTAGCAATCCGCATATTCACTCGCGGTTACATTCCGCAGATTGTTAAATGTTGTGTGTTTCTTTGCTTATGTTGTTTACGCATACTTTAGGCTCTCCAGTACCTAGAGAAGGGTTGGACTGCCAAGTCACAGCTCTATGCATGGCGTAGTAAAATCTTAACTAATCCTTGATTTGACCCGTTTTTAATGAGGAATTGTTATAATACAACTGGTATACCCCGTGACTGCAAACCATCGAACAGTCAAGGGGAGGAAGGCAGTTCTTAGCTCGCAACTCCTCAAAATTACTACCGAAATGGTAAAATAAAGCTTTGAAGCATCAAACTTAAATTTTCAACCCAAAATGCATCCAATTTTTTTTTTTATTTAAAATGTTTCCTAATGGAATTATGCATTTTAATTGAACGAACAATTTTAGCTTGAATATTCAACGATCCAACCGGTAGGTAGGTATATAACTCTGTATCCGAAATTTTTTTGTCATCGCTGTCAATTGTGCCTTTTATTTTATTAAATTCGCCGTCATCAACCACCACCATGGCGAAACAGGCCATTTTACTTTTTGAAAGGACACTATTCATGCACAAAATTTCATGCTTCGTGAGTATGTAAATGTAAATGGTGCAGAAATGCAGACTGTAAATGATTCCATACGCGTATTGTCTCGAAGCTTGTGCGGAATATTGTTCGTTTACAAAATAATTGAATGCAGATATTTACATATAGAGTAGTAAAAATATCACCGCCACCATCGCATCGTATAGTGATGACCACTGCCGAAGATTTATTGATTTTCATTCCACTGAACGAGGCGAGGATTAAAGTTACAATACAAGGATTAAATTTTAAACAGCTGCATCAGAAAACAATTAAATAATTAACCCACCTCTGATCTACTTTATTGTAAAATGAAGGCTTTTGGTCTTCTCTGTTTGAGGACAACTTGAACTGAGTGATTGAAGACTTGCTTCAACAGCTTTCTTGGAAGATCAAAAAATGTTTTTGAAATTGATTAATGAAATTGAAATTGAAATTGCTTTTTTTTTTATTTTGCAGTTACAAAAGATGATAACGCCTTGAACTTTTCATAACTATAAATAAATAAATCATGACAAGGACACTCCTATGCTAATGGTCTGGTCATCCCAGTTGTAGAGCTGGACAAATTAATGTATTCCAACAAAAATAGAAAAAAAAAAAACAGTCTGGTTTGGGAATTAATTAATGTTTGTCTGACTATAGGCTAACGAGTCAAGGTCTTATCCTAAACGATTTGTCGAATGCTATTATAGCATGACACGAACAACAACGAAACCTAAGAGAAATGAAAATAAAAATTAGAAATTAGTTTGTAGAGTGTCAGGGTGGAAGAATTCGGGAATGAAGAATTTGGTTTTGGACTTCAATGAATTCAAAGTGTATCTTAGCACGAAATAAATTTGTATAATTATCCAACATATGTATGTGTGAAGGAATACAGGGTGTTTTTTTTTTTGACGGGTGATTTTCAATCTGGCAATACTTTTTTCGGAGTGGGTCTTTTTGACAGCTGTCACTTTATTTATGCTCAGTTTGGTATGCCATTTCATAATAAATAGACTGACGCCTGAACAACACTTCCGAATCGTGCCCAAATGGGCCCAAATCAAGATTGCAGTTCATGCCAATTTTCATAAGCGAATTTTGTTTAGCGATGAAGGTCACTTTTGGTTTAATGGGTACGTTAATAAGCAAAGTTGTCGTACTTGAAGTGATCATAATCCACAAGCCATTGTAAAGACGTCCGTCGTTACATCCTCAAAATGTCACTGTTTGGTGTGCTCTATGGGCAGAGGGAATCATTGGTCCATATTTCTTCAAAAATGAAGCCGGCCATATTGTTACAGTCAATGGCGAACGCTATAGAGCCATGATTACTGTTTTTTTCGTGCCTTAGTTGGAGGATGTTGATCAATTTATCAATTTATTGAAGGTCGTGGGTCTGTGGCGTGGCCTCCAAGATCTTGTGATTTAACACTGCTGGACTATTTTTTATGGGGTTATGTGAAATCGCTTGTCTACGCAGATAAGCCCGAGACGTTTGACGCCTTGGAAGAGAATATTCGGCGCTCTATTGCTGACAAACGGCCCCAATTGCTGCAAAATGTGGTCGAAAATTGGGCCTCTCGACTTTAATTTATTCGAGCCATCCGCGGTGTCCACTTGCCCAATATCATTTTTTAAAAAATAATGGCAAACCCTTATCTCTATAAAAAAAACTAAATTCTCGGCCATAACATTAAACAATATGCATTTTATTTCTTCTTGAAAACCACACGTCTAAAAAAACACCCTTTATTTAGTTACGTTGTTAGACAAAAAAAAAATCATTCAAACCCGTCCACTAAAATTGGGTTTTGAGGTTTTTAATTTTGTATTCGCAAAAAAAGTATGCCATATTAAAGGTCAGTACCCAATTGGCCAGAAGAGGTAAGCTATACTTTTTTTTGTGAATATCCCACAAATGAGGGGTTAAGAATCGCTGATGACCTTGAAAAACCTTAACCATTGATTCAAAATTTATATATGGCTAACCGCAATTTCTGAAACTAGCTGGATCTTTTTTGACCAATAATTACCAACCTTTTAGATGTCAATTTTGTTTGCAAAGATCCCACAGCCTCAATTCCAAATGATTAAAAAACGCTTTTTTAGATTTTGTATCTCCACCTCTTGTTGGTGTGGCTCTGTTTGAATGAGTAGGTTTGTTAACTTTTAAGGAGATTATTATTATTATAAGCTTTCTTCATCCAATTTTACATATATGTATTCAATTTTTGGAAAAAAAAATATAAAAAAGTTCTACTATTATAAATAACTAAATTCAATTTAAAAACAAATGTATAATTAGGTAATTTAAATCAAGTTTTAGTTAAATTACATGTGGATATAAGCCTCCCCCAAATTTTTCCACGCTACTTTGTCTCTGGCAACTCTCTCCCATCTGCTATTTTGTCGAGCGATGTCGTCTCTACAACGTTTTATCGGCCTTTCTATTCTTCGTGAGCCGTCCCTATGTATCCAGTTGGTACATCTCCGAGTTGAGCGATTGTCACTCATCCTAGCTACGTGACCTGCCCAGTTCCATTTTTTTTTGTTTTGCTTTCTCGATCACGTCTACAAAATCCGTCGTGCTCCGTACAATTTCGTTTCGGATTCGTTGTCTTCTGGATACTTGTAAGATTGACCTTTCCATAGTTCTTTGTGTAGTCGCAAGCTTTTGTGCTGATTTAGCTGACATGCTCCATGTTTGGGATCCATACGTCATGACAGGTAAGATTGATCCATCGAAAAGATATTTTCTGGATTTTTTGTCAAGTTTTGAATCGAAAATATGTTTGTGTTTTCAAAATTTTTTCCAGCTGTTGGTAATTCTTTTGTCTATTTCTTTATCTTCTATGTTTTGCATTGAAATTGTTTGCCCAAGGTAGATATAGTTATCGACATATTCTATTTCTTTTCCGTTTACAAAGATTTCCCTTCGTTCTCCTTTGCTCATCAGTTTTATTTTGTCTGTGTTCATTTCGAGGCCTGCAATTTGGCAATGGATGTGTAGTTCTAATATCATTTTTTTTTAATTCTTGATATGATGGCGCTAGTAAAACAATATCGTCTGCAAATCTCCATCTATTTTCAGTCCTAAGGATTCCCAATCTAGTTCTCGAAATATGTCCTCAAGTACCGCACAAAAAAATGCTGGCGATAGACGATCTCCTTGTCTTACACCCCTATTAATCTGGAATTGCCTTCCCATGTTTTCCAGAGAAATTCTAGATGTGGCATTCGTGTATATATTTTTTATAATTCTTATAAATTTATTATTTACACCTTGATTTTTTAGTGACTTCCAAATTGTTGCATGTTCGACTGTATCGAACGCTTTAGTGAAGTCGATGAATGCTAGATTTAGTTCAAGTTGATATTCGTTGCACTTTTCTATGACTTGGTTTATTGTTTGAAGGTGGTCCGTTTTGCTAAAGCCTTTTCGGAAACCGGCTTGATCTCTCGGTTGTTGCTCGTCAAGGTTATTCCGAATCCTTCTAAATAAACACTTTGCAAATAACTTATACACCACAGATATAAGAATAATGGGTCTGTAATTATTAATATCTGTTGTGGCTCCTTTTTTATGTAACAGAATAATAGCTGATTCTTTCCATTGATTTGAGATTTCTTCACTATTAAGAATGCAGTTAAACATGTGTGTAAGGCTGAAAGTGAGTTCACTCTTTCCAATTCTAAGCATTTTGCCTCTGATTCCATCTTGTCCGGAAGATTTTCCATTTGGTAATTCTTTAATAACGGGTGATTTTTTGGCTGGTTTGGTTTTGGCAACACTGGTTTTGACAGCTGACGATGTGTTTAGTACCTTGTGTCACTGTCAAACAGCTTCAGTTTGGTTTGCAATTTAACCATGGATCGTCTTACAAATGAACAACGCTTGCAAATTATTGAATTTTACTATCAAAATTCGTGCTCGGTTCGAAATGTTCATCGCGCGCTTTTTTATCGAAAAATTGTGTTCAGCGATGAGCTCATTTTTGGTTGAATGGGTACGTAAATAAGCAAAATTGCCGCATTTGGAGGAAAGATCAGCCAGAAGCATTGCAACAGCTACCAATGCATCCCGAAAAAGCCACTGTTTGGTGCGGTTTATGGGCCGGCGGCATTATTGGGCCTATTTCTTCAAAGATGATGCGAATCGCAGCGTTACTGTCAATGGTGAACGCTACCGAGCGATGATAACAAACTTTTTTTTGCCCGAAATGGAAGTTCTTGACTTGCATGATATGTGGTTTCAACAAGACGGTGCCACATGCCACACAGCAAGCGAAACAATGGCGCAATTGCGAGACGAGTTTGGTGAACAGTTAATTTCACGTTTCGGGCCGGTCAATTGGCCGCCTAGATCGTGCGATTTGACACCATTAGATTATTTTTTGTGGGGGTATGTCAAGGCTAATGTCTATAGGGACAAGCCCGCTTCGATTGACGCACTGGAAGCCAACATCCATGCATTCATTCGTGAGATACCGGCCGATATGTGTGAAAGAGTATGCCAAAATTGGACTCAGCGGATGGGCTACCTGAGACGCAGCCGCGGTCAACATTTGCATGAAATTATCTTTAAACATTAAATTGCAAGGTTCAAACTATCGATTCAAATAAATATTTCATTCATTTTTTCGAATTTTTTGTGTTTTTTTTAAAAAAAAGTTCTAAACCTCTTAAAAAATCACCCATTAGCTAATTAAATTTCTGAACGGCAGTACTCTTTCTTCGTCTCCTTCTAGATTAACTATTTCATTTTGTAGCCTATCTGAAGTAAGTTTTCTTTTATAGAGATTTTCATAGAACTCTGTTGCTGTCTTATTAATATCTGTTCGGTTTTGTATGTTCTTATTGTTTTTTTTTAAGTTTAAGTATCCACTCCTTTCCGACAGATAATTCATTTCCTGCTTTGTTCATTGATTTTGTTTCTTCTATAATTTCCTTTATGACTCTGTTATTATATTCGAGAGTATCTTTTTTTATTGCATTTTTACATTCCTTTTTAATGTTGTTTAACTCGTTCTTTTGGATAACGGTGAGGTGTGCTTTTTGTCGCAGTGATTCTCTTTCTGCTATATGGTTTTTCGTTGTTGTTGTGAGTTTATCATTTTTCTGTTTTGGTCTTTTGAGAATATTGTTTTCTGCTGCCTTAAGAATGCCATCTTGATGTTGGTTGTATGCATCCTGCAAAGAAATCTTATTTAAAAAATCCCATCGACATATACTATTTAGTTCTTCGAGGTATTTGCGGGTACTATCTTCATCTAACATTTTCGGTATTTCTGTTTTTGATGACTTTTTTTGATATCTTTTTGTTTTATGGTTTATTTGGAATGTCCCTCTTACAAATCTAAGATCTATCGAAATTAAAGTTATTTAAAACCGAAACATCTTTTAGGATTGTTTTTTTTTATTGATGATTATAAAATCAATCTCATTTTTTATTATCCCGTTTGGTGACCTCCAAGTCCACTTCCTATTTTTATTTTGCGCAAATAAGCTGTTTCCGACACACAGACCATGTTGCCACAACCATGTTATAAGCCTTTCTCCTCCTTCGTTTCTTTCTCCAAATCCATAATTCTCCATTATCAAATCTTCGTTGTCTTTTTTAAAACCAACTTTAGCATTGAAATCTCGTATTATACACATTAATTCTGATTTGAAATAATGGTAAGCTTGGTCCATATCTTTGTAGAATTTTTCTATTGTTTCCATTGAGGCTGTTTCTGTTGGTGCGTAGATTTGAATAATTGATAATTTTGAGTTCGAAATCTTAATTTGAAGCGCTGCTACCCTTTCGTTGTAGAAACTAATTTGCTCAATGTTGTTTCTCCATTTTTTGTTTATTAAGAATCCAACTCCATAGAGTCCTTTCGTTTCTCCTTTGAATCCAAATAGATTACCGTTTTCCTTTTCAATTAGCTTTTCGCCAAATATTCTTGTTTCAGAGAGAACAACAATATCCCACTTGATTTTGTTCAACGCGTTTTCCAATTCGATATGTCGATCTTTATCTTTTAGAGTGCGTACGTTAAAAGTGCATATGTGGACATCTTTTGCTTAATCTTCAATTTTATTTTCGGTTTCTGTTATAATGTTGTTTTGTTTTTTAAGGATATATTTTTGGGTAATTATGACGTTCCTATACCTTCGTATTGAATAAAAGTCCTTTTGGAGTTGAAGTGGCTTGAATTCTTAATTTGAGCGAAGTATTTATGTTCAAACCAGAAATAGGTATTCTTTTAGGCAATTTGTATCATGACAATTTGGTTCAAGTTTATGAAAATTATTACATGAAAGTGTTTATTATATTTAAAATGCCAAAAATAAGAAAATATACAAATATGGCCTTTTTTCAGAAAACTTCAACATCACATTATTTTGAACAAATACAAAATTGCTTCAAATAAGGTTATTTCAATTGGCGCGTGTAGATTTTGGCGACATGTGGCGGCCATGTTGTCAAATGCCAAATCACCATGACGAGTTACACGATTGAAAAGCACGTCCAATTGATACAACTTTATTAACAAAATGAGTGTTCGTTATTGCAAACGTTGCGCCCATTTTACTGTAGACGTGGTGGGCCTTCACAGTCGACTATTCAACGTTTGGTGGCCAAATTTGAGACGACCGGTTTGGAAATCAATCAGCTAAAATTCGTACGTCAAAGGAATGCAATATCAGCCGAGAACATCGCCTTTCGCAGACTTCAGCTTGGCTAATTTTGCGTTGGGACTTCAGCCTACACTCGTACAAGATCCAACTGACCCAGGAGCTAAAAGTTCATGACCATGGACAACGCCGTTTCGCTTCGTCTTTAGCGACGAGGCGCATTTTTGGGTGAATGGCTTTGTTAACAAGCAAAATGCCGTATATGGGACTACCCGAACCCCCACGAAATTTAGCAGGTGGAAATGCATCCTCAACAAGTTTCCGTTCGGTGGGGATTTTGGGCCTTCAGTGGCGTCCGTTCTTTTTCGAAAAAGACGTAGGTTAGGTGTGGTGAGCCTTTCAGAACGATGATAACCAATTTCTTATGGCCCAAATTGAACCATATGGACCTAGATGGCATGTGGTTCCAGCAGGACGGCGCTACGTGCCACACATTAGACGCCACGATAAACTCTATATATCTCGCAGAGGTAACTTGCGATAACAAACCACAATCGACCGATGTCCTTAAGGTGAAAATGACACAGGCCATCGCTCAAATTCTATACGGAAGAGTCATTGAAAATTGGACCACTTGGATCCGTGCCACAGTAAGAAGCCGAGGCCGAAACTTTAGCTAAGTGTACACGATTGGTAGATCTTACAATACTGTCAGTGAAAAAAATGCTTACAATGAGTTAACAACCGTGTACTCTTACAATTAATTGTCCGAAAATGTATCTGACAATGAATTGTAAGACGAGAAATTGTAAGGTATTTGATAGTCGTGTACACACACAATTTATAGTCAGGAGCAGGCCTGCCAATTTTTATCGTTGTCTGACGTTTTTTGATAATGAAGAAATTGTCAGATGTACTTTTTTTAACATCATACAATTTTTTCACTGTCAGACAATTTGCAGTGAATTTGGAATTTGATTTTAGTGGTGCACTGAGGTTAATTTTTACAATTTTACTATTTAACATCGAAAGGCCATCCGCCTCAGCAATCTGCAAATAAACTTAAAAAAAAACAAAAATCCTGTATAAGAAGAAGGTTGAAGTGAATATGGTCACACGACACAACTTTGAAGTTAATTCAAGAAATTGAGATGCGACGTAGTCTGTGGGATGCTGGACGCCCCGACTATAAATTGCCAAAAGAATTTTAATGGCAAGAAGTAGCAGATGCTGTAGGAATGACCATAACGGAATGCAAGGGCAAATAGGCGAATCTGCGCACGACATTTAATTCCAATCTCGAAAAACATCGGAAAAAAAGTCAGGCCAAGGTGTAAATGAAGCAGTTTCCATAACCTGGAAATGACAATTATCAACCAATGAGCTGCCAATTAGTTTTATATGTACACATATGGTACAAAATATAACAATCTGAATCTCTTGCAATTTATTGGTAGGTATGCAGCCAATTATCTGACAATAAATTGTCAGCCAACTTCTGACAGTAAATTGTAAGAGATTGGTAGATTTTCTACCAACCGTGTATACACACACAACTAATTGTTAACTCATTGGTAGGTAATTGTCAGACAATGTCAGCTCTGACAATATTGTAAGATCTACCAATCGTGTACACTTAGCTTTTCTTTGGCATTTTTTCGTCTATTACTGGACTATATGAGCAATTAAAAACAAGAGTACGCAAGCTATCAAGAAATTTACACTGGCCAAGAGGGGACAAAACAGGTACCTTTTGCAAGTGATAAAACATCAATCACATATTACGAAACTTGGGTAAAAAAAAGAGAGATATCGGTCCGCAATTCAGTGTTCTCAAAACTTGGCATGAAGAGGGATTTTTGTATTTAAGCGAAGCAGAGCTGCTCTTATTATTCATAAGAACCACCGCAATATTGCAATCCGACAGCGGCGTACCTAGCCAGCTGCCAGCATTCCAAGATCTCAAGACAGTTTCCAGATTAACACATACCTGCAGCAAGGTTGAAAACTTTAACCATTATTATAGAAAATTCAAAAGGCTATCAAATCTTAAATTTAATCATGAAAGTGGATTGTTCCTCTTCCTTTCGCAATGACAGTGCTCTCTTATATTTTTGGAATGAAAGCCAAAAAATATTTCTATACACATTTAAATATTCGTTTAGAGTTCATAGACTACACAAACTACATAAACTTCAACGTCTTTCTTTTCAAATGTCAAGCGAAAAACGAAAAATGGAAAATACAACGACGCCTCTAAGTGCAACGGAAGATGTTTAAATTATTTAAAAGTTTCTTTTTTGTTGTTGTATGAATCAGGAAGAGAAACATTCGTAATTCCACGAGAAACTTTTTGACCATTTTTGGGTGTATATGTTTTTGAAGTATGATAAGTTCTGTAGTCTTAATAGCAAGAACAAAACTGATAGCTCTAAGATATATCAAAATGGTTTGATCCTGAAAAATTTAATACTTTTATCTTGAAGATAAAATAGTTCATACTGAAAGCTGTAACTAATTTTAAATTAAAATTATTCACCTATAAGCAAATACTGTCAAAATATTCTTTCTAAAGGGTCCGCCAAATAACTTCTTTTTTTTTGAAAATGGCGCAACACATCGATTGTAGCTTCGGACTTGTTTTTAAAAGGACGAAAATGTATGTTTATTGTACAAAAAATCCGCTTATTTGGAAACATTACATAATATCTATAGATTGGTGATTCAAAAAAAAGTTCGTTTTTGTAACTAAATATTAGTTTTCGCCATTAAAAAAAAAAAACATATGCACGACTTGATCGCACGAACTTGCTCTTGTGGTTAAATACTGTGTGTAACCCCACATTGAAGATTAAAAGAGTCAAAAGTATTAAAAAATTGAATTTTTGTTTGATTTTTTTTTGTTTATTAAAATTTTTTTTTTTTAAATTGCATTTATTGTTTAAACTATTGAGAAGCATCAGACTACAAATTTATAACAAAATCGGCCTAACCATGGCAAAGATATACGAAAATAACTCAAAAATAAGACTATTTTCTCAAAAAAACGTGGAATACTTAATTCCGTTGTGTGAATTTTTTGAGAATAATCTGAAATGCAGTTTGCTTACAATTGACTTGGTTATTTCAGGTACGAAGTTTAATCAAAATCGTTAGAGCCGTTTTCGAGAAAATTTGAAGAAACCAAAATATTTGTATGGCAGCTACTCGTTCTAGATGAGCTAAAAGAAAAATTCGAATTTTTCCTCTAGAGAATCACATAAAAATGCTCGGTACCATATTTGATGCAAATCGGTTCACCCATTTAGGCTCTAGCTCAAATTACAGTAGACGCACCGACGCACCGACGCACAGACGCACAGACGCACAGACGCACAGACGCACAGACGCACAGACGCACAGACGCATAGACGCATAGACACACAGACCGACCGACGGCATGACGAAACCCACTTTTTCGGACTTCTCGATTATCGTAGTGTTAGTTTTGATTATAACCTCGAAATTATTTTTTTTACACGAATCCAATACTTGCCTTTAAAGCAAGTAAAACGTGCAAAAATCAGATATAGGCTTCATATATCAGCCATTTTAGTTGAATTGAGCTTTTGACAGGGTCCTGAGCGTATTGACAAGATTCTCACTAGTCAACTTCCAAGTGAGACCGCCGCGCAGGGAGGAAACGCTAAATTTTTATTGACTTAAGGCTATTAAAAGCTATTTTGAATATTTATTATTTTCAGAATAATGGGTGGGATACTATCTGGGCTAGAGGATTTATGTATAACAACATTAAGGTCCTTAAGAGCTCTAGCCAAGAAATTATTTACGCTCTCAAGTACATGTGGCGTCATAACACATACCTACTGATAGCAGAGTCGAAATAACTGGAAACTTTGCTACAAGCAAATTGGATTTCTCTAACGAGCTAACAGGAGTGATATGGAATGATGATGTAATTAAGAACGAGAGTAGAAATCTCAGACGAAGAAATATTTCATACATTGTTTTTTACAAAAATGACCAGACATTTTTACTACCTTTGGACACTGTTGAATTGTTTGCCTTAATTTTTGGTCATACAAATATTTGATTAAGGCCGTCAAATAAGGCCGTTACAGGTCTTACTAATTTCTAATTTGAACTAATTCTAGTTTTTCTCATAGTAGGATTGGGTTTATAACTTCGGAAACTTCTTTCTCTGACCCTGATAGCCTCTTAACAGCTCAAACCAAACCATGAATTTTTTTTTGGTTTGAAATATTGTTCCCTATTTATGGGATTAAATTCATTCATTTGGAAATGAATTAACTTTGTAATCATATCTGCAGTGGAGTCCTGAAGAAATCGTTGAGACCATCCCAGTTGGCTTTCTTGTACTGCCAAATGGTTCTCATATGGGTTTTCTCTTTAACTGAGTTTTATTGGGACGAAAAATTTGCAAATATGACAAATGGCGAATTGAGCTGCAACTGCAACTGCAACATCGGGTATTAGCGTTGGCTCATGCACAAGCTTAGTCAATTGGTTAAACTTAGCAAAGATACCTAAACATATACCTTTCTTTCATGGGTTGTGTTTTCAAGCTAGTTCTTCTTTCATGGGTTGTGTTTTCAAGGTAGTTCTATTTGCAAGTTTAATGCTTGCCATGACCTTTTTTGTAACAATCAAATTCAGAATCACATGACATTTGGCCATCTGCCCAATTACTGACTTTGAAGAACATTTTCCGCATGCACACATAATGTCCTTCATACGTAAGAAGAACACATCCTGCATGTGCAGATGCAATTACATCAAGATTTCTTAGGAAATTCAATTTATATCCCTATGAAATGAAATTTTTTGAGTTTTTTTTATCCCCACAATTTAAAATGGGAGTAGATATTTTTCCTTTTGTTTTCTAGAACATATAATAATGCAGATATTTATATAACGGGTGATTTTTAAGCTGGTTTGGTTTTGGCAACACTGGTTTTGACAGCTGACGTGTGTTTAGTACCTTGTGTCACTGTCAAACAGCTTCAGTTTGGTTTGCAATTTAACCATGGATCGTCTTACAAATGAACAACGCTTGCAAATTATTGAATTTTACTATCAAAATTCGTGCTCGGTTCGAAATGTTCATCGCGCGCTGCTTCCATTTTATGGTGTTCAGCGATGAGGCTCATTTTTGGTTGAATGGGTACGTAAATAAGCAAAATTGCCGCATTTGGAGTGAAGATCAGCCAGAAGCATTGCAACAGCTACCAATGCATCCCGAAAAAGCCACTGTTTGGTGCGGTTTATGGGCCGGCGGCATTATTGGGCCTATTTCTTCAAAGATGATGCGAATCGCAGCGTTACTGTCAATGGTGAACGCTACCGAGCGATGATAACAAACTTTTTTTTGCCCGAAATGGAAGTTCTTGACTTGCATGATATGTGGTTTCAACAAGACGGTGCCACATGCCACACAGCACGCGAAACAATGGCGCAATTGCGAGGCGAGTTTGGTGAATTTTAATTTCACGTTTCGGGCCGGTCAATTGGCCGCCTAGATCGTGCGATTTGACACCATTAGATTATTTTTTGTGGGGGTATGTCAAGGCTAATGTCTATAGGGACAAGCCCGCTTCGATTGACGCACTGGAAGCCAACATCCATGCATTCATTCGTGAGATACCGGCCGATATGTGTGAAAGAGTATGCCAAAATTGGACTCAGCGGATGGGCTACCTGAGACGCAGCCGCGGTCAACATTTGCATGAAATTATCTTTAAACATTAAATTGCAAGGTTCAAACTATCGATTCAAATAAATATTTCATTCATTTTTTCGAATTTTTTGTGTTTTTTTTTAAAAAAAAGTTCTAAACCTCTTAAAAAATCACCCATTATAATGAGTCCTATATTTTGTTCAAGAAGAAGTTTATTCAAAATATCTTTCCTAGACGAGCTAAAACAAACATATAAATATTTCCTCTAAGGAATTGAGTGTGTGAAGTAAGCCCAACTTTTTAAATTTGTTATTTTTGAAAGTCGCTTCAGGTTTTTCCAGAATTTCGGTTTCTTAAAATTGGAAAATTTCAAAAACATCTTTGAAATTTTTCATACAAAAAATCAATTTTAAGAAACAAATACTGGAACAATTTAGAATAGTTCTAAAACAACCTGGAACAATTTTTTGAATTATTTTTGATTTGTAAAAAGGTTGGCCAGAACAAGTATAATTATGATATTATCATTTAAAGTGTTTTTTTTTCGGGTAAATATCTTCATTTTTCAATATTGTTGGATGAATCTTTGGGGCACTTGGGTTTGAGTGATTTTGAACTTGGAAACTTTTGATTTTTTTTGTTTTTGAAAAATGGGGCTAAAGGAGCTGGCGATGTTTTCTTTTTTTTTAAATTCGATTTTATGGTGATAATAAGGGACACAATATTTTCTTAACACATGTATTTATATCATCAACAAATAATATGAATCAAATTTTTTTTTTCTATAAAATGTTTGAGAGCCGATTTTTGCATTTTTGAAAAAAAATATTTGAAAGCCTTATCCTTAAAAATAGGCCTTCGACATCTTTAATTTCTTGGAACAATGTTCAGAACACTTTTTGAAACCTAATTAAAATTAATTATTTCGAATTTTGGCCATAAATTTTGAAATTTTGAACATAAGTTCCAAATACTTGGAGTAATGTTCTGAACAACTAGAGAAATCTAGAACAATTTTCAAAATTTTATTTTTTGAAAAAAGGTGCTAGGTCTAAGACCCCTATTTTTGACTATTTTGGTTTAATAAATTAGAACAAAATCCGAAACAACCTGGAAAAAATTTCAAAAGTAACAAAATCAGAAAGATGGGGCAAACTAACGCTATTACATAATCCTGTTTTGTACCAAACATATACATATGTATGTGCCCTATATCTAGGTATAGAGCAGCTGGGATGGTATGTCAAAAACCTTGTCGAGTTTTCGACATTTTAGACACGTCGAATCTTTGGTATATATCGGGTCGTTCATTTTTTGGTTTCAAGTTGGTAGCGCTGGCATTTGACACCTGTCAAACTCAGCTATCTTTTGAAGCATCATATAATATAAGTTGTGTATTTTCCATTTACTATAATGGATCGCTTCACAATCGAACCAAGCGTTAGAATTATTAAAACTTACTTTTCGCGCATTACGTGACGATTATGGTCGTCATAAACGACCGACTATGCAAGCAATTGGTAAAATTGTGGAGAAATTTGAAGAGAGAGAATGATGTCGTAAGGCCTATGCATCATCGTAATGCACGCTTAGTCGAAAATATTTCTGCTGCAAGTGCAAGTGTTGCTGATGATCCGAATTTACAGCTACAGTCGATTCGGAGCGATTTGGTCGAATGACTAAACCGGCGGCGAGGCGATTTATTCATTTATTCATATTATATTTTAAAATTGATATAACAAGATTCAATCTTTAATAAATATCTACTATTGAACTTACGAAAATAGTTAAAAAAATAACTGAGATTGAAAAAAAAAGATTTCATAATATTAAACTGTAAAAATTTAACTTTAGATTTTAATAATTAATTCATCCTCATACTCAGTAAGAAAAACAATTTGAAAATTTTAGAAGTAGGAACAGTGCGAAGACAACTTCCTTCTGAAAGTTTCTGATGAAGAATTCGTGTGGAAGATTGTTACACGAATGAATTGTTGATATAAAGAATGATCTCTCAGAAATAGAGTGTGAGAACCTAGGATGAATAATTTTACGGCCTCTTCTAGATTGAGTAAATTGGAGCTTTTCACTGAGATAGTCAGGACACCTTCTATGAATGATATTATGAAGCAAAAGGATATTTCGGAAATGTATGCAATTATCAAGACTCATACCAACAAGGGAAGTGTGATACACTGGAATATCTAGGTATATTAAAAATAAACCGTATACAGTAATTAAATGCTACATTAAATTTGTACTTGCAATCATAATCTAAGGATGGACAGACAGAGCAATAATGTATAAAAAAGGGTAAAAGCAGGGGCCAAATTACGGCATCAGTGACTGATCGAGTGAGTGCCATCAGTGATCGAATGAACGAGTAAAACTTATGGGGATGATGACTCCATAACGTGAGCGGTAATGCCAAACTCACATAATTCATTCACGTATTACTCGATAACTGATGCGGTAATTCGACCCCAGGCTTTTCTTAATGAATAAAGTCCATAGCACATTATTTTCCTAACCACATCTGAAACAGCGTTACGACAGGTTAATTTGGACCAATTAAAAATTTTTAAAAGGTCTTAATTCATTCTTGTAATGCAATTATCTGACAAACCGATTGCACGAAAACAGTATAGAAGAACATCGTCTGCATAGGTATGAATCGAAAAATAACGAACGACTTCGGGGAGGCCATTAATGAACAATGAAAACAAAATGGGACCTAAAATGGAACCTTGAGGTACTCTAGAATTAATAATCACAGGATCAGAGAAACCATTAACAGTAATGACTAATGACCTTTATGATTTTCATTTCTGAGATAAAGGGTCCGCCAAATAACTTCTTTTTTTTAAATGGCGCAAATCATCGAGTGTAGCTTCGGCTGTGTGGCACGTAGCGCCGTCCTGTTGAAACCAAATGTTGCCAATATCCTCCTCTTCAATGTTTGTGAACAAAAATTCGTTCAACATGGCCCGATAACGATCGCCATTGACTGTAACGGCCACTCCTTGCTCATTTTCGAAAAATGGCCCAATTATGCCCCTGGAACAAAATCCGCACCAAACAGTGACTCGTTTTGGGTGTATCGGCTTTTCAATGTATGCGTGCGGGTTTTCTGTACCCCAAATGCGACAATTTTGCTTGTTTACTACCCGCCAAGATCAAAATGAGCTTCATCTGAAAAGATGATTTTTTGGCCAAATCGGCATCTTCTCTAAGTCGATCGCAGGCCCACTTAGCGAAGCGTATACACAACCACATTCGTTCAGCGGAAGGATAAAACTAATTATCTGTCAAATCAGACATGAGTTAAGTGTTACCATTCACGAAATAAGCACTAGTTGAAAAAAAAACGTTAGATGGCGGACCCTTTATTTACTAAGAAGTCGAATAGCTCGAGAAGAGATTAAATTGAATTTATTTTTAAGCTTATTTAGTAAACTTGTGTTATCAATGCTATCAAATGCTTTGGAAAAATCTAAGAGCACCATTATACCAAACTTATCAGAATCTAGAGGTTCGCGAAAATCAGATGTTACTTCTAAAACAGCTGATTGATAACTATGTTTACTCCGAAAACCCGATTGCCACTGAGAGAGCTTGTTATGTAAAGTAAGATAAAATAGAATTTGATCATTCAAAATCTTTTCGAAAATTTTTCCCAAAAATGGCAATAAGCTTATTGGTCTAAAATCAGATGGTTTAGATGAGTTCACTTTGTTTTGGCACTGTTATCACTTTTGCATTCTTCCATTGTTCAGAAAATACTCCACTAAAAATACAAACATTCAAAATGTGCAATATATACGGTAGCACAATAAAAAGAATCAATTTGATGAATTTCTGTGAAATTGAATTCGGTCCTACAGCATTTGACTTGATTGAACGAATGGCTTTGTTAACAGAATCCGTATCAACACACTTGAATCAAAATGAATTTTCATTTTCGGGTTCATCAGACACAAGTCTGTCAAAGCTCTTCAAATCCAGAAATCTCACCATAACTTCAAAACTGCTGCTGTACAGGACCATGGTCCTGCCAGTACTCACATATGGATCCGAGACTTGGGTGCTTAGCAAAAGGCACTCCGACCTTTTAGGCGCGTTCAAGAGAAAAGTCTTAAGGAGAATTGTTGTCCCCATATGTGAGGAAGGACGATTCCGGAGACGGTACAATCATGAATTGTACGCAATCTACCTTGAAGCGGATATCGTGAAAAAAATTAAGCTCGGTAGACTCCGGTGGGCAGGGCACCTAGCTCGCATGAGCGAAGATGAACCTGCTCGGAAAGTTCTTTGTGGTACATTCTATGGTAGACGATAGCGTGGTAGACCATGCTTGCGCTGGAGAGATGGCGTAGACCAGGACGCCCGGAGCCTTGGCGTGCGCAACTGGATGGCGGCGGCTACATACAAGTTAAAAAAAATTCGTGTCAAATACCATCTTTTCTTTTGCTTTATTTCCTTTTCTTTCTTTTATTTTATTTTTCTTTTCTTGAACTATCATGTACCTACCTACTGAGGAAAAAGAAGGTGTATTTCATTTCGTTTGCATGTTATTTATATATTTTAATTAAACTTTATAGTGTTGTAAATCTCTTTGAGTCAATACGTGTGCAATTTACGTTTGTATGGTATGTGTGTCTCAGCCTATACGAATAAATAGAGATTTTGTGAGTTTATATTTCATTGTTGAAATGAAACACTTTAACAACAATTATTACCATACAGGGAATAGCCCTTAAGTTTTAGTTTAAGTGGCACTAAACTTGTACAAATTGTTAAGACTCATGTTATTATACTTAATGCGACATAAAGTTCCACAATTATAAATAAGGACAACATATTTACGTAGGTAGTTTGAAAATTCACTTTCTTTTCTCTGATATCATTTTATTACGTTTTCCTTAATCATGCGTTTACGTAAGTCATAATAAATGTTAATTAATTTTGTCACGTAATTCTCTATACCTATACTTACTCTGCCTACTTAGGTAATTTAAAAACATGCCAAAAGATGAAAAAGCCTTTAGGAAGAGAATAACCCCGTTAATATAAAAATGCTATGCTCGTGTCGTCTTGTGATGTTCATGCTGCCGTTATACCTACCCGTAAAGTTAATTAACTCTTCATGATGGTATTTTTTTTTTTAATTTGTTTATTCATTTCTAACATGACATTGCTTTTTTTTTTAAGTCAAGTCCAGCCAAGGGAATTAGAACAAAGCAGGTAGATTGGCAAGCTTACAATAAAAAAAAAGAAGAAGTTTAATAATAATCTGAACCCTTTTTATAATTAATAATTAAAAAAAAAATATCTTGCCTTAGTCTCAGTATCATTAATAACATTTTATGAATTCACTTTTTAAGTAATTATTTAATTTTAAATATGTCAAATTTACCTATGGAAGTATCTTGTATCCATTTGCTCACCCAACAAGAGAGTTGATTTTTCGAACAAAAATTTTCTAGAAAGAAGGAGCATAGCTTATTGAGATTCCAAATAACAATTATTATTCTCTGTTGGATCGAGAAAAAAATGTCGTTTGTGTCAACCTCAACTAAACCCTTATTATTCTGAGAAAAAAAAACTGTAATCATTGACATGCCAATTTATTTTATTAGCATCTAAGCAATGTTCTTAAAATTGTGTTGTTACCTGGCACTTTCTTGCATTAACGAAGCCAAAAGTTGGAACTATTTATATAATATTAGGCAGAATCTAAAATCGAAGTTATGAACGATTCACAGCTTATCATGATTATTAGTTGTGGATCGTCCTTTTAAGAAGCCCCTTTGCTTAGTGGAAAAATTGACTAATGGTTGGTATGAATAAAAAGGAGCACCTGCTCAAAACTCGACCTTTAAGAGCAGGTGCTCGATTTTATATGAATAAAACACTTGAGAAGGTGCTCAAGGATTGAGCATCTACGTGTTTGATGAGATCCTCCTCAAAATAAAGCACCTGCTCCATTATAAGGTATGAATAAAGCAAAGCACGAACTCCGTCTAAAGGAGCACCTGCTTCTATTTGTGAGTTAGCTCATTTGATTGCTCAACGTTGAAGTAAAAAGCTCTTTATATTTTTTTTCCATAAATGGGGAATTCATGCCAATTTTAAACGGCAAGGTCAAATTTTATAAAAGAAGAAGAGAAGGATTTTGAAATTATTTTGGCTTCTATACAGGTTCAACAAATAAAATGTGGATGTCTTGGTGAATGATTTTCTTGAGAATAGTTCAGAAACAATGGGTAGTGCCTTAACAAGCATTGAAAAATACGAATTTTCCTTCACCTATGTAGGTGATACAGAGGTTTTCCAACTGGAATTGGAGAAAACATTGGAGTATAGACCAGTCGACGGTCTCTAAAACTGTTTCCCTAGTAAGTAAGTGCGGCAATAATCCCGAAGTCAAACCATTGGATCAAATTCCCTGCAACTGCTGAAGAACTGCAGAATGCAAAACGCGAATGGCAAGAAAAATACAACTTTCTTTCAGCAATTTGACTGTAGGTACTTATCTTCCTATATCATCAAACCAGTTGTCCATGGGGACGAGTACGTTAACAGAAAAGGATTCCATTGCGATCTATTCGGAGCAATTTCTTATAATAACTTATACCAACCATTATACCAAACCAACCATAGGGTTAAATGAAGTGCGAACAATAGTTACTTACTTGAAGTGTCTATACTAAAGGTTTTGGCTGTGTTTTATTTTAATTTTTTTTGGAAGATTTTTTACAGAGTTATTGAGTGATTGATTACCCAGTTTTTTAAAAGCTTAATTAGAGCGAAACACAATTAAAAACAATACCGAATGAAATAAAAGTTTACGTTTGGCTTTTTTATAAATCATAGAAATGAGTTGCAAATACAAAAAAAAACAATTGAATTTGACTCGTTGTATGAGAGCACCTAATCCATATTCCATATGAAGGTGGAGGTGCTCACACTGGTTGGAGTATAATTTTATTCATACAAAACGCGGCGCAGGTACTTTTTTTTAGCACCTTCTCTGATTCTTATGGAGCACCTGCTCTGAGAACGTGCTCCGTTGTATTCATATCACCCAATTGGTAGTACGTGTGTACTACCCGTCACCCAACTTGAACTACTTGTCTGGCTGATGGATATACCCGGTTTCAACTAAACACTACCTGCATTTTAGGAGGCCTCAAAGAAAAATGAAGGCTAAAATTGGATAAGAGAAATAGAATAGGTTGGTGCAAGTTGTTGTGGTAAATTTCTTGCTAATATTGAACAAAGTGTTCAAATGAAACTTCTTACTAACCTTACTCCTATTGCATACTTTTTTTTTGTAAAATTTGAGTAATTGGGTTTTTCAAAACTCTATTCCAAGATAGTCAATCACATACCCCGGTTCATCCCCCGCAGTAGTTGGGTTTAAATCTTGATCCGAGGATGAACTGCTTTTGTTCAATTAACCTTAATAAGACCATGTATTGTTCAGTAGTGAGATAAACCAGACTTAGGTAACACTGGACATGAATTAGTCTACAGTTAACTTAAGATAACGAGTTTTTTAGTGGAGGATAAAAGAATATAAGGCCTAACAAACTCGGGGGATAAAACAAACAAACACACGTATCTTTTCAGTCATTTCAGAGTTAGCCCACCAAAATGGATGAATGAATTTGGGTTTGACTTAGATCGAAGTTACATATTTTTCTCTAACCTACAAACCATCATTCTATCTACCGCCGCACATCGCCCTCAACAACGACCCGCAGTCAGCGGATACACAGTTCATCGTCATAAAGCCAGATATACGAACATAATATGATTAGACGAGTTTTTTTGCACCTTTATAATTCACACTTACTCCTGCCCACAGGTAGGTATGATAAGTGAAGGTGTAATTTGTATGGGAATTCGTCTTCTGCCGTTACCAGTGTTGCCGTTACCATTCTCTAGTACGAAGGGAGTAGTACCAGGAAACACACTGCTGAGTGCGTGGTGCAGTAGATAGTAGTTTTTAAGGTTGGCAACTCTGCTGTGAAAGTGATTTGTTCAATTTTATTACCATTCCCGCAATTTATTTTATTTATATAGTAAATATTACAATTTTTTTACAAATTAATTAAAAATTTTTTAACTACGTTTTTTTCCCATTTAATTATCGAAAAAGTATAAATAAATCAGGTAAAAATAGTTATATTTGCCCGTTTAATAATTTTTGATACTACCCAACCTGTCACATGACCGATAACAAGCGAAAATTAAACCAAACTTCTCCAGAAGAAAATCACAATTCCAAAACGTCATTTATCAGCAGAACATCAAAACTTAATAAAATACCATCAACTATGTCCATCTCTGAATCCGATCTCCATAAAATTAAAGCAATAATTGATGAATCCCTTCATACTGAACTTAAAAAAGCAACCGCCAAGTTAGCTACGAAAGACGACCTCATCACTTTAAAAGCCGAGATTAATTCGTTGCAAGCACAAAATGAACATTTATCCAGACAAATAAAACAGTTTGAAACTAGGTGCAGTATTTTGGAGGAAGAACTGGAGATGCAAGGACGTGAAGCAAAAAGAAAGAACATTATCCTCACTTTTCCCAACGATCATGTTGACATACAAACAAAGATAAATTCAATCACCCAGCTCCTGCTTGGTGAACCTTATCAAATAACAGATTCAACGAAGTTGAGTGAAAGTGAAAATATAATTAAAGTTAAAATTAAAACTGGATCTAACGAAAGTGCCATGCAAATGCTCCAGAACTCTTATAAGTTAAAAGGCACAGGTGCCTATATTCAACGTGATCTCACAAAACAATCACAACAGAAACGTCGTATCCTTCTCAACTACCGAAAAATCAACAAATCAAAAAACCCATCAGAAAGAATACAAATTAAAAACAACTCTTTATTGGTATCTAATAAATTATTTATTTTGAACAATAATAATATTCTACAATATAAAAATGAAGACGGAGAGAAACACCTGCGAGATATGTTCGGCGAACTTGATTTCAAAGATGTCAAACTGGTAATGATGTCAAATAGACGTCACAATAATTGGTCGAAACCAGATGCTGATGCTACTATACCAGTAATGCCACTTTATCAAAACTTATCAAGCTCTAGTACGTTAGCACGAAATTGAGAATGTGATGCCGTCAGCTCAGTATCTTTATTTACTTGTAATATTTTATCTTATAACGTGTCAGGTCTTAATAATAAATTATTATATGTAGTTTTTTTTAATTATGTCAAAGTTTTTGATATATTTTGTTTGTATGAAACACATGTTAGTTACGAAAATTTAAACAAATTCACAAAATATTTTAATGGTTATAAACTTGTCTCAAATGCAGCAGTTAGAACATTTACAAAAGGACGCGCAAGCGGCGGAACTCTTTACGGAATAAAAACATCGCTATTGAAACTCTACGATTTTGAAGAAGTTGAAGGTTCCACCGTTATAAAAATTTTAAATAGAAATGATATGTACATCATTCCATTCTATATAAATTGTAATAAATGGACCGATGACTATGAACGTCTTAACAACATTATGTTACACCTTGCAAACAAACATGTATTAGTAATCGGAGATTTTAATGCAAGAACCAGCAATCATCAAACTACCTCAATCCGTAACACATACAACCCTACTATAAACAACGAAAGGAGAAATTCGAAAGACGGTGTATGCAATCAAAATGGTGTAAGCTTACTAGATTTATTTCAGATGTACGATTTTAAAATTTTAAACGGATGTACTGATGGAGATACTGAAGGGCACTACACTTTTATTGGAGGTCAAGGTAAATCTGTCATTGACTATTGTGCGGTAAACAATGATTGGAATGATTTAGTATCCAAATTTGAAGTACAATGTAAGAACTTTTCCGATCACTTACCTATTACTGTGGAATGGTCAAATGAAGTGTCATCAGAGCAGAAGAGCCTCAAACTATTGCCTCGGTTAAAATGGAAACAAGATGATTTACTAATTTATCAAAGCAAGTTGAACAACAATCTTTTAAGCCTAACCGCGTTAAATAAGTCAGCTGAAGTACATTCCAACCAACTTATTTCCTGTATAAGGAGCTCTTCAACAAACACCGTTACAAATAAGTGCAAGAATTTCAAACATAAGTGGTTTGACAATGAGTGTATGAACGCCCGTAAAAAATCATTTGCTCTTTTTAATGCGATGAGAAACTCCAACTACATCTATCAAGATCTGAAAAAATGGTATATCGAATCAAATTCTTATTATAAAAATTTATGCATAAAAAAGAAAACGGAGTTCGATAACAAACAAGCTCTAACACTTAGTCTAACAAAAGACTCGAAAGAGTTTTGGAAGGTGGCCAAGGAAATCAATGGAGCAAACTTTATTATAGGTACAGGTGTATCTGCTGAAGATCTTGCGAACCACTTCAAAAGCCTACTTTATGGAAAATCTGTTCTCCTCTATTCACATGCTGAGCCTTTTTATTCTGATGAGATCCTTGATAGTGAAATAACCTTAGATGAAGTGCAAGCTATTATCCTTAATTCGAAGAACGGTAAAGCACCTGGTGAAGACGGAATTCCATACGAATTTTTCAAAAATGCTTCTCCTGCGTTTATATGTCAACTCAAATCACTTTTCAATAAAGTTTACCTGAATGAAGATATCCCTACTTCGTTTAAAACGTCAATCATTTTCCCGATCCATAAAAAAGGAGATTTGAATAATGTAGAAAATTATCGCGGAATCTCATTCATGAACGTAATGGCTAAACTGTTTTGCGGTGTACTCGCTAACAGGCTGGAAAGATGGGTAGAAACCAACAACATTCTTTCGGAATTTCAAGCTGGGTTCAGGAAAGGTTACTCAACAGTGGACCATATTTTTACACTGACATCTATTGTGAGAGCATATCAAGCAAGAAACAGAAAAATATACGCATTATTCGTTGACTTCAAGTCAGCGTTTGATCTTGTGAATCGAAACGCACTTTTTTACAAACTCTCGCAACTGGGTATATCCACAAAGTTCATACATGTTTTGAAGGAGATGTATGCAGATTCAAAAGCAGCTGTCTGGGATGGTGCACACTACTCAGAATGGTTCGAAACAGATACTGGAGTGAAGCAAGGATGTCTTCTAAGCGCTCTTCTGTTCTCATTATTTATCAACGATGTAGTAACACAACTACCAGGAGGAATTCGAATTGTTGAAAAGAGTGTTAATGTACTTTTATATGCTGATGACCTAGTGCTACTGTCAGAATCACCTGAAAATCTTCAATTGATGATTAACCGCTTAGCCGAATATTGCAGTAAATGGGGGCTCCTTATCAACACCGACAAATCAAAAGTGATGTTGTTCTCTAGATCTAACCGAAAACAAAACACACGTAGTTGGAATTTCAATGGAAACCGATTGGAGATAGTGGACGAGTACAAGTACCTGGGAGTTAAACTAAATAAGACTATTGATTTCTCCAAACACCTCGATGAGAAAGCCAAATCATCCCAAAGCTTGATTAATTTATCTTGGAAGTCCGTCTTCACAAACGAACACATCATACTTTCTGCTAAGTATAAAATATTTAGTGCTGTTGTTAAATCTACACTCTGCTACGGATCGCAAGTATGGGGAGTTTATGAGCACGATGTGTTAGAAAAGTTCCATCGAAATTTTTTGAAAAAACTGTTTAACCTTCCGCTAAATACACCAAATTATGCATTATATCTGGAAACGGGTCTTCCTAAACTTTACACAAGTACCCTTAAGTCGCAGGCGGACTACATCGTTAAGGTACTGTCCCTTCCAGACGACCGTTTACCAAAAAAAATGGCTCTTTACGAAATGAGGAACAAAGACTGGTGGGTGCTGAAGTGGAAAAGCTTAGGACAAGATTGTGGTGAAGTAGTGACGTTAGATCCTCACAACTTAACTAATCTAAAGGAACAGTTTTACCACATCATTCAATCATACGAAAACTCAGCACGTGTTGCGCTCCTAATAGAGGCTCGTAAATCAGAAAGCAGAGTATTATATTCACAACTCAGACATAATTTAATGGAAGCAAACTACTTCAACGATTCAATGAGTTACAGAGAGATATCGTTAATATTTAAAGCCAGATGTGAACTTCTAGCTCTCAATGGGTGTCCGTACAACGGAAGTTTTAATCAATTTTGCACTTTATGTAATTTGAAAGCCAAAGAAGACTGTTTTCATGTCATAAGTATATGCCCAATTTTTACTCCTCAACGACTAACATATTTTGGAAAGGACACGATGACGTTGAAAGAAACAATCTCAGTGCTGAACGAGTCTGACTGGAAAACGCTTTACCTTTTTCTGAAAGAAATGTATAAATACAGGATGTTATTAATAACTGAATTCGAATAAAAATATTTTATTTTACTTTATCGTTATTATGTAATAAAAAAAAAAAAAAAAAAAAAAACAAATATAAAATGATTGTAAAACGTAAACTTGCCAACCGAGCTGACGGCAATGCCATAGCTTCTATATTCATTAAAACTGTAAATGTAACCAATAATAAGCAATAAAATGAATTACTTACTTACTTACTTACTTAGTAGTTTTTAACTTTGAAGATTTTGGCTTTCAGGCTGTGAAATTATCTTGGCCTTCAGTTTCGACTGGGGCCGGGGACTCAATCCCATTTTTAGGCATTCGTACTTTCGTATTCGTAGTATTTCCGCCTTCGGTTTCAACCAGGGCCGGGGTCTCTATCCCACCAGTATTTGTGCCTTTAGTTTCGGCTAGGGCCAGGGGCTCTATACCAATTATATGAAGTATCATGCTAACTTATTTTATCTATTAACCTATTGTAAGATTCTATGAAATACCATGCTAGCTTATTTTAAGTAAAATTAGATTGTAAGATTTGAAAGTCAAATAAAATTAACGAACAGTTGGAGTAACGAATGTGTATCTAGGTATTTCATAAATTAAAAAAATATCAAAAAGAATCTGCTATGTGTTTGATTGATCCTTACCAAGAAAACATCAGAAACTCAACACAGATGCAACAATATAATTTTTTTCTGCTATTCTATATTAAATTACTTCCATTTTGAACGATGCAAATAAGTCGAGATGAAAACGCAAATAATATAATTCAAGCATGAAATAAAATTCAATTTAAAATGCATATGCGAAGTCAGAAAGCAACACTGATGATGTCACACTATATATATAGTTACCACAATCTGGCACCCAATAAACCACAACCGCACACTTTTGGATCCACATAGAGGAAAGGGAAACCCTTCCCATTTGAATATGTATAAATTTTCAAATCGATTTTAGAAAATTGACTTTGAGGTTAACATACCTATTATTAGATATATATGCTACACACCGTATACAATATACATTCATTACAATAAATTACACTCAAAGGATATTAGAGGTAAAGGATGAAAGTGATTTTTTGGAAAAGTTGATTAGCAGCAGAAGAAAAAATATAAATTGCCAGGATGGAGTTGTGAATAAAAATAAATTACTTTAAGTTAGTTAAATATCTAAGTATCGGGTTTTTCAATAAGAGCGCTACAAAAGTTTTTTTAAATAAAACAGAAACGGTTTTGGATATCAATGAAATTTTTTATTTCTGTGAACGTATGTTCGATGTCATTATGTATGGAACTCGATTTCTTTTGCATGGCCTCCACGGGCACGCTTGCAGATGTCCAGACGCTGAACCCAATTTTTGACGGTTTTCAAGCATAAATCGGCCGATACTGCTGCAATTTCACGTTCGATATTCCTACGAAGTTCATCAATTGTCGCTGGCTTGTTGGCATAGACCATAGACTTGACGTAGCTCCACAGGAAATAGTCTAACGGCGCGTCAAATCGCACGACCGAGGCGGCCAAGCAACTGGACCATTTCGTGATTGATTGTGACATTCGCTGTGTGGCTTGTGGCGCCGTCCTGTTGGAAACACATGTCCTCCAAGTCCATATCATCCAATTGGGGCCAAAAATATTCGGTTATCATTGAACGGTAGCGATTCCCATTCACAGTAACGTGCCGGTCTTGATCATCACGGAAGAAGTACGGCCCAATGACGCCGCCGGCCCGTAAACCACACCAAACCGTAATTTTTTCGGGATACAACGAAGACTCATGGAGTACGTGTGGATTGTTGCCTGACTAATACCGCATATTTTGTTTATTGACGAAGCCATTCAGCCAGAAATGAGCCTCATCCCTGAAGATGATTTTTCGATTTTTAGCGCTCTTAAAGTTGAGGCCACTGACTCCGAATTTCGGTAGTAAATTTCAATAATTTCGATTCGTTGTTGGCTCGTATTTCCTTCCATCATAAAATGGCAAACCTTACTGAAGAGAAATGTCAAAAGAACGGCAAGAAATATGGCGTCGTTTGCTGTCCCTGTTGCTCTACTTTTGTAGCGTCCCTGTTGAAAAACCCTTTAAATAAGCTAGCTGGTGCAAAATATCTGAAGGAAATTATTTTTCAGACTTAGTAAAAGCTGTTTTTAGATTTACACAATTTAATATAATTTGCTTATTTCTATATATAGAGCAGTGTTTCCCAACCAGTGGTACACGAAGTAAGATATGGTCCGCGAAAAATATCAAACTTTAAATTCAAGATTTCAAATTTAAATTATTGTACGTATTTGTAATATCTCGTGTCTGTAAGCAAATGTGAAATCCAAATCGTCTTCACCTGGTCGCGTTTCCAGTTTATAGGATACTAGCTGACCCGCCGGGCTTCGCACGGGTAGACAAACCTAAGCTTCGCATAAAAATTACAAGGAAAATATAAATATGATCTAATGGGCAAGTATTGGTTTCATGTATAAAAAAAACTTGAGGTTGTAATCAAAACTAACACTACGATAACCGAGAATTCCAAAAAAGTGGGGTTCAGAGCATTTTTATGTGATTCCCTATAGGTGAAATTCGAATTTTTGTTTTAGCTCGTCTAGAACGGGTAGCTCCCATACAAATATTCTGGTTTTTTTTCAAATCTTCTCGAAAATGGCTTTAACGATTTTGATTGAATTTCGTGTCTGCTAGAACCAAGTCAATTATAAACGAACTGCGTTTCAGGTTTTTCTTAAAAAATTCACATACCTAACGGAATTAGGTATTCCACGTTTTTCAAGAAAAAAAGTCTTATTTTTTGGTTATTCACGTATATCTCTGCCATGGTTAGACTGATTTTGTTATAATTTTTCAATCTGTTGCTACTCAATAGTTAAAACAATCATGCATCTAAAAAAAAAAAACAAAAAATCATATTTTTACTCTTTTAATATTTTGTCGTTAAATATATTATAATCATGTATCATCAATGTGGGGTTACACACACCATTTACCCCCAAGAGCAAGTTTCATGCGATCAAGTCGTGCATATTTTTTCTAATCGAATACTAGGTACTTTATGGGTTTCAACCTACTTCACATTAAGAATAGCTAAATATGTAAAAGCATGACCCTTTAAGTCCAACCTTTAACTATTACTTTCCCAACACAGACAGAACTTTTGTAGTCGAAAACCACTTTTTTGTTTTAATCCCATTTGACTCGATAAATATCAATTTTTTTTTGAAAATAATCTTTCAAACACGAAAAGAATTTTTGAAATCAGATGCCACTTTTCGTTTTTACCCCATTTCACTCTATAAAATCCAATTTTCTTGAAAAAAATCTCTGCTGCCATCAACTGAAAAACAACTTTTCAAATACCAGAAGAATGCCTTAAATCGGACAATAATTGATTATTTTATTGTGACCCCATTTCACCCTACAAATAACAAAAGTGGAAAAAGATTATACCAAAAGCCATTTTTTAATCCCCTACAGTATCACCTGTTGAACGGTAATTTAATTGAACTGGAAAGAAGTTGAAAATACGTGTTGAAAATATTCTGACTTTTCTTTTTTCCCAAACTTCGCGTGGCAATTACAAACAAACCCGCGGAAGGAAGTATCTATTTTGGTCCAGTCGTTTCCAAGTTTAAAGCATCCTTACACACCACGATCCATTTTTATATATGTATATCGATTGATAGGATAAAGAAGGCAAATAGATTTCGGCCGAAAGCTTTTTGGTATTTATGATGGTAAGGTAATTTTGTATGGTACAAGCCGGTCAGTTAATCCTACGTTTTCTTGTCTCTTGCTCAGCAGTGTTGTCGCTAAAGTTGATGAAAAACTGATACTCAAAACGCAACTCTTTTGGCAATTATTCTAGAGAAGTGGCAGAAGAAATCCAAGAAGAGCTTATTAATTGACAAAATTATAGCAGCTGTAAGGACGCATTTGAATCTAACCCTAATACTTTGGGGCAGTTTTGCTGTAAAAAAGAAATTTGAAATACTAATGCTTTTTTTCATAACTTATTTTTCTGCGTCACCCTTATTTTGCATACGAAGTGACCCCCTCCCCCAGTCCAAAAGTCTATTTAAGCATTTTCGAAAACTATTTTATGAAGTGGAATCAATAGAAGGTTTTGAGAATGTTATTTAAAGTTCCTAATTCCTAAATAAATGTAATTAATTTATTGTTTAAGTTGTCAGAAAAATGTAGCTCTTGCCTCACATGAAACAAAATAAATATAATGTCGTTCGTTTTTTCCGTATAAATCTTGAACATGAGAGTTAATCCTGTTTTTTCTGTGCACAACAATGGAAACCGAAACACAATAGATTATACACTGCATGAGGCTTATACCCATTTAATTGCATTTCCAAATGATCGTACGGTACGTTACGTACTCTTGTTACCCAGTTGAATTTAATATTTCAATAGAGGACACTGCTTTATTTCTCGTTTTCTATGAGGACCATTATAGACAAAACACATGGAATGGACATTAGGGTGTCCCGTCGATGTATGAGAAACATTTTTTTTCGAGCTACACTATCAAAAGGGGTATCAAAATTTGCGTAATTTTACACAGATAAAGAAAACGTCAAAAAAACTGAAAGAACATGTTATCTTGGGGGTAGTACCGGGCTTTGAAGATTTTTAAATTTCATGTTTTTACATACTTTAACCGTTTGAATAAAACTATAAAAAAAATTAAGTTTTAAACGTATTTTATTATTAATATTATTTAAACAAATCACATAAAAACAAAATAAGCAAGAAATAATTTTTAATTAATGACATAACCTTAGAATTTAAACTTATTTTTGTGTCCAAAATTTGGCATATCTGCACGAGATTTCAACTTGTTTTTAATAAAGCCATCTCTAGAAGTAGGGTCAGTTACACTCTGTGATGCCTCTGTTACCAGTTTAACACATCTTGTCTATAACAAGAGTTGAATCTTTGGAAGAAACCAAGCCGACATCAGCCAAAACAGCAGAAGCGACAGCAGCAGCAGATCGCGTCGATAAACCGTATCGATCACATACCTTGGCAACTGTTGGCAACATCAATCTATTGCGATAAGCTCTTGAAGTCGATGGTGCCTCTGTCAAAGGGGGGTTTGTTGGGGATGCCTCTGTTACCGAATGTGTTTCTGGGGAAGATTCACGCACCAACTCTTCATTGCAGTTTCCTGAGACATTATCCGTTTCCTGCGTAGACCATTTTTTTGCTTCCCTCTTTGACTCTTCAATTTGCCTCTGCTGTCGTTTCTTCAAGATATTTGTTTCTTTCTTGTCAACCCCGCTTATAACCATTTTCCTTTCATTTCTTTGATCCAACAAAAAACTTCTCTCATGGATGGGAACTTTCTTTGGTTTTAAACACGAACAAGTTTCAAATGAAGTGCATTTACAAGCAGCAACGTCGAAAAGCTTCTCAGATGACTCTAAAAAACACTTCAGTTTGTTTTCGAAACTAGCATTTTGTTTGCTTTTGGGGTATCGCTTCACAATATTGTACCTTTCGAAACAGGATTTAAGTAATTGAATAACTCTTTCCTTAGTTACAATTGGAATCGAAGCTTTAGCCCAAATATTGTCGATTTCTTCAAAAACAATCGCATATATTTCTGAATGGGAAGGATCCTTTCCGTTGAATTTAAGTTTTAGTTCGTTCCTTACAAACAAAATGAATTTAATGACATCTCTTGTAGTTGGTAGTTGCCGATCGTCAAGTTTTTTGTATGATCCCAATATAGCACAAGTAGTCCCACTACGTCTTGAACTCATTATTTTAAAAAAATCACAAAAATTGCTTTTAAAACTGTTACAACGCACTTTACACAACCCGTTGAGGATCTCGAATGAATACTAAGGACTTCAAAGCATGGCTTTTTTATAAGATCAGGTCTACAAATTATGGAGTTCAACAACTCATTTAGTCATAAACAAATGGTGAATGAAAAACCTCTACGTTTCCTCAAAAAACCACATATGTGGTTTTTCCCATATTTGTCCACAAAACGCCCACTTTTCAAATCCTTGCGCTTTAAATCCGACTTTATTACCGGATTGAATTGTGTAGATATTTGTCAGGTAGAAAACAGCCTTCAGTTTTAAATCCGACTTTATTACCGGATTGAGTTGTGTATTTTACAGGCAGGAAACAGGTAAAAACCCATATCCTTAAAGGACATCAATAAATTAAGTCATTTGTGCAGGTAGGCCTCAAATTTATAAACAAATTTTTCTTCAAAATCGGATAGGTATAGAAACTTTAATAATTCAAATTGTGTCAGATTTATAGAGCAGTGGTTTTAAGTTCCAGGAAAATGATGATAATAGCAATATGCGCCAAAAATTAAAAAAATTCAATTTTGGTCACCTCTTATGGGTATTTTTAGCTTAAAACCTTATAATGGGTGATTTTTTAAGAGGTTTAGAACTTTTTTAAAAAAAAAAACACAAAAAATTCGAAAAAATGAATGAAATATTTGTTTGAATCGATAGTTTGAACCTTGCAATTTATTGTTTAAAGATAATTTCATGCAAATGTTGACCGCGGCTGCGTCTCAGGTAGCCCATCCGCTGAGTTCAATTTTGGCATACTCTTTCACACATATCGGCCGGTATCTCACGAATGAATGCATGGATGTTGGCTTCCAGTGCGTCAATCGAAGCGGGCTTGTCCCTATAGACATTAGCCTTGACATACCCCCACAAAAAATAATCTAATGGTGTCAAATCGCACGATCTAGGCGGCCAATTGACCGGCCCGAAACGTGAAATTAACTGTTCACCAAAATCGCCTCGCAATTGCGCCATTGTTTCGCGTGCTGTGTGGCATGTGGCACCGTCTTGTTGAAACCACATATCATGCAAGTCAAGAACTTCCATTTCGGGCAAAAAAAAGTTTGTTATCATCGATCGGTAGCGTTCACCATTGACAGTAACGCTGCGATTCGCATCATCTTTGAAGAAATATGGCCCAATAATGCCGCCGGCCCATAAACCGCACCAAACAGTGGCTTTTTCGGGATGCATTGGTAGCTGTTGCAATGCTTCTGGCTGATCTTCACTCCAAATGCGGCAATTTTGCTTATTTACGTACCCATTCAACCAAAAATGAGCCTCATCGCTGAACACAAGCAGCGCGCGATGAACATTTCGAACCGAGCACGAATTTTGATAGTAAAATTCAATAATTTGCAAGCGTTGCTCATTTGTAAGACGATCCATGGTTAAATTGCAAACCAAACTGAAGCTGTTTGACAGTGACACAAGGTACTAAACACACGTCAGCTGTCAAAACCAGTGTTGCCAAAACCAAACCAGCCAAAAAATCACCTGTTATAAACGTATTGTTGCATGCAAATCAAAACGTCAAATATGTTCTAAACCTAATAAGATCAAAAAGTTAATATTTTATAATTAATAGTAGCTCAGGAACCGAAATTAAGGAAGGGAAAAAAAGCATAAAAATATCAATTTGTCAAAATTTTGAGTGTCGGTACAACCCCCTAGACAAATTTTAATATTTTTTTTTTTATATATTTTTGTAATCTAAGTCCAATTACGCAAGTTTTGAGAGGTCTTTTGTTCGGAAAATCCAAAAAAAAAAATTGTCGGGACACCCTAATGGACATGGTCCAGATTGAATTGTAACTCAGTCAACTAAATAGCTCTGACTTTGGTAACGCTAGAAATTGAAACGTGTTTCATACAAATCTACAAAAAATGTGCAAGTGTGCACCAGAGGCATGAGAGCCGAGAGTCTATGGCAAACTTTTCCACATGTTATTAAAGTCCTTTGTTAGTTTGTTTTTTTTTTTTTGGCAGTGATATCTATAATATGATTTGATTGTATTGTGGTTTCAATGGATTATAATAAGATAGACTATACACATGTGGTTTGTTTTAAAAGCTCAATAGTAATTTCACACAAATTGGTGCTTCAAAAATTCTTTAAAAATTAAAGGGGTGAGTTTAGTGGGGATCGATGAAAATACATAAAATAAAAACAAATTTAAAACTATGTAGGTACATGCAAAGGACTGAATCGGTCTCTCTTGTGGTTCAAAACTTAAATGTGGCTAGACATTGCAAATGTAAAAGTTCAATGCCCTTTATAATATTGTAAGAGAGAAAGTTTGAAACAAAACAATTGAAATTGTACTGTTTTGTGCTCAATTTTTGAGTTTTAGAGCCGGAGAGAAAAAAAAATTCGCACATTTGCCACATTTATGGCCGGAAATCTATTTTGCGAAGAGTAAAGTTACCACCGTTATTTTCAATTTCCAAACTGTGCTGTACGGCTAAGAATTACTGTGCCCCCATCTAGAGCTAGATGATCTGGCTCATTCTATAGCTCTTCCTCCAGATTTAAACCTTTAAGGAATTTGAGTATCTGGAGTACTTTCAGAGAGAGGCATTCGCTCTCTTCTTCTACCAGCTTTTGTCCCAGATGCTTTTTTCCTTGATGTACGAGTGCATCGCATTTCCCTATAGAATGTGGTTCGGTATTTCTTCATAAGTATTGCAGAATCTGCAGGTGTTGTTGCTTTCTAGACAAAGAATATTAAGGTGTCTTTTGAGTCGGCAATGACCACTGACGGGGACCAGGAATTATTCTAAGTTTTTTTTTCTTTTTAAGCTGATGGAGTTTTTGAAGCGTTCTTTGTTATAATTCCCAAGTAATATAGTTTTGCCTGCCTAAGCTTGGGGCGTTCCTTCCAATTTTTGGATCTTTTGAACTTCAGCTCTTTTTTGATTTTAATTTTTATCGCATTTTCTTCCATTCCGCAATGGGGCTCAGACCCACTAAGCGGATTTTTGCGCCTGTTTTTGGTAGGCAGTCTGCCTCCTCATTACCCTGGACCCTGATCTGATGTGGCCAGGTACCTAATGGAGTGATAAATTGTTGTACTTGACAAGTTCGTTTAGCCTATTTACACACTTCCACACTGGCTTAGAGCTGATGGAATACAAGCTTTGAATAAGTGCTTTGAGTGCGGCTTGGCTTTCTGACATAATGGTAGTGTTTTGGTTGCGGTATTTTCTTTCGAGATTTCGATCTGCACACTTCGCTATGGCGTGTACTTCCCCCTGGAAAATGCTAGTGGACTGTCCCATTAGTATAGAAAGTTTCGTTTGAGGCCCAAAAATTCCTGCCAAAGTCCTTTCAGTCCTTTGGTACTTGCTTTGAGTGAGAGCCTATCTGGTTTTTCTTGCTACTTAAATCAGTTTTTACGTCCCTTACTTTGGCGGACACTTTGTGGCGGAATGGAAAAAATTTTATATCTGAATTTGTAGCTAATTAAATGCTAATTTGTTGCGCAAACCAAAAATTTGTAGCTCGCTTAGTTTCTTAGTTATTGAAGTTTCCGCTAAAATAAGTCTGAAGTTAGCGGACGAAATCTAAATTAATAAGAATTTTGAAGAATGATTGGCATCCAAATTTGTAGCTTTTTAAATGCTCTTGAGTTGCGCAAAGTGCAAGCAATGCAAGTTTCCGCTAAAATAAGTCTGAAGTTAGCGGACGAAAATACGAAAATAAAAATTCTCTTGACGCCCAAAATTGTAGCTTTTTAAATGCTAATTTGTTGCGCAAAAATCAATTTTGTAGCTTTTATGGATCATTTTCTATTTGCATTTAAAGTTTAAAAAGTGCATTTCCGGTCAGTTCAAATAAAACGGAAGTTGGTGTATAAATTCTAAAAACATGAGATTTTCAAATTTTTTTTTTTGCAACAAATTGTAGCTTTTTAAATGCTTATGTTTCGCGCTCACTACAAGTGACCTTCCAAAATCTAAAAAAACCACAAAATCCAAAATTTTTTCTTGCACGAATTTGAAGCTACCCTAAACAAAAAATATCGCGCAAACCCCGATTTTGTAGCTCGCATAGTTTTTTTGCTATAAAAGATTCCGCTAAAATAAGACGGTAACCCATATGTAACGGTCAAAATTTAAAAAAAATTTGAATTTTAGAATTTTTTTTTTCCCCAGAAATTGTAGCTTTTTAAATGCTTATGTTTTGCGCAAGAATTAATTTTATATCTCCTATAGGGGAAACGGTCTAAATTCTGAAAACAAAAGTTCTGAAAGACTATGTTCTGAGCGACAAAGTTATGAAAACTAAAATTCTGAAAAGACTAAGTTCTGAAAAGACTAAGTTCAGAATGACAAAGTTTTGAAAGGACAAAATTATGAAAAGACAAAGTTCTGAAAAGACAAAGCTCTGAAAAGACAAAGTTTCGAAAAGACAAATATATGAAAAGACAAAGTTCTGAAAACAAAAGTTCTGAAAAATGGCGGACGCTATACTTTCGGTGGATTTTAAGCTGGCAACAATAGGTGGAACTGTATGGAATTTGGAGAGTAAAATCATTAGGATAGTGATTTCCGATTGGCCAAACATCAGTAAATATAATTAAGGTGGGAGGTAGATACAATTTAAAAATTGTGGCTGAGTGCGAGTGGTAATGTATGAAGGAGAACAAGAGGCATGATGATTCCTATTGGTCAAGAATAAGTAAAGTAAGCAAGGAATATATGTACTCAGATGCATAGATATTATTGATGCGGTCGCAACAAAAAATGAGTCAGAGTAATAAAAACGGGCTATTATGATTCTCATTGGTCAATAGAACTATGTAGAGATACAAATTGTTGATTGGTTTTCAAGGCGAATTAGTGTTTGGTAGGGCATAAAATAAAAATAAGGGATGATGATTCTTATTGGTCTGCTATAAATATATACACTAACTCACTCATTTTAAAAGTTTGTTTGGAGATTGGGATTGGGTGATGGGAATGGGAGTGCACATAATTTCAATTTTCACATAGATCGGTGCCTGTGATTGGCGTTTACGTTTACTATGTTCAAAATAAAAACAAATATGAAAGCGCCACATTTGAAATTAGAACATTAATTTTTTTAGTGGGTCATAGACCTCTGAATAGTAAGGGTGTGTACACTAGGTAAGTTTAAAATCTTAATGCAGGTAAAAAGGGTAAACCTATGCGAGTAGTACCTTATTTGGAATGATGGTTTGTAATGTTGACAACCTCATGCACAATAATTCAACAAGATGTACAACTAAAATTTCATACAAATGTACAGCATCTAAAATATCTTGATTGCTTTTATTTAGTGCGATTCGCTGCACAGAACCTAAATTCGTGACAGAAAGATGTCTGCTGCCAGGGGGGATCACAGGGGTTTGATCCCTCCGAAATGTTTGAGGAGTGCATTTCTAAATCACACTTTTTCGATATTTTAATCAAATTTCTGCTGTTGTTATTAATAATGTTCAAAATTTTCTGATTTTAGTATAAAGAGTAGATATATCTAGGTTTCTTCATAATTTTTAATGAACATATAAAATAATAGCCCCGTTGCTCAATGGCTTTCCCGTTTTAGGTGCACTGACCTTATTAGATTCCTGGCCTTACTTGGTTCACCTACCTTACTCGTATATATCCCACATTTTTGTCATAAAAAGCGATAATCCAAAGACTCCACACAAGTATCGTCTGTGTTGAGAGGGGGGGTTCTTTTTAGGAGCGATGTATCTGCCAGTGTGGGATTACTACCATTGCACCCATAACAAAATTCTTTTATGAAATATGCCATTGTACCAGAACAAGACAGAAGAAAGGGGGGGTCACAGGGGTCCAGAAAAAAAAACTGTTTCCGTATGATAAACTTCCACATGCATTCTGAGTCCATCAATGCTTGGCAAAAATGAACAAAATTATATCGAAAACATTTAAAATTTTAGAAGCAATTTTTAGATTCGGATAAGAAATTTAAACGCTGAATTCCCCTCCAACCAAAATATTTGTTTGGGTACAGCCTTGTACCAGAACATTTTTCTGTTACCACCCTATTATTTTTTACAAACCTCGAGATTATCTTTTTCGGGCTACCTATTACGAGTTTAACTTTTGTGTGTGACCTTACGACGGACGGCTTGACAAAACCCACTTTTTCGGACTTCCCAATCATTGTAGTGTTAGTTTTGATTACAACCTCGAAGCCAATACTTGCCCTACAGAGCAAGTAACAAATTAGGCAGCTCTGTGGCGCAATGGGAAGATCATCGCTTCGTAAGTCGATTCCCAGGGGTAGCATTTTTTTAATGTTTCAAATTTCTTGTGTCCTGCAGAATGTTTTTCCTACAGGGTGATTCGCATAAGGTGTGACAAAAAGCTAGAGCGTTTAGGTTGGGTCGAGACAAGAAAAAACCGTATTGGAGAGGGGTGTATTCCCCCCGTTTAGCCAGAGGGGCAATTTTCTAAATAATTGAAAAAAAAAATATTAAAAAAACAACCTACTTACACTGCCATGCTTTACCTTTTTGTAAAGCTAGAAATCTCTTCTTTTATTTTCTTTTTTTGTATTAGTGAACAGTTAAAAAAAAAAATAATTCTCAAACTAAATTTTGAAGAAAAAAATTTTAAAATTTTGTTTAAAATTTTACGTTATTTGTTTTGTTTTTAATATTCATACATATGTTTTTTACATATATACATATTTTAGATACATAAGCCATTGAATTCATTCTAAAAAAAAATTAATTCCTACAAAACAGTCGCCAGTGCATATGAAAACCCATCTATGGGGGTTTGGAAAAAGTCGAAAAAAGGCAATAGTTATTCTAAAAACATGAAATAAAGTTTATAAATGTAAAAAATAGAACAATTACATACGAAATTATTTTATATTTGGATGAAACTAACATGTTTATTTTTAAGAAAAACTTGTATCTACTTACTTATAAAGAACACACTTTTATTAAATGAGCTTTATTCTTGAAACTTGCCTTAGAAACAATGAGTTTATTTGGAAATCTCGATTCTCTTACTAAGTAATAACAAAAAACGTTTTATTATTAAAAAAAAAATGTAGACATACTTCCATTGTACATTCCATTTTTGACCAACTTGTGTAATATAACGGGAATAAATCATCTAATATGGTAAAGCATATATGGGTTTGAGCGGTAGAAGGTTAAATATACAAAACAAAATATGAAAAATATCTTATAAAATAATACGAATAAAAAGCAATTCTTATTCTTATTTTTAAGATGTCAACCTATTGAAACGTTTAAGAAATAATGTGATAAAAACCATAGAGAAATATTTTCATTAGCTTTTGCTTTTTGCTTAAGTTTGTTTTACTTCTTTTTATTTTCCAATGAATAAAGCAATTCAAATATTTTGAACGGTATGATATGTATGCAATTTTATTTGGATGTCAAAGTCATTGCAGACAACTTTCTACATGCATTTATCCATTTTGGTTGTATTAAGAACTTAAACTATTTAGCTAGCCTAGTGTACATATCCCTTCTGTTTGGAGGTCTATGACCTACTAAAAAAACAATGTTCGAATTTCAAATGTTTCACTTGGGTGAAGGGGTTTCATATTTGTTTTATTTTGATCATAGCAAGCACCAATGAGAAATCAGAGTTATCGTATCTATGTATATGAAAATTAAAATTATGTACACACACATTGCGAAAGTAGTTTGTTTGTTTATTTTGAAAATTCAATTGGGATAACGTGCGTGAGTGAAAAGTGAGAACACACAATGCACAGTTTCAATTTGCAAATATATATATGTATAGATACGGTGAGTCGGTGACTCTGATTTCTCTTTGGTGTTTGCTATGATCAAAATAAAACAAATATGAACATGAAAGCCCCCCACCCAAGTGAAATATTTATTTGAAATTGAAACATTTTTTTTTTAGTAGGTCATAGACCTCCAAACAGGAGGAAGGCATGCACACTAGTCTAGTTTAATAGCCTAAGTTCTTAATAGTCCAAAAAGGTTAAATGTATGTAGAACGTTAAGTAACTTCAATGATGGTTTCTAATTTTTTTAATGATAATTTTACAACATGTAAAAAAGGGTGGTAGAGTATCAAACTGACATGTGTTCTGGTACTATCTAGGTACAATCGAGCGCTAGGTTGGATTAAAGATTGAGAAAAGAAAAAAAATCATACCGTGGGGTGGGTTTATTTCTGCCGTTTAAGTCGGAGGAGGGGCGATGACTTAAATTTAAAAAAAAACTGAAAAGCAACGGCGAGAGTCCATTCTTTTTTTCCCTGTTAAATACCTTTTTTAATCCCATAATTTTTCAGAAATTAACTTTCAAACTAAAAACTTAAAAAAAAACATTTTTCCAAACTGATTTTTTTTTTAATTTTACATTATTAAGTAATATTTTTGTTTATAATATTCAATGCTCTTTGTAGGAAACATGCAAAGAATTTAAATAGGGTTAGGATTCCTTTAAACTTCTATAAAAGAGAAGGCCTACCCATTTATATGAGCTCTATTATCTATGATTATACAGTATACACGCCCTTGACGCTTACTTATTTTAAGAAAACGGGAAGTTACGTCCGAGACTCCACCTGAAACAATAATCCCGTTTCCCCGGAAACTCCCCTTTGCCTAACGGCATATTTACAGTTCCCACGCCATTTTTGCAAACCTTGCAAAACCAATCCCAAGCGGATACACCCCTTTCCACGCCACCAATAGCGCATTCCTATTTACTCATATTTCACTTTAAATAAACGAAATATGAATATTTTAAAAACAAATATACTTTTTGTAAACGCGGCACATTTTTCTTCTTTTGTAACTTTCGTTAAAACTCAAACTATTATTTTAAGTCAGTCTAATTTGTAACTTTGACCTAAGAGGTGCAGCCTTGCTTTGGACAGCGGCCTCTTTTGTTAAAGAAAATAATAAATAATTTATAAGAAAATAATAAATAAATAATGAGAAAATAATAAATAATAATAAAGAAAAAAAAAATAAATAAAAAAGAAACGATAAAGTTTTTTTTTAATTAAACCGCGAGGTACATGACAAAACTGGGACATTATATTTTTAATGCATATCCCTTTTGTATGCATTGAATATATAAATGTTTATTTAATAAATATTTAATTCAACCTAAATTATCTTCATACAAATTTCATAAGACGCACGCATAAAAATTCGCAACCATTGTGTTTACACCTTAGCTGTAGTAATTCGAACAAAAACAAAATGAATCGGTAAAATCGAATCCCGTGCAATAGGTTGATCAGCCCATCTGGGCCCTACTGTACCAACAACCTATCGCTTATCATTGAGTAAATTATGATGATTCTTGATAAGTTTTTGTTGCACCAACAAGAAATTTTATAAATATTTATTTGAGTTTTGAAAAGTAGTAAATACTCAACTTATCAGCGTAGTGTTGCACCAAACAATAATTGAATGAGTGTAAATTATCGATTTGAAAAGTGATAATCATATCAAACTAGACCTAAATTATCAATTCCAGTTGCACCAATATTTTGTTTCTTGAAGTTATCGATGAAAATAATGATTATTTAAGCACAAATTTGCTAAGAAAAAATTGATCAATCTATTATCATATAAGATTTTTGCTGCGAATTCTTTCTCAAAAATGCATTTTTACTTAGCAATGGATGAAATTAACGTCCTAAAGCATTTTATATATATATTTACATGCAATGAAATTTCCCTTAGCCAGACAGTGACGGTCGCAACACTTTGATCCTTCATAGGGAGTTGTCCGTCCAAGGAAAAAAAATGAAAAAATAGTTTTTTTTTGTGAAATCTATATATAGGTAGATAGTATGAAACATGACAAAAACTAAATTCTTTCAACTGTCTTTAAGATATTTTGGACAAAATCTATTGTCGCTTTGAACCAGTGGGAACGGTTTTAAACAAAAGATTTGGAAAAGTATTGCTGAAAATAAGGATTGAAGTTAAAAAACATTAAAAAAGTCTTTTTCCGTCTAATAATAAGAGAATTTAACTTCACAAATAACGGCTGATATTAAAATATTACAGTTTGTAAAATGTTTGTGTACCCTACTTTATGATAATCGGTCTGAGTCTGAAAATTTAAAAACGGTCGCATTATTTTGTACACGGTTGTAATTTTATGGCAATTTGTAATACAGCCGTTTGCTTTACAATACAGCTAATATTAGTTTTTAATATTCTGTAAATATTAAGTTCTAGTTATTTTGTATGAAATTTGAATTATTTTACTTTGAAGACATTTTTTATACGAAAAAGATTGGAATGTGATCCAAAGAATTGAAATATAATCCTCTAGTATTAAAATGTAATAATTTAAATATTAATTAAAAACCCAATCATGTTATGTGTTGAAATTTAATGTTATAATTTTAATATTCCTGAGTAATTAAATTTTAATTTGACTAAAATAGCTATATTTTTAATTCAAGAACATTAAAAATGTATAAATATTATTAAAACAACAAGCAGTAGCAATATTCAACTATGAAAAGTAAGTATATGTTTTGTAAACAAGAGTATTAAAACTAAATACAAATTGTATAAAAGCCAAAAATATATAGATAACGTACCTAGTAAAATGAGTAAAACAATAGATCAAATTGTAATTGCAATAGCATTTTTCCATTTCACTGTTTAACTTTTTAAAATTATTTATCAATTAAGCCATCCTCTAAGTATAATCTTTGAAGCTAAAAAAGAATTTTCAAAATCGGTCTTTGTTTTCCGAAATCGCTGCACCTATACTAGACCGATTTTGACCAAATACACATTAACACCCTTGGACTCAATTTAAAAATTATGACTTTTAATGCGATGCACTTTCTGTTTCTTTATTTTTTCATTGAAACCCCACTTTTCTGACTTTTTTTGAAAAAAGTGTTAGAAGAACAACTTTGTAATACACTGTTTTTCAAAATTGTCAACTTTAAAATGATTTTTCGTTTTAAATGCATATGAAAACGAGTCAATCACCATTTCTTACTGCCATAAGTTTTTTTCTTATAAAGGGTTTTATTGAGGGTTTTATAAGAGGTGTTATTTTGATATTCAAAGAAAAATGGCATTTTTTGAGATAAATGATCGGATGTTTATTTCATTATAAAGAGGAAGGTATGCCATTAATAATGGAACACAACATCAGCCAAATGGCTGCCACGACCACGCTTACAGGACCATATCCTTTTCATGAAATTTTCCATAACCAAATCGCAAAGTGGCTGCCCTATGTCCTCGATAGCCTCACGAATTCCATCTTTGAGGTCTTGAATCGACGCTGGGCTCTTGGCGTAGACCTTATCTTTCACGTGGCCCCAAAGGAAGAAGTCGCAAGGTGTTAAATCACAAGATCTCGGTGGCCAATTGTGATCACCTCTTCGAGAGATAACACGGTCCGGAAACTTTTCCCGTAAAAGATCGATGGTTTCATTGCTTGTGTGGCACGTAACGTCGTCTTGTTGAAAGTAAACGTTGTCCAGATCAATACCATCCAATTCCGGCCATAAAAAATCATTAATCATCCCTCGATAGCGCAATCCATTGACCGTCACTGTTGCTCCAGCCTCATTTTCGAAAAAGTAAGTTCCAATGACCCCGCCGGACCATAAACCGCACCAAACAGTCACGCGTTGAGGATGGAGAGGCTTTTCAACAATAACTCTTGGGTTTTCCGAGCCCCAGATGCGACAGTTTTGCTTGTTGACGTAGCCTCCGAGGTGGAAATGGGCCTTATCAGTCAAGATGATTTTTCGATGAAATTCCGGATCATTTTCATGGACCCAATCAGCAAAGACACGACGTTGTTGATGATCAGCCGGCTTGAGTTGAGTTGGACAAACCTGGGTTTTCTTCAACACTTTGGGCTACAACAGCAATATTCTCAGTTGTTCTTAAGCGACGTGCACGGGTTTTATTCTTCACATCACTAACTTGTCCCAACAGCTCGAATTTGTCCACCAATTTCTGTATTGCGGTCCGACAAGGTGCTTCACGACGACCCAAAAATGTTTTAGTTTTACGAACCGTCTCTGCCAAATTTTCAGCATTTTTATAGTGAATTTTAATAATTTCAATGCGTTGTTGAAGCGTGTATCGTTCCATTTTTATTAATGGCGTAGTTTCTACTTACATATCACTTACAATTATCAGAATTTGTTAAAGTTGATTATGTGAAAAGTGATTACTTGTTGGTACAATAGGGCCCTGATCTAATTTTGAAGTTCTTCGCCTCTCTGGGATCCATCGTCATCTGGTACAGTCGTCTTATAACAATTTAAATCCCATACCTACTTACATACAAATAATTCAGAGACGAATGGAAACGGTTTTTTAAGCGTTGACCACACGCAAAAGTAAGATAAAAGATGTCAATTATAGTAAACATTCATTTAGAGAATTTTTTTCATTTTTGGTACAGCGTGGCGTATACGTAACCAACAATTTTAAATTTGGCTTCGAAAGTCATAAATAAATAAGCTGAAGAACGTATTACATTTTGGTGAGTTTTACATACTTAAAACAAGCAGAACTAGTAAAAAAAATATTCATGTACCTACATATATTAATCTCAAAACAGTTCATCGAATTTACGTTCTAAAAGACCGATTAGATTTTAATCATAAATTGGTATCGTTATCGGTGAGTTTTTTTTTAACTGAAGCTAGAGACTAATCTCATCAATTCTCAAAGTCTTACATCGAGCCCAAGTGCGACGAGAAATCAGTAAAAAGTGAGCCTGAAAAAGGCGAGGTAAAGAAAGTTGTCAAAGCGAGTGGAAGTAAAAATCCTGAAACTGCAAAAGTATCCAAGAAGATAGCGACCAAATGTGGTCTAAAAATAGGAGTCACATTTTTCTTCGTCTAAAAATTTAATTTTTGGATTTTTCCCTAGCAACTCTCCGTTTTTAACTCTTGTACCCCTTTTCCTCGGCTCTCTCTGACAACGCTTATATCGTGCGAATTCGGTGAACGATACAATACAAATAGATGAAAACTGGAGAAGTCATCAAAGACTAGTTAGCATTTTGTTCGGGCTTTCTTAACAGCCTCGTCGTTCGGTCAGCTTACAGATGCCTAGATTGTGAAATTTAACTATTAAAAATTGCGTTAAAAGATACCTAACTATAAAAATCTAAAAATCAAAATCTCTTCATATTATCTAGAACCCAAACTGTGGATATAAAAAAAAACAAATTGTTTAAAAAAAAAAAAATACTACAAACAGCAAATATTCGGGTCCTGCAACAAAAACAAAGTTTAAAATAATATTGAGTCAAACAAAACCTCCCACTGTAAGTCTGAAATAAAGTAAGGAGGTCCTCTTTATTATATCAATAACTCACCCCCACCGACGAGCGGGAGAGTGCGGATACAAGCAGACCTATACCGATTTCTAAAGAGTGGACACTGGACACCCCTTTTCGTCATTTTCCTGAAGGAGCAAGTGGATTTGTAACCACTGATCCTAAAGGTAGATAATCACAAGAAGAGTCAAAGCGAAGGGAGCAGAGAGGAATTTTTAGAAATTAGATTCATACAGTTTTTTTTTTTGGTTTTTGGTCGAGTCCTAAAAAAGCCATTTTTTTAATTCTCATTATCCTCTTCCTCCTCTTGTATGGGGAGATATATTAGGTAGCTTTTAGCAGGGAAGTGATGACGAAACAAAATTTCACAGTGCCCCCCCCTTGGGTATCTCTTCGCGTTTCATATAAATATGTATACTAAAATAAATATGATTAAAAATATAATAATATTAACGTTACATCTCATCAGTTTTTACTAAAACATGACTAAGAACCTAGAACCATAATACGCTGAAATATTACCTAGTTTCTTTGAAAATTGAAAATAATAAAATCTATTTGGCCTAAAACAACTTAATGTCATTTAAAATTAAACAATTGATTGTTATAGCTTTAGTAAAAGCTTGAGGATTACATTGAAAATGTCCGTTGTTTTTTAATAATTTTTGTAGGTACGTATTTAAGGTAATTTTTTTTGAAAATTGCATCCCGTCCTATACCAATTTTGTCTTAGTTTCAGAATACTAAGTTTCAGCTGAATCTGATGGTAAGTTTTTTAGTTTTTAAGTCATACACGAATAGTTAATTACTTTCCGAAAGAAAACCATGAAGCCTTTTATCCACGATTTTGTTTCCCTATATAGTACTTACCATTAAAATTTATACTTATCAACTAGGTATATATAAATTCTACATGGCTCTAATATGCATTTATAGCACCACCAATAAGAATCATCATCCCCTATTTTTATATTATGCCCTACCAAACACTAATTCGCTTTGAAAACCAATCAACAATTTGTATCCATCTATTTAGTTCTATTATATATTTATAGATGACCAATAAGAATCATCATCCCCCGTTTTTATTACTGTGACTCATTTTTTGTTGCGATCGCACCAACATTATCTATGCGTCTACATATAATATTCCTTACTTACTCTACTTATTCTTGACCAATAGCAATCATCATGCCTCTAGTTCTTCTTCATATATTACCACTCAGCCCCCATTTTTAAATTGTATTTACCTCCTACCTTAATTATATTTAGTTATGTTTGGCCAATCGGAAATCACTATCCCAATGATTTGATTGTCCAAATTCCATACAGTTCCACCTATTGTTGCCAGCTTAAAATCCACCGAAAGTATAGCGTCCGCCATTTTTCAGAACTTTTGTTTTCAGAACTTTGTCTTTTCATATATTTGTCTTTTCGAAACTTTGTCTTTTCAGAACTTTGTCTTTTCAGAACTTTGTCATTTCATAATTTTGTCTTTTCAGAACTTTGTCATTCTTAACTTAGTCTTTTTAGAATTTTGTCTTTTCAGAATTGTAGTTTTCATAACTTTGTCGCTCAGAACATAGTCTTTCAGAACTTTGGTTTTCAGAACATAGTTACTATTTCCTCCTATAGATATTTTTTTATTTCAATTTCAAGTTTGAAAAATAGATATTTTTTTATTTCAATTTCAAGTTTGAAAAATGCACTTCCGTTTCGCTGAAACAAGTCTGAAGTTAGCGGACAAAATCGTTAAAAATGAGATTTTCAAATTTTTGTTTGTTGTTGTAGCTTTTTAAATGCGAACGCCAGTTCACTATAGAAACCATTATTTTGAAGCGGGACTAACTACTAGCCACTACCTTTTTCTTTATATTGTAATGTTCAACCTAGGTTCGATAATAAAACTTATTTCCTTTAAATTAATAATAACTTCCACGTATTTACTTTTCAAAATAAACACACTTTATTTCACTTCAAATCGTTTTTATTATTCTTCAACCTCAATAGTATGCAATCTAAAATTCACTTCCGGATACACTTTTACTTTTTACTTTACGCTATCACATTCAAAATTAAACTTTGTTCACTCGCTTGAAAACATCCCTTATATAGGTGTCTAGCTTTTCAAACAGATGGCGCTGGGAACAGGTAGAGGATTTCCCTTTTGTTTCAAATTCAAAGTAGTTGGGTAATTATTAAATCGTTACAATATAATAAATAGTCAGTACAAAAACCGTAGTTTATAAAATTCTTTATTTAATCCAGAAGATAAATTCCTACTTAATTACTTATAAAAATTACATTCAACTTTTTGCTCTAAAAAAACGTGAAGTTGAAAATCCATTGAATCACAAACTTGTGTTTGGTCGTTAAAAAATCAAATCGCCCTTATTGTCGCCGTGAACCCTCGTGTCGTCAAATCTGGAACTAGTATTTTATCTCTATCTCAGCTGATTGTCGGTTGTGTTCACTCTTGACTGTGTTCACCAAAATTTAAAAACAAAAGAGCCATCTACCAATTAGAGCAGAAACAAATTTTTGTATGGAAGTTCTAGGGGTGTGTGCAAAAAAAACAAGCATTACCGAGAAAAATGCTTTGTACGAAAATGTTTCCTAAGTAGAGTCAGATTCACAAGATCAAATTTAATAAAATAACTTAAATTGATGTGTAAACATCTATGCTGGCGGTAGTGTAAAAAAAAAACGTGAACATTCGTGTGCAACGTTACGTCGTGCAACGTTACGGTGTGCAACGTTACGATCTGCATACTAGGATGGGTGCGTTCAGTGAAAAAAATCTTAAGATCCCCTTCAAGCAAAAACAAGTCCGTTTTGGAGCCGCGCACGTTGATGTTTACACATATTAACCGTGAGTCCCGGCACTCACACAATTTTTTTTGAAGTGTTTACATGTATTTAACATTCGTAGTAGATCTTTGATCTTTTAATTATTATAAGCAATAGTTTAAACATAAAACTTTTCTTTTACGATAATATTTTGAGCCAATTCAGAATGCACAAAGCATTGAACCGCAATTTGATAGACGGACACTTCACCACCGGCGGCCGCGATTACGAGTGCTTGATTTTTAAGTGAAACCATTTAAGTGCTCAATATTTTAGTGGCACTGTTTTAGTGTCAGATTTTTCGTGTCTGTGACTGTCATAATTATCAGCAAGTCATCAAATTCGTCGTTGCTATGGGGTTTCAGCAATCCTACGTTAAAGTTTATTACTTGAAAGATATGGAACTAACTATATTTTGACATAAACAGAATATTTAATTGAAAATGTCAACGGGATAATTTAAAATCAGTTTTTTCTCGATTAAAATAAGTTTCGGATTTTTATTCGGACATGTCTATAACTTGTGAAGACGCGGCTCGGCATTTTTAAATAACAAATATCTTGGAACACATCCCTTTTTAGGTTAAAAATAATCTATGTTGCCGACATTAAAGGTTGAAGTCTTTAATATTTTTGAACTGCACAACACAAAGAAATTGGCCGCGTTCAACGCGCATCTGAATATTCAGAATTCTGAATTTTTGAAGCTCTTGATTAGCCAGCTGTCATAAAAAGTTCTGAAAATTCAGATGACTTCTGACAGCTGGCCAATCAGAAGCTTTAAAAATTCAGAATTCTGAATATTCAGATGTACGTTGAACTCGCACATTGTCAGGCTTTTTTTCATCAAAAATCAGGGGCTGAATTACCGCATCAGTTATCGAGTAATACATGACTGAATTATGTGAGTTTGGCATTACCGCTCACGTTATGGAGTCATCATCCCCATAGGTTTTACTCGTTCAATCGATCACTCATGGCACTCACTCGATCAGTCACTGATGCATTAATTTGGCCCCAGGCTTTTCTCTCCTAACCGTCCGGCCACTTGCGCATGTATTGTGAGAAAGAGAGCTCGCCATACTCAGCGATAACTGAAACAAAAATTTCTCCAGCCGAGTACTTCCTCTCCGTCTTCACTTACAAGATACAAAGTTTTTTTTTCAAAATAATTTTATTTATTATTAAAAAAAAATCCCTTAGGCCAGGCGCGCACATGCAACCAAACAGTTTGGTTTCGATTTTGAGCACTCGGGATTATATGAGAGTCCGCCGGTTTATGTGCGCGGACTCTCATATAATCCCATAGTGCTCAAAATCGCAACCAAACTGTTAAGTTGCATGTGCGCGCCTGGCCTTATACTTCAACCCCACAGGGCATACAGATGTCCAACATCACAACCAGCAAATTATGTCATGACGTTTCATAAACTCCACTAATGAAAGTCAGTGTAAAGAAATATTCCTTTCAACACTATATACATACTTATGTCGTTTTCGATTGGATTTTCGGTAAATTGTACTCCTTTTCAATTCCAATCGAATATGAAAACACTGACTTTCCTAAATTTACACACACACTACCAAAGCTGCCATTTAACAAAATGGCTTCTTCAAGTATTTATCACTTTTGACAAGTAATCCAACGAAAAACTTTATATGTATGTGTGTGTTCCTCATCTACTCCAAAATGAAATTGGGGACAGAAGAACACTCCGAAAACATTACTCGGAACAGCCAATCGAAGGCTTTTGGAGTAGTAGGAGTGAAAAAGGAGTGTAAAAGGAGTACTCCGTACATCCAAACGAAAACGACATTACTTGTAACTTTTTCCTAATCATTTACCACCACATGCCGCGTTGTGTTCAAAAAGTAGTTTTCATCGACATGTTGGCTACCCGGCAAGGATTTTCGTGCCGCCGTTGGTTTTTTCTAGACATGTTCATAATCCGAGCATCGTTCATGCCAAGTGGAGGCGCCATGTAAAGTTGCCTAGTGAGCGGCAGGCCTTAAGGCTTAACTACACTCGAAACTTTTCACAAAAAGTGCAAAAATGGCCGCGTTCAGATTTGTATCCAAAGCGATCTGGATGGCTTTGTGTTGTTGTAAACCCTTGTTAAAACACATCTGATGAAGAAACAGCTATTGCCAAAAAAGAAATCTCAAGCTATCCTAAAAATTCTGCTATACTCATCTATCTGATGTGAATTGTCAAGAACAGCTGACTACGAAACTGATTTGAGCAGAAAATTTAACCTATCTGGTTTTGGTCGTTCAGAAATATACATGAATACTCGAGTATCTAACATGCCGCCTCCACTGGGCATGAACGATGCTCGAATTATGAACATGTCTATAAAAAATCCAACGGAGGCACAAAAATCCATGTCCGTGCAGCCAGCATATCGACGAAAACTACTTTTTGGGCACGACATGACTGCTGTTCAAAGCTTGGGCATGAGATTTGACGTTCAGCCCTGTGGAGTCGGGGTGTAAGATAAGGCTAACCTAGTGAATCCTGGGCACGTATCGCGTAAGACTAAAGCGATCGATCTATTAAGTGATTGTCGGTTTTTGAAATGCTCCCTATAGATAGGCAAGAGACAGCTATCATATTTAAAAAACTATGCAAGCTACAAAATCGGGATTTGCGCAACTCAAGAGCATTTAAAAAGCTACAAATTTGGATGCCAATCATTCTTCAAAATTCTTATTATTTCAGATTTCGTCCGCTAACTTCAGACTTATTTTAGCGGAAACTTCAATAACTAAGAAACTAAGCGAGCTACAAATTTTTGGTTTGCGCAACAAATTAGCATTTAATTAGCTACAAATTCAGATATAAAAATTTTTCCATTCCGCCACAAAGTGTCCGCCAAAGTAAGGGACGTTTTTTACGTCGTAAGGGGCACAGATGGAGAATGACCACGATCGCTGCTGTAGGGCAATTTTTCAATGCTCCCGTAATGCATTTTATGTTTCTTTGGATTTTTTTTCTAGCGCTTTTCTTATTGTTGGTTCTTTTGTGCCACGCAACTGCACCATATACAATGCTCTGACTTACCATCATGATGTTCATCCACCTTAGGATGATTGGTTTGGTTTGGTTTACCTGCAAGTCTTTTGCATAACATAAGGGCCTTTGTGGCTTTCCCGATGGTAATTTGTACGTGTATGTTCCAGAGAAGTTTACTAGTGTTATTCCTAGATATCTTACCTCTCTTTTTGTTTCAACTACTTTACAAGCTAATCGGATAGGTTTCTTGTATGGTAGGAGTATTTTCTTGGTAAATGCTATAATAGTCGTTTTCGCAGGGTAAATTGTTAGTCCTACAGGTATAGACATAGACAGTATAGACACCTTTGCCTTGAGTTTCTTCAAACTTTCCTAGCGCAGTAATAATGATATCATTAGCGAAACCAATCCATCGTAGGCCTTGAGAAGATTTTCTAACAGTTCATCCACTTAAAAACTCCATAACAAGGGTGATAGCACCACTCCTTGTGTACAACCTCTTGTTGTGGATATTTTCTTTAAATTTGAACCTGCTATTACCTCTGCAGCTAGTACCCAGCATCTCACCAATCCATCTAGTTAATGTGATGGGTACACACTTTCTTACAAGAGCTATGTCAACTGTCTTTAAAGTTAGTAACACAAATATTTAGGTATGTTTAATACGTTTTAAGACATTAATAAGTTTTAATTTCTTGAAAAGAAATTTCTTTTTTTTGGGCGGTTTTTGGAATATCGATATATCAAATAATTGGGAAACGGTCTAAATTCTGAAAACAAAAGTTCTGAAAGACTATGTTCTGAGCGACAAAGTTATGAAAACTAAAATTCTGAAAAGACTAAGTTCTGAAAAGACTAAGTTCAGAATGACAAAGTTTTGAAAGGACAAAATTATGAAAAGACAAAGTTCTGAAAAGACAAAGCTCTGAAAAGACAAAGTTTCGAAAAGACAAATATATGAAAAGACAAAGTTCTGAAAACAAAAGTTCTGAAAAATGGCGGACGCTATACTTTCGGTGGATTTTAAGCTGGCAACAATAGGTGGAACTGTATGGAATTTGGAGAGTAAAATCATTAGGATAGTGATTTCCGATTGGCCAAACATCAGTAAATATAATTAAGGTGGGAGGTAGATACAATTTAAAAATTGTGGCTGAGTGCGAGTGGTAATGTATGAAGGAGAACAAGAGGCATGATGATTCCTATTGGTCAAGAATAAGTAAAGTAAGCAAGGAATATATGTACTCAGATGCATAGATATTATTGATGCGGTCGCAACAAAAAATGAGTCAGAGTAATAAAAACGGGCTATTATGACTCTCATTGGTCAATAGAACTATGTAGAGATACAAATTGTTGATTGGTTTTCAAGGCGAATTAGTGTTTGGTAGGGCATAAAATAAAAATAAGGGATGATGATTCTTATTGGTCTGCTATAAATATATACACTAACTCACTCATTTTAAAAGTTTGTTTGGAGATTGGGATTGGGTGATGGGAATGGGAGTGCACATAATTTCAATTTTCACATAGATCGGTGCCTGTGATTGGCGTTTACGTTTACTATGTTCAAAATAAAAACAAATATGAAAGCGCCACATTTGAAATTAGAACATTAATTTTTTTAGTGGGTCATAGACCTCTGAATAGTAAGGGTGTGTACACTAGGTAAGTTTAAAATCTTAATGCAGGTAAAAAGGGTAAACCTATGCGAGTAGTACCTTATTTGGAATGATGGTTTGTAATGTTGACAACCTCATGCACAATAATTCAACAAGATGTACAACTAAAATTTCATACAAATGTACAGCATCTAAAATATCTTGATTGCTTTTATTTAGTGCGATTCGCTGCACAGAACCTAAATTCGTGACAGAAAGATGTCTGCTGCCAGGGGGGATCACAGGGGTTTGATCCCTCCGAAATGTTTGAGGAGTGCATTTCTAAATCACACTTTTTCGATATTTTAATCAAATTTCTGCTGTTGTTATTAATAATGTTCAAAATTTTCTGATTTTAGTATAAAGAGTAGATATATCTAGGTTTCTTCATAATTTTTAATGAACATATAAAATAATAGCCCCGTTGCTCAATGGCTTTCCCGTTTTAGGTGCACTGACCTTATTAGATTCCTGGCCTTACTTGGTTCACCTACCTTACTCGTATATATCCCACATTTTTGTCATAAAAAGCGATAATCCAAAGACTCCACACAAGTATCGTCTGTGTTGAGAGGGGGGGTTCTTTTTAGGAGCGATGTATCTGCCAGTGTGGGATTACTACCATTGCACCCATAACAAAATTCTTTTATGAAATATGCCATTGTACCAGAACAAGACAGAAGAAAGGGGGGGTCACAGGGGTCCAGAAAAAAAAACTGTTTCCGTATGATAAACTTCCACATGCATTCTGAGTCCATCAATGCTTGGCAAAAATGAACAAAATTATATCGAAAACATTTAAAATTTTAGAAGCAATTTTTAGATTCGGATAAGAAATTTAAACGCTGAATTCCCCTCCAACCAAAATATTTGTTTGGGTACAGCCTTGTACCAGAACATTTTTCTGTTACCACCCTATTATTTTTTACAAACCTCGAGATTATCTTTTTCGGGCTACCTATTACGAGTTTAACTTTTGTGTGTGACCTTACGACGGACGGCTTGACAAAACCCACTTTTTCGGACTTCCCAATCATTGTAGTGTTAGTTTTGATTACAACCTCGAAGCCAATACTTGCCCTACAGAGCAAGTAACAAATTAGGCAGCTCTGTGGCGCAATGGGAAGATCATCGCTTCGTAAGTCGATTCCCAGGGGTAGCATTTTTTTAATGTTTCAAATTTCTTGTGTCCTGCAGAATGTTTTTCCTACAGGGTGATTCGCATAAGGTGTGACAAAAAGCTAGAGCGTTTAGGTTGGGTCGAGACAAGAAAAAACCGTATTGGAGAGGGGTGTATTCCCCCCGTTTAGCCAGAGGGGCAATTTTCTAAATAATTGAAAAAAAAAATATTAAAAAAACAACCTACTTACACTGCCATGCTTTACCTTTTTGTAAAGCTAGAAATCTCTTCTTTTATTTTCTTTTTTTGTATTAGTGAACAGTTAAAAAAAAAAATAATTCTCAAACTAAATTTTGAAGAAAAAAATTTTAAAATTTTGTTTAAAATTTTACGTTATTTGTTTTGTTTTTAATATTCATACATATGTTTTTTACATATATACATATTTTAGATACATAAGCCATTGAATTCATTCTAAAAAAAAATTAATTCCTACAAAACAGTCGCCAGTGCATATGAAAACCCATCTATGGGGGTTTGGAAAAAGTCGAAAAAAGGCAATAGTTATTCTAAAAACATGAAATAAAGTTTATAAATGTAAAAAATAGAACAATTACATACGAAATTATTTTATATTTGGATGAAACTAACATGTTTATTTTTAAGAAAAACTTGTATCTACTTACTTATAAAGAACACACTTTTATTAAATGAGCTTTATTCTTGAAACTTGCCTTAGAAACAATGAGTTTATTTGGAAATCTCGATTCTCTTACTAAGTAATAACAAAAAACGTTTTATTATTAAAAAAAAAATGTAGACATACTTCCATTGTACATTCCATTTTTGACCAACTTGTGTAATATAACGGGAATAAATCATCTAATATGGTAAAGCATATATGGGTTTGAGCGGTAGAAGGTTAAATATACAAAACAAAATATGAAAAATATCTTATAAAATAATACGAATAAAAAGCAATTCTTATTCTTATTTTTAAGATGTCAACCTATTGAAACGTTTAAGAAATAATGTGATAAAAACCATAGAGAAATATTTTCATTAGCTTTTGCTTTTTGCTTAAGTTTGTTTTACTTCTTTTTATTTTCCAATGAATAAAGCAATTCAAATATTTTGAACGGTATGATATGTATGCAATTTTATTTGGATGTCAAAGTCATTGCAGACAACTTTCTACATGCATTTATCCATTTTGGTTGTATTAAGAACTTAAACTATTTAGCTAGCCTAGTGTACATATCCCTTCTGTTTGGAGGTCTATGACCTACTAAAAAAACAATGTTCGAATTTCAAATGTTTCACTTGGGTGAAGGGGTTTCATATTTGTTTTATTTTGATCATAGCAAGCACCAATGAGAAATCAGAGTTATCGTATCTATGTATATGAAAATTAAAATTATGTACACACACATTGCGAAAGTAGTTTGTTTGTTTATTTTGAAAATTCAATTGGGATAACGTGCGTGAGTGAAAAGTGAGAACACACAATGCACAGTTTCAATTTGCAAATATATATATGTATAGATACGGTGAGTCGGTGACTCTGATTTCTCTTTGGTGTTTGCTATGATCAAAATAAAACAAATATGAACATGAAAGCCCCCCACCCAAGTGAAATATTTATTTGAAATTGAAACATTTTTTTTTTAGTAGGTCATAGACCTCCAAACAGGAGGAAGGCATGCACACTAGTCTAGTTTAATAGCCTAAGTTCTTAATAGTCCAAAAAGGTTAAATGTATGTAGAACGTTAAGTAACTTCAATGATGGTTTCTAATTTTTTTAATGATAATTTTACAACATGTAAAAAAGGGTGGTAGAGTATCAAACTGACATGTGTTCTGGTACTATCTAGGTACAATCGAGCGCTAGGTTGGATTAAAGATTGAGAAAAGAAAAAAAATCATACCGTGGGGTGGGTTTATTTCTGCCGTTTAAGTCGGAGGAGGGGCGATGACTTAAATTTAAAAAAAAACTGAAAAGCAACGGCGAGAGTCCATTCTTTTTTTCCCTGTTAAATACCTTTTTTAATCCCATAATTTTTCAGAAATTAACTTTCAAACTAAAAACTTAAAAAAAAACATTTTTCCAAACTGATTTTTTTTTTAATTTTACATTATTAAGTAATATTTTTGTTTATAATATTCAATGCTCTTTGTAGGAAACATGCAAAGAATTTAAATAGGGTTAGGATTCCTTTAAACTTCTATAAAAGAGAAGGCCTACCCATTTATATGAGCTCTATTATCTATGATTATACAGTATACACGCCCTTGACGCTTACTTATTTTAAGAAAACGGGAAGTTACGTCCGAGACTCCACCTGAAACAATAATCCCGTTTCCCCGGAAACTCCCCTTTGCCTAACGGCATATTTACAGTTCCCACGCCATTTTTGCAAACCTTGCAAAACCAATCCCAAGCGGATACACCCCTTTCCACGCCACCAATAGCGCATTCCTATTTACTCATATTTCACTTTAAATAAACGAAATATGAATATTTTAAAAACAAATATACTTTTTGTAAACGCGGCACATTTTTCTTCTTTTGTAACTTTCGTTAAAACTCAAACTATTATTTTAAGTCAGTCTAATTTGTAACTTTGACCTAAGAGGTGCAGCCTTGCTTTGGACAGCGGCCTCTTTTGTTAAAGAAAATAATAAATAATTTATAAGAAAATAATAAATAAATAATGAGAAAATAATAAATAATAATAAAGAAAAAAAAAATAAATAAAAAAGAAACGATAAAGTTTTTTTTTAATTAAACCGCGAGGTACATGACAAAACTGGCGCAGTCGGTCGTTCGAAAAAGAACAATAAATACGTTAAAGTACAACGGTTCAAAAAAGAACAAAAAGTGCAACAAACGTGCGAACAATTCGAAGAACAATAAATACGTTAAAGTACAACGGTTCGAAAAAGAACAAAAAGTGCAAAAAACGTGCGAACAATTCGAAAAATAATAAATGCGTTAAAAGTGCAAAAGTTCGAAAAAGAACAAAACGCGCGAATAACTCAGTTCGAAAAAGAGCTGAAAAATACAAATCAATATCGTTCGAGAAAAGAACAAAAGTGCGGAAAAAATAAGAATAACTAACGTTCAAACAAAAACACACCAATGCGAGAACAAAAGTGAATGGTGATCAGGGAAGTGACAAATCAAAGAAAAAAAGTTCTTACACAAAAATTGACACAAGTGAATCAACACAGAGCAACAACTAAGTGACAAGATGAACACCACAGCAGACCCAAAGTCAACAGCAGCAGCAGCAGCGGCGGCAATAACAACGGAAACAGGAGTAAGTCACGGCCTAACTTTAACATTAGATCCGATAAAATATTTAAACGGATTACCTACCTTTAATGGTAATTTCGAAAATCTAAATAATTTCATTGATTTATTAGATAGGGCTTATCCCTCCCTCTGCAAATTTGAACCAAATGTCCAACTCATTTTTCTAGACATAATCAAAAGTAAATTGATAGGAAGAGCTCGAGAAGCAATAGAAATAAACAATAGTGCTTCCACTTGGGAAGAAATAAAAAAAATACTTTATCAATACTTTGGTGACAGAAAATCTGTAGAACAACTATACGATGACCTGCGAGGTCTACAATTCTACGATAGTTGCCAGAACTTCTATGATAGAATTAAGATAGCACTTAGGAGACTTAATAGCAAGACAAATCAGGACAAGACAATTATTTCTTCAATAGAAATAAAGAAAAATTGCGAAATGTCACTTAGGCTATTCATAAGTAAAATCCCAGAGCCAATGAAAGGCATACTGATATGCAGGCAGCCAAAAACATTAGAGCAAGCCATGGACATTCTTCATGAGTCTGGCTATGCTTATACAAAAATTACTGCAAAAATCAATCCAAATAACAATTCTAGACTAAACAAAAATCCCAATAACATGTTACCAAGGCAAACATTTTCACAAAATTATCAAAATCCTTCTTATAATAATAACAATAATAATTATAATAACAATCCCTTTAATCAAAGTAATGGATCGGGACAGTCCCGAAACTTTAATAATAATAACAACCCCAATAATAACTCCGGAAACTGGAGAAATTCTTCTTCTAACCAGTTCCGAAACTATAACAACCCCAATAATAACTCCGGAAACTGGAGAAATTCTTCTTCTAACCAGTTCCGAAACTATAACAACCCCAATAATAACTCCGGAAACTGGAAAAATCCTTCTAACCAGTTCCGAAACTATAATAATAGCAACTCTAATAATAAAAACTATAACAATTATGGTAATAACTCTGAACAGATGGACACCTTGTCCATATCTCATCAACGTCAAATAAACACTCTCAATGACGTTGAGGATTTTCGGGAAGAAAGCCCAGGGGTAGACTTCCCTATATAGTCATAAAGACAAAAAATAATAAGTTTACATTGCGGATACTATAATTGACACAGGGTCAGAAACTAGTATCCTCAATCCTGGGTTATGCCACCCAAAATGGAAAGCAAAGTTAGAAAAACCAATTGAAATCAAAACGGCAGGTACACCAATATATGCATATAGCAAAGTGAAAATTCCATTATTCAAAGAGTTAGGCATGTTAAACAAAACTGCTGAATTCCTGGAACATAAATTTCACGATTGCTTCGATGGTCTGATTGGTAATAACATTTTAATTCCAATTAAAGCTGTTCTTGACTTTGAGAATAAATTACTAATAATAAAGGAAACGAAAATTCCGATTTTCTTCAATGGAAATGAAGAAACAACAACAAATAACTGCGAAAAAGTAGTTTCAGTTTTAGAATCCAGTGTACACCCCAAACTTGAAGACTATGAACAAATAGTCCCCGAGTTTGAAATATATCACACAGAAACAAGTACTGACCCAATTCTCGATCAAATAAGAGTCAAACACCTTAACGAAGAAGAAAGAAAAGGAGTTTTAAACATTGTTTCAAGAAACGCTTCTATATTCTACCAAGAAGGAAGTGATCTATCATTCACTAGTGCAATTAAGCACCGAATAAGGACAGTGAATGAGATACCAATATATACCAAAACTTACAGATACCCGGAAGTGCACAAAAACGAAGTAAAGAAACAAATAACTGATATGCTGAGACAAGGCATTATCAGGCATAGCAATTCGCCATACTCAGCACCAATCTGGGTAGTCCCAAAGAAAATGGACGCATCAAACGAAAAAAAATGGAGGATAGTAGTCGACTATCGAAAAGTAAACGACGTTACAATAGACGACAAATTTCCAATGCGTAATATGGATGAAATATTCGACAAATTAGGTAGAGCTCAGTACTTCACGACCCTCGACTTAGCGAAAGGATTTCACCAAATTGAAATTGCAGAGGAAGATATACAAAAAACAGCTTTTTCTACCGATGACGAACATTATGAGTTTGTTCGTATGCCCTTCGGCTTGAAAAACGCTCCTGCAACTTTTCAGAGGTTAATGAATTCCATACTGGCAGATTACGTAGGAAAATTTTGTTGGGTTTATTTAGATGATATTATTATATTCTCCACAAGTCTTGATGAACATTTGTTAGCATTAAATAAAATTTTTAGAAGGTTAAAAGAAGTTAATTTAAAAGTACAACTTGACAAGTGTGAATTTTTAAAAAAAGAAACAGAGTTCTTAGGGCACATTGTCACAACTGAAGGTGTAAAACCAAACCCAAACAAAGTTGCGGCAATACAGGAGTATAAGTTACCAAAGACTTCAAAACAAATTAAAGCTTTCTTAGGTATAACCGGATATTATAGGAAGTTTATAAAAGATTATTCTAAAGTAGCAAAACCGATGACAGTATTTTTGAAAAAAAATGCTAAAATTGACATCAACAATCAAGAATATATCGACAGTTTCCAAAGTCTTAAGAAGTTAATAATATCAGATCCTATACTTCAGTACCCAGATTTTAATAAAAAGTTCGTTTTAACTACAGACGCCTCAAACTATGCGTTGGGCGCTGTACTTTCACAGGATAATCACCCATTGTGTTTTGCTAGCCGAACACTTAACATACACGAAACTAAGTACTCCACGATAGAGAAAGAACTATTGGCAATAGTATGGGCCACAAAATATTTTAGGCCCTATCTCTATGGAAGGAAGTTTACAGTTCGAACAGACCATCGTCCTCTTGTTTGGTTGAGTTCTTTAAGAGAACCCAATATTAAACTCCAACGATGGAAAATTAAACTGGAAGAGTTTAATTTTGAGATCGAATATGTAAAAGGTAAGGATAATCAAGTGGCGGATGGATTATCCAGAATGGAATCATACTTTAATGAAAATGCAGGAAATTCCACCGATTATTTAGAAGAACCACATTGCAGTACAAGTAGGTTTACAGAACATAACAATACAAGGAATGAAGACGAAGAATCAATGGTGGCAACTATTCACAGTGCAAATGAGGATAGTAGCAACCATATTCCAATCGTAGAATCCCCTGTCAACATATACAAAACCCAAATAATCCTTAATACTACAGACAAAACAACCAACCATAAAGTATACCACGTCTTCAAAAAAAGTAGAATAGTAGTAGAAATGAAAAATTTTAATGAAAAATTGATTATAGATATAATGAAGAAATTTATACCTTCAAAAGGAATAGTAGGTGTCTACTCTAAGGATGACCATTTATTTGCAAAGTTTCAAGATGTTTATGTGAGATATTTTAGTAAAAACAAACGTTTAAGAGTAATTAAGTGTAGTAAGTTTTTAGGAGACTTAGAAGATGAAGAAAAATTGGCACATGTAATAATTACAACACATGAGCACCTAAATCATAGAGGTATCAATGAAACCTACGAAGAAATTAAAGATAGTTTTTACGCCCCAAAGTTAAAAGACAGAATCCAAAGTTTTATTAATAATTGTAAAATTTGCAACAAATCGAAATACGAAAGACACCCGTACAAAATTCCATTAAAAATAACGGAAACTCCCGAAAAACCGAATGAAGTCCTCCACATCGATATCTGGTACGCGCATATTAACCTGATGTACGTTACCATGATAGATAAATTTACCAAACATGTGACTGTAGAAGAAATAAAACACAGAACGTGGATAAGCCTTCTTAATACACTTAAACATAGATTTATAAATTTTGGCCCACCAACCAAAATAATAACTGATGGAGAAACAGGTTTTTCTTCAATAATGATTAAGGAATTTCTTAAAGAGAAAAACGTCCACCTACACATCACCACTCCATACAATAAAACGGGTAACTCTGATATTGAAAGGTTCCATTCTACCCTGAATGAACACATTCGAACCTTCTCTGCTGATGAAAACAACAGAGATACTTTACGTAATAAGGTTTTGAATGCAGTTGCAATATATAACAATACCATCCATTCAACAACCAAAAAGAGACCCTTAGATTTCCTAAACGGAAACGTTTCAAAAGAGGAATACCCTAAAATTGTAGAACTAGTAAATACAAATAAAATTAAATGTATAGATAAGTTAAATAAAAATAGAGAAGACATTGATTTTACAGAAGATAAACATACATACTTAAAGAATAGAGTTAGTAATAAACTTAAGCCAGTCCACACAGAATCAAATCCAGTTGTTATAAACAAAGATTATATACAGAACGGGAAAGGTAGTAAATTTTATAAGACACAAGTTAAGAGAAAATACAAATATGAAGATCGATGAAAAAAAAAAAAAAAAAATTATTATTAAGATATTTTCCTTTCAGATTTTATTCATAATCTTCCTATTAATTACAACGACAACCGAACAAAAGATTGACATACAGAATTTAAACGAAGGCAATGGATTTATAACAATTAGAGGCGAAGAAACAAAAGTCATTGAAAGTTATTATAAAATTTTGCACGTCATAAATTTAACACTATGGACGGACAGTTTTGAACTTCTTAAACACAACGTTGAAAACTTAAAAGACAAGGACGAATTCCCAACTATTATACATGGATTAAACCAACTAGGACAAGAAATAAATAGTTTAATTAAACATAGACAAAAAAGAGCTTTATTCAATTTTTTAGGAACAAGTTTAAAATATTTGGCAGGAACAATGGACTACGAAGACGAACGCGAAGTAAAAACAAGACTTAGCTTAAACGAACAAAACAGTAAAAATCTAATTGACGGGTTGAACGACCAAATTAAAATAAATTCTGAATTTTACGAAAACATTTACAATATAACAAAACACATAAACAAACAACAACAAGACATAAAAAACCAATTTTCAACAATAAGTAACGCAATCGAAAGGGAAAACTTTAAAATAACCACAATGCAACATGCATTTCAAATTCAGTACGATATTCAATTACTTAGCAATCAAGTTAAAAAAGTAAAGGAAAGCATTTTACTAAGCCAATTAGGTCTCCTAGGAAAAGATATTTTGTCACCAAAAGAAGTTGAACATTTTAATATTACATTTGAAAACTTTAAAGACATCAAAAGTTCAAGTATATTTCACAAAAACCAAATAATCTTTGTTATAATGATCCCAGTTTATGATAATACAAAATTTCACCGTGTATTTATAGAACCAATTCCAAATTTAGAATTTCTTGAACTTAACTCTAATTACAAAACAATAATAACAGATGGAAAAACTAATTATAAAGATGATAATAAAATTTTAAGAAAAGATGAATTGAAAATCATTGATGATGAATGTATTAAGAATATTTTCAAAAAAAATACAAGTTGTAATTTTATAAAAAACAAAAACATAGAAATTAAACAATTAGCAAATAATATTATAATACTTAAAAATATGCCCAAGACAACTATTGAACATAACTGTAATAATTTTAAATTAGAATTGATGGGCAATTATGCTATTAAATTTGAAAATTGTGTAATAAATATAAATAATATTAAGTACGAAAATTTTATATATTATGAAAGTTTTATAATACCTAGCTTAAGTAACGTAAAAATCAAAGCAGTTGATATGAATTTTTCTAGCGCTGAAATTAATGTAAAACAAATAGAAAGCTCATTGAGGAAATTAAATTTAAACATAAAATAAACACGAGCATACATTATAGTTTTAACTTTTTAATTTTGAGTTTAATAATTGTATTTTTAATTATTTGTTTCACAAAAAGAACAACAAAAAGTAAAATTAAAGTAAATATTCGAAATAATGATTCTCCGGAGAAGAATCTTAAGGGGGGAGGAGTTACGTCCGAGACTCCACCTGAAACAATAATCCCGTTTCCCCGGAAACTCCCCTTTGCCTAACGGCATATTTACAGTTCCCACGCCATTTTTGCAAACCTTGCAAAACCAATCCCAAGCGGATACACCCCTTTCCACGCCACCAATAGCGCATTCCTATTTACTCATATTTCACTTTAAATAAACGAAATATGAATATTTTAAAAACAAATATACTTTTTGTAAACGCGGCACATTTTTCTTCTTTTGTAACTTTCGTTAAAACTCAAACTATTATTTTAAGTCAGTCTAATTTGTAACTTTGACCTAAGAGGTGCAGCCTTGCTTTGGACAGCGGCCTCTTTTGTTAAAGAAAATAATAAATAATTTATAAGAAAATAATAAATAAATAATGAGAAAATAATAAATAATAATAAAGAAAAAAAAAATAAATAAAAAAGAAACGATAAAGTTTTTTTTTAATTAAACCGCGAGGTACATGACAAAACTGGGACATTATATTTTTAATGCATATCCCTTTTGTATGCATTGAATATATAAATGTTTATTTAATAAATATTTAATTCAACCTAAATTATCTTCATACAAATTTCATAAGACGCACGCATAAAAATTCGCAACCATTGTGTTTACACCTTAGCTGTAGTAATTCGAACAAAAACAAAATGAATCGGTAAAATCGAATCCCGTGCAATAGGTTGATCAGCCCATCTGGGCCCTACTGTACCAACAACCTATCGCTTATCATTGAGTAAATTATGATGATTCTTGATAAGTTTTTGTTGCACCAACAAGAAATTTTATAAATATTTATTTGAGTTTTGAAAAGTAGTAAATACTCAACTTATCAGCGTAGTGTTGCACCAAACAATAATTGAATGAGTGTAAATTATCGATTTGAAAAGTGATAATCATATCAAACTAGACCTAAATTATCAATTCCAGTTGCACCAATATTTTGTTTCTTGAAGTTATCGATGAAAATAATGATTATTTAAGCACAAATTTGCTAAGAAAAAATTGATCAATCTATTATCATATAAGATTTTTGCTGCGAATTCTTTCTCAAAAATGCATTTTTACTTAGCAATGGATGAAATTAACGTCCTAAAGCATTTTATATATATATTTACATGCAATGAAATTTCCCTTAGCCAGACAGTGACGGTCGCAACACTTTGATCCTTCATAGGGAGTTGTCCGTCCAAGGAAAAAAAATGAAAAAATAGTTTTTTTTTGTGAAATCTATATATAGGTAGATAGTATGAAACATGACAAAAACTAAATTCTTTCAACTGTCTTTAAGATATTTTGGACAAAATCTATTGTCGCTTTGAACCAGTGGGAACGGTTTTAAACAAAAGATTTGGAAAAGTATTGCTGAAAATAAGGATTGAAGTTAAAAAACATTAAAAAAGTCTTTTTCCGTCTAATAATAAGAGAATTTAACTTCACAAATAACGGCTGATATTAAAATATTACAGTTTGTAAAATGTTTGTGTACCCTACTTTATGATAATCGGTCTGAGTCTGAAAATTTAAAAACGGTCGCATTATTTTGTACACGGTTGTAATTTTATGGCAATTTGTAATACAGCCGTTTGCTTTACAATACAGCTAATATTAGTTTTTAATATTCTGTAAATATTAAGTTCTAGTTATTTTGTATGAAATTTGAATTATTTTACTTTGAAGACATTTTTTATACGAAAAAGATTGGAATGTGATCCAAAGAATTGAAATATAATCCTCTAGTATTAAAATGTAATAATTTAAATATTAATTAAAAACCCAATCATGTTATGTGTTGAAATTTAATGTTATAATTTTAATATTCCTGAGTAATTAAATTTTAATTTGACTAAAATAGCTATATTTTTAATTCAAGAACATTAAAAATGTATAAATATTATTAAAACAACAAGCAGTAGCAATATTCAACTATGAAAAGTAAGTATATGTTTTGTAAACAAGAGTATTAAAACTAAATACAAATTGTATAAAAGCCAAAAATATATAGATAACGTACCTAGTAAAATGAGTAAAACAATAGATCAAATTGTAATTGCAATAGCATTTTTCCATTTCACTGTTTAACTTTTTAAAATTATTTATCAATTAAGCCATCCTCTAAGTATAATCTTTGAAGCTAAAAAAGAATTTTCAAAATCGGTCTTTGTTTTCCGAAATCGCTGCACCTATACTAGACCGATTTTGACCAAATACACATTAACACCCTTGGACTCAATTTAAAAATTATGACTTTTAATGCGATGCACTTTCTGTTTCTTTATTTTTTCATTGAAACCCCACTTTTCTGACTTTTTTTGAAAAAAGTGTTAGAAGAACAACTTTGTAATACACTGTTTTTCAAAATTGTCAACTTTAAAATGATTTTTCGTTTTAAATGCATATGAAAACGAGTCAATCACCATTTCTTACTGCCATAAGTTTTTTTCTTATAAAGGGTTTTATTGAGGGTTTTATAAGAGGTGTTATTTTGATATTCAAAGAAAAATGGCATTTTTTGAGATAAATGATCGGATGTTTATTTCATTATAAAGAGGAAGGTATGCCATTAATAATGGAACACAACATCAGCCAAATGGCTGCCACGACCACGCTTACAGGACCATATCCTTTTCATGAAATTTTCCATAACCAAATCGCAAAGTGGCTGCCCTATGTCCTCGATAGCCTCACGAATTCCATCTTTGAGGTCTTGAATCGACGCTGGGCTCTTGGCGTAGACCTTATCTTTCACGTGGCCCCAAAGGAAGAAGTCGCAAGGTGTTAAATCACAAGATCTCGGTGGCCAATTGTGATCACCTCTTCGAGAGATAACACGGTCCGGAAACTTTTCCCGTAAAAGATCGATGGTTTCATTGCTTGTGTGGCACGTAACGTCGTCTTGTTGAAAGTAAACGTTGTCCAGATCAATACCATCCAATTCCGGCCATAAAAAATCATTAATCATCCCTCGATAGCGCAATCCATTGACCGTCACTGTTGCTCCAGCCTCATTTTCGAAAAAGTAAGTTCCAATGACCCCGCCGGACCATAAACCGCACCAAACAGTCACGCGTTGAGGATGGAGAGGCTTTTCAACAATAACTCTTGGGTTTTCCGAGCCCCAGATGCGACAGTTTTGCTTGTTGACGTAGCCTCCGAGGTGGAAATGGGCCTTATCAGTCAAGATGATTTTTCGATGAAATTCCGGATCATTTTCATGGACCCAATCAGCAAAGACACGACGTTGTTGATGATCAGCCGGCTTGAGTTGAGTTGGACAAACCTGGGTTTTCTTCAACACTTTGGGCTACAACAGCAATATTCTCAGTTGTTCTTAAGCGACGTGCACGGGTTTTATTCTTCACATCACTAACTTGTCCCAACAGCTCGAATTTGTCCACCAATTTCTGTATTGCGGTCCGACAAGGTGCTTCACGACGACCCAAAAATGTTTTAGTTTTACGAACCGTCTCTGCCAAATTTTCAGCATTTTTATAGTGAATTTTAATAATTTCAATGCGTTGTTGAAGCGTGTATCGTTCCATTTTTATTAATGGCGTAGTTTCTACTTACATATCACTTACAATTATCAGAATTTGTTAAAGTTGATTATGTGAAAAGTGATTACTTGTTGGTACAATAGGGCCCTGATCTAATTTTGAAGTTCTTCGCCTCTCTGGGATCCATCGTCATCTGGTACAGTCGTCTTATAACAATTTAAATCCCATACCTACTTACATACAAATAATTCAGAGACGAATGGAAACGGTTTTTTAAGCGTTGACCACACGCAAAAGTAAGATAAAAGATGTCAATTATAGTAAACATTCATTTAGAGAATTTTTTTCATTTTTGGTACAGCGTGGCGTATACGTAACCAACAATTTTAAATTTGGCTTCGAAAGTCATAAATAAATAAGCTGAAGAACGTATTACATTTTGGTGAGTTTTACATACTTAAAACAAGCAGAACTAGTAAAAAAAATATTCATGTACCTACATATATTAATCTCAAAACAGTTCATCGAATTTACGTTCTAAAAGACCGATTAGATTTTAATCATAAATTGGTATCGTTATCGGTGAGTTTTTTTTTAACTGAAGCTAGAGACTAATCTCATCAATTCTCAAAGTCTTACATCGAGCCCAAGTGCGACGAGAAATCAGTAAAAAGTGAGCCTGAAAAAGGCGAGGTAAAGAAAGTTGTCAAAGCGAGTGGAAGTAAAAATCCTGAAACTGCAAAAGTATCCAAGAAGATAGCGACCAAATGTGGTCTAAAAATAGGAGTCACATTTTTCTTCGTCTAAAAATTTAATTTTTGGATTTTTCCCTAGCAACTCTCCGTTTTTAACTCTTGTACCCCTTTTCCTCGGCTCTCTCTGACAACGCTTATATCGTGCGAATTCGGTGAACGATACAATACAAATAGATGAAAACTGGAGAAGTCATCAAAGACTAGTTAGCATTTTGTTCGGGCTTTCTTAACAGCCTCGTCGTTCGGTCAGCTTACAGATGCCTAGATTGTGAAATTTAACTATTAAAAATTGCGTTAAAAGATACCTAACTATAAAAATCTAAAAATCAAAATCTCTTCATATTATCTAGAACCCAAACTGTGGATATAAAAAAAAACAAATTGTTTAAAAAAAAAAATACTACAAACAGCAAATATTCGGGTCCTGCAACAAAAACAAAGTTTAAAATAATATTGAGTCAAACAAAACCTCCCACTGTAAGTCTGAAATAAAGTAAGGAGGTCCTCTTTATTATATCAATAACTCACCCCCACCGACGAGCGGGAGAGTGCGGATACAAGCAGACCTATACCGATTTCTAAAGAGTGGACACTGGACACCCCTTTTCGTCATTTTCCTGAAGGAGCAAGTGGATTTGTAACCACTGATCCTAAAGGTAGATAATCACAAGAAGAGTCAAAGCGAAGGGAGCAGAGAGGAATTTTTAGAAATTAGATTCATACAGTTTTTTTTTTTGGTTTTTGGTCGAGTCCTAAAAAAGCCATTTTTTTAATTCTCATTATCCTCTTCCTCCTCTTGTATGGGGAGATATATTAGGTAGCTTTTAGCAGGGAAGTGATGACGAAACAAAATTTCACAGTGCCCCCCCCTTGGGTATCTCTTCGCGTTTCATATAAATATGTATACTAAAATAAATATGATTAAAAATATAATAATATTAACGTTACATCTCATCAGTTTTTACTAAAACATGACTAAGAACCTAGAACCATAATACGCTGAAATATTACCTAGTTTCTTTGAAAATTGAAAATAATAAAATCTATTTGGCCTAAAACAACTTAATGTCATTTAAAATTAAACAATTGATTGTTATAGCTTTAGTAAAAGCTTGAGGATTACATTGAAAATGTCCGTTGTTTTTTAATAATTTTTGTAGGTACGTATTTAAGGTAATTTTTTTTGAAAATTGCATCCCGTCCTATACCAATTTTGTCTTAGTTTCAGAATACTAAGTTTCAGCTGAATCTGATGGTAAGTTTTTTAGTTTTTAAGTCATACACGAATAGTTAATTACTTTCCGAAAGAAAACCATGAAGCCTTTTATCCACGATTTTGTTTCCCTATATAGTACTTACCATTAAAATTTATACTTATCAACTAGGTATATATAAATTCTACATGGCTCTAATATGCATTTATAGCACCACCAATAAGAATCATCATCCCCTATTTTTATATTATGCCCTACCAAACACTAATTCGCTTTGAAAACCAATCAACAATTTGTATCCATCTATTTAGTTCTATTATATATTTATAGATGACCAATAAGAATCATCATCCCCCGTTTTTATTACTGTGACTCATTTTTTGTTGCGATCGCACCAACATTATCTATGCGTCTACATATAATATTCCTTACTTACTCTACTTATTCTTGACCAATAGCAATCATCATGCCTCTAGTTCTTCTTCATATATTACCACTCAGCCCCCATTTTTAAATTGTATTTACCTCCTACCTTAATTATATTTAGTTATGTTTGGCCAATCGGAAATCACTATCCCAATGATTTGATTGTCCAAATTCCATACAGTTCCACCTATTGTTGCCAGCTTAAAATCCACCGAAAGTATAGCGTCCGCCATTTTTCAGAACTTTTGTTTTCAGAACTTTGTCTTTTCATATATTTGTCTTTTCGAAACTTTGTCTTTTCAGAACTTTGTCTTTTCAGAACTTTGTCATTTCATAATTTTGTCTTTTCAGAACTTTGTCATTCTTAACTTAGTCTTTTCAGAATTTTGTCTTTTCAGAATTGTAGTTTTCATAACTTTGTCGCTCAGAACATAGTCTTTCAGAACTTTGGTTTTCAGAACATAGTTACTATTTCGTTGGGCCTTATGAACTACCCGCCCAACAAACAAAAATCAACCTGATCAAAAAGCTGGTTCAAAATAGGTATTTTCGCTACTATCAAAAAAACAGCTGTCAATAGAAAACCCTTATGATTCGGCATAGACAAGTCAATAAATTCTGAGAGGCCATGACCTAACACTATTTTCATTTTGGACAATTTAATTTAGGACACCCTGTATAATTTGTATATTTCTGGACTAAAATGTTTCATTGCAATATTTTTAATGAATTATTTTAAAATAATTGAAATGACTGTCATAAACTGAGATAACTATATCTCATTGAAATTTCGCCAAAGTGCAATGAGTTGACATTCCAAAACAAATGAATTAACGCTATTATTTTAATTAACTCATATAAATGAACAAAGCCAGTATAATGCGAGAACATTGAATAGGTAGGTATACGTGTATCTGAGAATGACGTGCAATACTTGTTGTCTCTGATTTTATTAAATAGCTATCCAATACCTTATACGCACTAAATCGAACGACAACGAATATAAACGATTAATTACTGACTTTTATGGCACATCCGTTACAGTTATTGTTTTTAATATATGCACCAAAGGATATTGTTTATTATTTTGTGTTTATATATTTTGTATTTACTGATGTATCCGCATCCGCATGATGTGCATTTGCTTGTGCATAACTCTATACAATATTTTATTAATAACCAGCTATCGATGGGATTCAGTGATTTCATTTATAATAATTTTTTGGAATTTAATTTTTGGTTAATAAAGTAATGCAAACAGTTAAAAAATAATTGCTGAAAATATTTTTAATACGAGTTTATTTCCATTAATTAATTTCAGTGCATGCCCATTTGAAGTGATAAAATACTAGTGGACAATTTTTGGGAATGGTGGCAATCGTGCAGTGGGTGTAGTGTTTGACTGCTAACTTACAATTATAGGTGTATATGGTTTGGACCCCACCAGAGGCAGCATTCTTGTCTATATTCCCCCAGTTACAACTTGACGCCACCCGTGGGATTAAATGAGATAGTCAACACCTTATGTTTCTCAGTCCAATGTGCCAGAAAAAATTCTTTCCGATCCTTCTATTCCTTCTAACTAAGTTCCTTGAATTTAAAAGACCTTAGGACTTACAGGCATATAGTTATAGTTAAATTTAAATTAAGGATGAGGGGTGTGATTGTCAAGTTCTTCCATGATTTCGAGTGAAAGGATTGATTCAGGTATGTAACCGAAACTATATACAGGGTGTTTTTCATAAAATGCGACAATAGCCTGATGCGTACAGTAGGTTGGGTTGGTAAAATAAAGTCAGACGGAAGGAGGTCTATTTTATCTATTTTATAACAACAAAATTAGAAATTAATTGATTAAAGTACTTCTGAAACTGTTTCGAAACCAATGAGATGTACACCGTCTGATGCCTTTAAAAATCTCAATTTATGAGAAATAAAATTCAAAAATCGTGCGAACGTTCTTTGAGAGGTAGGTACCGTTAATATTTAATTTTTTTTTTTTAATTTTAAACGGTAGATCGTACTAATTTCGACTTACAAATTTTGTTTATCAAATTCTCAGAAGTCATTTTTGAGTAAAAAAAAGTTTTTCCTTTACAGTTATTAAAAATTTGTAAAGGAATTACCAACTTATTTTAGGTTATAAATGTTTTTGTCTTTAAAATCTTATAGATAATGTTGAAAAACAGCGTTTTTCCTGGTTCGTTAAAAATCTATACCGTGTAGTTTTTAAAATACATATTGAGTTGAAAAATAGCAAAAATAGCAAATTGTTTTAAGATTTAAAAAAAAAATATTGTTGAACATTTCAGTACACAATTATTATTTATAATGTTGAACAGTTTTCGAGAGAAGCGAGAAGCAAACAAATGGTTACTTAAAACGTACCATTAATAACTATTTTTCTTAACCATTTTTTTAGTGATAGGCAGCCTGGACCTATAAAAATTCATGAATTTTTTTTTAATGTTTAGAGCAGGGTTGCCAGTTTAGGGGTTTTTCCCCTAGATTTAAGGGCTTTTTTTGTCGTTGGGGATAATCTGTGGTGACGAGACGTTTGGGGGGAAATCTGGGGGGGGGGTCATTTAGAGCTAAAAGGTTGAGGAATAGTATATGGATATTGAAACAGCTGACATTATTCTACGAGTAAGATATTGCTTACATTCTGGATGGCAGAATTTTACACCAATAGAAGAAATGCTGAAAAATTTAACAAGTGTATCACACCGACGCGACAATCAAAACGCAAATGACGATAATGTATAAGAACTTTTTTAAAGAAGTACAAACAAAATTGTTATTCTTTTATATTTTAATTTTCATATTTATTTATTTCTCGTGAGTTAAACCAGAGTTAGCTAACTCTAGAAGTAAACTAATCCACAGTGAACGGAAGAAGCCATTTTTGGGTGGAGAATGTATGCGGAATTACTAAACAAACTCGTTGCATAAAACATCAAAAGTATCTGTTCAGTTAATCCTGAGTAAACCCACTAAATATAATGGTTTAACTCGGGTTTAACTTTAATCGCGCACTGAAAAACTGGACCTTAGGGCTTGTTTGATGTCTGGTTAAAGCTCTAAATAAACAATTTGAAACTTATTAGTCAATTATAAACCTCTCTTATGTTTGACAACATCTGAATAGTACCTATAACTTATAATTAAAGTTCAAAGTATTTTAATGGCCCGATGAAGTGTCGATTAGCCAATTTACTTGGCAATTTAAATATTATTAATTATTTTTTTCAAGTTTTCATCAGTCAAAACTATTTTGTCTGGAAGACTGAAACATCTTATTGACACATACCTACAGTTTTTATTGAGAGGATTTAATTTACGGATAATTTAAATGTCGAGTAAATCTGTACTCAGACATTGTGAAAAAAAACAAATTTTCTTTTATTGCTAAGTACTTTTTTTACAAATGTTTTTTTTTTTTTATTGTGGCTACTCAACTATTTTGATTAAATTAAATTTAAATTAAAAACAAATTTAGAAGCTGTGAATAAAAATAAAAAGTTGAAACAAATTTATGGGTTTTTGTTGATAAAATGTGGTAATCTGGGGGTTTCTTAATTTTTCTGGGGGCAGATTTTTTTTTCATCTGGCAACACTGCTTTAGAGCCAATTTTGAGCAAAATAAGATTTTCCTTTTTGGCGGAATCGAATAATTTTGATATCTGAATTTGTAGCTAATTAAATGTTAATGTGCACGCTCCCGAGACACTGTTATCGTAATAATTCTGTTGGAATTGTATAGCTGGTACGCCCAAAGACTCCTGCTATAGATGACAGGTTTTTGGAAAGCGTTTAATGTGATATTTCCAGTTGTATGTTGTAATGTTTGCATTTGGCAACACTGTCCCAAGCAAAATGACGTTTGGTATTTGGATGAGCTTTTCTAATATATCTCTTTCGCTTTTAGTGGACACTTCTCATCCAGACACCACTCCGTCCAGTTCATTAGGAATGAATATCATTTTTCTTTACTTTTAAGTTTATCACATATTATATTGAAGTTTGTTTAAATAAATAAAAGTTATTGAAAACATAACATTGGCGACGAGGAAAATTAATAAAAGTGATCGCAAGGATATATTCGGATTAAATTCTTATATAATTGTTTTAATCCCGTGTAATAATTAACGCGCGTGTTCAAAATGGCGGATCCTATAATAAATGTAGCAGCACCAACTCTCCTCAATATACCCGTATTCGAGTACGACCTGCAAAACTGGCTCATTTATAAATGACGAAAATTTAAAATCAATTATCAAAGAATACGATTCTCTCTTTTCAAAGGAAGACTCGAAGTAGCAAACATTGTTCAACCAATTTTTGTAAAAGCACGCCCGATTCCATTTGCATTTAGGGAAGAGGTAGAAAGCCAACTGCACGATTTAGAAAGAAGAGGTATAATTACGAAAACGGATAGTACTCAGTCGCCCGAATAGCACAGACGGGTTTTCATTTGGTAGATATAACTCCAGTAAAACAATCAAGTTGTTGTCCATTTATTTCAGAAACATATTCTGGTACAGTTGTGTAACCCAAATAGCCGCATTTCTCTTCTTATTTGCAACGAACTTATGGTAATTGGGTTCTATAGAAGATAAATTTTGTCGTTTCTTAGTTTTATAAGTGTTATTTGAACTAAGAAATGGTAAATGTTACTTAATCTTACAATTGTGCAACTTTGATTGAACTTTACGATGAGTTTACTAATATTGCAAAAATGTTTATGCAAGAATACTTTGTGTTTAAAACAAATTACAATAACTTGAATAAAGTTTCATCGAAGTTGCTATTACTATTACTTTAACTTTTTCTGTTCTATTTTGTTATAATATAATGAGAAATAATGTTTCCGAAAACATTATAAAAGTCTCTGTAAAGTTATTGCTCAAATTCTTTTTAAATGTATAATACCTTTGAGATGTTATAAAAAAGATAAACTTCAAAGTATTGAATAAAGTCAAAACGTCTAATATTGTGATTAAAAATGCGATTTTCAGTTATTTATGAACGGAAAATCTAATACAAACCCCATTTTTATCATTAAGATTGAACTTTTACTTTCAGAAAATTCTCGGGCCACCTACAAAATTAAAATTGGGCGGAAATTTGAAAAATACAAAAATAATCATGTTTGTATTTAGGCATTCAAGTTGCAAAAGTATTTATAATTTACATTTTTAAACGAAACTTTCAGCCGTTTCCATTGAAATTTACTATGGAAAACGTGATACTAACTGGAAAAATTAGTTTAAAAATTTCGCATATAAGATCAAATTCTAATAAAAAGTCATTAGATTGTGAACAATATGGCGCTTGTTGGAGGAAATATCAATAAAACATTGTCTCTTAAAATTAAAACTTACATGTTATTAAACCAAAGATACAATAAAGAAGAAACTTAAGGCAATTAAATTCTCATTTTAACCAATTTACACTGTTTATAAAACAGAGAAATATTCTTCTTAATCATATTTTCAAATCCCCGTTACTGAAACTAGTATTCTAATGTTAAAAAAACCATAATTTTTTCTAGGCGGAAAAAAAATGAAGCAACAACTTGCATTTTACTTTGGTCTATGCCCACCAGAGTTGCCGCACTTCACTTTTTGTTTATATTTTTAAAACATAAATTTTATATCAGATAAAACGTTAAATGTCAAAATATCAATTTTCTCTTTTTTCGAAACCCCATGGAATGTCAAATTAAAGAAATTAAATGTATCTATAATATAACGATAGATTAAAAAGAAACCCAAAAACATCAATTTCTGTGCCCTTTTCTTAATGCTTCATAAAATCTCGATTTCTAGGCAGCCTGTTGACATTTGGAACGAAATATTTATGAAACGTAAAAATGTGTTCATATGACAAGACATGCGATATAATTTTTCTATTTTTAGTTATGTGTGTTATGGTCATCTTAAAATCTACAAATTGTTTAATCTGAATTGTGACAATTTTTCAATCCAGCAGCAACTCTGCCATGTATAGTAACTCTTTTCATGTCTAAGCAATAATTTTTGTTTGTTTACTGTTCATGGTTGATTTGAATAAAGTATATAAAAATATACGATTAACATTTATAGAACATCTCTACTCAACTAAAACATCACTTGAATCTTAAGAAATGTTGAAGTTTTGTTTCAAATACAAACAAAATGTTTTTTTTTTTTCAATTCTAGTACTTTGGTTACCTATTTGTTTTATTGTCGTTTCAATCCTTGTTTCATGTTTACAAATAGGAAACCAAAATAACACAAAGTCTCCACCAATAAAAAGCACAAGCAGTTATGGTAGTTATGTTTCAACTCAGTTTCAACTAAGGAACGATGTGTATTAAAACATTTTGTTTGTTGCATTCGTGTTATTCCAAATTTAACGAAACGACAACACAACAAAACACATTTAGAGCTTCATCTTTGTTTTGACGTTGTTAATAGTAACAAGAAAATTGAAATGTAATTAAAAAAAAATAATGGTGGAGATTTATGCTTACTTCTTTAAAAAAAATAACCATTCGCTATTAAAGGAATGATGTATTTATTTCATTATAATATATTATACATTTTTCGTATTGTGAATAGACAACACCGATTGACTTATTGTTATTTATATATAATTGTAAACTTGTTCATTGAAATTCTGTTAAAATAAACATTTTGAGAGGAAAAACGTTACAAAAATGTTTTTGTTAGTTGTTCCCCCCTTCTTAATTATAAATTATATTAAAGTTACCCAAATGATTTTACAGATTGTCACAAGAAAGTTATTTTAACATTTAATTTAGAAGATAACGAAACAGAAATTCAATAGATGTAATAAAAACTTTTTATCAACTTTCAAATGTTGGACTTGCTTATAACCCTTTAAGAACAACTTCAGTTTTTCGGGAACAAGTTCAAACTTTTACGAAACCGATTTGTAGCATTTTAATTCACAAAGTTACCACTGTTTTTCGATGAACAATTGAGAAACTGAGTTGCAATAAATAATGTTGCAGATTACTTCAACAAAACACAAATACAACCAAATTCTAGTTATAAATCGAATTCTGTGCTATTCGGGCGGGTACACCTCTCGTCCCTATTTTGAAGGAAAATGGCAAAATCAGATTATGCGCGGACTATAAAGTTACGTTAAACAAATATTTGCAAGATACGAATCATCCACTACCGCGAATAACTGATCTTTTGAATAAAATAGGGGATGCACGAGTTTTCTCGAAAATAGACTTGGCAAACGCCTACAACCAGATAAAATTAGACTACTCTTCAAAAAGTTTGGTCACGTGGAGTACACACGTGGGAAACTTTCTTATGAATAGGTTACCTTTCGGCATTAAGCCTGCGACGGGAATTTTTCAACGTGAAATTGAAAAGGTTTTGAGGAATATTAAAGGGGTTTATAATTTTTTGGATGACATCATTATTGCGGCACCGAACCTAAAGAAGCACAACGAAATACTTCACGAAACTTTTCGAAGACTACACAGTGCGGGACTTAAACTAAATAAGAATAAGTGTCTGTTCGCAAAGAACAAAATTCAGTATCTAGGGTATTTAATCTCGGAAAAGGGCTTCGTTAAAGTCAATCGTGACGAAACAATATCACAGTTTCCGGTACCGAAAAGCACATCGGATGTTAGATCTTTTTGTGGCTTTGTAAATTATTTCGGTCGATTTATTCCAGATTTGGCCACAAAGATGTCTCCCATATACGACGTGTTAAAAGGGAACACATTTGAGTGGAACAGGCAAGCTATGGACGCTTTTGAAAATATGAAGCAAGAAATAATGTCGGACACCGTGCTAGTGCATTTTAATCCGCAGCTGCCTGTGATACTCACCTGCGATGCTTCTAATGTAGGTATAGGAGCGGTTTTGGCACATACTTTTCCGGATGGGTCTAAACGACCAATCGAATTCGCTTCACGTTTGCTAACGAAGTCCGAAAAAAATTATGGCGTTATAGAGAAGGAAGCTCTAGCCATTGTTTATGCCACACGAAAATTTTATCAATATTTAATTGGAAAACCGTTTGAGTTAGTCACGGATCACAAACCTCTAGTGACAATATTCGGAGAAAAGAAAGGAATTCCGCAAATGTCCACGAGTAGGCTGCAAAGGTGGGCTTTTCATCTATCAGCTTTTCGGTACTCCATACGATATGTAAAATCCGCGGATAATGTTGCTGATGCAATATCTCGTTTTCCTCAACAATTTTCAATTTCAATGGAAGATAAAGAAAACACGATGACGTATTTAAATCGAATTGAGAGCAACTTGAATATTTTAGTCGACGCCGACTTGATACGTAGGGAAACTTCAGTTGACGAAACTTTGTTTACGGTTGTAGATACACTTAAAACGGGAAACTTTGCAATTTTGAACGGCAAGGAAAATTTTTCTCCGTTTTTGAAACGAATCAACGAGCTTGTAGTTGAAAATGATGTTCTTATGTGGGGTCATAGGGTGGTAATTCCACATTCCTTACGTAAGTTAATCTTAAAGCAATCACTTGTGACGCATATGGGGATTGTTAAAACGAAATCTCTTCTAAGATCTTACGTATGGTGGCCAAACATGGACGCGGAGGTCGAAAGTATGATCAAAGGTTGCGAAGTTTGTTTGTCACTTTTGCCAAACCCACCAAAAGCTAGAGTTATAAACTGGGAAAAGCCAGAAAAACCTTGGGAGCGAATCCATGTGGATTTCGCTGGTCCATTGAGAGGCTTTCATTTTTTAATAATTATTGGCGCGTTTTCAAAATGGATTGAGGTATTTTATACTAAAACACCGAACTCATCGTTCTACGTTAAAAGTCTTAGAAGTGTGTTTGCAAGGTTTGGAATTCCAGAGGTAGTGGTTTCGGATAATGGAACCCAGTTCGTTTCGGAACAAAGTAGAGAATTTTTGAATTATTTTGGAGTTCGTCAGTGCCTTACAGCACCAGGTTATCCGGCTACGAACGGAGCAGCGGAAAATGCTGTTCGAACTGTTAAAAATGCTATTCAGGCTAGGGAACAAGAAAACGATATAGACGAAATTCTGACGCAATTTCTGTTTGACTATAGAAATACTAAGCATTGCACTACGAAGGAAACTCCTGCATCTTTGATATTCAACTACTCACCAAGAAATAAATTTGATCTTTTGGCACCAGCTAATTTAAAGACAAAGCCTTTTAATAATGATCTAAAGCGTAGTGGAAGAGATAGAGTTTTTGAAGTCGGGGAAGTGGTGATGATTCGGGATTTTATTGCGATTCGAAATGTTCCACAGTGGTCTAAGGCCAGTGTGATAAAGATTTTTGGTGCGCGAATGTACCTATGTAAAATGGAATCGGGCAGGCACATTAAAAGACATCTGGACCAGATAAGAAAATGTAAATGTGTTATTACCGCAAAAGAAAATATATGGTCACAGGAAAATGTTAAAGAAAGACCGAAAATTATTAAAAGACGTTTGTATGTTAATTGCAGTACAACTCAAAATGTAAATAATAACGTAAATGAATCTTCTAATAATTCAATTCAATCACCTAATATTGTATCTGAAAGAGTTTTAAGAAGTAGATTGGTATTAAAAATACCTATAAGGTTCAAAGATTATGTATAAATTATTGTTGAATTCGTAATATTTTTTCTAAGGGGGACGTATGTAATGTTTGCATTTGGCAACACTGTCCCAAGCAAAATGACGTTTGGTATTTGGATGAGCTTTTCTAATATATCTCTTTCGCTTTTAGTGGACACTTCTCATCCAGACACCACTCCGTCCAGTTCATTAGTAATGAATATCATTTTTCTTTACTTTTAAGTTTATCACATATTATATTGAAGTTTATTTAAATAAATAAAAGTTATTGAAAACATAACATATGTAAGTTCTGAGCTAACCCATAAGCCGAGGTGTTTGAATGTTTCAACCTGCTCCACTAAAGTGTTCTTGTGCTCAGCTTTTATTTGGTCGATATCTCTGTTTTTACTAAAAATGATGCACTTCGTTTTTATACGTTAAGAAATAACTTGTGAGAATTTAGCCAGTTTTCAATTGAGGTTAGGTCATTGTTCATTTTGTTTTCTAATTTTCTTTTTGATTGAACTGAATACAAGAGACTTATATCGTCCGCAAAAAGAATAAGACGTGAGTTGAGATCTAATTTGACAATATCATTAATATAAATGCAAAAATTTGGTGGTCTAAGAACAGTTCCTTGTGGTACTCCCTATTCAATAGGCTTATTATAACTTTTAACACCATAAACTTAAGATATGACTCAAAACAGTGATACGACGTTCTCTTTATTCCAATTGAAAACGGTTTTTTTTAAAAGAATTATTTGATCAACCGTATAAAAAGTCTTTGACAGGGCAATAAAAAGGGCTCCTACTGTACGTTTCTCGTCTTTTTTCTGCTGAAGATGCGAGATCATATCGGTTAAAGCGGTGCTCGTATCAGATTTCTTCCGAAATCCATATTGATATAAGAATTCGAAAGGTTAAGGCGATCAATGTGCTGAAGCAGCTGCTGATTTTCTACGGTGCCAATTATTTTTGATAGTAAAGGCAATATTGATATTGGTCAGTAGTTGTTGAAATCAGTATCATCTCCATTTGTGAAAAGTGGTCCTATTTTGGCTATCTTCATCTTCCTTCGAACGTATTCTTCTTGTAACGACTTGTTTTCATCGACATGGAAATGGGAGTACAAAGTTCATCGCTACGTCCTTGGCTTTTGAGAAATTGAGACCTTAAATAGTTCTTTTTATTCCATTAGGTGTCGCTCTGATGAAGTTAAGGCAACATTTTTGATCGGATGTGTGAAAAGCGATTCTGTCAGAAGCACTTCTTGAAGCTATTGTTTTGCCTATATTGCTGAGAAAAATTGGTTAAGTTAATTTTTTTAGATTTAACCTCTGTTGAGCAATTCATGGACAACGGACAGTCTTTTGTTTTACGATCTTTGTTATCAATTAAGCAATTTATACAGGGTGTCTGGTGGCAGATTTATGTTTTGAAATACGAATATTTCAAAAAGTAATAAACGGTGCGGGGAGTGGGTGGTGTCGTTGGAATCAGTGATCGTGCGGATTTTTAAGTCACGATGTCGCAGTGGTCAAGTGAGCATCGCGCGTTCGCCATTGAGGCATTTGTCAAGAGTAACGATTCGTACGTAATTGCTCGTCGACAATTTTGTTCAAACTTCGATATTCGACGGATAAGTGAAGGGCCGAGTGTGAATTTAATTCGTTCCTGGGTGCAAAGGTTCCGCACAACTGCTTCGACTACGAACACCCCACGGCCAGGGCCAGTCGATCTTCAAAGACTCTCGGAAACATTGAATTGGTTGAAGAGAGTTTACGTGAAAATCGCGACTTTCGATAAGGAAAATTGCAGCCTCATTGCGACTTCCAAGAGCGATTATTCATGAAATTTCAAAAAAGGATCTAAAGTTCCATCATTTAAAATTCAAATCGTTGAAGAACTTAAGGAAAGTGACTTTATTTTACGCAAAACATTTTGTGAAACGATGTTGGAGCGTTTTCGAACTGTGAATCGATTTTTTTGGAGTGACGAGGCTCATCTCCATTTAAACGGGCACGTCAACAAGCAAAACTGTCGTAACTGGTCTCCAAGAACCCATAACCCTCGATTGAAACACCAAAAACCATGCATTGCCTCAGGGTAACTGTTTGGTGCGCCTTATCCACGAATGGAATAATTGGACCATTTGTTTCCGAAAATGCTCGGGGTCAGGCGACAAATGTCAATAGTGAGAATTATCAACGCATGATTTCTTTTTGCCGGACTTGCGAGCTCATGCATCGTTCTCATCGCTTACGTGGATCCAACAGGATGATGCGACCCCACACACGGCCAGGGCTTCGATGAATTTGCTTCGGGAAACTTTCCCTCAAAAACTGATTAGTCGCTTTGGGGACATCCCATGGCCACCGAGGTCCTCGGACTTAACCCCAATGGATTTTTTTTATGGGGCTGCCTTAAAGATAGAGTTTACATTAACAATCCCCGAACTCTTGTGAACCTAAAAGAAAATATTCGTCGAGAAATCAGCACAATTGAACCAAGTTTACTGCAGCGTGTGGCGCAGAACACGAGGCTCCGTTTTGAACAGTGTATGCAACTCGATGGAAGACATTTGGATGAAGTAATCTTCAAAAAATGAAATCCGCATTATTATTCTGTCGTTCAATATTTTAAATAAAACGATATGTCAAATGGTATTTTTTTTATTTAACTTTGAAAATATAAATCTACCGCCAGACACCCTGTAGTTTCCCAAGTGTTTATGTTGATATTCTTGGCTTCTTTTTGAAATAATTTACCAAAATATTCATGATATACCTTTATGTAAAGTAAGAAATCTCTTTTATTGTGTTTTTAAATAAGGTAATTTTAGAGAATATTTTTTGATTAATTTTCAAACTCAAAATTTTGTTCTCTATTTTAATACCCAAAAAGGCATGGATGGGAACCCAACTCACTTATCAGTGAACAAGGTATCCCTTTCGACACTGATGGGTCAAAAATGGAAGAAGGAACAGGAGCTGAGGCGTTCTGTGAAGCTCTTAATATTAGAGAATCATACAAATTGCCAGATGAGTGTATTGGCTTTCAAGCTGAGATTTACCCTACTGAAAAAGCGGCTAAAATAGTTGACAAGAAAAAACTGAACTCCTCGGAGATCATATTTGTCGTTTGCAGCCAAGCTGCCACCAAAGCATTATCCAGTGAGACTATAAGATCGAAGGCAGTAGCATAATGCCGAGGCATACTGAACAATATTTGCAGTACCAACAAAGTCTAACTCTGCTGGGTTCCTGGTTCCTGGACATAGCAATATAGAAGGGAATACTATAGCAGATTAACTGGCAAGGAAGGGGTCAGTATCAAATAGGTAAAACAGTAGCCAAGAAGATATGGGACCAGACGTCCTGATTGGCATGATTAAAAGGAAGATAGATATAACAACGCAAGAGCAAATCAATAACTCCTATGGATGTCCAGGAACGATTGCATTATCTCTAAAGCTTAAACTCAATAGATTAGATTATTGTTTTTGATTAAAATTGATTACAATAAAGCTTACAAAAAAACCAAAAAGCATGGCTATACTGCCGTCTGCCTAGTTGACAAATCTATAATATTATTACTTTGAAATTAGATTCTTCATCAAACTATTATAATAATATTAACATACACAATAATTGAATTTTCGACTATGTTATTCAAAAACTTTCATTTATAATTCTATTTCTATAGAGAAGAGCTAGCCTGCAGAATTGGTACAACTTTTTAACAGCGTATTATTTGGTTTTGAGTTAGAATATCGCTTCCAAAAGTATTCCTTCGTATTTCTTTGAGAATTGGACATCTTCCCATAAAGTGAAAAATATCTTCTCTTTCATTTAAGTTACGTAAGGAGCAAATGATGGGTAAGTCCTCCCTAAGCGGTATGAAGTTAAACTGGAAAAGTTCTAATCGCAACTTTAACATCATTGATCTTTTGGCAATGCTGTTATGATAGTTCTTATCTTCCATGTTATGATTTAATTGACAGTAGAGTTGTCTGTAAAGAGATCCTGCTGCATCATTCAAGTATTTCTCATGGTGCTTTAAGTCCACTGCGGAAAAGAGCTGAAACAGAGCCATTTTCAAAGCATCATGACTTAGATTGCTTAGATCTAGTCCCATTCCACATTCCCTAGCTAAATCCATCCAATCAGCATACCAGCATTCATTCAAATAACATGTAAAGCTGCTATCTTAGGAAGCCGATGTCTATCCATCTTCAGGATATAATCTATTTGCAACTTCATGGTTCGGGTGAAAGGAGGAGAGGTTCGGGTGAAAATGATGTAGGTGGGTGTATTGGGTGGCAGCTGAAAAATTCTCTTGATGTAGTAACGAAGAAGTTTCTCCACCGTTTCATATTGCTTCGCTCCCCAAGTTTGTGCTGCCTAAAACAAAATTGATTCCGATATCGCCTCAAATATCCGGAATATATTTCTGATATTTCTGTTATGGAAACATCTACGCTGATTGCAGCTTTTGCCTTCATCATTTTCTCTTTAAGATGCCTTTCCATATTTACATTTCTAGTGAAGTAAAATCCCAAATATTTAAATTCCATCACGTTCTCAATAGCCTCACCATTTTAGTGGCATTTTTCATTAGCACAATAACGTCCACCTATCCCCTTTTAAAGATACAAATTTTGGACTTATCCAAATTCAAAATCAAACTCCAAAGCCTACAATACTGAGCAAGGCGATTTATCATTAGCTGTAACGATTCCGGTGATGATGCCAAAGTACAATGTCATCCGCGAACAACAGTGCATTTATCAACTGACCAGCGTATCCGATGCGACAGGGTAGGAGGTCCACTAGATCATCAATAAACAAGTCAAATAGGCTTGGACTTAATGTGCAACCTTGTCTGACTCCCGATTCCGTTTTAAACTCTCAGCACTTGTCTCTTCATACATATTTTGACTGTGAAGCTTGTAAATTAGCGCTTGCCTATTTACTATATCGAATGCTGACTTAAAATCAATTAAAAAGGTGTACAGCTTCTTTCCTTTATGAAGAAACGATCCCGCAATACTTTTAAGGACGAAAATGTGGTCAATCGTCGAATAACCAGCCCTAAAGCCTGCCTGAAACTCCTTTAAAAGTTGCTGTCCTCGATCCATTTATTTAAGCGTTTTTGTAAAATCTGGGTGAAGATTTTATATGGAGCATTTAAAAACGATATGCCTCTATAGTTGGACAGTTCGGACAAACTCCCCTTCTTATGAATCGGGAAAATAAAGGATTAATTAAACTCCAGAGGTATCAGCCCGGTTTCTATAACATCGTTATAGATAAATCTCAGCATGTTGATCAGCTCCGATGTGCCATACTAATAAAGGGTTTTTGAACAGGGACGCTACAAAAGTGGAGCAATAGCGACAGCAAACGACGCCATATTTCTTGCCGCTCTTTTGACATGTCTCTTCATTAATAATTGTCATTTCATGGTGGAAAAATATACGAGCCAACAACGAGTAGAAATTATTAAAATTTACTACCGAAATTCGGAATCAGTGGCCTCAACGTTAAGAGCGCTACGTCCAATGTATGGTCGTCATAATCGTCCTAGAAGATCAACAATTGAGCGTTTAGTACATAATGTTCCTGTGCCAGTGAGACAAAGAAGTGCCCGTAATGTCGAGAATATTGCTGCCGCTGAGGCTTCAGTTGCAGAAAGCCCAAATGTGTCTCTCACACGTCGTTCTCAAGCGTTGGGCATCTCTGTGACGTCGTTGTGGCGAATTTTGCGAAAAGATCTTGGCCTACATCCTTACAAGATAAAATTGACGCAAGAACTGAAGCCGCTTGGTCACCAGAAACGTCGTATGTTCGTGAATTGAGCTGAGCAACAACTTGAAAATGATTCGGATTTTCATCGAAAAATCATCTTCAGCGATGAGGCTCATTTCTGGCTGAATGGCTTCGTCAATAAACTAAATATGCGGTATTGGTCAGGCAGCAATCCACACGTATTCCATGAGTCATCATTGCATCCCGAAAAAATTACGGTTTGGTGTGGTTTATGGGCCGGCGGCGTCATTGGGGCGTACTTCTTCCGTGATGATCAAGACCGGCACGTTACTGTGAATGGGGATCGCTACCGTTCAATGATAACCGAATATTTTTGGCCCCAATTATATGATATGGACTTGGAGGACATGTGGTTCCAACAGGACGGTGCCACAAGCCACACAGCGAATGTCACAATCAGTTTATTGGAAACCAAGTTTGGAGAACGTGTTATCTCACGAAATGGTCCAGTCGCTTGGCCGCCTCGGTCGTGCGATTTGAGGCCGTTAGACTATTTCCTGTGGGGCTACGTCAAGTCTATGGTCTATGCCAACAAGCCAGCGACGATTGATGAACTTCGCACGAATATCAAACGTGAAATTGCAGCAGTATCGGACGATTTATGCTTGAAAACCGTCGAAAATTGGGTTCAGCGTCTGGACTTCTGCAAGCGTGCCCGTGGTGGCCATGCAAAAGAAATCGAGTTTCGTACATAATGGCATCAAACGTTTTTTCACAGGAATAAAGAATTTCATTGATGTCCAAAACCGTTTTTGTTTTATTTAAAAAAACTTTGTAGCGCTCTTATTGAAAAACCCGATAGAACTCAGCTGGTATGCCATTCGAACCGGATGGTTTTCCGTCCTTTAACTTTGTTATAGCTGAGATAACTTCTTGTTGACTTATTTCGGCATCGAGATCTTCATTATAAAATCCTGGGATCGCGTAGTGGAAATTAAGTTTCTCTTCCTTGGGATTTAACAAATTCTTGAAGTGAGATGCCAAAAGATTTGGACTAAGACTGCGATGAATTGTAAATTGTTTGCAGTTCAGATTCTTTGCGAGGTTTCAAAAATCCTTTGAGCATCTACAAATTGCCAATCGCCTGGATTCAGACTCAAAGAACTCTGCCTTTTTTCGTTTGCAGATTGTCTTGTAAGCATACTGTTAGCTAGTAAGTACTGATTCTTGAAGTAACCATCACTCGAAGATCTATAAGCTCTTAGGCAACCAAACGATTATTTTCTGGCTTTTATACAGTCCACATCAAACCATGGCGCGATATAATTCTCCCGAGCGTTGCTGTTGGAAATCACCGCTGGGTAAGATGCTTTGATAATTTCAACCAGTTGACCAAGATTCCAATTTGTTTGCCCATCCAGCGAGCTATCCAGCCATGCTCGATATACCATCGCCTTTGCCTGTTTCCATTTCAGTTTAGGTAGGAGATTCATCACCCTATCTTCTTCAGATTCCATGGAAGTATGTCCAAAAGTCAAAACCATCGGAAGGTGATCCGAATAAGGTACATTCTCGATTTTCATATCAACAATGTGTTCAGTCCATTCGTTGCCCATGAGACTATAGTCAATCATTGAGCTACCCTGGCCTCCAACAAAAACTCAGTATATTCTATAGCTGAGCAAGAAGAAATTTTAAAACCTTGATAGGTATACGCGACATTGTGCCATTGGTACAATGACCACTAGATTGGGTGTATTAGCACCCGATTTCTGTAGGAGCATCAGTCAAGAGATGTCGAAGAAATCGAAACCATTTAACACCTGCCCTGCGATTGTCCAAGCCTTCAAACAAAACGCCTTCGATATTTTGGAAGCAGATTTGTGGGAGATTTGGACGATCCAGCTCAGGATTCATGGGAAACATGAGAAAATGTATAGAGAGCACATCAGGCTGGTTCGCAAATGAAACAGTCTATGCCAGCCATCTCTGCTTTTAATATGAAGTTGATCACAATAGACCAATAATATATTTAAAGATTCATAAATCTCCTTAACATCTTCAATGTTATACTATAGGCCCCCGTGAACGCAACAGCCTCCGGGCTCTGTACGCCCCTCCTAACCTAACCTAACTTAACCTACACCCTGATGCTTCAACACAATTTGGTACCCTACTTTAGATGATTTCGTCGGATTCGACATGTCTTTCAGCAAGATAATGATGATAATGAACTTTAAAAAATAAAAAACCTGTGGGGGAATGTCCAAGAAACGCTAGTTGTATTATAGTATTACCTAATGATATTTACCGAAATGTAAGAAATTCGTTTTCTGAAATGTCATTTCAATGTTAGTTCCATTAATTATTTTTTTTTTTAAACAAAGCCAGCTCGCAACTTTAATCTTTTTGAAAAAACTTCAATAATTTCAGCTCGTTTTATCAGTAAGTAATGTACTCTAAAAAATATCTTCTGCCACTGATTAGTTGCCATCAGATTTGAACAAGTTTGTTTAATCAATCAAACATCTCTCAATAAAACCTGTCCAAAAAATCATTTGCCCAAAAAAAGTTATCGCAAATGTTTGCCTTACTCTTAAAAATAAGCTTGATATTGACAAAGCGTCATTCGCATGCAACACATAGAGATTTGCCAGGAATCCTTTGTTTTGAAAACAGAAAAAAAAATTGAGGAACAACAAACAAAAAAAACACTTTTCATCGCAAAAGTTAATGACACATAGTGACATGGGATGGCAACTTGGCATGGAGTCTGTTTTTCATAATTAACTTAAAAAATTTTAACCTCCAAGTTAGGTTGTTTGCTTCATTAAACTTCCCCCCTTGGCCATCAGAAAAACGATGCAAACTGTTACTGTACAATCCAATCCTTTTTTACACTCCAGATCGTATAGAAACGAGCAAAAAAAAAACTCCGGGTCTAAGGATAAGTTCGTTTTAATTGGTTTGGTTTTTGTCCTTTTACCTGTCGCTCTCTCTCTCTCTCTCTGTAAGCGTGTGAATTATTTTTTCTTTCAGTAAGTTAAATGGAAAAGAACAAAAGGGTAGATTGTGTTACTTTTAAGAGTTTCTCTTTGTTTGTGTTGGTAACGAGAGTAATTAGGGTAATTTTCGTTTTCCGTTTGTGTTCCCGAATGTAAAGCACTGAATAATAGCACCAAAGGGGACCAAAACAATAAAACTAATAGGAATTTATATTTTTTTTTGTTTACCTTGGTTTCTACAAAGCTCTTTTTAAGAGTTGTAGCGTGTAGGCTTTGTATTGCAAGGTACAAAAGTAAACTATGCGGAATTGCAGGCGGATTAATTTTCTTAATTTGAAAATTACTTTTGAAGCTTAAATCTGATTAAGAGATTAAAATTGCTTAAATTAGATCGCATTGGCTACCAAATGCCTTGGATTGAAGGCAAATAATTTGAAGCGTATACATTTAATATGATATCACATGCATACATGTATACATTGTCATACACAACACACTTCTATGTATTGGCATACCTATAGGCGGTGCAGTGATTCGAAATCTAATTACCTATACAATTCTGGACTTCTATATGGATGAGAATTTTGAGTAATGGCTTAATCCTTCTTCTTTTATATATACAATATATATATATAACATTGAAATGGAATAAAACAAAGATGATTTTTTTAACTTGACATGAAATTTAATTTATTCGAAACATAATCTTCTGGTATTATAATTTAAATATGACCGCCACGGCTGCAGCTGGCTCGGTAGTCTAATCTGGAAGTTCAATTTTCGATACTTTTTCCAATATTTGTGGCCGTATATTGGCAATAACGTGGCGAATGTTGTCCTCCAAGTGGTCAATAGTTTCGGGCTTATCGGAGTAGACTAGCGACTTCACATATCCTCACAGAAAATAGTCAAGCGGCATTAAATCACACGATCTTGGAGGCCAATTCAAGGGTCCGTAACGTGAAACTATGCGGTTACCAAACGTTTCCTTCAATAAATCGATTGTGGCACGAGCTGTGTGACATGTTGTGTGACATGTTGCACTCCTGAGGAGTTCTTCTAGATTCTTATAAGATTGTTAAAAGCCTTAAATGGAGAGTTTTACTCTTATTATGCGAACATAGACGCCGTCGCTTTGTAAGTCTAGTAAAGCTCTCTGAACTCTTCCTATGGGAGTGCGTCTCTTCCCACAGAAGTTGTTAAAAAGAGAACGAGTGTGTGTAAACTTAAAAAAAAAATATATCTTTCGCATTTTTTATTTCTTTTAGAAGAAGGTAGGCGAATAGTTTTTATCAAAAACACTCTATAGAGTGTTTTTGGTTTTTATGTGTGTTCGTAATTCTCTCATGTCAAAAAATAATGTGTTTTTTTTGGTGCCAGTATTTATCTCACAAGTTAATTGACATTATTATATTTGTGAAAGTCATGGCATATGTAGGCTAAATTCTGGTTGCAAATAAAATGGCATCTACTAATTTAGACATTTTGCTTCGAAAAATAACAACGCGCTTCCAAAATAATGCATATTTAAAATATTTTGGTTTTAATTATAATATGAAAAAGGGTTACCATTAATATTTTTTTGGATAAAAAAATCATTTAACCTTTTTTTATTCAATTCACAAAATGCGATCAATCAGACTATATTTGTTTTCAATTATTGTCATTATCGTGCTCTTTTGACAAAAATTGAATCTAAAGTGGCAGAAAATATGACGCGTTGTGAGTCGCTTTTTTTATATTATGATTTTCTGAAATCTTTCAATGTTTTTGTCATTAAAAACTGACAAAGGCGACTGATTTTAATGATGCCATTTTACTTGTGTCGAGTTAATATTCTGCTGCCACAATTTTTCAAATAATGATATAGGTAACACAAAAAAGAATGTACCCGGTCATTCTTCTCCGGCATAGTAGCTGTACACTTATGGTATACAAATGCATTTTTTATACAGAATGGAAAACCAAATAAAATAATTTATGTAGAATATATTTTTTTTAAGCTACGGTAACCCTCAAAATATAATGAAAACATTTTGATTCAAAATAGCTTTTAACGGCCTTTAGTCCATAAAAATTGGCGTTTCGTCCCGATGAGTCCAAGTGAGATCGCCGGGACGAAACGCCAATTTTTATGGACTAAAGGCCGTTAAAAGCTATTTTGAATCAATAATTCAACAAGTCCAATTAAATAGTGCTAAGTCTTCTACTTGGCTGATGTATTTCAGTAGTATATAGAATTTGTATTATAAAAACCTTCATATGAAAACATTTTGTTCATATTGCAACATGGCTCCTATTGATAGATGCTTTAACTCTTGCATTAACATCTCTAAGAGATCTTTGGATGGATCTTTGGATGATGATGATGAAAAGGAAAGCAACACAAATAAATTTGTTTCGTTTGAAAGTTAGTAGTCCCATAAGAACGTTTGAGGTCCCATAAGAAGTGTCGCTCTCAGTAAATATAAATTTTCTCTGAGAGACTCTTCTTATGAGAGCTCAAACGCTCTTATGCGACTTAAATTTGACATTTAACTTTCAAACGAAACGCATATATCTGTGTGGCGTTCTTTTTCATTGCAATTGCCAACTATTATTGATGTATTACAAAAAAAATTTAAATGTGAAAGCAAAAAATTGGTAGTTGTGTTAGATTTTTTACATTTTGAAAGACTGGAACAACTTTATAACCTCATAATTTTTGGAATAAAGGCACAATCAAAGTCAATTGGATATATGTAGTTTGGTGTTTAGTATATTTCGATGGTGTAAATGGTTGTTATAAAATTTATGTTGTGAAATTCACTATTACCAGTTCCACAGTCCCGAAATTAGGCATATCGACAAAGAGAACAAAAATCGACCGAAGAAATTTGTTCGACACGCAAATAATCAAACTTTTTATCCATATCTAAAATTGCCAATGTCACCACCAATCAAAATATCTAAATCCGATAGAAACATAAACAGAAGCAAGTTTTGTGAACAAAAAGAACGCGCTGTTCAATTAAACCAAAACCGATGTTCGTTTGGCATTTAATGCTGGCGTCGTAGCTCCTATAAGATTCTTTGAAAAAACTTATTTATGAATAGTCTCATTGATGTATTATTATGGGATTATAAAGACTTAAAGTGACGTTTAGAGTTTTAATTTCATAACAAGATACTTATAAGACTTAAATAGATTTAGATATAAGATTTAAGTACCTGAAAATTAAAAAAAATGCTTAGCTCTTACAATAAAAATGTTATGAGACGAATTTGAGTTTCATAACAAGAGATTCATTCTTAAGTATAGCAATAGGATACCAAAGATTCTTATGGGAGTTTTTTTCAGATTTGAAGAGCTTAACTCCGGGATGGTTGTTCAAAGTCAGTAATCATGGCTCTATAGCGGTCACCATTGACTCTAACGTTCTGGCCAGCATCGTTGTTAAAGAAGTACGGACCAATTATTCCACGAAATCATAAAGAACACTAAACAGTCAGTTTTTGTGGATGTAACGGTGGCGGTGTCTCAACATACACTTGACGATTATCATCACTCCTAATACGGCAGTTTTGGTAATTGAAGTAGCCATTGAACCAAAATTGAGCTTCATCGCTGAAAAAAAAAATTCTTGTGATAATCGGGATCAACAACGATCTCGTTTCGAGCCCAATTTGCAAAATTTGCATGCGTTGTTCAGGAGTCAGTCTATTCATGACGAAATGCCAAACCAAATTCAAAATAAATCACTTGACAGCTGCTGACAAAATGGCCGCCAGTTAAAATAGTGTTGCCAACTTAAAGTAATATGCCTCTAAAAAAAAAAAACACAAGTTACTTATTTGGTCCCAACATTATTCTTGATCGGAATGTAGGATCTTCAAGGCAAGGCAAAGTCAAATTTTACAATCGTGCTTCCCCCTGTGTGTATTGTATCACGGAAAAAAGGCGGCGTTTGAAACACCATATAAATGTAAGAAGAAATAAATCGAAAATGGTAGGGACCATTTAAGCTTAAGAATTATTAAATTCTAAGCCTAATGGTTGTCACTTTAGCAAGCAAAAACTGAAAGTTGCATGTGCGTGCCTGGTCTCAAATTAATCATTCGGTCATAAATATGGTAGCGCTACGTCTTAGAATGTTTGACTTTGATCTTCGTTTCTACTTGTGATTTGTATTATGCTTATAGACTTTCTAGAGGTAGAAATACATTTTTTTGAGCACTAACCCATTAGCCATTAACAAAAACTAGAAAATGGCACAAACTCATTTTACAATCGTATATCCTAAACAAATCTATCAACTAATCATCTACATAGGTACAGTTATTCAAATAACTGGCATGTCTAAAACAATCGATGGAATCGAAGGTGCCAAAAAGTTTGAACCTTTTTTCACTGAACCACACAAACTGTGTTCAGAGATTCCAGAGAAGCAGCCATTTGGAAAGGGTTCACATCAGTTTTTTAGTTTAGTTTAGTTTAGTTTATTTCATAAATTTTGAGACATTCTCTTTTTTAGATTACTATCTACATAGGTACTCAATAAATAATACAAAATAAATAAATAAATAATTTAAAAATATGTACATATGAATTCTCCAGCATGCAATACACTTAACAGTAGTGAAGATGATTTTTGATGAAGATGAACAAGCTTGATAAAATCGAAAAAAAACAAATAACGAGGTTGCAAAAAGATCATGTCGGGCAATCGAAAAAATACATATGACTACCATAAGGAACTTATACATATTTTCAAAAAGAGCACAGTAGAGCAACAAGGGGCTCACTATCGGATAAAACGAGATTTTTTTAAAAAAAATATCTTGAGCAAAGGAATACTTTACAATATTGATACTAATATCCACGAAATGTTTAATAATGGGTGATTTTTTAAGAGGTTTACAACTTTTTTTAAAAAAAAAACACAAAAAGTTCGAAAAAATGAATGAAATATTTATTTGAATCGATAGTTTGAACCTTGCAATTTAATGTTTAAAGATAATTTCATGCAAATGTTGACCGCGGCTGCGTCTCAGGTAGCCCATCCGCTGAGTCCAATTTTGGCATACTCTTTCACACATATCGGCCGGTATCTCACGAATGAATGCATGGATGTTGGCTTCCAGTGCGTCAATCGAAGCGGGCTTGTCCCTATAGACATTAGCCTTGACATACCCCCACAAAAAATAATCTAATGGTGTCAAATCGCACGATCTAGGCGGCCAATTGACCGGCCCGAAACGTGAAATTAACTGTTCACCAAACTCGCCTCGCAATCGCGCCATTGTTTCCAGTGCTGTGTGGCATGTGGCACCGTCTTGTTGAAACCACATATCATGCAAGTCAAGAACTTCCATTTCGGGCAAAAAAAAGTTTGTTATCATCGCTCGGTAGCGTTCACCATTGACAGTAACGCTGCGATTCGCATCATCTTTGAAGAAATAGGCCCAATAATGCCGCCGGCCCATAAACCGCACCAAACAGTGGCTTTTTCGGGATGCATTGGTAGCTGTTGCAATGCTTCTGGCTGATCTTCACTCCAAATGCGGCAATTTTGCTTATTTACGTACCCATTCAACCAAAAATGAGCATCATCGCTGAACACAATTTTTCGATAAAAAAGCGGATCCTCGGCCAGCTTTCCAAGAGCCCATTCACCAAAAATTCGGCGTTGTGGTAGGTCGGCTGGCTTTAGTTCTTGCACCAGCTGTATCTTAAAAGGCTTTACGCCCAAATCCTTCCGCAAAATTTTCCACGTAGTGCTGTAACAAAGGCCTAACTGCTGGGAACGGCGCCGAATCGACATTTCGCGGTCTTCTGTCACACTAGCTGATACGGCCGCAATATTTTCTTCACTACGCACAGTACGTAAACGTGTTGGTGGTTTAATGTCCAACAAAGTAAATTTGGTGCGAAATTTGGTCACAATCTTCCGAATAGACTGCTCAGAAGGTCGAGAATGCCGATCATAAAATGGAAGCAGCGCGCGATGAACATTTCGAACCGAGCACGAATTTTGATAGTAAAATTCAATAATTTGCAAGCGTTGTTCATTTGTAAGACGATCCATGGTTAAATTGCAAACCAAACTGAAGCTGTTTGACAGTAACACAAGGTACTAAACACACGTCAGCTGTCAAAACCAGTGTTGCCAAAACCAAACCAGCTAAAAAATCATAATGTATCTTATCAAAACCACAAATTGATTTTTAAATAATTTTTTTAATTCGTTTTAATAAATACCATTTAGACAAAAGAATTTTTTATAGTATTTCTTATATTTAAAGCTTCTTCATATCTTGATGCAGGGTCCTCTTCGATATTTTCCACTTTTCCAGTATGAAATTAGTTTCACTCTCCATGGGCAAAGAATAAAGTTCGTGTTCTGGCACTCCGAAGTGAATACATATATTGTGTAAAGCCGATACAAAATTTTTAATTTGTTTTGCTTTTTGAGGTGTAGGTATAATGCAGCACTCTATGTTCTAGAATACAGCGAAAGCGATTTTTTATAACACCATTCGTTCGTTCAATTATGTTCCGAGCTTTCGCATGTTTTTTGTTGAAGCGAATTTCGGGACTATTTTCGGTTGGACTTCTGTAAGGTGTCATGAGAAATGGCTCGAGTCCATAACCAGAATCGCCCAAGATCCAACTATTTCTCATTTCATTGTTGTATTTTTGCTGCAAATAACTTTTCATGTTACTGCAATTCCAAATAGATGCATCATGGCAAGACCCTGGATGTGATGCATCTATTACCATTATTTGCATTCTATCGTTACAAATCTATTGAACAAAATACAAGATATGTAACATATATTTATATAATATATACTCGTATATTTCAGTAATTTACTTACGAACATCGTATTAAGGCTGAAAAATCCTTTACTGTTATAAAATAAATGCTCATCTTCGAAAGGTTGTACTATTTTTATATGGGTACCGTCTACACATCCTATAAGCCCAGGAAATCCCGTTTTTTTTTTCAAAAAATGATCTTTTCGTCCTTTGAATGTTTTCTTCGGAAGTTTCCAATTTAATCCATTTGGAACACAAATGTTCTTCCGCAATATTAAGGAATTCCTTAAGAATTTTGCAGAAAGTTGATCTCCCCAGTGCAATGTTGAGATCATTTCCAACACCACACTGATATACACCCTCTGCAAAAAACCGAAGACATGCCGCCAATCTTATAATTTGTGGAAGATAATTTTTTGACCCTTGTGACCAAAAATCTTTGAGTTCATTGAAGACATAAAAAAACGCACGTTTATTGAGCCTAAAATGTTCAATGAACCTAAAAACAAACAAAACATTCTTATTTATGTGTACATATTATGTGAAAGTAAATGAGGTCACTTACATGCGTTCCTCAATTTCCATGATGTTGGAATGGTCTCTCAATTTCCTGCGGTATCTTCTTGTCGATAGAAGCTGAATATGGCGATTGCTAGCATCTTCTACTTCAATTGAGTGAAGCACCATTGTTAAATCCATCTTCTTTATTGCTATAACGATAGGGGGACATGTATACATATAATGGGTGATTTTTTAAGAGGTTTAGAACTTTTTTTTAAAAAAAAACACAAAAAATTCAAAAAAATGAATGAAATATTTATTTGAATCGATAGTTTAAACCTTGCAATTTAATGTTTAAAGATAATTTCATGCAAATGTTGACCGCGGCTGCGTCTCAGTAGCCCATCCGCTGAGTCGAATTTTGGCATACTCTTTCACACATATCGGCCGGTATCTCACGAATGAATGCATGGATGTTGGCTTCCAGTGCGTCAATCGAAGCGGGCTTGTCCCTATAGACATTAGCCTTGACATACCCCCACAAAAAATAATCTAATGGTGTCAAATCGCACGATCTAGGCGGCCAATTGACCCCGGCCCGAAACGTGAAATTAACTGTTCACCAAACTCGCCTCGCAATTGCGCCATTGTTTCGCGTGCTGTGTGGCATGTGGCACCGTCTTGTTGAAACCAAATATCATGCAAGTCAAGAACTTCCATTTCGGGCAAAAAAAAGTTTGTTATCATCGCTCGGTAGCGTTCACCATTGACAGTAACGCTGCGATTCGCATCATCTTTGAAGAAATAGGCCCAATAATGCCGCCGGCCCATAAACCGCACCAAACAGTGGCTTTTTCGGGATGCATTGGTAGCTGTTGCAATGCTTCTGGCTGATCTTCACTCCAAATGCGGCAATTTTGCTTATTTACGTACCCATTCAACCAAAAATGAGCCTCATCGCTGAACACAAGCAGCGCGCGATGAACATTTCGAACCGAGCACGAATTTTGATAGTAAAATTCAATAATTTGCAAGCGTTGTTCATTTGTAAGACGATCCATGGTTAAATTGCAAACCAAACTGAAGCTGTTTGACAGTGACACAAGATACTAAACACACGTCAGCTGTCAAAACCAGTGTTGTCAAAACCAGTGTTGCCAAAACCAAACCAGCTTAAAAATCACCCATTACATAGGTATTAATGAATAATATAATAATATTCTTTCAACATTTAAAACTGCTCAACTTACGTTTCAGCTAAAACAGCACGCTAGTACATACATACGTATATTCTTTTTTTTGTAATTTTTTATTTTTTTTCATCAAATTTGACGTTTCGAATTTGGTTTTTTACTGATTTCGAAAAAAAAAAAAAAAAACGGTTTGAATACTGGCTAACGTTAAAGTGAAATTCAGAACACTTTTTTTGAATCCGTGCGGAAACCATTTCCGTTTACAGATTTGTTTCGCATCGCAAATCAGAACAGGGGTGATTGTGTACGAGCTTAAAAAAAATTAAATCCTATATAGGAACGTAATTAATTAATTTCACAAGTTTAGATATGATTTGAGGAGCTTAATTGTTATTATTCTTCTAAACGAACCTCCCACAAAATGCCTTTCATTAATCAATTCAAATAAAACAAGTAAAATGAATTTTAAAAATATGTATGTATTTCCTCAAAGTATTCTTGAGTAAAAAAGAAGAAATTTTCAAACAACCCAATTAAAGGGAAAGCTATGGTTGTTGTAGGTACCTATCTTAAGTGATCAACTACATCGAAGGAAATATGAAACTTTCTAAAGGGTTAGAACTTACAAGAATATACAAAAATAGCCTTAAGTCCATAATGTTTTCATCGTCGTCGATTTTCGGCGCGTCGCGTCGGTCGTCGGCGTTGTCGGTGGCAAACTTTTTTCTTATCGCCTTAAGCAATCACAAATTTCATCACGTGGAGTTCTATTAAAATCCTCGTCATAAGCAAAAACGGAACAAAATTAAATCAAAAATTTATGTTTCGAGAAGTTTTAAACGATTTATTTGCCCATTTTTTGTTGCTGTTTTTACCCCAATGAACCAGCCATCCAATCCACCTCACACCATATTGTCCTGCGATATGGAATTTAATTAGGAATTCGTTTTAAATTTATCATCAATTCATGAGCTGTCACAGACAAAGTCTGATGTTCATCGAAGTCTTTTTATGGAATGTCCTTGCTAAAGTTTTGGATGATGGATATTAGAGAGACGTTCTATTTGTAAATACAAAAATAAATATGTATTACGTCACGTAGTTTTTATATTTATTTTTATTTTTTTTTATAGCAAATTTCAATTGTATCCTTTTAAATAGGTTTCTTTTATTTTTCTATTTTATTGAACATGAAAATGAAAAATGATATTGGTTGCTTAACGGTGGGTTTAACTATTCCTGCCGCTGGATTTAACAATAATCCCTGAATTTTTGTGTTTGAAATCTGGAAAATCCTTTATTGGTAAATCCTCAATTCCCCAGATTCATTTCATCGAGTTTTTATTTGGTAAATCACTGAAATGGAGATTGTGAAATATATACGAAGGTATACTTGTGGAGAGTGGGATCTGTTCATCTCATCTTGTCAGGAGGGTATCTATTTTATTCGTTATACAGAATGTAGCTTTCGGGGCATTGTCAATGAAATGTCAATTCATAATTTCCCAAGAGTTTGTTACTGTCACATGCATAATAATCAATTATTCAAATTCATTTATTTATTCATGCTTTGTCAATTGATAAAACAAAATATGTTCAAATCCTGCGGCTAATTTGGGGTAAGACACGATTTAAAAATAGAGATGAGAATGTTTTTGAAAATGAGTTATAATTTTAAAATTAATCACCAGCTTAAATGTATTAGTAGGTACAAGTGATAGATTAGAAATATTTAAAGGGTGTTTTTTTTTCAGACGTGTGGTTTTCAAAAAGAAATAAAACGCATATAATTTAATGTTATGGCCAACAATTTAGCTTTATTATAAAGATAAGGGTTTTCCATTATTTGTTTTAAAAATGATTTTGGGCAAGTGGCTACCGCGGCTGGCTCGAATAAATTCCAGCCGAGAGGCCCACTTTCTACCACTCTTTGCAGCAATTGGGGCCGTATGTCAGCAATAACGTTCCGAATATTCTCTTCCAAGGCCTCAATCGTCTCGGACTTATCTGCGTAGACAAGCGACTTCACATAACCCCACATAAAATAGTCCAGCGGTGTTAAATCGCACGATCTTGGAGGCCACGCCGCCACAGGCCCACGACGAGAGATAATGCGCTCACCAAAAGTTTCCCTCAATAAATTGATTGTTTCGTTGGTTGTATGGCATTAAACGTCGAGTATCTGTGTCCAAAATCCAGTCAAAAGTCACAAACAAATATTTTGAGAAATGACACTCAATTTGCATTGTTTACATGCCTTACTAATCGAACTAACCTTTCTAAACGAATAAACCGCTTCTTAAAAAGCTTTGAGATCCCCCGCGCCTAGAAGGAGCTCACATTCTTTTTTGGCCAATAATATCGCATAAGGAAGTTAATAAAATATTTAAATTGTCAACTGGGATTAGCTCAAAAACATGAATAAAGTTCAGTGCAAGAACTGGCAAGGATCAACTGTGACATGAAGTATATCAGGGTAGCGGATTAGCTAAGGCTGCCCTGCATCAGCTTAAAAAAAAAAATTTGGGCATTCTGTAAACTACCCTGCATGAAGGGTTCTGCTAGCGAAGAAGGCAAAGGAGAAAAGGTGGAATCCCAAAAGTATTCACCCCTCGTGGACTTTGCTACTATTGCCAAGATGGGAAACACGCGGTCTAGCCCCGGCTGCAAGAACTTCAGAACCCGCGACTGATTTGGCATCAGTAATGAAGAAAGAAAGCTCCGCATTGCCCAGAAATTACGCTTCGCTGAGCAAGAAGAAGAAGTCCGTGGCCTTAGCCTCTTTTTTCGAGCTATGCGGCGCATAATGCGCATATAAACCGATTTTAAATATTCACGTACAATGTTAATTCATTGTGCAGCGTTCTTAAAAATACGTGATTCCACCTATTTCTGAAGAAACCCTCATGGGATATCAGTGGAACCAACGCCACCAAACAAAAGAGCTTTAAAGAATATACACACAACATTTTTCGAAAAGACAGGGATCAAAGGCAAGAGAGGCACAGGCTATTGTTAAAGTCTGTAAATTGTAACTGTAATTGTAATTGTAATTGTAATTGTAATTGTAATTGTAATTGTAATTGTAATTGTAATTGTAATTGTAATTGTAATTGTAATTGTAATTGTAATTGTAATTGTAATTGTAATTGTAATTGTAATTGTAATTGTAATTGTAATTGTAATTGTAATTGTAATTGTAATTGTAATTGTAATTGTAATTGTAATTGTAATTGTAATTGTAATTGTAATTGTAATTGTAATTGTAATTGTAATTGTAATTGTAATTGTAATTGTAATTGTAATTGTAATTGTAATTGTAATTGTAATTGTAATTGTAATTGTAATTGTAATTGTAATTGTAATTGTAATTGTAATTGTAATTGTAATTGTAATTGTAATTGTAATTGTAATTGTAATTGTAATTGTAATTATAATTGTAATTGTAATTGTAATTGTAATTGTAATTGTAATTGTAATTGTAATTGTAATTGTAATTGTAATTGTAATTGTAATTGTAATTGTAATTGTAATTGTAATTGTAATTGTAATTGTAATTGTAATTGTAATTGTAATTGTAATTGTAATTGTAATTGTAATTGTAATTGTAATTGTAATTGTAATTGTAATTGTAATTGTAATTGTAATTGTAATTGTAATTGTAATTGTAATTGTAATTGTAATTGTAATTGTAATTGTAATTGTAATTGCAATTGTAATTGTAATTGCAATTGTAATTGTAATTGTAATTGCAATTGTAATTGTAATTGTAATTGTAATTGTAATTGTAATTGTAATTGTAATTGTAATTGTAATTGTAATTGTAATTGTAATTGTAATTGTAATTGTAATTGTAATTGTAATTGTAATTGTAATTGTAATTGTAATTGTAATTGTAATTGTAATTGTAATTGTAATTGTAATTGTAATTGTAATTGTAATTGTAATTGTAATTGTAATTGTAATTGTAATTGTAATTGTAATTGTAATTGTAATTGTAATTGTAATTGTAATTGTAATTGTAATTGTAATTGTAATTGTAATTGTAATTGTAATTGTAATTGTAATTGTAATTGTAATTGTAATTGTAATTGTAATTGTAATTGTAATTGTAATTGTAATTGTAATTGTAATTGTAATTGTAATTGTAATTGTAATTGTAATTGTAATTGTAATTGTAATTGTAATTGTAATTGTAATTGTAATTGTAATTGTAATTGTAATTGTAATTGTAATTGTAATTGTAATTGTAATTGTAATTGTAATTGTAATTGTAATTGTAATTGTAATTGCCCAAGTAACATCGTTAGAGCTATTTGAAGCAAAACTGTTTTTCAACAGCTCCAAGGTAGTGAAATCCAAAGCTATAGCTCTGTAAGAGATTATTTCACAGCTCCCTGCACTGAATTTGAAAATAATGCTCTATAATTGAAAATTTACAACACTTTCAGCTCTATTAAATTTACGACGCTTACAGATTTAAAAATATGCTCCTTAAGGCAGTTTATAAGATCTTGAAACGAGCAAACTCTCAATATCAGCATACTTAGGGACATTGTAGAGCTGCTTACAACACATGCGTAAAATACTAACGCATGTTCTTTCGAAATGTCAAAAATAGCATTAACAGAGCTAGACTGAAAGCGGCTTTAGAGTGGAATTACTAATATTCTCACACAACTAATGTGGTGTCAAAAAATGCATTAACAGAGCTACAATAAAGCACATATAGAGCCGAATAAATACTGATCCTCTTTTAAAACGATTCTACCGCTTATATTAAAGGGTGTTACAACCTAGAATACAAACAAAAATTATTTCAACTGGAAAACTTACAATAGTTGAAAATTAATTAATTCCCTTATCTTTGTTAACTTAAGATTCGAATAAGACATGGAATTCACATTTTTTTTTATTAAAATAAATTAACTATGCTGTTTCTTAAAAAAATTAAATCATAAATAAATAAATTAATTAAGGCGCTTACAAAACCATATGCACTTCAATGGCAAGTACTCTTTGAACTAAAAGTTATTTCTATAATTTAGATTTTTTATAATTTAGATTTACATAACATTCTCTAACTTTCAATTCCCAAAACACCCTATTTTCTACAAAGCCCTGAACGAAAAACTGTCTCATTGCTGCAAATAGCTCTACAATAATAGAACAAAACACTCAAAGCGATATTGCAGCTCCATTGAAGAGAAATTCCGCCCATATTAAAAAAAACATGGCGACATAAATGAAAATTATTTGATTTATTTGTTTTCTTTCATTTTAATACATTTAAAATCTTCGCTTTCAATATAAAACACAATATCTGTTGCAATGTAAAAAAAAATATTTTATTTCGTGCTTCGATATATTTATTAAACAAATTTTTACATTTTTCAACTTATTTTTTTTTCATATTTCACAGCGTAATATATAAAATTTGGAAGGCGCGTTATAATTTTGCGAAGCACATCCAAAACATTTATGAAAAAACTAAGCGCGCACTTAAAATTCACTGGCATTAAACCGAAAAATATTAATTAGATACATTATTTTCCCAATAGGAATAAATATTAACTAGCTTGTTGACTTCACAATAAATGGAGTTTACGCTTCCTACCATTACAAACATATAACTATTATATTTATTTATCATTTGAATTTCACAAACTAATACAAACAAAAAGCTGTCAAAAGTGCTCCTTTTAGGATTTCATATGAACATACTTAAGAGCTTCAAAGCCACAATAGTCACTGATAACAAGCTGATTACGAGCTAAAATGTGCTCTCAAACTCAATGATTTAGCTGTGAGCAAGCCCTACAATTGCTCTAAGGGTGCATCTAGAGCTCTTTCTTAAATAAACGAGCTTTAAGATTAGCTCTGGAAGCGCTGTTAAAGCATTTAAACAGCTAAAATTGTTTCTTGGGTGTAATTGTAATTGTAATTGTAATTGTAATTGTAATTGTAATTGTAATTGTAATTGTAATTGTAATTGTAATTGTAATTGTAATTGTAATTGTAATTGTAATTGTAATTGTAATTGTAATTGTAATTGTAATTGTAATTGTAATTGTAATTGTAATTGTAATTGTAATTGTAATTGTAATTGTAATTGTAATTGTAATTGTAATTGTAATTGTAATTGTAATTGTAATTGTAATTGTAATTGTAATTGTAATTGTAATTGTAATTGTAATTGTAATTGTAATTGTAATTGTAATTGTAATTGTAATTGTAATTGTAATTGTAATTGTAATTGTTATTGTAATTGTAATTGTAATTGTAATTGTAATTGTAATTGTAATTGTAATTGTAATTGTAATTGTAATTGTAATTGTAATTGTAATTGTAATTGTAATTGTAATTGTAATTGTAATTGTAATTGTAATTGTAATTGTAATTGTAATTGTAATTGTAATTGTAATTGTAATTGTAATTGTAATTGTGATTGTAATTGTAATTGTAATTGTAATTGTAATTGTAATTGTAATTGTAATTGTAATTGTAATTGTAATTGTAATTGTAATTGTAATTGTAATTGTAATTGTAATTGTAATTGTAATTGTAATTGTAATTGTAATTGTAATTGTAATTGTTATTATGGTGGCACTATTCGTGAGCAAATAGGAGGTGCAATACATCCAGAAGCTAGCCAGCAATACTGTTGCAATTAACAATTGCAACTGTCAAGATATCAAAAGTTTACAGAGAAAAATCAAGGAGATAATATTCATGCCGGATGCCAATAGAAACCTTGGCAAACTCCATATTTGGAGATTTTGTATGTAGTTCAAAAAAGGCTCGTTTCAAATGTTGAAGTCATAATTTAAAGAAAAATGTTTTAAATATTACGACTTCAAAGTAAATGACGCTTATAAGAAACTATAAAATGACACAATTTTTGTTTCTTATAAGCGTTTGTTTCGTATATCCTAAACACGGATATAAGAAAAACGTTTCTTATAAGAAAAACACGGATATAAAAAACAGAAGCTTCTTATAAAAAATGTTCTTTCAGAAAAAAAACTTAAATTTTTTGACCTACAAAAGATAAATTCACTTTATTTGAAAAAAAGAACAAGAAAATTCACAGCACTTTAATTATTGCAAAACAAAAAATAATAAATATTTAGATGGAACTTTTTTTCTGTCATACAAAAATTTCTAATACTTACACATCATATTATTTCAGAGGAAGAGAATCTCTGTGTTGTAAAAAAAAATTCTTTTTATCAGTATTTCTCTTACAAGCGTGGTTCTTATAAGGTATGTTTTTTTACATTTTTGTAAATGTGCTCGTACACGGTGCTTTTGTTCAGTTTTTTTATAAATGCGTGCTTTTCTTATAAGCGTCATTTACTGTACAAAAACATAATCAGTTCTGCCAAAAGACTAAGTAGCTGCTTAAGACATCAGCCCAATCGGTTGGTGAGATACAGTATAGTACTCTTAGGTAAGGCACTAGAGGTTAAGGGGCGCCAAGCAATAGAGCAGGACCTTTTTTTTAAATCTTCGAAGATAACGATTAAAATTATTCTTAGATACCTTCTCTTTTCGATATCCACCTTTAACTTAGCATGTTTATATAGCAAATGAACTCCTAGAAAATCCATTGAACATTTTAAAAATAAAATTAATTAATACATAGGTACATGAACATTCAACTAAAGAGTGTTGTTTTTTTAGACGTGTGGATTTCAAGAAGAAATAAAACGCTTATAATTTCAAGTTATGGCTAATAATTTAGCTTTATTATAAATATAAGGGTTTGGCATTGTGTTTTAAAAATGATTTCGGGCAAGTATCTATTGTGGCTGGCTCGAATAAACTCCAGCCGAGAGGCCCAATTTCCGACAGCTCCAATGTTGCGCGCGATGGCGGATGGACTCATTCGGGTCTTCTTCGATACTCTGCTAGACAGCAGCAATAGCGTCTTCGGTGTGCACTGTCTCTGAGGATGCACGCTATCCACTAGAGTAAACGTGGTGAAAAACCGATCCATGGTTGCTCGAATTTATACGATTTTGCTATTATGTCGACTGAATACTGGACGCAGCGCGCGATGCGTAGCGCGAACCGAACCATTATTTTGGTAATAAATTTGCAGGATTTGCAAACGTTGTTCAGGAGGAAGTCAATTAGTTATAAAATGGCAACCAAACTGAGCATAAATCAAGTGACAGCTGTCAAAAAGACCAACTTCGAAAAAAGTATTGCCAGATTAAAAAACCACACGTCTAAAAAAAAAACACCCTTTATTGCATTATTTTTTAACCACACAAGCTTTCTAACAATAATACTCATAATAAAAAGAACACCTGAGAGAAAGGGTACTGAGAAATGTTTTGCCTGGGACACTCCAGAGCGCTGCGGGACCAGCCTTGGGTGAAAACTATCGCACAAGTTAAGAAGGCCATGGTAATTATGGTATGACACATAGGGGCATATTCATAGTCACTTTTAAACTCCAGTTTATATCTTAGACTGGGGTTTATTCAATGTTATTTAGATAGGATAAACCCAGATCTAAGGTAAGCTGGAGTTTAAAAGTGACAGAACTTATAATACAACAGTTGCACTCAGCTCACATTTGCACGCTTAACACAACGATGTAGCTAAAGCTGTTGCTGAAAGTTAAAATTTACTCAACTTTTTACTACACCATAGATTTCTTGCTAAAGCTACAACTTTACATTGCAGCTCTGTAAACTATTTTCATACCTTATCCGCGCAGTGCTACGTGCTATAGCTACAACTATATACCACTGTTGAAGAAAAATAGAATATTTACAGGGAAAATATCATTTAAAACGTCCTCCCTTACTTCAATAAGACTTTTTGCATTGCCAAGTGTATTGCAAATGCACCAAGCCCGAAACCCAGTCGACTTTATTTTTCCAAGGAACAACACAAAAGTGACATCGCAAATTCTATTTATTATTTCGATGACCACTCACGGCACTCAGGCATGTCTTCAGGAAGATTCTTCAGTTTGGTCTTGGTGGGTGGAAGAGGATCGATCCTTGAGAAAGGATTGCCGAAGCAAATACTTTTATTGGCTATTTGTTCGAAGAAGTCATTGAACAAACAAGACGTGGGCATAAAATTCCTATAAGTCATTTCTGTTTGCTGAGTAAGCTTCCTTTACATCCAGTGGTGTGAGCAAAATGAAGGAATGGCATTTAATTTACTCTTCAGACAAGGTGCACAACCATCAAGAACAACAACAACAACAACAACTTACTTTTAACATTTACTCAGTAGGTACTCACCAATAACAACTTGAGCAACTTGCCGCATGAGAATAGATACATTCCATCAAGAACAAATTTAACGATATCATTTGCAGTCCTTAAAAACCAAAAAAGAAAAGAAAAAAAGAAAAGAAAGACATCGAAAGACTTTTCCTGCTGAAAGACATTTTTCGTATTTAATTTGTTGCTCTTGTGTTGTTCTGTGTGGTAAGGATGTTTTAATACTTTCACAACCGACACAGTCAACCGTGAAGTAGGATGTCTCGTCTAGTATTGAGAAATAGTCAGCAGGGAGTTGTAAATTCTCTCGCTGTGACAACACCAAGAAAAGGACGTGAAATTAAAGGGTTTCGTATTGAATTTCCCAAGAGTGAGCCAGCAAAAGGGGGCTGTAAATTCACACCAACTTTGTCAACGATGATAGGAAAAAGGATCTATCCACTCTCACCCAACGGCAACGGCAACGGCAACGGCAACGTCAACAGGACTGAATTATTTTGTAATTGCTTTTGTGGGGACAAGTTGTTGGCTTTCGCACAGCAAAGTTGTGGTCCTTGAATTTTAAACAAAAATCTTGGTGAATGATAGTGGAACTATTAATTTAAATTCCTTGTTTATTGTCAAATAAAAAGAGCAGAGATAAAAGACAGGGGTTTTTCTATCAAAATTAGCTATGCTAATCTTTATTCTTTCGTTTGTTGTTCAATGTTTCATAGGATGTAAAAAGTAAGTAAATATTGTGGCTTAGGTATAATAACTCAGTCATAACTTTTTTTACGTGCGGTTAGTTCGAAAATAAAGACCCAATAAACGCGGTTATCATTTCTACTGAATAAGAAAAAAGCTGCATCCGCATCATATGAGAAACACTTGAAGAGGCCAAGATGTAGTCCAGCGCAAAATAACTAGACTGTTCCATTAAAGCACGTCTGCGAAATTGATAAGGAAATTTTCTGTTCACCTAGACCAAAAGGACCACGACAAGAACTAACGGTTTTTTTTCATTTTTAATATGAAATTTGAAGTTCTTCAAAAAGTGGTTGTAATCAAGTAATCCTGTCTCGATCTCATTGGTCTAGTTAAAAGTTTCACAGCCAACTAGGGCAGTAAGCAGAACCCAGATTATAATATTGGTGCACTGTCTACATTCTAATAATCATCTCATGGGGGAGCTGTCAGTTTGACTATAGTGATAAACCTGAAGATCGCTACATCCATTAGTATCAATGATATTTTTTTTTACTTGCGATATAGGTACTATATGGGAAGTTATGGATTCGTACAAAAAATCGAACTCGAGATTTTGATCAAACTTTACATTACGATGATAGAGAAGTCAAAAAAAGTGGGTCTCGCAAAAACGTCCGTCTGTCTGTCTGTCTGTCTGTCGGTTCGACTACAGCCTAAACGGATGGGTCGATTTTCTTCAAACTTGGTACCTAGCGTTTTTTGGACATTCCCCCCACCCGTTTTTTTCTCTTTTTTTTTAGGACCAAAATTAACAGTAGCTGTCATACAAAATTTCTTGGCCAAAAAGGAAAAACTTATTTTTCTCAAATCCAGCGCTACAGAATTTGTTTTTAAGAACTCAATAAATTTAAACAGTTATAAGTTGCCGTTTAATAAAAAAAATGGTTCCGAAAAATGGTTATTAATGGTACCTCCCAAAGAACCATTTTTTTGATTTTCGCTTTTCTCGAAAACGGTTAAACTGATTCTGATCAATTTTTTTATGAAGAATTATTGACACATTTTAAATAATATTGTGTACCAAAATTTTCAAAAAAATATTTTTTAGATTTTTAAGAAAAGTTTTAATATTTTTTTTTGAAAACTCAATATTTCAAAAACGACTTGGTTGATTTTTATTAAACTTGGTAAATAGCAGTTTTTTAACTTTATCTAGAAGATTTTAGACAAAAAATATTCTAATACCCAAAACTAACGGTACCTCCCATACAAATGTTAAAAAACCGTTAAGAAAAATATTTTGTTTCTCAAAAACGACTCCTACGATTTTCATAAAAGTTTATTTGTGTGTTAAAATTAGTACGATCTACCATTTAAAATTTTTAAAATTTATATTTTACGTTTATTAACAGTACCTCTCATAGAACGTTTTCTTTGATTTTCGACTATCTCAACATATGATCAACCGAATAAAATTAGATTTTTTATACAGAAGCTTGTAACAAATATTAATAAAAGTGCGTATCAAAATTTTCTAAAAAATGATTTTTGGATTTTTAAAAAAAAAATCAAAATTATTTTTTGAAAATTCGATATTTCGAAAACTGGTAGCAGATTTTTTTGTGAAGTTCAATTTTTAACGCAACATTAATAAATGCTTTAAATTGGCGTACCAATTATTTTTCTCAAAAATGTTAACGAAATTTTATATATAAAAAATTAATTATTTTTAAAACCGCTCCTACGATTTTCAAAATTTTTTTCTCATAAATAAAGATTTATATAAGAAATCAGATGGTGTACATCGCGTTGGGTTAAAACGGATTCAAAGTATTTTAATCAATTTCTTTCTAATTTTGTTGATTTAAAACAATTTACTAGTTTAAATAGTATAATTTCCTTTTATGCATATTGCATATGTGCAACACTAGGCTATATTGTTAATTTTTGTATACTCACATAATATTTACCACCTGAAACTAAACTAAGATTTGGCAAATGGATAAAATATATACTCCTATAGCTAATTTATTTCAGACTATGGAACCACAATGTGATCGCGCATAAGAGCAAGTTCGTGCGACCCAGTCGTACATATTTTTTTTTTTTATATTTTGCGCGCACTCAATGGGTTGTGACTACCCTTATGATGATAAAACACAGTACGAGCGTTTAGGAAAGTGGGAGAGGATTTGAAAGGAGATACCGATGTACATTGGTTTTAAATGTTTGAACATCGAAGTGGCAAGGAAAAATTGAGCCGGGTAACGCATTCCACATTCTTGTAGTGCGACTAAAGAAAGAATCTCTGTACTTAACAGTACGTCCGAAGTTGGGCTCAAGGGTAAACTGATGCGCATTCCTAGAAGTACGAGTATTACGGTTGAATTGTTTTAGGGGAGAAATGCAATTGGCTATTTCACTAGAACAATGTTTATAAAAATAGCGATAAAATAGTGAAAGACATGAAACATTGCGGCGGTGTTCGAGAGTTTCAATTGCTTCCGTTATAGTTCTATCGCCTATCTTTTTTAAAGCTCTCTTTTGAAGTCTATCTAATAGACTCAAGTTGGTTGTTGGAGCACCTGCCCAAATATGAGAATTGTATTCCATTTTTGGACGAATTAAGGCTTTATAGATTACAGCCAGATCAGAGGGGGAGAAAAATTTCTTGCATCGACGGAGAAAACCTAGGCACTTAGCAGCGTTTTTGGCAACATCGAATATGTGATCATTCCACAAAAGGTGATCTGTGATGCACATACCAAGAACTGAAAGTTTTTCAGTTTCCTCGATGCAAGTGTCGCTCATGGATAGCGGCATTGGGGGTGGGGTTCGCTTTAACGACAGAAGGAAGGAATTGTGTTTTTGAAGCATTAAATTCAGCGCGATTTTTATCTCCCCATTTCACAATGCTATGGAGATCAGAATTTAATGAGCTTATCATACACTGCCGTTGAAGTTCCATATCCGAAGGACAAGGGTGTGAATCTAGAAACGAATATGAAAAGCTGAGGGTACTGTCGTCAGCAAAACAGTTTAAAGGATTAGAAGTTTCAGACAAGAGATCATTAATGAATATTAGGAAGAGATTCGGAGACAAAACGGAGCCCTGGGGCACACCAGCGTTTATTATATGAGTTTCAGACTTGAAACCGGTCCGAAAGGTAATTTCTAATCCAACGAAGAAGAGATTCATCGATAACAAATGCACGCGTTAAAGGGGGAAGAAGATTCGACTTTTTTAGGGACAGGCTGGACAAATGCTGTTTTCCATCCACTCGGAAAGAGACCAGTAGAGTAGGACAGATGGAAAAGCTTACGCAGTGGTTTTGCCAGCGTAGAAGAACACCTCTTCAGAACAATAGGAGGGATACCATCCGTGCCAGTGGATTTGTGAATGTCAAGATCCTTCAACACTCTTGCAACTGTACGAGTACGAAAGAAAATTGGTCCCATGAAAACATTTACGTTCTCAAGTACAGGAGGAGTCATATCATTTTCTGGCAGCCTCGAATTAACAGCAAACTGTGCTGAAAGCAAATTGGCTTTATCTAGTGAGCTGACAAAATTAGTGTCGTTGAAGACAAGCGTTGGAACCGAAGACAAAGTAGTACTTCGTATATTATTTACAAATGACCAAAAATGTTTACTGCCTTTGGGACATTGCAGTATTTTTTGCCTTAATTTTTGACCGTTGCAGGTCTTTCTAGCTTGTTTGAACTTATTCCGATTTTCCTCAGTGGGGTTGGCTTTGTAACTTCGAAAACTTACTTCTCTGACCCTGATTACAGCTCAAATCAAACCATGCATTTTCTTTCGGTTTGATAGATTTTTCCCTGTTCGGGATAAAATTTCTCATTCCGAGAAGAATTAACTTTGTAATCATATCTGCACTAAAGTCTAAGTCACTATCGAGGAAGCATAGTGACCAGTTAAAGTTTTTGAAGATATCGTTGAGGCCGTCCCAGTTGGCTTTCTCGTATTGCCAAACGGTTCTCTTGGAGTTTGTATTATTGGAAAAGTTGAAAAACCTAAAATGTTGGGGGCAATTTTTTCTAGGGGCGATATCCATTAGTTTTTTTTTTTTAAATTGTATCTCCTTATATTTTTAAAAATTACTTTTTAAATGAAGAGGATATTGGGCACAATAAATGTGGTATAGACAAAATAAAAATTACACTATGTAGGTAGAACTTACCTTACTCTAGGGGCGATGTTAGTTAATTTTTTTTTTAATTTAGCTTTTTTAACCATGAAACTTAAAAAAAAAATACGAAATAATAACTTCAGATTAACGAATGGTAGGCAAAAAAAAGTACGTGGGAAAAAAAGGCGATGTTTTTTATTTTTTTTTATTTCATATTCTTAAGTCATTTATTGTTGCCTAGCGACAAAAAAAATGGCGCAAGTAAAGAAAACTTTGGCGCCAAACTCTTTCTTATGAGATTTTTGTTTTTTTGGTATTTACGGTGATGGCATCAGTATCTACGATAACTAAGGCACCCCAAAATAATAACGGTTTGGTGTGGTTTATGAGCCGGCGGCGTCATTGGGCCGTACTTCTTCCGTGATGATCAAGACCGGCACGTTACTGTGAATGGGAATCGCTATCGTTCAATGATAACCGAATATTTTTGGCCTCAATTGGATGATATGGACTTGGAGGACATGTGGTTCCAACAGGACGGCGCCACAAGCCACACAGCGAATGTCACAATCAATTTATTGGAAACCAAGTTTGGAGAACGTGTTATCTCAGGAAATGGTCCAGTCGCTTTTCCGCCTCGGTCGTGCGATTTGACGCCGTTAGACTATTTCCTGTGGGGCTACGTCAAGTCTATGGTCTATGCCAACAAGCCAGCGACGATTGATGAACTTCGTACGAATATCGAACGTGAAATTGCAGCAGTATCGGCCGATTTATGCTTGAAAACCGTCGAAAATTGGGTTCAGCGTCTGGACTTCTGCAAGCATGCCCGTGGTGGCCATGCAAAAGAAATCGAGTTCCATACATAATGGCATCGAACATACTTTCACAGGAATAAAGAATTTCATTGATATAAAAAACCGTTATTGTTTTATTTAAAAAAAAACTTTTGTAGCGCTCTTATTGAAAAACCCGATAGAAGGGTAAAATACAAGCATTTTTTGCGATGGGAGGGGGGTCTACCTCACTCTGTTTAGGCGGGAGGGGCAATTTTCAAGAAATTAATTAAAATTAAAAAAAAAAGATTTAAAAACAACGGCAATATCTACTTACAATACAAAAGTAGATATAGGTTTTTCAGAAGGCCAGAAACTTGTTGTTTTGTCATTTGTTTCAACCTGTGTTATGTGTTAATAGTTTTTGAAAAAAATACATTCAAACTCAAAAATTATTAAAACAAATTAAAAAAAAGTAACCTAGTTGTGAAATTAAGTACGGAATTTGCAACACTTACAATTATTTGATGTCCCTATAAATTCTTAATGGAACACTGAAAACAAAAAATTCATGTAAGTTGAACTGAACTTAATGAGTATTGACAAGACCCTCACTTGTCAACTGATGAGTTCAAGTGAGATTGCCGGGACGAAACGCCCATTTTTATGAACCAAAGGCCGTTAAAAGCTATTATGAATCAATAACTATTCAACAAATCCAATTAAATAGTGCTAAGTTTTCTGATGATGTATTTCAGTAGTATACAGGGCGGGACGAACCATATGTGCAAGATGTGCAAATGCACAGAGCGCAAAATTCTGCGGGCGCATTACCAGGAGCAAGACAATGTAATCTGATCTTGCGCAAACAAATATATACTGCCATTTGCATTTACACTTTCTTCTTTTTTGGCAATCCTGATCAATTTTAGGATCAATTCTTTTTTCACTCTACATCAATGGAATGCCTTCCATATATTAAAATACTCAGTTACATATACTCAGGGCCGGACCAACCATATATGCAAGATGTGCAAATGCACAGGGCGCGAAATTCTGGGGGCGCATTACCAGAAGTAAAAAATGTATTTAACTACAAAATTTGTTTAAATAATCTCAAAATAACATCCATCACAACTGTGCTAAGTTATTTCTTTCACACTAACTAACTTCACTTTCATTGTTGGAGAATTTAACTTAAAATACCATATAATTAAAGATCCCACTATAGACCTACGCATTGAAAGTCTACCTCCTGGGTAATGTGAAAAAGTCTTATGCATGATGTGTAGCAGTGTATGTATGTAAATATATAAAAGGGGCGCTTTCTACAAATCTTGCACAGGGCGCAAGTTTGGCTGGGGCCGGTCCTGCATATACTGATGTACGCATATAATTTGCAACTTTATTTGAGTAGTCCACTAGGTCTTATTGAACACTGCGTCCGCATAACATACAGTTCTTCGAGATTCCCAATACTTAAATCCGATAGAAACTCGAAAGATGTTGACAAAAACTCTAATTATTCCTCATCTCTTATTATGGTTGTGAAATTTATTGTGGGCTAAAAATATATGACCACATCTATGCTGAAACATTATACAACATGGAATTTAAACATTTTCTACAGTACCAAACACTGCTTGTTCTCTTAAGCATAAAACAGACGCATCAACCTCATGTACCTATATTATAGGGAAGTGACTCTAGAAATGCCAATTATAAGAGTTTTGGTTTATAAAAGAACTTTGTATGCGGCCCGCAGGGCCAAGGGCCAAGGCCCTCTACAGGTAGGCATAGGTAGTGGGCGTGGCAATAGGCGGATATTACTTAAGAATATTTTTTTTTAATTTGTCTCTTGCACAAAAGAACAAATAATTCTGAAAATTTCATTCAAATAATTTGAATCGTCTTCAAGAAATAGATCAATCTCTGAGAAACCATGAAATAAAATTGGGGGCGTAGCAGTGGGCGGATTTGTCTAAATCTAAGTTTTTAATTTTTTTTTCTCCACCATACGAGAAAACTACGAAAATTTTATCAAAATTGTAAGATTAATTTTTCGTTTGCATTTTTGGTTAGTCAATAAATTTATGGGGAGGCAAAACTTATTGGCCCGGGGCTACAAATTTTTAAATACACCACTGTGTATGACTGATGCTTAAATGCATTTCAAACTTCTCAATCAACTCAAATATTAAAGAATCAATTTTGTTGAATCTAAAATAACATAGACCCTTTATACAGAAGTTAAATTCTTATTTGTACAAAAATATAGTTTCCAATTTAAGAACCACATATGACTTGTTTATCGATTTCTATTGAAATCAAAATTAGTGTAGGTGTTTCAATTCCTTAAAATTGTTTAATTTGGTGCAGCTGCTCTAGAAATGCTTTGGAATTGCCCAATATTAATTTCAAGGTTATGCTAAGTATTTTTTCACTCCACAATAATTTAAGAGGACATTAAATTTGTTTGTATTAGTAATGTATTATTATGGCACTGACTGACCCTATTAACTCAACTTCCAAAGGCATCTTCTGCGATCCTACTCGGAAGTCAATTCTGAAATCATGCCAACTGCCAGGTGCCAAGCAGTAGTTCATAAAATGTCTTCATGAAAATGTATATTCATGAAGATATCTGCATCACAACTTCCGTTCAATACTTTTGGCAATCGATAGGATTCATAAATTGAAGTACATAAACACGTTTATGTTAAAATCCATCTCTCGATTGAAATAGAAATCATTATTTTTTCCGGATATAAAATCATTTTAGGATAACCCTTTAGGCATCTAGGCAGCAATACGATTGACATTAATTAAAATTAACTATCAAATAAAATTAGTGGACCTTTCAGAATTGGAAATTTCAATTCCTTATACAGGGTGTTTTTTTTAAGACGTGTGCTTTTCAATCTGGCAATACTTTTTTCGGAGTTGGTCTTTTTGAAAGCTGTCACTTGATTTATGCTCAGTTTGGTTTGCCATTTCACAGTTAATAGACTTACTCCTGAACAATGTTTGCAAATCGTGCCCAATCGGGCCCAAAACAAGATGGCCACCGATCCCGATATTCACGCCGCCGCCGTTACATCCTCAAAAAGTCACTGCTTGGTGTGCTCTATGGGAAGAGGGAATCAGTGGTACATATTTCTTCAAAAACAGTCAATTGGGAACGCTATAGAGCCATGATTAGGGCTAGGATTTTCATGCAAATGCATATTTTTTTTGAGAAACTTTAGAAACACAGGAATAAAATACAAACACGAATCAATCAATTTGCTTTAAAATGGCATTTAATCGTTAGTGCATATTTTTGCATATTTTATTATAAATGCATATTTTACTTTTAATTGCATATTTTCAATAATAAATGCATATTTGTGCATATTTTCTAAAAACAAAATAATCCTGAAGTAAAAAATGCACACGTGACTTTAAATTTATACTTTAATCAGTTTATGTGGACAACTTCCAAGACAGCTTTCGTTTATATTCCAGTATTCCATTTTACACATGCATACGAGTTAGTCGGCATTTACATTGAAAGGTTTTTCCAATACCGATTTTTTGTTATTGTTGTAATCGTGTGAGAGAGAATGGAAAAATCTTGTGGAACATGTTGGCTGTCCCTCGAAATCTCACACGATTACAAAAACAAAGAAAAATCGGCATTGGAAAAATCGGGCAATGTAAATGCTTAGACTTAGTTTTAGTTGTGTATACATATATGACAGCAATTGTTTTTGTTCACATTTGTATTCACATATTATGTTATTTTGTGGTCTATTTATGATTTGAGTTTTCTCTGTTCTATTCTAAAGTTTCTGGATTTACTTTCATGTCGATGATCTTTTGTTAATTTTTGTATTTTTTTTTTAGATAAAAGATTGTATTAGATTTAGGATTTGCTTTAAAGTGAAATTGTAAGCAATTCAATTATTTAATCAAGCGATTAATTTGAGATTTGTAGTTAATTCAAAAACAATGCCGAAAGCGAAGCCGTCTGTAAATGCAAATCTGAAAAAAATATGTTTCGAACAACTCGCACACTTTAACAACCGATGCAACAATTAATTTTTGTAAAATTGTGTAACAAAGTTTTCTCCTCCGAGAAAAAAAATTTCAAATCGACCAACACCTGAAATCTATTAAACATACGGCACTAGGGAAACAATCTAGTAGTTCTGCAAAATCGCAGTCACATCACAACTCCTTTCGTTGAGAACACAAAACAATTTAAATATGGATTTATGTGAGGCATTTGTTGCAGCTGATATTCCGCTTAGCAAGCACAATAATCCGAATTTATTTTTCTGTTTTTATTGATATAATTTTATGTTCCCCGATAATAAAGACCGAATTTGTTACATTAACCTTAATACTAAGTTTTTTTCCATACAAATGGTTCACAAGGGATATTGTTTTAAATGCATATTTAAGGTGCATATTTTACATTTTTAAGAGCATATCTTAAGCGCATATTTTGCATTTTTAAGTGCATGAAAATCCTAGCCCTAGCCATGATTAATGACTTTTAGAGCCTGAATTGGAAAATGTTGATGTGGACGACCTTTAGTTCCAACAAGACGATACTACATGCCATACAGCCAACGAAACAATTGATTTATTAAAGGAAACTTTTGGTGAGCGCATTATCCCGCGTCGTGGGCCTGTGGCGTGGCCTCCAAGATCGTTCGATTTAACACCGCTGGACTATTTGTTTTTGGGTTATATGAAATCACTTCTCTACGCAGATAAGCCCGAGACGATCGACGCCTTGGAAGAGAATATTCGGCGCGTTATTGCTGACGCATACTGCCCCAATTGCTGCAAAAAGTGGTCGAAAATTGGGCCTCTGGGAATCGAACTTAGCCCTTTTTCGGCGTTACAATTCTACCCACTAACCATTACATCACCGGCTACTACTCACTCCTACCCATATAAATATTTGAAATAAATTATACCTGTAAATTGATTATTTGAAAATTCCAAAACATTTGTACTACCTAAATACTTTGTATCATAATTAATGGCATTCCACATCCGCATGTACCTACTACTATCCCCCATACACACATAAACCAAAGGGTGGCGGAATGTTCAATTACTTGTATGTGCGGCAAACAAAATAATACCCTGAGGCGCAGACAGAAATCCACAAGAGTGAAAACCATCATTTTGGTGTTAAGCCAGCAACCGTCCTTGGCTTAATCTTTATGAGTTAAACTTTTGAAGATGATGCCAAGGAAAAGGTTTTCCATCACAGAACAAAAATGTGCTCGAAGGATCTCTGGGCTATTTATGTTCCTCGTGCCAGCTCTTATCCTTTTGGAAGGGAAGCATGCTTAACTTCTGTATGTATTTATTTAAGTTAGCTTTTCTCGTACTTATAGCTATATACCATCAGACTCCAGTTTTTGATTTAAACAAAAGGGATGCCAAAGGAATTTTGTATTTTCTTGTCGGCTATTATACACTGTATACAGTGTACACTCGTACAGAGGGACAGGCAGACGTTTTGTTATCCAAAGGTTAACCAAAAATAGCTCCGCAATGCTCGAAGAAATATACAAATAGACGAAAAGACGAAAAGGAGTAAATACACCAGTGTTGGGCATCATTATACACAATTCTACTGACAGATTTATGCAAATTTCTACGAAAATATCTTCTATACGATCTAAGATTATCTGAATATTCATTGTTTTTTCTATACAACGAGAGGAGATTTAAACGAAATGATGGCACTTTATTTTGATTGTTTTTATTTTTATTTTGTTTTTAAAATTTAAATATTTATGATTTGTCACACACAAGATAAAGATACGCTTGTAGCCGAGGCAATGGAACATTTTTAGTGGAGATAATTTATAATGTTTGTAATAATTTCTGTAAACTTCTTTAAAGTAATTGTGCGTACACAACAATAAAAATGTGGCTTCTGAAACGTATTAAATAAAAATTCGATAAAACATTTGAAACAAAAAAAAAAACAAATCGAAAAATCAAGGATCAACTTCAGTGGAGATTGCCATAATGGTTGATTTATAAAGCCTATAACTTCAGTTCAAATTTGTATGGAAGGCAAACGTCTCTTTATAATAAGGGTCACTTTTCAAACTTCTTCTATACAAATTTTATGGTCTCATCAGTTACAAGAATGGCTGTAAGGAGATACTTTAAAAAAAAAAATAAGTTTTAATAAAAAATAAAATGGGCAACTGAGTCGCACAACTTGCTCTAGTGGCTAACAACTGTATGTCACCACACATTGAAGATGCATGATACATATTATGTATATTGTATATATTTAATAAGAAAATATTAAAAAAAGTCAAAAGTAGTAAAAAAACGATTTTTTGTTTGATTGTTTTTTTGTTTATTAACAAATGTTTTTAAAAATTATAACAAAATCGGTCTAGTCATGGAAGAGATAAGCGCGTATAACCCAAAAATAAGACCATTTTCTAAAAAAAAAAGGTCGAACACCTAATTCCGTTGTGTGAATTTTTTGAGAAAAACCTGAATTGCAGTTTACTTAAAATTGACTTGGTTATTGCAGGTACGAAGTTTAATTAAATATTAAAATCGTTAAAGCCGTTTTTGTGTAAAATTTGAGGAAACCAAAATATTTGTATGGCAGGTATACCCGTTCTAGACGTGCCAAAACAAATATTCGAATTTCCCCTCTAGGAAATCGCATAAAAATCCTCTACACCAAATTTGAAGCTAATCGGTTCACCCGTTTAGGCTCTAGCTCAAATATTCCAATGGTATTTCTAACTGCATCCAATACTTGGATACCTCATCACCTCATCGAGTGACCTAACGCCAGTTTGTAATATTTTTTCTAAATGTTTCCAATCGGTTTATTCTACTTCTTATATACCTATATAAGAAAATTTCTCCCCTAATACCTATTCCGATAAATCAAATCAATATCGGTTCCTTATCCTTATATCTAAGTTTCTCTGATTTTGAAAAAGCTCTTGGTGAACTAAATCTCCAATTCCTCCAATTATGTTAAATTGATGAAGAAAATCCGGAGATAGCCAAGGGATTTTTAATCTTGAATGGATTAGATGCATCCATTATCCTTCTCCTCCATATATCTGCTTTTCGCCGTCGTCTTCACTTCTTATAACTAAAATAATTGCTCTGTTTTTCTTGAAAATTAAACAATAAACTCTTGCTTATGAACTTGCAAATAACAATGAGGTACAAGTATTTACAATTAACAAAAATTTTTGTTGAAAATTGAAAAGTGTGACCAGGTGTGTTTAAAGTAAGGAGAGACTTTGAAGTTGCATGTTTGTTTTGTTAATCAATTTTAAACACAATTAAATTGACATGAAAGCTTAAAACAAAATCTAGGATTTTACTATTCAAAAGTTTTAAATTTATTTTGTTACTTTTTCATCTCAATAAACTTACCATACTGTTTTCTTAATGCTCCCAAATTTTAAAATTTCACTTTTTATTGATTTTTTTTAAAATAGTAAACTTTACCGGGCCTTTAACATTATTTTGACCATCATTTTTTATACAAACAAAAATTCTCCGAAAAAAACCAGCTTGGTCACACTAAATTAAATAGAAATGTCAGTAAATGTCAAAGAGCTGATGTTCATTTTATGCATTCATTCGATAATGAATATTATTCGTTCGATTCCAAAATATGCAAAGTTCATTCGAATGAATAGATCTATTCCATCGAAATAGCTATTCGTTCGAATCTCAAAATAAGACTGACTACTTGATCCCATAGCTGGTGCTTCTGGCTTACCTCAAGGGAGCCACTAAGGTCCACTGCTTTTTCTGCTTCTTATAAACGATGTAACCGGATTCTGTAAGAAAATTCAATCTCTATCTTATGTTTGCAGACGATAAAAAATAAAATTACTTCGTTACATTAAGTCTCCTATTGATTGTATCTTACTTTAAAATTACCTTGACTTTTTAGCGGAATGGGGTACCTCTAACCAGTTGCTTCTTAGTGCCTCTAAATCTTATTTTCTATCTTTCCGTCAGAACTTTTCCCTTATAAGCTTTAATTATGATATTGATAGTATTTCATTGCAAATGGTTTTTGAAAAAAAAAAAAATCTTGGTATTATATTCAACCCTAAGCTTACTTTCTCCCTCTACAACGACTTTGTTGTGGCTAAGGAAAATTCTTTACTTGGATTTTCCGACACTTATACTTTTAGAGCATTATTCTATTCGTTCTGGAGTACGATTGTATGTATGTATGTATTCATTTTATTAAATATAATATATGTATATATACATTGTTTTAATAAATAATGAATTTAATAGCTTTGGCTATCCCGTCAGCTAGGTTGGCAAAATTTTACTCAGTGATTTAAATTTACTATAAAACAATTTAAATAAATTCAGTCATTAACAAGTTTCTATATTTATAAATAGAATTTTAAAAACAATACAGTGATTTCCAACTAGATCCATTTAATAATTGTATCGTTTCTGGCATTGTTAAACTTTTTTTCCCTAAATATATCGTTCTTTGGTAGTTAAATGTAGGGCAAACACTTATGAAGTGGAAGCACTCTTCTTTAGCTTGTATATTGCAGAGCGAACAAAATTGACCAAATTTTCCGTTGTATGGGTTACCGTTTAAAGACAGGAGTTCAAATCTTGATTTGAATATAAGTGATACTTCTTTATAGCTCAAGGCGTCATGAAAGTAGTTATTATTTAATAAATTGTAATTAAGCTGCGAGTAAATTATTCTACTATTAGACTGATGAGCTTCGGTTGTTATTGTTTCCCTCACAGAATATTCGTATTTTTGAATAATCATGTAGATGTTTTCTTTAAGTTGAACTGGGTAGTTATAATTGAACTCCAAAACTTCTCCACAAGTACATCCTACAGTCTGCCACTTCATGATCCACCAGTCTTTGTTTCTTATTTCAATATAAAAGGATTTGTTTGGTTAAACGTGTATCTGGGTGTGAAAGAACTTTAAGGATATAGTCTGCTTGGAGCTTTAGGGTGTTGGTAAAGAGTTTTGGTAAGCCTGTTTCTAAATACAGCGCATAGTTCGGTGTTGTCCTTGGAAAGTTGAAAAGTTTTTTTATGAAGTTTCTTTGGAGTTTTTCCACTTCTTCAAATTCATCTACACCCCAAACCTGAGAAGCATACAAGAGATATGTTTTGACAACAGATTCAAATATTTTGAACTTTGTAGACATTAACACATTCTGATTTGAAAAAATATTCCTCCATGTCATGTTTATCAAACTTTGGGATGAATTCGCCTTTTCTCTTAAATGATTTTTGAAATCCAATGTTGGGTTTAGTATTACTCCTAAGTACTTATATTCTTTGACAGTATCAATGTGAATCCCATTAAAAGACCAACTTTCTCCAATTTGACTATGTGAAATCCGTGTGATAACCATAGTTTTGGATATTTCGACATTTATTGTAAGACCGGCAATAATTTGACAACCAGTTTATCATTAGTTGTAAGTTTTCTGGTGACTCCGAAAGTATAACAAGATCGTCAGCGTAGAGGAGAACATTGACAATAGTATTGACGATCCTAACACCACCGGGTAGATATGGTCCAATATCGTTGATAAATAATGAAAACAGTAAAGCACTAAGAGGGCATCCTTGTTTCACACCAGAATTCGTATCAAACCATTGTGAATTACATGATCCATCCCAAACAGCAGCTACTGAACCGGTGTACATATTTTTTAATAACATTTAGAAATTTCGAAGAGATACCAAGTTGAGATAATTTATACATAAGTGCGCTTCTATTCACAAGATCAAAAGCCGCTTTAAAGTCATGGAAGGCTTTGACTATTGAAGTCAACACGAATAGCTGGTCCACCTTTGAGTAGTTTTTCCTGAAACCAGCTTGGAATTCAGTTAAAATATTGTTGTCATCAACCCATTTTTCTAGTCTTTTTACGAGGACACCACAAAATATTTTGGTCATAACGTTCATGAAGGATATTCCACAATAATTTTCAACGTTATTAGGATCACCTTTCTTATAAATAGGAAAGATTACGGATTTTTTGAACGACGAAGGGATAGTTCCAGTTGAAAAAATGATATTGTACAGTTGTTTCAGCTCATTAATGAGAGCTGGCGATGCATTTTTGAAATACTCATAAGGAATACCGTCTTCTCCTGGTGCTTTTCCGTTTTTGTTTTTTTTCAAGAACGCTTTTGATTTCTTCGATGGTTATTTCGGTGTCCAAGAGATTGCATCTGTAACAAGTGGTTCTGCATATGCAAAAGATAGGGTTGAATTGTTAAGTAAAAGTTTTTTGAAGACAAAACTGATGACAAAACTGCAACCATTTAATTCTTTTGCTATCTTCCAGAAATCATTTGAACTTTTGGCGAGACTAAGAGTGTTAGCTTGTGTTTTTTCGTATTCAACTTTCTTTGCCCGGAAAATTTGTTTGTATCTTGAGTTTGATTCGATATACCATCACCTTCTTAGTTCTTTGGTTTAGCAGTTACATAGTGCTTTTACGAGTGTGAAGGATTTTTTCCGGGCATTCGTGCACTCCTTATCAAACCACTTTTCGTTGAATTTTCTAAGATTTCCTGGAGATTGCTTCCGTGAAGAGTTCTTGATAAAGGGTTTTCCAATAAGAGGTGTTATTTTGAATAGCCCGCTATTTCGGTAGCTGTCACTTTTGAAGCTGTCATTTTTTGACATATTGACAGGTAGAAACTACGCCATTAATAAAAATGGAACGATACATGCTTCAACAACGCATTAAAATTATTAAAATTCACTATAAAAATGGTGAAAATTTGGCAGAGACGGTTCGTAAAACTAAAACATTTTTGGGTCGTCGTGAAGCACCTTGTCGGACCGCAATACAGAAATTGGTGGACAAATTCGAGCTGTTGGGACAAGTTAGTGATGTGAAGAATAAAACCCGTGCACGACGCTCAAGAATAACTGAGAATATTGCTGTTGTAGCCCAAAGTGTTAGAAGAAAACCCAGGTTTGTCCATTCCTCGTCGTTCTTTGGAATTAGGCATTCCACAAACGTCATTACACCGTATTTTGCATAAAGACTTGGGTCTTAAGGCTTATAAAGTTCAGTTAACACAAGAACTCAAGCCGGCTGATCATCAACAACGTCGTGTCTTTGCTGATTGGGTCCTTGAAATGCATGAAAATGATCCGGAATTTCATCGAAAAATCATCTTGACTGATGAGGCCCATTTCCACCTCGGAGGCTACGTCAACAAGCAAAACAGTCGCATCTGGGGCTCGGAAAACCCAAGAGTTATTGTTGAAAAGCCTCTCCATCCTCAACGCGTGACTGTTTGGTGCGGTTTATGGTCCGGCGGGGTCATTGGACATTACTTTTTCGAAAATGAGGCTGGAGCAACAGTTACGGTCAATGGATTGCGCTATCGAGAGATGATTAACGATTTTTTATGGCCGGAATTGGATGGTATTGATATTGATGGACATCGTTTACTTTCAACAAGACGGCGCTTCGTGCCACACAAGCAATGAAACCATCGATCTTTAACGGGAAAAGTTTCCGGACCGTGTTATCTCTCGAAGAGGTGATCACAATTGGCCACCGAGATCTTGTGATTTAACACCTTGCGACTTCTTCCTTTGGGGCCACGTGAAAGATAAGGTCTACGCCAACAGCCCAGCGTCGATTCAAGACCTCAAAGATGGAATTCGTGAGGCTATCGAGGACATAGGGCAGCCACTTTGCGATTTGGTTATGGAAAATTTCATGAAAAGGATATGGTCCTGTAAGCGTGGTCGTGGCGGCCATTTGGCTGATGTTGTGTTCCATTATTAACGGCATACCTTCTTCTTTATAATGAAATAAACATCCGATCATTTATCTGAAAAAATGCCATTTTGCTTTGAATATCAAAATAACACCTCTTATTGGAAAACCCTTTACATCTTACAATGTTATTTGAAAACAAATCAACAGATAGGTTAGACATTACATTACTTGAGAAAAAGTTATCTAGTTTTTCTTGGTAGTCACTTGGGTTTTCGTTTTTCCATTTTAACTTAGGTAGTAGTTTGAGATTTTAATGTTGCACTGCATTTTTACTTGTCCATTCAGCCACAAGAGGCATATGATCAGAAAATGTTTTATATTCAATTGTAAATTTAATAATAGAGTCAATCCACTTATAGTTTTCTGTGCAGTAGTCCATCACAGATTTCCCCTGTCCTCCCACAAAGGTATAGTGGCCTTCCGAATCTCCATATGTACAACCATTTAAGATGATACTGTCATACATTTGCAACATCTCCAAAAAATTCTGACCGTTTTGGTTACAGATATCGTCTTTGGACAGTCTGCTGGATGGTGAGATTAAAGTATTGTTTATTGTGTTCGCGAGTTTGGTTTGGATGTTACTAATACTAGCATTGAAATCTCCAACAAGAAGAAGGCTTTTACTAGCAAGGTAACTCATTACGTTATTCAGTTTTTCAAAATCTCAGCTCCACTTATTGCAGTTAATATATGCTGGGATGATATACATATTATTTTTTTTGTACTAGCTTAACTATAGTTGTTCCTTCATGTTCTACAAAATCGTATGTTTTCAACTGTGATGTTTAAATTCCATAAACACTTCCACCACTTACACGTCCTTTAGCTGATGTTTTGACTGCTCCACTCCAAAAAAGTTTGAACCCATTAAAAGACTTTTAAATGTAAACGAATTATCATTGATGACATGTGTTTCAAATAAGAAAAATACATCAAATGTTTTAATATAATTGAAAAAAATCAGTAAAAAGAAGTTTGTTGCTAAGACCTGACATATTATAAGCTAAAATACTAGATTTAAAATTATTTGAGCTGACGGCTTCTGAATCTCAATTAAGTACTATATTACTACTATTTGTTGCGGAAGACATCATTGGAGAAAAAGAGTTTAATGATCTAGTACAATCATTTGTTGTTGTCGTCTAGAGTTTGTTGTTGACAGCATCGTGATTTTGACAGGTTCAAAGTTTATTTTTCCATACATTCGCTCTATTTCTTCTTCTCCATCATCATTTTGATTAATTATTAATTTATTAAAAGAATTTAAATAAAATGATTTTTTTCCAATTATAAGATTGATGTTTTTAATTTGAATCTTTTCGTTTGGTTTTTGCATTTTAACTATTCAACGGTACCCAAGTAGAATTCGTCGTTTTAGTTGCATCTGTTTTGACAGATCTCGTTGAACATAAGCACCTGTGTCCTTGAGCTTTGAGGAGTTCCTCAGTGTTTTATTTGCAATCTCGTTGGAGCCGGTGTTTATCTTAAGTTTAATGAATGAGGTATTCTCACTGAATTTTGTAGCTTGGGGTAAATTTTGTGATTCTTCACCATCAAGAAGAAGTTGAGTCACACTGCGTACTCTTACCTGATGATCGGTCTCAGAATGATCGTTTCGTATCGAGATAATGATGTTTTTCGCTTTGAGATCTCGACTCTGTAGTTCAAGTTCATCTTCTAGAAAATTGCAACGAGTTTCAAACTGCTGTACTTTCTTTGAAAGTTCTTCATTTTGGTTTCGCAGAAAATTGATCTCGGTATTCAATTTGTTGACGTCGTCCTTTGAGGATAGATTCGCAGTTGCTTTCGTAAGCTCTGCGTGGAGTGAATCGTCAATAATTGATTTAATTTTCCGGAAATCAGTAGAAGATAACGACATTTTTGTGTGTGTTTTGTAAATTTTCGTTGCCCTTTCAATATTTGTATCAGGTTCCGAGTCAGAATGTTCCCCCTGTGATATTTGGTGTTTTTTTCTTTTGTTTTCGGTCATGTGACTTGCGACCAGATAGAATTTGTATTGTAAATCTAATTTTAGCTGAGATTTTAAAATTGTTTTCTTAAATGCTTTATATTTATTATAAAAAGAGTTAATTAAACTTTATAGACTGATTGTGTCATATGGAATCCGTACTTTGCAATACACTCTGATCGGATTGAAAGTATCCAAAAAGATTTACCAGAATTGCTGCTCATAGACTTAATTCAAATTTTTAGAACTCGTAGAAAGTACTTTGAAATAATTTTTATTCGGGATATATGTACTTAAAAACCAGAATGATTGTTCTTTTCTCCTATATCATTTATAAAACTGTATGCTCCTGTGAGGGGCTCTGCGAGTGCCTAGTTAATTCTTTATTCCTTACCATAGAGTTAATTATGGACTCAATAATCCGATCACCGACAATCTAGGCCGTGATGAATTCAAAAAACATGTTATCCTTATATTAACGTTCCTTAATCCTGGCGGTTAGTCAATGGGCACGTTCAATCAAAAAATCTGAAAATTCAGATGTGAATTTATGCTGTTGAACGCACAAAAAATCTGAATTTTCAGTCGAAAGTTGATGTGTCAAATGCTAGCATTTACCAAAAGGATTTACATTAAAACAAAATAAATTAGAACTTCAATTAAATTTTTAAATTTAAAATTAAGCGTCAGTAGTTTTGGTAGTGATTTATTTAACTAAATCCGCAACAAATTACAGCAAGACTATATGAAGTTTGATGAAAAAATAATTCCACATTATTGCGAATAGTCAATCTTTTGATTTGAAAACTCACTTATCACTTTATGTAAAAAAGTATTAATTTGTTCGTGATGAAAATTAATCATCATAAATCAACCAATAACCAGACCGAAAATAATAAAGTTGAACTTCTACGTAAAGTACTTCAACATTTCCCCCACCACTATCACTTTATTCTGAATTTTCAGATGAGAATTTTTGGCTGAAAAGTCAGATGAAACGTAAGAAAACGTAACTTAAAGTCACTAAAAGTCATCTAACCTTGTAATTTTTCGATTTCCCAAAACTTACGCAGCATATCAAAGCGTAGACTTGACGACTGAATTGAAAACATTGTATTTTGTTGAATGGTTTATGTGCTGGTTTGAGAATATCTTAGATTTATAAGATTCTATGAGGTTTTGACCTTTTCTGTAACTTGTTTTCTAAAATCCATCGATGGGCTGATTGTTACTCCTAGGTATTTATACTCTTTCGTTACTTCCAAACGGCTTCCATTAAGAATCCAGTTATACCGATTTTCACTTCGAGTTGATCTTGAGAAAACCATAATTTTAAGTGTTGATATACATAACTATACCCCATTTCTTGCAGTACTCGGCAAGACGATTTATCATCAGTTGCAGATTTTCTGGTGATTCCGATAATAAATATTACCAAGTCATTGGCATATAACAACACATTAATAGGGATACCTGCCATTCGAATTCCACGGGGTAAATGAGTTATACTATCATTTATGAACAAAGAAAAAAGTATAGCGCTCAGAGGACATCCTTGTTTGACTCCAGTATCTGTTTTAAATGCTTCAGAATAAGCTACACCATCCCAAACTGCTGCTTCCGTATCCATATACATGTTTCTGATTATTAGGAGAAATTGGGTAGAAATTCCAAGTTGGGAAAGTTTGTATAGTAAAGCATTTCGATTCCCCAAATCAAATGCGGCTTTAAAGTCTATAAATAATGCATAAACTTTCTTATTCCTAGCTCGAAATGCTGGGTGATTTTTTAGCTGGTTTGGTTTTGGCAACACTGGTTTTGACAGCTGACGTGTGTTTAGTACCTTGTGTCACTGTCAAACAGCTTCAGTTTGGTTCGCAATTTAACCATGGATCGTCTTACAAATGAACAACGCTTGCAAATTATTGAATTTTACTATCAAAATTCGTGCTCGGTTCGAAATGTTCATCGCGCGCTGCTTCCATTTTATGATCGGCATTCTCGACCTTCTGAGCAGTCTATTCGGAAGATTGTGACCAAATTTCGCACCAAATTTACTTTGTGACAGAAGACCGCGAAATGTCGATTCGGCGCCGTTCCCAGCAGTTAGGCCTTTGTTACAGCACTACGTGGAAAATTTTGCGGAAGGATTTGGGCGTAAAGCCTTTTAAGATACAGCTGGTGCAAGAACTAAAGCCAGCCGACCTACCACAACGCCGAATTTTTGGTGAATGGGCTCTTGGAAAGCTGGCCGAGGATCCGCTTTTTTATCGAAAAATTGTGTTCAGCGATGAGGCTCATTTTTGGTTGAACGGGTACGTAAATAAGCAAAATTGCCGCATTTGGAGTGAAGATCAGCCAGAAGCATTGCAACAGCTACCAATGCATCCCGAAAAAGCCACTGTTTGGTGCGGTTTATGGGCCGGTGGCATTATTGGGCCATATTTCTTCAAAGATGATGCGAATCGCAGCGTTACTGTCAATGGTGAACGCTACCGAGCGATGATAACAAACTTTTTTTTGCCCGAAATGGAAGTTCTTGACTTGCATGATATGTGGTTTCAACAAGACGGTGCCACATGCCACACAGCACGCGAAACAATGGCGCAATTGCGAGGCGAGTTTGGTGAACAGTTAATTTCACGTTTCGGGCCGGTCAATTGGCCGCCTAGATCGTGCGATTTGACACCATTAGATTATTTTTTGTGGGGGTATGTCAAGGCTAATGTCTATAGGGACAAGCCCGCTGCGATTGACGCACTGGAAGCCAACATCCATGCATTCATTCGTGAGATACCGGCCGATATGTGTGAAAGAGTATGCCAAAATTGGACTCAGCGGATGGGCTACCTGAGACGCAGCCGCGGTCAACATTTGCATGAAATTATCTTAAAATATTAAATTGCAAGGTTCAAACTATCGATTCAAATAAATATTTCATTCATTTTTTCGAATTTTTTGTGTTTTTTTTTTAAAAAAAATTTCTAAACCTCTTAAAAAATCACCCATTACTATCGATGATAGAGTAAATTTGTAGCCAACAGTCGAATAGTTCTTTCTAAAACCAACTTGGAGGTCCGTCAGAATGTTGTTCAACTCCACCCGCTTTTCCAACCTATCAACAAGAATTCCACAAAATATTTTTGCTATAGCGTTCATAAAAGAAATGCCCCGATAGTTTTCAACTGCATTAAGAGGACCTTTTTTATGGATTGGAAAGATGACGGTCTTTTTAAACGAAGAGGGTATTTCAGCTTTCGTGACTATTCTGTTAAAAAGTGCTAACATATAATTATGAAAAGTTGGTGAAGAGTTTTTTAAAAAAATCGTAAGGTATCTCATCTTCTCCTGGTGCTTTCTCGTCTTTTGCGTTTCGGAAAACAAAATGAATTTCATCAGCCGATATTTCTGAGTCCAATAAATTATCATAAATTAACGGTTCGGCGTATGCAAAACTTAAAGTAGGGTTATTCTGAAGAAGATTTTTGTAATGAACTGAAAGATCATCTGCGGAGACACTTATGCCAATCATGCTTTGTATTTTTGGTTTGGCTTAGCCCTTTACCGCATGAATTATTGTTTAAAGAGGAAAAAAAATAAAAAAAAAACGCTTAAAATGACTTCTTTGGGTTGTTTTAACACGTCTTTTATTACAAACCAAAAAAAAAATGTTTGTTTAAATAAATTTTTTTACTAAATTTGTATATTTTTAACCCCTTACTAAAGAGTTTTCCAATAAGAGGTGTTATTTTGATAGAAAAATGGCATTTTTTGAGATAAATGATCGGATGTTTATTTCATTATAAAGAGGAAGGTATGCCGTTAATAATGGAACACAACATCAGCCAAATGGCCGCTACGACCACGCTTACAGGACCATATCCTTTTCATGAAATTTTCCATAACCAAATCGCAAAGTGGCTGCCCTATGTCCTCGATAACCTCACGAATTCCATCTTTGAGGTCTTGAATCGACGCTGGGCTGTTGGCGTAGACCTTATCTTTCACGTGGCTCCAAAGGAAGAAGTCGCAAGGTGTTAAATCACAAGATCTCGGTGGCCAATTGTGATCACCTCTCCAACAGATAACACGGTCCGGAAACTTTTCCCGTAAAAGATCGATGGTTTTATAGCTTGTGTGGCATGTAGCGCCGTTTTGTTGAAAGTAAACGTTGTCCAGATCAATACCATCCAATTCCGGCCATAAAAAATCATTAATCATCTCTCGATAGAGCAATTCATTGTCCGTAACTGTTGCTCCAGCCTCATTTTCGAAAAAGTCAGGTCCAATGACCCCGCCGGACCATAAACCGCACCAAACAGTCACGCGTTGAGGATGGAGAGGCTTTTCAACAATAACTCTTGGGTTTTCCGAGCCCCAGATGCGACAGTTTTGCTTGTTGACGTAGCCTCCGAGGTGGAAATGGGCCTCATCAGTCAAGATGATTTTTCGATGAAATTCCGGATCGTTTTCATGCATATCAAGGACCCAATCAGTAAAAACACGACGTTTTTGATGATCAGCCGGCTTGAGTTCTTGTGTTAACTGAACTTTATAAGCCTTAAGACCCAAGTCTTTATGCAAAATACGGTGTAATGACGTTTGTGGAATGCCTAATTCCAAATAACGACGAGGAATGGACAAACCTGGGTTTTCTTCAACACTTTGGGCTACAACAGCAATATTCTCAGTTGTTCTTAAGCGACGTGCACGGGTTTTATTCTTCACATCACTAACTTGTCCCAACAGCTCGAATTTGTCCACCAATTTCTGTATTGCGGTCCGACAAGGTGCTTCACGACGACCCAAAAATGTTTTAGTTTTACGAACCGTCTCTGGCAAATTTTCACCATTTTTATAGTGAATTTTAATAATTTTAATGCGTTGTTGAAGCGTGTATCGTTCCATTTTTATAAATGGCGTAGTTTCTACTTGTCAAATGTCAAAAAATGACAGCTTCAAAAGTGACAGCTACCGAAATAGCGGGCTATTCAAAATAACACCTCTTATTGGAAAACCCTTATTATGAAACCCTTATTAAATGAGGAAAACCCTTATTATTATTATTATGATGATGATGAGTATGGAAAATTAATTTTATTTTATAAATTAAAAATATCTGTTGTTTGATGGATTTGAACTGGGGTCACTTGGCGTGGCGGCAGTATGCTCTAGCCACTTAGCTATTTCTTATGTAGACAACGTGTATCGTGTAGTAATGTAGTGAATTTTTTTTGGAAATTAATTACATATTATAAATTGGATGGTTGGAGATAAAATAAAAATCCTAATTAGACAGCCAGTATTGCATCTTCTGGTCTCGGGGGTTATGAAATAAGAACACCGAAAGATATGTTTGTATTTAGAACACAATTATGTTGAGACGGTTGATTAAAAAAAAAATATATTCTGCTGTGAAAGATTACGAAGCTCTAGATAAGGATGCCAACTAGCCAGACTGAACTATCTCGTGCGGCCTCAGGGTTATCATATAAGAACACCCCAAAAATGTACCAATCAAAAAAAAAAAATATTTTTAACATTTAAATTGTTCCTGATAATAAACCTATCCAGAGTATAAAAGCAAACAATTGTCGATGTTTTAAATCAGTTTGTTTCTAACTATAACCTGAATAAAATAAGTAAAATGTCATTTATCAAAAAAATAAAGTCGGGCGTCAATGTACGGGAGGAGGAAAACCGTAAACCGATTTTGAGTTTATCAAAACTTAAATTTAAGCAGAAATATGAAATTAAGGCTGCAAAAAGATGCTCCACGAGATTTGGGGAGCAAATCTTAGTGGAACTGAGTGATTGCGTGGTGTTCTTACCAAAGAGATGCAACACCCAACTTGATGACCAGGACATCAAAGACTTGGGTAAGTGCTGTCTCGAAGTCGTGGAGCCCTAAGGGGAAATGTCCCATCATGTGGACTTCCATTTGAAGGACGCGGAGGAGGAGAAGGAAAAAAAGGAAGCAGCAGCAACAACAACAACCAGAACAACAACAAGAACAACAACAGCAAGATCCAGGGCATCATTTATCTGAAGAGGTAAATGACACCCCAAAATTGTTTTTCGACGAGTTTGAACAACTTTAAAACTCACAAAAAAAATGTATTCAAATAAGTTCGTGCTAAATAAAAAAAAATCAATAATACATTAAATTTGTTTTTTTTTATTCTGAAAAATTGATTGTTTTCCTTTTCTTTCTGCATTGATTTCAGCGAATCAAAAGTTTAAGTGATTTTGCGACCCATATCAAAAGGTTTAACCTGAAAGGGCGCAAGATTTAGTTCCAAATTAAACCAGTTCCGCTAAATGAAGAACCAACTTCTTGGATTAAAGGAGCCATTGAGGACATGTTGAGATTCGCCATAAATGATCTTAACCCAACAGATAAAGTCGGGATAACGTTTAGTGAAAAGAGTTTTGCTCATGAAAGAGGTAGATACTGGATGGCTAAATTTTAAGAATTGTTCAGATTTAACCTTCCATGATGTATGGGAGATGATTAGGAAAATATTCCAGAGCAACTCCGAAGGAATAAGTACGGATAATTTCCACTTGTCCGTAACTTCCGTCAAGATGCCAGTTGGGGAAGGCAATCCTCGAAAATCTTCCGCTATGTATAATACATTCGAGGACGAATACCTTAAGCGGAGAGGAATTATTGCGATACAAAATAAAGACAATTTATGCCTACCTCGGGCTTTGAATGTGGCGAAGGCATACGCCGACAAGGAGCATGATTTTGCTAAAATAAGAAGGGATATTGGGAAAATACAAACTTTGACAACACTGAAACTATTAAATGATACCCAGATCAATATACCATCAGAAGGTTGTGGAATTAATGAGTTGAGATCATTTCAAAATTATTTGAAAGATTATAGAATCATAGTTTATCAGTATGAAACCAAAGGTCGAAAAATTATCTTCGATGGAACTTCAGATCCAAATGGTTGTAATGAGAAAAAAATAAATTTACTGTTTTTCAAGAAACATTAAAATGTGATAACATCTTTAACAGCCGCTTTTTGCTGTGTTTACTACTGCGAAATATGCTTTTCACCATACAACACAAAAAGTGAGCATCGTGGATGTCTCAGACTGTGCACTCAATGTCAAAAATTTCCAACATGTACTGAAACTTCAACACAAATTGTATGTCAAGATTGCAATCGCAATTTTAAAGGAAAAGAATGTTATGACAACCATAAAATGAGCAGTTCATCGGGAAAAGAATCTATCTGTGACCAAATAAAAAGATAGGAGGAGGCCGGGATCATATTTGTAATGAGTACTTTTGTAAGCATTGTAAAAAACATGTACCCGAAGACCATATGTATGTGCTACATTTTTAAAGATACGAGAATGAGAATATTTAATATGAAAAATATCTTGTAAAGGGTTTTCCAATAAGAGGTGTTATTTTGAATAGCCCGCTATTTCGGTAGCTGTCACTTTTGAAGCTGTCATTTTTTGACATTTGACAAGTACATTGACATTAATAAAAATGGAACGATACACGCTTCAACAACGCATTGAAAGTATTAAAATTCACTATAAAAATGGTGAAAATTTGGCAGAGACGGTTCGTAAAACTAAAACATTTTTGGGTCGTCGTGAAGCACCTTGTCGGACCGCAATACAGAAATTGGTGGACAAATTCGAGCTGTTGCGACAAGTTAGTGATGTGAAGAATAAAACCCGTGCGAGTCGCTCAAGAACAACTGAGAATATTGCTGTTGTAGCCCAAAGTGTTGAAGAAAACCCAGGTTTGTCCATTCCTCGTCGTTCTTTGGAATTAGGCATTCCACAAACGTCATTACACCGTATTTTGCATAAAGACTTGGGTCTTAAGGCTTATAAAGTTCAGTTAACACAAGAACTCAAGCCGGCTGATCATCAACAACGTCGTGTCTTTGCTGATTGGGTCCTTGAAATGCATGAAAATGATCCGGAATTTCATCGAAAAATCATCTTGACTGATGAGGCCCATTTCCACCTCGGAGGCTACGTAAACAAGCAAAACTGTCGCATCTGGGGCTCGGAAAACCCAAGAGTTATTGTTGAAAAGCCTCTCCATCCTCAACGCGTGACTGTTTGGTGCGGTTTATGGTCCGGCGGGGTCATTGGACCTGACTTTTTCGAAAATGAGGCTGGAGCAACAGTTACGGACAATGAATTGCTCTATCGAGAGATGATTAATGATTTTTTATGGCCGGAATTGGATGGTATTGATCTGGACAGCGTTTACTTTCAACAAAACGGCGCTACATGCCACACAAGCTATAAAACCATCGATCTTTTACGGGAAAAGTTTCCGGACCGTGTTATCTGTTGGAGAGGTGATCACAATTGGCCACCGAGATCTTGTGATTTAACACCTTGCGACTTCTTCCTTTGGAGCCACGTGAAAGATAAGGTCTACGCCAACAGCCCAGCGTCGATTCAAGACCTCAAAGATGGAATTCGTGAGGTTATCGAGGACATAGGGCAGCCACTTTGCGATTTGGTTATGGAAAATTTCATGAAAAGGATATGGTCCTGTAAGCGTGGTCGTGGCGGCCATTTGGCTGATGTTTTGTTCCATTTATTAACGGCATACCTTCTTCTTTATAATGAAATAAACATCCGATCATTTATCTGAAAAAATGCCATTTTTCTTTGAATATCAAAATAACACCTCTTATTGGAAAACCCTTTATGTATTCATTCTTAATAAAAACAAACTTTTTTTTTTCGATATTTAAAAATATATATGTTTTTTTATTTCATAAGTTTTTAGCAGAATCGATTGAATTTAAAAATTGCCTTTGAAATCCGTACGGGAGTGAACTATGATCTTCCAGAAAACGTCGTTTTTCCGCTTTCGCTTTGTAGGTTTTTACTTCTGGTATGGTAATCACTTGATGCTCTCGTGTTCGCCGAATATTATTTGATTTTATTATAATGCTGTCATTGTCTGATGAAGAACAGAAGAAGAATTGAGTACCGAGTGCTTAATAGAATTAAAGTTAATTTTTTGAGATGTTTCATAATTAAGAAAAATACCCTTTACTTTGCAGACAACGTGTTCAGCGTTATCTTTTGTACTAAACACTTTATAAGCATAATTTTTACTGCCCCCGCTCACAAATTCAGTTATATAACTAACAAGGCCATACATTTCTAATTCATCAGTCATATCACCGATAAATTGTCCAGTAGGCGGTTCAAATTCTCCTTGACGACTTACATATATAACCGAATCAGTATCGTAATAAAGAACTCTTTCCTCTAATCTCTCCAGGTAACTGTACAGTTTTAGGCGAGCTAAAGTAGTTGTATAAGCAGCAACACAGACATTTACTGTAGATAGAGATTCGATTGCTTCTTCTTTCATTTCGAAGTTAAAAACGATGTTTTCTTCATTTACTGGAAGAATGTGCAACACTTCTATAGATGGATGTGTAAGTTTATGAAATAAAATTGAAGGGTTGTTCAGAACAAACGTTTGAAGTTGATTTTCGCATTGTCCAAATTTTCCCCAAAATGAATTCAATATCAGCTTTGCTAGCGATCTCTTTCCTGGATTTTTACAAATTTCTGAAAATTCTAATTGAATATTTTCCTTTTCAAGAAAGTCAGTAATATATTTCATATTTTCTTCGTGAGAAGAACATTCCCTTGGCCAGCCTGATGATGCTTCTTGCTTTATTTTTAGAAATTTATTCATCATTTCAGTAAAAATACCTTCAGAATTTGTATCTGAATTGTATTGAACTGCATTATATTCCCATATTTCAAAAATGTATAGTATTTTGTAGCCTTTTTCAACTGCTTTCAAAATTTCATCAATTACCCAGGTCCCGATCAATGCTCTTTGCTCATCAGAATGAGTACACATTTGCTCTTGGTTTTTTTCATCGCTGCAAAGATCACATAAGCTTATTATTTTGTTTGATTGGTAATACTGGATGAAGCAAGTTTTCTGGAGGTAGAATTTTACATTTCACAAGTCCATTTATTTCTTCTAATTTCTTTGTTGAAAAAGTAAACTTTGGGATGGCCAATTGGGAATTTTCCATTTTTACAGACCCAAGGGTATAGAGAACATATATCTATATACTGAATTTTTTCTCCTTCTTTGCTTTTATAAAAATTGAATGAATTCCTGGTTCGTCCACCATAAAAAGTATCACGGGGATTCAGCGGGGAGTTTTGTATTAGCTTATGTGTGTTAATGAAATTCAAATCTTCTTTATTAAATGACTTAAGGTGTTGTTGAAATTCGCAAGACCACATTTCAATGACCTCGTAATTGAAATTCCTCAATCGATCAGTTTTAGCTTTTGTTCTCTTATACCTCTGATTCAATGTATCATTCTCGTCTTCGTGTAGGGGATCATCACGTTTAAACTTCAAACACAGAGGGTGACCATGATAGTAACATCCGTGGAACTCGAAAATCTGTTTTGTTTCTTCACAAAAACCATCAACCTTTACTCCATTGACAACTACTTCTCTTCCTTTATATATGCATGCTTGATATTAATATTCCTTCTCTTTTCTTCCCATATCATCCACTTAATTGCTTCTGGAGATTGGTTATCAACGCACCTGTACCCTTTTTTAGGTATTAATCCGATAGTGTTTGGCTTGAGAAAGTAACGTCTGAACAGTAAACTACATGCTGACGCAATAGTTACCGCTTCTATAAATGGTTCAACATTACTCAGCTTGAGAAATAATTTTCGAAATTGCAAGCAAGCTCCAGTCATAATTTGTACGTCACTCTTACAGTATTCTAATTATAAGTTCATCTTGCATGTGAAAATTATCGTTTTGATGTTCTGAAAACCATTTTAAGAAAATATTGCGTTCTTCTGCTCTCATTGTATTTGGACTGTAATATTCTACTGACGGCAATTTTCCAGTGTATTTTTAATTTTCTCTGGTATTGAACAGATACGGGAAGTAAACTTTTTTTAAAACAGGTGGTAAATCAAATGCTTTAGGGAGTTTCGCGATAAAGCCATAGGGAAGTAGTTTATTGAGTCAATAAATTTAACATTCCCTATTTCCATTTATATTATTTTGGTACCTCTCATAATTAATTCAGGGGTAAGTTTCGTATGTTTTAAAACATAGTCCAAAATAAATTGGTGGTCGTACACTTGACCATTATGAGCAATCACAACAACTTTTTTAAATTTTGCCCGAACATCAAGTATATGTTGAACAAACTTCAGTACAACATCTTCTTCTTTAAGAACGTTCAGTGACAGTTTGCAATATTGACAAAAGTATAAATCTGGATTATCTAAACAGTGATCACATTTGTGCTGAAATACGCACAAATTTGGTTCATGTATTCTTATTAATCCATTGGTTGTTCCTTCTCCCTCATTTAAAATCGTTTGACCAACTACTGTTTCCTGGCGACTCTCAAGATCATAAAAGATGTAAATATAGGGTTTTCCAATAAGAGGTGTTATTTTGATATTCAAAGAAAAATGGCATTTTTTGAGATAAATGATCGGATGTTTATTTCATTATAAAGAGGAAGGTATGCCGTAAATAATGGAACACAACATCAGCCAAATGGCCGCCACGACCACGCTTACAGGACCATATCCTTTTCATGAAATTTTCCATAACCAAATCGCAAAGTGGCTGCCCTATGTCCTCGATAGCCTCACGAATTCCATCTTTGAGGTCTTGAATCGACGCTGGGCTGTTAGCGTAGACCTTATCTTTCACGTGGCCCCAAAGGAAGAAGTCGCAAGGTGTTAAATCACAAGATCTCGGTGGCCAATTGTGATCACCTCTTCGAGAGATAACATGGTCCGGAAACTTTTCCCGTAAAAGATCGATGGTTTCATTGCTTGTGTGGCACGTAGCGCCGTCTTGTTGAAAGTAAACGTTGTCCAGATCAATACCATCCAATTCCGGCCATAAAAATCATTAATCATCTCTCGATAGCGCAATCCATTGACCGTAACTGTTGCTCCAGCCTCATTTTCGAAAAAGTAAGGTCCAATGACCCCGCCGGACCATAAACCGCACCAAACAGTCACGCGTTGAGGATGGAGAGGCTTTTCAACAATAACTCTTGGGTTTTCCGAGCCCCAGATGCGACAGTTTTGCTTGTTGACGTAGCCTCCGAGGTGGAAATGGGCCTCATCAGTCAAGATGATTTTTCGATGAAATTCCGGATCATTTTCATGCATTTCAAGGACCCAATCAGCAAAGACACGACGTTGTTGATGATCAGCCGGCTTGAGTTCTTGTGTTAACTGAACTTTATAAGCCTTAAGACCGAAGTCTTTATGCAAAATACGGTGTAATGACGTTTGTGGAATGCCTAATTCCAAAGAACGACGAGGAATGGACAAATCTGGGTTTTCTTCAACACTTTGGGCTACAATAGCAATATTCTCAGTTGTTCTTGAGCGACGTGCACGGGTTTTATTCTTCACATCACTAACTTGTCCCAACAGCTCGAATTTGTCCACCAATTTCTGTATTGCGGTCCGACAAGGTGCTTCACGACGACCCAAAAATGTTTTAGTTTTACGAACCGTCTCTGCCAAATTTTCACCATTTTTATAGTGAATTTTGATAATTTCAATGCATTGTTGAAGCGTGTATTGTTCCATTTTTATTAATGGCGTAGTTTCTACTTGTCAAATGTCAAAAAATTACAGCTTCAAAAGTGACAGCTACCGAAATAGCGGGCTATTCAAAATAACACCTCTTATTGGAAAACCCTTTACAAGATATTTTTCATATTAAATATTCTCGTATCTTTAAGAATGCAGCACATATGGTCTTCGGGTACATGTTTTTTACAATGCTTACAAAAGTACTCATTACAAATATGATCCCGGCCTCCTCCGTATGATTTGAAGCAATCAAGACATCTTTTTATTTGGTCACAGATAGATTCTTTTCCCGATGAACTGCTCATTTTTTTTTTGTCATAACATTCTTTTCCTTTAAAATTGCGATTGCAATCTTGACATACAATTTGTGTTGAAGTTTCAGTACATGTTGGAAATTTTTGACATTGAGTGCACAGTCTGAGACATCCACGATGCTCACTTTTTGTGTTGTATGGTGAAAAGCATATTTCGCAGTAGTAAACACAGCAAAAAGCGGCTGTTAAAGATGTTATCACATTGTAATGTTTCTTGAAAAACAGTAAAGCTATTTTTTTCTCATTACAACCATTTGGATCTGAAGTTCCATCGAAGATAATTTTTCGACCTTTGGTTTCATACTGATAAACTATGATTCTATAATCTTTCAAATAATTTTGAAATGATCTCAACTCATTAATTCCACAACCTTCTGATGGTATATTGATCTGGGTATCATTTAATAGTTTCAGTGTTCTCAAAGTTCGCATTTTCCCAATATTCCTTCTTATTTTAGCATAATCATGCTCCTTGTCGGCGTATGCCTTCGCCACAATCAAAGCCAGAGGTAGGCATAAATTGTCTTTATTTTGTATCGCAATAATTCCTCTCCGCTTAAGGCATTCTTCCTCGAATGTATTATACATAGCGGAAGATTTTCGAGGATTGCCTTCCCCAACTGGCATCTTGACGGAAGTTACGGACAAGTGGAAATTATCCAGTATCTACCTCTTTCATGAGCAAAACTCTTTCCACTAAACGTTATCCCGACTTTATCTGTTGGGTTAAGATCATTTATGGCGAATCTCAACATGTCCTCAATGGCTCCTTTAATCCAAGAAGTTGGTTCTTCATCTAGCGGAACTGGGTTAATTTGGAACTCAATCTTGCGCCCTTTCAGGTTAAACCTTTTGATATGGGTCGCAAAATCACTTAAAATTTTGATTCGCTGAAATCAATGCAGAAAGAAAAGGAAAACAATCAATTTTTCAGAATAAAGAAAAAACAAATTTAATGTATTATTGATTTTTTTTTATTTAGCACGAACTTATTTGAATACATTTTTTTGTGAGTTTTAAAGTTGTTCAAACTCGTCGAAAAACAATTTTGGGGTGTCATTTACCTCTTCAGATAAATGATGCCCTGGATCTTGCTGTTGTTGTTCTTGTTGTTGTTCTGGTTGTTGTTGTTGCTGCTGCTTCCTTTTTTCCTTCTCCTCCTCCGCGTCCTTCAAATGGAAGTCCACATGATGGGACATTTCCCCTTAGGGCTCCACGACTTCGAGACAGCACTTACCCAAGTCTTTGATGTCCTGGTCATCAAGTTGGGTGTTGCATCTCTTTGGTAAGAACACCACGCAATCACTCAGCTCCACTAAGATTTGCTCCCCAAATCTCGTGGAGCATCTTTTTGCAGCCTTAATTTCATATTTCTGCTTAAATTTAAGTTTTGATAAACTCAAAATCGGTTTTCGGTTTTCCTCCTCCCGTACATTGACGACCGACTTTATTTTTTTGATAAATGACATTTTACTTATTTTATTCAGGTTATAGTTAGAAACAAACTGATTTAAAACATCGACAATTGTTTGCTTTTATACTCTGGATAGGTTTATTATCAGGAACAATTTAAATGTTAAAAATATTTTTTTTTTTTTGATTGGTACATTTTTGGGGTGTTCTTATATGATAACCCTGAGATCACACGAGTCAGTACTGGCTGATTAGTTGAGGTTTTTTTATCTCCAGTCATCCAGATTCACAAAATACTATATGTTCACAAAAAAAACTTTTTTAATGGCCATATTTTCGGTGTTCTTATATGATAACCCTGAGGCCGCACGAGATAGTTCTGTCTGGCTAGTTGGCATTCTTATCTAGAGCTTCGTAATCTTTCACAGCAGAATATATTTTTTTTTTAATCAACCGTCTCAACATAATGGTGTTCTAAATACAAACATATCTTTAGGTGTTCTTATTTCGAGAGACTGACACAACTGAGAAAACCAAAACTACGAAAGACTAAACTTCCCAGTACAAAACTAATAATGAACACAACTGTGCAGTACAGAACTTCTAACGACCAAAACTACTCGCGACACAACTACGAAAAAGGCGGATGCTATATTATCGCTTGTTTTTTTTCGATGAAATTGACACAGAATATAGCTGAGGCAGAATTATAAACAAAAAAAATATTTTCAGCACAGGGTGGTCCCAAAAAATGTCACTTTCTTATTCTTTGAGCGATTTCGATGAAATTGACACGGGTTATAGCTGAGGCAGAATTATTAACGACAAAAATATTTTTAGCACAGGGTGCCTCAAAAAAATGTCACTTTCTTATTTTATGAGCGATTTCGATGAAATTGACACAGAATATAGCTGAGGCAGAATTATGAACAAAAAAAAATATTTTCAGCACATGGTGTCTCCAAAAAATGTCACTTTCTTATTCTTTGAGCGATTTCGATGAAATTGACACAGGTAATAGCTGAATCAGAATTCCGAAGGCACAAAATATTTTCAGCACAGTGTGGTTATAAAAAATGTCACTTTCTTATTCTTTGAGCGATTTCGATGAAATTGACACGGGTTATAGCTGAGGCAGAATTATGAACAAAAAAAATATTTTCAGCGCAGGGTGTCTCCAAAAAATGTCACTTTCTTATTCTTTGAGCGATTTCGATGAAATTGACACAGGTAATAGCTGAATCAGAATTCCGAAGGCACAAAATATTTTCAGCACAGTGTGGTCATAAAAAATTTCACTTTCTTATTCTTTGAGCGATTTCGATGAAATTGACATGGGTTATAGCTGAGGCAGAATTATTAACGACAAAAATATTTTTAGCACAGGGTGCCTCAAAAAAATGTAACTTTCTTATTTTATGAGCGATTTCGATGAAATTAACACAGAATATAGCTGAGGCAGAATTATAAACGAAAACAATATTTTCAGCACAGGGTGCCCCCAAAAAATGTCATTTTCTTATTCTTTGAGCGATTTCGATGAAATTGACACAGAATAGAGCTGAGGCAGAATTATAAACGAAAATCAAGACAAAAAATTTTATGAGAGGGGGTGGGGGGAGGGGTCGATTCCAACTTGCTCGGAGGTCTATACTCTATAACCTACTAAAAAAAAACAAATGTTTCCATTTCAAATATTTGAGATTTATATTACCTAAATCATAGCAACCGCTAATCAGAGTCACTGTATCTATGTACATATTACAAAATTTAAATTATATGTACACTCCTATTTAATTTTTCTAAATAAACAATAAACAAATCTTTCTTACAATATGTGTGTAAGAACATAATTTAAATTTTCGCATTCAAATCAATACGGTGACTTTGATTGGAGTTTGCTGTTTGCTCTGAAAAAATGAAAAACAAATACTTATGAACTGAAGTAATTATTTTAAATTTTCATTTTTTTAATAGGTCATAGACCTCCGAATAAGTGATATGTGTACACAAGGCTTGTTAAAGTTCTATGTGCAGGTAAAACGGATGCAAGCAGGACCTAATTTTTTTAATTGGACTTACTTGTCATGCAATTTTATTTTTCAAATTTTATAGAAATAAAGGGTTTTTCAACAGGGACGCTACAAAAGTAGAGCAACAGGGACAGCAAACGACGCCGTATTTCTTGCCGCTCTTTTGAAATTTCTCTTCAGTAAGATTTGCCATTGATGGAAAGATAAACGAGAAAACAACGAGTCAAAATTATTAAAATTTACCACCGAAATTCGGAGTCAGTGGCCTCAACGTTAAGAGCGCTACTTCCAATTTATGGTCGTTATAATCGTCCTAGCAGATCAACAATTGAGCGTCTAGTGGAAAAATTTAAATCCACAGGCACAGTACAAAATGTTCCCGTGCCAGTGAGACAAAGAAGTGCCCGTAGTGTCAAGAATATTGCTGCCGCTGAGGCTTCAGTTGCAGAAAGCCCAAATTTGTCTCTCACACGTCGTTCTCAAGCGTTGGGCATCTCTGTGACGTCGTTGTGGCGAATTTTGCGAAAAGATCTTGGCCTACATCCTTACGAGATAAAATTGACGCAAGAACTAAAGCCGCTTGACCACCAGAAGCGTCGTATGTTCATGAATTGGGCTGAGCAACAACTTGAAAATGATTCGGATTTTCATCGAAAAATCATCTTCAGCGATGAGGCTCATTTCTGGCCGAATGGCTTCGTCAATAAACAAAATATGCGATATTGGTCAGGCAGCAATCTACACGTACTCCATGAGTCATCATTGCATCCCGAAAAATTACAGTTTGGTGTGGTTTATGGGCCGGCGGCGTCATTGGGTCGTACTTCTTCCGTAATGATCAAGACCGGCACGTTACTGTGAATGGGGATCGCTACCGTTCAATGATAACCGAATATTTTTGACCCCAATTGAATGCTATGGACTTGGAGAACATGTGGTTCCAATAGGACGGCGGGCGCCACAGCGAATGTCACAATCAATTTATTGGAAACCAAGTTTGGAGAACGTGTTATCTCACGAAATGGTCACGAAATGGGCCGCCTCGGTCGTGCGATTTGACGCCGTTAGACTATTTCCTGTGGGGCTACGTCAAGTCTATGGTCTATGCCAACAAGCCAGCGACGATTCATGAACTTCGTTCGAATATCGAACGTGAAATTGCAGCAGTATCGGCCGATTTATGCTTGAAAACCGTCGAAAATTGGGTTCAGCGTCTGGACTTCTGCAAGCGTGCCCGTGGTGGCCATGAAAAAGAAATCGAAATCCATACATAATGGCATCGAACATACTTTCACAGGAATAAAGAATTTCATTGATATAAAAAACCGTTATTGTTCTATTTAAAAAAAACTTTTGTAGCGCTCTTATTGAAAAACCCGATATATATAAACAGTTAAACAACAAACGACGATCTATTCTATACATAATGTGCATGTAGATATATTTTTTTTATTTGTTTAAAAAACATATATCTCTTTAATTTGTTTAGAATTCATATAATAAAATCAATTCTTTTTTGGTTTTTCTAAGCAAATCTTGATATTATTTCAACAGCATATCGATATCTACAGGTTTGTTCGTTGAGCCCTGAAATCACCCTGGGCTCGCCCCAAACCGTTTTTTAAAAAACCTGAAGTCACCCTGGTGAAAAAATTCTGTGTTTGTTGAGACCTGGGGTCGCCCTGAACTGGCCCTGAAGTAGAACTAGGTATTTTACTGTGGCGAGTTAACGTAAAGCAAAAACTGCCAAGTGACATGAGTTGTTATGCATATGTTTTGTTGTGGATTCACGTGCTGCAGGTTATTGTATATTTTTGGAAAACAAATTGAAAGAATATAAAAATTTAATTAAATTCTAATAAATAGCAAACAAAAATGGAAACGGTAGAAGTTGCTTTTATTCATTTTTAAGACATATTTGAAACAAATTTTGAGATTTAATTATCTAAGCACTTAATTATCTAAGCACTTCTTACAGAACTTTTTTTCTTGCTTTAAATGTCAACAGCCCTTGAGCGTTTTTTGAGATTCGAAACATCCAGATTTTTTTGACAATTCTTGGGGTTGTCCAGAAAACCTGGGTAAAGTTCAACGAACGAAGCTTATATCTCGATAAACATTCATTCATTAAAGCAGATTTTTTCACTTTTCCAACGAATTCCGTTTTTATGTTGTTTCTTTTAATGTTTAAATTATATAATTTAAAACAATTTAATATAAATTTAAAAATAATTGTCGGTAATATTTTTTTTACTTTTAAAACGAAAAGCTTTTCTTATCATTGAATTATTCGCACACGAAAAATATTTTCACTGAAATTTTCTTGGCTGTCACATTTATTGGTTTTGTTTTTTCTATGACGTAGAAGTGGCGTAATCTCTTGTGGTTCAGAATTTTTAAGATTTCATGTTATTAAAGGCGATATTACATTGTCATATAAAGGGTCCGCCATCTAACGTTTTATTTTTTAAAGTAGTGCTTATTTCGTGAATGGTAACACTTAGCTCATGTCTGATTTGACAGATATTTAGTTTTATCCTTCCGCTGAACTAATATGGTTGTGTATACGCTTCGCTAAGTGGGCCTTCGATCGACTTAGAGAAGATGCCGATTTTGCCAAAAAAATCATCTTTTCAGATGAAGCTCATTTTGATCTTGGCGGGTAGTAAACAAGCAAAATTGTCGCATTTGGGGCACAGAAAACCCGCACGCATACATTGAAAAGCCGACACACCCAAAACGAGTCACTGTTTGGTGCGGATTTTGGTCCCGAGGCATAATTGGGCCATTTTTTCGAAAATGAGCAAGGAGTGGCCGTTACCGTGAATGGCGATCGTTATCGGGCCATGTTGAACGAATTTTTGTTCACAAACATTGAAGAGGAGGATATTGGCAACATTTGGGTTCAACAGGACGGCGTTACGTGCCACACAGCCGAAGCTACACTCGATGTTTTGCGCCATTTTCAAAAAAAAAGAAGTTATTTGGCTGACCCTCTATATATGTCCCATTATGCCATATAATATACGACAGCATATTAGTTGTATGTCAAAGTAGTATAAGGCGTCATGTATTTTGTGTCATATAAATTTGACTATCACACTTATATGACACTTTTGAGACATATTTATTTGGCAAATTTGCCATATTTACATGATAATGTAATACTGCCTTAAGAATGGGTAATAATAGATTAGAGAAAATGGTAAAGATGCATGAAACTCATTCCTTAAATTATTATTATGACAACTCCTATAAAAGTGTTGAGGTCAAAATAAAAAAAACACTGCCGCCTGAGTGAAATATTTTTAAAATAAATGCTTAGTTATTTCTAATTATCTTCAACTATGCTGGAATGGCAAATCGGGAAAATTTTCATAGACAGTGGCGTTAAATTTTAAATAGCCTGATGTAAAGGTAGTTAACAATTTACTAACTTTAAAGCTCTTTACTAAAATTTTAATTATTTTGAACGATTTTTAACTAGTACTACCTATACTAACCCTGTGTTCTTAAAACTTACTTTAAACAGTCCCAGATCAAGTAAAAAAGTAAGCAAAAAGACTTTTCTCACATTTTGTTTTGTCAAAATGGCATAATGGAGTTAGAATGATAATAAAAAGATAAAATTGCCATTTGAGGATTTTAACTTTAGCGAAATGTTAAAAAGATAGTACGTTGCTAACTCAATTAAAGTTTGGAAAATCGTCTTTTTAACTTAGTATCGTACTAAAAATACTTTAACACGATACAAATTTAAAAACAGCAAACAAAAATAACTTTAAGCCTGCACAACAAGAGAATAATTATTCTGAATTAACTTCATAATAATAAATTCTTTTTCGAAAGATGTGTAGGTATAGGTATAAATAAAATAAATAACTTATATTGTGGAATATAAATGCATGTGTATGTACCGAAACAAACAAACAAACATAGTTGTAAATTATAAAGTTTAACCTGCTGTATAAGACAAAATAAATACTGTAACGATTTAATAATTACCCAACTACTTTGAATTTGAAACAAGAGAAAATCCTCTAACCGTTCACAGCGCCATCTTCTGATTCAGCTGAGTATCAATTCCAATGTTCCATCTGTCAGCGACTGGAAAGGAAACTTCTAGAAGGAGATATACTCGAATATTCCAGTGGATACTAGTGAAGACTAGAACTATTTACTTCCATAATATAAGGAGATGTTTTTGAGCGAGTAGACACAGTTTAATTTTGAATGTGATAACGTAAAGTAAGAAGTAAAAGTGTATCCGGAAGTGAATTTTAAATTGCATACTATTGTGATTGGAGAATAATAAAATAGATTTGAAGTGAAATAAAGTGTGTGTTTTGTAAAGTAAATAAGTGGACGTTATTATTTAAAGGAAATAAATTTTATTATCGAACCTAGGTAGAACATTACAATACATTCGTCGCGTTTTAAATAAATTTTTATAAAATCTAGAAAAACGATTTTAGGGTAATCCAAACAAGTGATTCTCGTCTAAACGTTCGTCAGGTCGGGTGAGTGGATTCAGTTACAGAGCACTTTTTTTTTAATTCCAATCTCTCAGTATAATCAGAGTATTTTTTAGTATTTATTTTTAGTATTTATTTATTATTATATTTCAATTCACAGCAAGAGTACACTTATAAATTTAAGAAAATTAAAAAAAAATTAAATTACAAAGCTTTACAATATAACAAAATATAATTAAAAGATAACAAAAGAAAAGAAAAATAAAACATAAAACAAATTAATCATAGTAACATTACGTTATTCCTAGGATTAAAAAAGTTAAAGTTGAAATTGCTTGATAAAAGTAAATGGGAGCGGGTTTGGCGGTTGCTTTGGTTAATAAAATTCAGTCTTAACTCGTCACTAAATTGTTGCTTGTCACTTAGTTCTCTCAAGTTGCGCGGAAGTGTATTCCAAAGGCGGATAGCTGAGATAAAGAATTGTCTCTCGGATGTAAGGCAGGTGAAATGTGGTAAAATCAAACAAGCAGATCTGTTGGATGTCGAAAACCGGATTTTATCAAAAAGATATGATGGCTGCATAGTTTTTAAAATTGAAAATAACATATATTTGAAAAATGACATGCCTAATAAATTTTTTTCCAAATGTGAAATATGGTCGAATCTCCTCAGATTGTAGATATAGCGCAGAGTACTATTGAATGCTACTTGAAGTTTTCTTTTGCTTTCAGTATCACAGTTATAAAATATAATATAACCATATAGAATAACCAAAGTCTTAACAAGAACTAATCTTGTCTTTGGTGGTGTAAGCTTTTGGGCTGTCCATAAAGTTCGAAGAACCCCATATGTTTTACCCACAACCTCATTAATATGGTCATTCCATGTCAAAGTTCGGTTGAATACCAACCACACTTATCCACGAATTCAATTTTTGAAGAACCAAGCATAATTGAGGGAAAATAAGACAGATCTAGCTTCTTTTTCGAGATAACAAGGCATTTACATTTTTTCGGATTGAGCGAGAGACCATTGTTTACCGACCACCTCATAATTCTTTTGAGATCATCGTTCAGATCATTGGCACAGTTTTCTATGAGCCCAAGAGGGCAGTTTTTTTTAAGATTTGAATATCATCAGCATAAAAATGCTTCGATGAATTCAAGATTGTATGTTGTATGTCATTTTTGTACAGCGAAAATAACAGAGGGCCCAAAATCGATCCTTGTGGAACGCCCCGTAGCACAGGACAAAAATTTGATACGGCAGTCTCTATGAAGACAGCCTGTTTTCTATCACTAAGATACCATGAAAACAATTTTACAGCAGAAGAAGACATATTGAAACGGTGGCTCATCTTATCAATAAGAATAGAGTGGTCAACCATATCAAATGCCTTGGAGAAGTCCAGTGAGACAAGAAAAGTAACCTGCCTTCAACTACTTTCAAAATTGCTTTGGTACAGCTATGTTTGGCACGAAAACCAGACTGAACTGAGACGGGAAGATCAGTACGTACAAGATAATCATTAACTTGCCTATGCATAATTCGTTCGCAGATTTTGGACAAATAGGGAAGAATTGAAATCGGCCTAAATTCCTCACCCGATTAGTTTTTAGGTATTGGAATAATTTTTGCATTTTTCCACTGACAAGGAAAATCACAGGTCAAAAAGATTGTATTGATAATATGAGTTATATACGGAAGTAAAAACGGTAGTATAGCTTTATTAAAAACCGGATGTATTCCATCTATACCAACTGCATTAGAGTTAATGGATAAAAAGCTTTCCACTACATTCGTACTTTCTATTCTTTCGAAGAAAAACGGTGTTTCAGTGGTGCCTATAGTGCTATTAAACGGGACTCTATTACCATAGGTGATATTAGTATCTGGAATCGATAAGAAATTTAGATTTAGTTCATTTACATTAAAATGTATGCAAGAATGTCAAATGTTAACAAAAGGATTCTTTCTATGTCCATTTCTTAGAATATAAGTAAAGATTGTTTGTGTTTATCTTTTTCTCTTGAGTTCTGGGGGGGGGGGTCATGACACCCATGACCCCCCTCTGGATCCGAGACTGATTATTTTTTTTTCTAAAAGTTTTAATATAATAGTATCTTCAAATTCTACAAAAACGGTAGTATATATTATTGATGTTAGTAAAAAGGGAAAAAAATCTCCCGAAAAATGGATATCTGTTAAATTGTTTTTTTTTTTGAAAAATTCATTTCATTTATTTTTTTTTTATTTTGACAGAACATGATCGAAAAAACCTGATTCGTTGTAACGGGTGATTTTTTAGCTGGTTTGGTTTTGGCAACACTGGTTTTGACAGCTGACGTGTGTTTAGTACCTTGTGTCACTGTCAAACAGCTTCAGTTTGGTTTGCAATTTAACCATGGATCGTCTTACAAATGAACAACGCTTGCAAATTATTGAATTTTACTATCAAAATTCGTACTCGGTTCGAAATGTTCATCGCGCGCTGCTTGTGTTCAGCGATGAGGCTCATTTTTGGTTGAATGGGTACGTAAATAAGCAAAATTGCCGCATTTGGAGTGAAGATCAGCCAGAAGCATTGCAACAGCTACCAATGCATCCCGAAAAAGCCACTGTTTGGTGCGGTTTATGGGCCGGCGGCATTATTGGGCCATATTTCTTCAAAGATGATGCGAATCGCAGCGTTACTGTCAATGGTGAACGCTACCGAGCGATGATAACAAACTTTTTTTTGCCCGAAATGGAAGTTCTTGACTTGCATGATATGTGGTTTCAACAAGACGGTGCCACATGCCACACAGCACGCGAAACAATGGCGCAATTGCGAGGCGAGTTTGGTGAACAGTTAATTTCACGTTTCGGGCCGGTCAATTGGCCGCCTAGATCGTGCGATTTGACACCATTAGATTATTTTTTGTGAGGGTATGTCAAGGCTAATGTCTATAGGGACAAGCCCGCTTCGATTGACGCACTGGAAGCCAACATCCATGCATTCATTCGTGAGATACCGGCCGATATGTGTGAAAGAGTATGCCAAAATTGGACTCAGCGGATGGGCTACCTGAAACGCAGCCGCGGTCAACATTTGCATGAAATTATCTTTAAACATTAAATTGCAAGGTTCAAACTATCGATTCAAGTAAATATTTCATTCATTTTTTCGAATTTTTTGTGTTTTTTTTTAAAAAAAAGTTCTAAACCTCTTAAAAAATCACCCATTATAAGACGCAAAAACGCTGATATATTATATTATTTGCTCACCAATTGTTAATGGGCAATATAGATTCCCCAGCACTCCTAAATGAAACTCATCTTAACACTAACCCTCGGAATCTGCGTTCTGTCTCTCTTTTCTATATCCCTCATGACCGCACTAACTACGGGCACTTTGAACCAATGTCCAGAATTCTTCGTCACTGCAATGCTGCAACGCTAGTCTTCGACTTTAACATTTCGAAATCCCATCTGAAAGATTGCCTTTACTTTTATCCCCTTTCTTGAGTCCGCATTCCTCGTCCCTGTAATTTAAGTCTAATAAAATTAAAATTGTTTGTTCTTGTACATTAAAGAGCTTTTGTGTGGTCCTTAGGGCCCACATGAAATAATATTGAAAACTGATAACAAGAACCAAAAAAAAAAAAAAAAAAAAACATAATTTTAAGTTAGTGTTAAGTGTAGTGTTAAGTTATAGCTTGCATTAAGCTGAATAAATAAATAAAAAATACTGTCTAAATATGTATACATATGTTTGTTTACTCATGTAAACTTCCCACTATTTCAACCTTGGTTTTGTTTGTCAAAATATTTTACCACCTGTTTAAAGCTATGAACAAATAGATATCATTTCCTTAGCTCAATCGAAAACGTTATAAAAAGTGTGTCTGAATAAAATAATAAAGCATTCACAAAATATATCTCACCCAGAGATTGTAGTGAATATTTTTTTGACACCATACCATTTAGACAGAGACAGAGAAGAACAAAAAATGACTACCACTACCCATAAAACATATTATAATTCTACAGATAGAATTTGGAGTGGTCGAAATAAAAAACCATTCAAATATTCAGGACTATCGGTTGGTCAGGTGTTTTTCAAGCAAATGAAAGAAAATCCGGAAAATATTTTCCAGGTAAGCAACAACTGATGATTTATGAGTAAAAAAGATTAAATAGGTAATTGTAATTATAATTTATGGTTTGCAGATTTCTGATTCCGATGGAACGTATCTCACAAATGCTGAAATGCTGAAAATCAGTATAAGGATTGCTCAAAATTTGAACACAGCTCATGGCCATGCCCATGCCCAAGGCATCATGGTTGGAATGATGGCCACTTGTTCGACATATCAACCTCCAGTTTTGTATGCCTGCTTGTTGAATGGAACCGTTTTTCATGCCATAAATCCTAAATGTCATAAAAGTTTGCACCAACTCCAATAATAAATAAATTATAACTAAAGTTTTTGGTTTTTAAAAGACTAAATAATTTATTTTAAGGCGCTGTCCGACACTTGTTTGATCTCACCAGACCAGAAATCATGTTTTGTGATGCTGAAAACTACGAGACTTTAGCCGCTGCCTGCAAGGACATTCATCTTAAAACGAAATTTTATACAATAAGTGGCTGCATAGAAGGTGTTCCTAACGTGCAGGAACTCATGAAAGATACAGGCAAAGAAGACACGTTTTGGTAAGTTTATTATAGAATTTCTTTTAAGACCCACATTATGTAAGACTTCAGACTTCATTGCCAGCCCTAGAGATTGCTCAAACGACGAATTCGACACTGTTGCGATATTGTGTTCTTCCGGTACAACAGGACTGCCTAAGGGAATTTGCGTTTCGCATTTACGTGCCATGGAATTCTTTAAGTAAGACTCATTCTCAGTATACCATCAGTTGGGAACTTAAGGCATTTTTTCACAAATGTTTAATTTAACCATCTTAATTTTAAGGCCATTTGAAGCTGGTTCTATTATCTTTACATTCAGCAATGTAGATTGGATATCAGGATTGGGCTTTTTTGTGTGCAACATTTTGTCATCCACAACAAGAATCTGCACAACGGCAACGTACTCTCCACAAAAACTGCGACAACTTATTGAAAAATACAAAGTCAATTACTGTATTATGTCCGGTTCGTACCTATCACAGTTTGTTAAAAGTGGTGAAGCTGAATTGTGTGATTGTTCGAGCTTAAGGCAATTTATAGCAATTGGAGGTAACATTTCTCACCCAATGTTTGTTAAGATGCAAAGCTTAATTAAGTGCGGTTCAATTGTCGATTTTTTCGGTGGAACCGAATTTGGAGCCGTATCGAGCACAATGAGTTCGGCAAAAGTCCAATCTGTTGGACAATTATTCGACGGCATTAAGGTCAGAATAGTAAATGACGAAGGTGTTAATTTGGCTGTTGGACAGAGTGGAGAGATTCTCGTAAAAAATGACTCAGAATGGCGCTGGCGAGGGTACATCAATAATCCCATAGAAACTAAGAAAATGTTCGATAAAGATGCATGGTTCCATACGGGTGATGTGGGATTCTTTGACGAAGATGGCGATCTATATCTTGTTGATAGGAAGAAGCATATAATTCAGTGCATGGGAAGTGATTATTCACCACAAGAAATCGAGGACTGCATCTTGGAACTAAGTAGTGTAGCAGAAGTGTGTGTTTTTGGAACTCGAAGCAAAGAGCTCGGTGATCTTCCAACAGCTTTGGTCAAAAGACAAGCTGGCAGCAACACGAGCAGAGAAGAAATCGAAAGTTATGTTGAACAGAAACTTCCAAAGAATAGATGGCTGCATGGTGGATTGTTTTTTGTCGACGATATTCCAAGAAATACCAATGGAAAATATGTACCAACCGAAGCCAAAGAGAAATTCAGTGAATTAAAATCTCAGACTTTGGCGTAAATAAACTTAATACTATGTCAAATTCAATACATTTATCAAAATATATTTTTATTTACATACATAAATTGTTTTTGATTTCGATAAATAAAGATTTAGAGCCGTTTTCTGATACGAAACCTAAGCAATGGGTGTTTTTTTTGGACGTGTGGTTTTCAAGAAAGAAATAAAACGAATATAATTTAATGTTAAGGCCAAGAATTTAGCTTTATTATAAAGATAAGAGTTTGCCATTATGTTTTAAAAATAATTTCGGGAAAGTGGCCGCAGCGGCTGGCTAGAATAAATTCCAGCCGAGAGGACCAATTTTCGACCACTTTTTGCAGCAATTGGGGCCGTGTGTCAGCAATAACGCGCCGAATATTCTCTTCCAAGGCGTCAATCGTCTCGGGCTTATCTGCGTAGACAAGCGACTTCACAAAACCCTACAAAATACAAAAAATAGGTAGTCCAGCGGTGTTAAATCGCACGATCTTGGAGGCCACGCCACAGGCCCACGACGCGAGATAATGTGCTCACCAAAAGTTTCCCTCAATAAATTGATTGTTTCTATGGCTGTATGGCATGTAACGTCTCGCCTTCCACATCAACATCCTCGAATTCACGCACGAAAAAGTCTTTAATCATGGCTCTATAGCGTTCCCCATTCACTGTAACATTACGGCCGGCTTCATTTTTGAAGAAATACGGACCAATGATTCCCTCTGCCCATAGAGCACCCCAAACAGTGACTTTTTGAGGATGTTACGCCGTCACAAAAATGCCTTGTAGATTATGATCACTCCAAATACAACAATTTTGCTTATTACCGTTCCCATTCAACCAAAAATGAGCTTCATCGCTGAACAAAATTTTCTTGTGAAAATCGGGATCGGTGGCCATCTTGTTTTGGGCCCATTTGGGCACAATTTGGAAGCGTTGTTCAGGAGTAAGTCTATTTACTATATCAAATGGAAAACAAAACTGAGCATAAATCAAGTGACAGCTGTCAAAAAGACCAACTCCGAAAAAAGTATTGCCAGATTGAAAACCACACGTCTAAAAATAACACCTTTACATACTCTAAAATTATTCACATCCTGGAATATAGTATCTCCAGTTACTCAGGACTGATCTGGTAAAATGTTGAATGGACCATATTTAAGGGACTATCTCAAGGTGTAATGGAAGAAGATGATCAAGTATTGGATAAATAGGGGAGGGTACTTCCAAATGTTTCACAAAACCTGAAACAAGTCTATGTGGTTCATTTATTCTTCTTTCTCTTGCAACTTTCTAACTTGTTCTTTTCTCTTTATATTCTCTATTCTAATAATTTATCCGCTTCGGATAGTAATAAAACAAAACAAAAAATCATAAAGGCACGATAATATGTGTGCTTGGGCTAAACTGCAGCAAGATCCCACCCCACCGTCGCGTCGAGCTAATGCCAGTGCAATCGCAAGCGTCCTTACAGTTGCATGGGACACAACAACGTTACTCTCCACCAGACCCACCTACCTAAGTAATTAATTATTCGGACGAGACTAGAGACATGCCAATTTATAACAGTTATAACAGTTTTTCGCCATTAAAAGTGGGCGTACGTTTACCCATTTCCGGCTAACGTTGCGAAAACGCAACGTCATATCTGACGAGGTCTGGAACTTAACTGATGATTAATTCAAATGAACTTTGTAGTGAATTTGAGAGTTAATTGAATTATCTAATCGACCTGTTTTTGGATTTTTTACTGAAAATTTTTTATCGTGTTTTTTAGCACCTTCAAAACTATAAATTTTGATAATTTTGAGGTAGTGTTTTTGAAGTATTGAAAAATTTCATCAAAAATATATTTTTTCAAAATAATTTCAATTAGCTATGTACAGATAAATAAAGGTTCAAATTATATTCAAAAAAAATTTTGACGCAATTAATATGAGTGGCCTGTCTGACAGGTGAGATGAAAGCACTAAGTTGCGTTTTCGCAACGTTCGCCTAAAGTAGTAGTATTATTTGAACCTAAAAAAAATATTTGCGTTCGTTGCGTTTTCAAATCATATTGAACGGTTTTTTTGCAGAATATTGTGTGTTTATGTTTATAATATCCCAATTTTTGAAAAAATATTACTTTTGATTGCATCAATTCCAACAAAAGTATGCATATTTTCGTTCTGACAATTTTTTTTTTAAAGCTATAAGTTGTGCGGGCAAGTAGTGTTTTAAAAATTATTTCTGTGTCAACATTATTTATCGGAAAAGGTTTTTATGTGCTAGAGAACTCGAAGAGTTATTAAATAATCCGAGCTCTGATAACGAACACGAAATAAATTTGAATTCAGATGCAGCAGTTCAAACAAACGTTATAATTTTGCCTCCAAAAAATGATGATGTGAGTGATAATGAAGAAATTGATAATAATGTGCGGTTTTTGGAAGGTGAAAACATGTTCTTAATGAATTACGTAGCTAGTGAAATTAAGTTTGAATGTAGATTTGATGATTTAAGTTCACAAATGTCTCGTGAACCAAAAGTCGATTATGTACCAAAAGATTCAAACAAGGAATAATTTTTCTTACAGGTAATTCCAATTTTCAATCTGCAAATGTTGAAATTATTTATTGACAGTGACACAATCAATTTTATTGTTGAAAGCACAAATCTGTATGCTAATATCATCATCATCGTCGGCTCGACATCCGGGGTCCGGTCCTGGCCTCCTTCAACAAGTCTCTCCACCCATCCCGGTCTCGAGCCGCCGCCATCCAGTTGCGCACCCCAAGGCTCCGGGCGTCCTGATGGTCTACGCCATCTCTCCAGCGCAAGCAAGGTCTACCACGATGTCGTCTACCATAGAATGTACCACAAAGAACTTTCCGAGCAGGTTCCTCTTCGCTCATGCGAGGTAGGTGGCCTGCAGACCGGAGTCTACCGAGCTTAATTTTTGTCACGATATCTGCTTCAAGGTAGATTGCGTAGAATTCATGATTGTACCGTCTCCGGAATCGTCCTTCCTCACAAATGGGGCCAACAATTCTCCTTAAGACTTTTCTCTCGAACGCGGCTAAGAGGTCGGAGTTCCTTTTGCTAAGCACCCAAGTCTCGGATCCATATGTGAGTACTGGCAGGACCATGGTCCTGTACAGCAGCAGTTTTGAAGTTATGGTGAGATTTCTGGATTTGAAGAGCTTTGACAGACTATAGTAGGCTCTGTTGGATTTGAGAAGCCGCCCGCGTATTTCTTCTTCTATATTGTTATCGGCTGCTACTATTGACCCAAGGTATTTAAAGGATTGCACCACTTCAAATTCGTGCTCCGCTACCTTGATTGTTTGACCAACTGTTTTTCTCGCATTCGACGCCACCATGTACTTTGTTTTACCTTCACTAATGTGCAGCCCCATATTTTGTGCCGCCTGATCGATATGTACAGCTTGCTCGGTTCTTCCGATGATGTCGATGTCGTCTGCGTAAGCCAGTATCTGGCTGGACCTGTTGACGATGGTCCCTCTTGTTGCAGTGCCAGAGTCACGGATTGCTTTCTCCAACGCTTTCTCCCCTTGGCCAAACCAAGGGGATGTCCAATAAAGATGTTGATTGGTTTGGATAGCAATCCGGTTATTTTTACTTGGCTTGTTACGTTGGTCATGGTCAACCTACATTGTCGTGTCAATTTATTTGGGATGCCGAATTCTCTCATGGCTTTGTAAAGTTTTACCCTGGCTATGCTATCATAGGCAGCCTTAAAGTCTATAAACAGGTGGTATGTTGGGATGTTAAATTCTAGACATTTTTCCATCGCCTGCCTAAGGGTAAAGATCTGATCAGTTGTTGATTTGCCTGGAATGAAACCACACTGATATTGTCCGATGATGGTTTTAGCGTATGGGGTTATCCGGTCTTGTAGGATAGAGGAGAGTATCTTATAGGCGGAACTCAACAACGTGATACCTCTATAATTGCTGTACGTTGTGACATCTCCATTCTTATGTATGGGGCAAATTATACCTTTTCGCCAGTCTTCTGGAATTTCTTCATGCTCCCACACGTGCACTATAATCTCATGAATTGCTTGATGTAAAGCTTGCCCACCGTGTTGAAATAGTTCGGCTGGTATACCATCGGCTCCCGGGGCTTTGTTTTTCTTTAGCCGGCCTATAGCCTTCTCAACCTCTTCTATGCTTGGTGGCGGCAACATAGGGTACTCTTCTTGAAGTAGTGGAGCCTCCACTTCTGCAGTGAGCTGACCATTTAGCAATTCATTGAAGTACACTTCCCATCGCTCCAGTATGCTTTGAGGATCTGTGATCAGATTTCCCTGTCCGTCCTTGCAGTATGTGCAGCGTGGTGTGAACTTCCGCGCCTGGTGCGGACCTCGCTCTCGGCTTTGCTCTATTTTACAGATTATGTTCTTCTCCCAGGCTGATTTTTTCTGTCTTGGAAGCCGTTTTTCAATTCCTTTGAGCTCTTTATATTCGTCTTCGCGTGCCCGCGTTCTTTGAGATTGTTGCATTGCTCGGTACGCAACATTCTTACGTTCAGTCGCTAGCTTGCATTCATCATCAAACCAGTCGTTCCGATTTTTACGACTTCTGCCTAAGATGGAGTTGGCAGTACTAATGACAGTATTCTTAAGGCGTGTCCACTTCTCATCTACGCCCAGCATACTGGCTCCAGGACTTACTCTACCCAATTCTAGGGCGAGTCCTAACGCATTATCAAAGGTGTTACTGGTGTTTTCATTGCGCAGAGCAGCCGTGTTGATTCGAACCTGATCGGCGTATGCAATACGTCTTTACAAGGCAATCCGCCCTCGGAAAACCATACCAACAAGATAGTGATCCGAGTAGATATTGGCACCTCGGTACGTTCGTACCGTCATCAAGTTCGAGTAGTGGCGACGGTCTATCAATACGTGGTCAATTTGGTTACGAGTGGTAATATAGACAACAATAATCCAACATTCAAAACTGAGTTCTGGAATCAATACAGTGGCCCAGTTGGATTTGTATTGGTTTAATCAGCCAGCATTTCAATGCGATATAATTAAAGATACCATAAGTCGAGATCGTTTCAAAAGTATTAAGTCATATTTTCACGTTTATGATAACAGTACAATCGATCCCAAAAAAAAGTACGATACAAGCAATTATTGTATTCAAATTTGAGGAAAGAATAGTCGTACTGCTTTTGTCAAATACACTAGATGTAGCGTTGGTAAATGCATTGGAGATATACATTGCATTAAAAAAAAAAATTGCCAAGGAAATACCAATGCTACGAATTGAATTTATGACATTAGTTCTAGAGTCCTTGATACGATCAGAAAAAAATATTCAATCTGTGATTCAAACGAAAGGAAACTCCATTGATTTTTTTTGTTTCGATAACATCAAACATCCCACGTTGGGCGCCAATTGTTGTACTTTTTCTTCTTCTCAGGAAATGGGTATTCGAAACTTCTTTTACTTATATAATTATTGTAATTATTGTTATTTTTATTATTATTTGGTCTTAAAACGAACTTGAAAACCGCGAACAATTAATTAAACAAAAAAAAGTATCCACCTTGCGCGCGACGATAAAAGAAATAAGTGATTTGACACACGGTCAAAACACCAAGAAGAAAAAAGCTAACGAGAATAAAAAAAAGTGCACACAAGCAGCACGATAAAAAAAAGCTGCCAACCACGACTGCTCAGCTGGGGTGGGTTCTCTCTGTGGAAGAATTATGCCAACGAGTATAAATTTTATTTTCTTACAAGTACAGTGGGGCACTTGTATGAAAAAGCGGGCGCCAGGAATTTTAATTAGGCTAAATTAGCAAAATTCCAAATCTAATTTTAAGAAAAGTACAACCAATAATGAAGTGATAAACAAAAATTTGAATGTAAAGAAATAAAACACAGAGTTTGTATGCAAAGATTGGGACTTTAAAATAGATTTTATTTGGAAAACCGTGGGCAAACCCTGGATTAAAACCCAAATTTTTTTCCAATTAAACAAAAGAAAGCAGTAATAAATTTGAACAGGCTTAGGGGGAATCGTTAAGCCAGTGGAGTAACTAGGATTTTGCTCTGGGAGGGGGGGGGGGGTCAAAAATATTTTTTTTAGATGAAAAATAAAAACAAAACATTTTACTGTTCTGATTAATATAACTATTATTGAGAACTCGCATAGTATAAAAACTCAGGATTTAAAAACTACAAAATTATGTCAATTCGACGATTTTTCTTTTGAGCAAGAATATCGATGATCCGATTGACATCTACTGTACGATTGTCGTTCACACTGATCATTGCTAAGGCTATCAAGCGGTTCTGTAATAAAATGTTTCCAGTTAACTTTTTTAAAAATAAATTTTATTATATAAAGTCTAAGTACCTGGCCTATAGAATTTCTTAAATATGTTTTTATGCGCTTCAGAGTATAGAAAACGACCTTTCGCTTGTTGCATTGGATACGGGCAGTGTAACCATAAACTTTAAAAGCCTTAATACATTTCGAAACATATCCTTATGGCAGTTTCCGATCGCATCAATTGCACTTTCACAAGTTTTAGTTCCGCATGATTGATTTGGCATGGGATATTTCAGCTCTGACAACTGTTTTATTATCCAAGAACGGATCTTCCCTATAAAACTCAAGAAGATCATCTATATTTTGGAATTTTCCAAGTAGATCAGAAAAGCCAATAAATAGCTTCCGATGTGATGAAAATCTGTCCTTAAGCATTGAGAGGAAAGTGTCAATAAATGGAAGGAAAACAGTGATTCGAAAATAACTTTTGACGTCATTTACTTGAGGATTGTTACGATGTTGTTGGCGTTTTGCGATTCTTGGAAGCGAAATGGAAATGTCGTGCTTTACTAAGTTGAAAATTTCTGTGAAATTTGATTCTGAATTTGCACGCATGTTTTCAAGCACTGCTAGTAAATTGTCAGCATGATCCACAGTTGCTTTAAAATCAATTTTTTTCTTCTGAAACAATTTGCTAAGGGGCAAACCAAACGCGAAAATATGTGCGCCAACATGAGCGACGATTAAAAATTCTGTAGACATTACTGAATTTAAAAATACCATTGTATCCCTAGCAGTCTCTTTATCATCCCATAAGTGTATTATTTCTATAGTGATTCAATTACAACATCGTACAGCTCCAGAAAGTCTTCAACCGCATGAAAACGTTCAATCCATCTTGTTTGAGAAAGCCGTTTTAAAGACTGAGCTCTCAAATACATTTTTTCGATGCAATTATTTAAAACTGATTTGTGTTTTGGCGAGATGTAGAAGTTTCGAACAGACTCTATTGTGCTTAAAACATTTCGAATAATAGGAACGGAGCAAGCATCGGAGACGACTAAGTTGAAAGTGTGTCCCATACAATGAACATAAGAAGCCATTGGGTGTGTTTGAATTATTAAACCTTGGACTCCTTTTAAACGTCCTGACATCTCAGCGGCACCATCGCATCCTTGTCCTCTTAATTAACTTAAATCAACATTAATATTTTTAAGACTAGTTAATATAGTAGTTGCTAAGCCATTTCCAGTAAGATCTGTTGCAGGTACAAACATAGCAAACTCCTCAAGTAACTCGTTCTTTTCAATATCAAATTACCTCAAAGCTATGGTAAGTTGTTCTGTACCGCATATATCTGCTGTCTCATCACCTAATACAGTGAATGATTTAGCACGATTCACTTTTCGATTGTTTCCGGACAAGTCTTTGTTAACTGGGAAGTGAAATGAACTCATTGGAACGCTCAGTTTCTTAAAAGTTTCAACTTTTTCTCAACGGTCCATACCTTTTTCCTACGAAATTGCCTATGTCAAACATATTTAAGTCATACATATTTTTATCAATAGATTCATATGTAGAGGGTTCAGAAATTTCAAAGCCTGGATGGATAAATTAATAAAGAAAAAGGAATTTTCAAAATTGTAAAAGTGGGTAAAATATTCATTGCGTCTATCAGAATTTGCAACTCTTTTAACGACGAAAATAAATGAATTAAAATTCACAACTCTACTTATCTTTTTTTCTTCGCCTCCTCTATCTCCTCGAACTTGTTTGTTTCTCCTAACTTTCTCGAACCTCGAATCTCCTTTTAATAAAATTTTCCTCGATCCTTTTCTCCAAAATTTTTCCACCAAAACTTTTCCTAGATTTTTTTTTTCCTTTAATTCTTCCTAAAATTAAACTTGTCGCTTGGTTACTTCTCCTAAAAGTGACTTTCCAAACTTAACCCATTTCCTCCCTCGACCATTCCAATCACACACACAATCACATACTCAGCAATTCGCTTTCGTGATCATCGGTCACGGGATGCCGGCTTCCTGGAAAGCTACGTGCTCTCCTAAAAAGCCGCCGTTGTTGAATCTCAACGAAACTTTACAACCACTCTCACAAACACGGATTCAACATGTTGTTGGATGTCTTTCCAAAACTTGCCGAATCTTAATGGCGAGTTCAGACCCATCCCAAACTAAATATTTCGAGAAAAATTAAAAAGAATTAAAACCGAGAAAAAGCCTTCGCTGGGCATTCTCCTAGTTAACACAATTTACACGCGGGTGATTCGAAGAACGAAACAAAACCATTTAAGAAACTATTCTTTCGAGATGAGAGAGAGGAAGGCACATTTCAAAATCGTGAACATTTCAAAATCGTGAACCCTACTTTTCTAGTTAAAAATTCCGATAGACTTTTTGTGTTTAAAATTAATAAAGATAAGAAATTTGTCAAATTCAAAAACGTTAACTACCCATTTCATTACAATAATAAAGTTACGTTAATTTAAGATTAGATAAAAGTATAAGAGTCAAGCTGACTCGTTCCTTCTTCAGCTCATCCGCTGGCATCATGAGACCGCCCGTCGGCATGGTTAAGTCTTCTGGATTTGGAACCATCGTTCCACTCGAATTTGGAAGCCACTCGAACACCTGGAGTGGAATCGGCTAAGGTGATTTGTGATAATTGACAGTCACAATAAACAAATTCGGTCTGCGTAATGTGATTGTCACACGTGACAATCATATTTTTGTGACTTTTTATTGTGATAGCTATTTTGGTGTCATTTTCATGTAAAATTGACAAGGTTTCAAGAAAAATTAATTTATTTGAAACTATGCAATAATTTTTAAGACCTGAGAATGTGGAAAATGAAAATCGCATACATAACAGCTACATATGTATGTCGGGCCTAAGAAACAAATTTGATATTTTCGACCTAACAGATCCAAAGTACCTAAGTACACACACACTAATTCCACCTTTTTATAATTGCAAATTACAAAATCAATAGGTTCTTAAAAAAAAAACTTTAGGATGACGAAAGATACATCATACATTTATGTATATTCTTCGGCTTTTGGATTTGCCAGCTCGGGTGGGGTCAACCCACATTCCTCCTATCCTCCAGCTGGTACTAATTTTTAATTTTCTGGGGGTTGTGGCTACCAAAGGCAAGTTGGTGCGGACTGGTCAGCTCCAATAGGTCAAAGCACGGTGTGTGAGGTGACTTCCGCAACTCTTAAGCAATTTGAAACAAAATTGTGCCTCTTGAAAATAAAATTTACCCCATAAATAAATCAAACAATCGTATTTATGACAACTGTCAGTACTTGTCTCTCAAAGTAATGCCAAGTTTTGAATAATTTTTGGTGATCACTTTGCGCAGGCGGAAAAATTAATTTGATCATATTTGATTATCATAAATGTGACAATCACCGATCACATTAGCCGATTCCACCCCTGTTTTTGTCGCTTTCGCAAAATGCTGGCTAAGTACACCAATGGTTGGTGGTACCACGGTTGCCCTCAACGTCACCAGTATTTTGCAGCAGCCACGAAAAATAAAAGGGGAATGAAGGAATTGAAGGCTGGTCATTATTGCGGTAAATATTACCTTAACAAAGTGTACCAGCCAAACCGTTTTTTCAAGCAAGAAATGTTATTACCTCGCTTAAACACACATAATATCCAATTATAATGTATAACTTATTATGAATTTCTTCAATTTTTATTTTCAATTATATTTTTACCACCTCTATCTTTATATTTTATTCATTTTTCATAAAAGTATTCAAATAAAGTTCATTCATTTTCCATTTTATTTCAATAATTTTGATACCCCTTTCGAGGAACGTTGCGAAAACGCAACCGGGATTTTCTGGAAAACCAGAAACTTATCCAAAAATGTTTTTCAGGTTTCCCCTGATTACACTAAAAATAGACAGTATGCGAAATTTCAAGTTTCTAAGTCAACTGGAACTGGTAGCCGCCGGCCGGTCAGAAATGGGTTAACGCGCTTCGCGCAACTTAAAAAAAAAAATACTCTAGGTGCCCGTAGTATGCCCACCGGCGGAGGGCCGTGGCGCTGCAGAGCCGCATAAACACTACCTTCTTTTATAAACCAAAACAGTTTTAATTGGCATGTCCAGAGTCACTTCTTAATTATTCAAAGCCACGCAAGAAGCTTAGAATATTTTTAATACATTAAATGGCGAAAAATTGTTATAACTGTTATAAACTGGCATTTCTTTCTTTAGTCTCGTCCTTAAAAATTATAAATAACTTAACGATTATCACGATTTTTTTTTTAATTTAGTTAATTGAGCAGACATAACTGCTTTACTCAGTTGCAAAGTTATCCATTATTTACGGGACACACTGTAGGTATATACATACATAAATATCTTCATTTTCTTTCCTCGGGATTAAAAATTGTAAACAAATTTCAAAACAAAACAAAATATATTCACGCATTGCTTTGTGTACACAAAACCCCACGTAATCTATTTACATATTCAATAAATGGCTTTAAGTTGTGGAGTGTCACCTTCTATTTGTATTTATTTAATGCTCGAAACCAAAAACCTTAATTTTTAACTTCATATTTCTAGTTACACGCAGTTTTCATAAAGCAAAATCAATTCTAATTAGTTATCCACACTGAATCTTCTTAATGTTAAACTGACATATTATAAAGTATAAAGGTTCTATATGTTTGCTATAAATATTTGCACAACGTAAAATTATTATACGACATAAATTCCCATACAATTCCTCATTCTAATTGGATAATCAAAGTTCTCCAATTAGCTTAGCATTGTTTGGATTTCCAAATTAATTATTACATACCCAGCTATAACAACAAACTGCCACCCACATCCCACATCCCACAGCAACATAGTAAACAAACACAGGCTTTCTAGGTCACGATGGCGATGTGAAGCTGGCTGCTTATTCGTCCAACGCCTTCGAGCTATAATAGTGAATGGATCTCTGGATTTTCAATTCATTTTATAAAAACGTACGGCCGTATACTTACGTCTCTTAAATATTTCATTTTCATTCTATAAAATTAAATATTCACATCATTTCATTTTGAGGACACAACATAATCCACTTCCACTTCACCAGCTTGACGGTTCACGGCATCATTTACGTAGGACTGTTCGTTTTCGTTGGGTATAGGTAGGTATATAAGACACAGTGTTAATTTGTTTGCCTACGCAAACCAAACACGGTGTAGGAGAGAGTCGTAGATAATCCTACAAGGACGATGATTACATTTGATCCTGCGAAGCTGAACGAATTATAAATCAATAAAATTTCACTTTTTTTCTATTTGGGTATTATGCAGGAGGAAGTGGGAGTTTATAGTCAATGATTGTTATTTCCTATAGAGACGCACGTTTTATCTGTTTTATAATCCATTTATACGTTCACAGTAAATATTTTGCTATTTTGGAAAACTGGAATGCTAAGTTTGGTAAATTGGTACACTAAAGCTTTATAATTCTTTATAATTTGTATTTATTTTTGGAGACATTTTAGGAAGCTATGAGAATTTAATCCAAGACAAGCTTGCTTGAGACAAAAGTACAGTATACACAATATAAAGAGGTTTATGATATTGTGAAATAGGTACCTGATATTAGGACGGCACAAGGCCAATATTATTTTTTTCTTCGTAATTTCTTAAAATATTGAAACAAAACAATTCTCGCGGTGTAGGCTTTAATTGTGTAATCACAAATCGTTTTACTACCTAACATTATCAATTTACCCTATTCTTATATAACTTTATACATTATTTAAGTTAGATATCGACCGTTCTATGATTTATATACATAATTATACCGGGTCCGCCATCTAAAGTTTTTTTTTTCAACTAGTGCTTATTTCGTGAATGGTAACACTTAGCTCATGTCTGATTTGACAAATAATTAGTTTTATCCTTCCGCTGAACGAATATGGTTGTGTATACGCTTCGCTAAGTGGGCCTGCGATCGACTTAGAGAAGATGCCGATTTTACCAAAAAAAATCATCTTTTGAGATGAAGCTCATTTTGATCTTGGCGGGTAGTAAGCAAGCAAAATTGTCGCATTTGGGGCACAGAAAACCCGCAGGCATAATTGGACCATTTTTCGAAAATGAGCAAGGAGTGGCCGTTACAGTCAATGGCGATCGTTATCGGGCCATGTTGAACGAATTTTTGTTCACAAAAATTGAAGAGGTGGATATTGACAACATTTGGTTTGAACAGGACGGCGCTACGTGCCACACAGCCGAAGCTACACTCGATGTTTTGCGCCATTTTCAAAAAAAAAAGAAGTTATTTGGCATTTAGTATGTGCCAATGTAATTTAATGACAATCGTATGATCAGGCACATGCAACTGTGAATTGTTAACATTTATATTTTATCTATACTCGATTCGAACCACCAACACGTTTACGTACTGTGCGTAGTGAAGAAAATATTGCGGCCGTATCAGCTAGTGTGACAGAAGACCGCGAAATGTCGATTCGGCGCCGTTCCCAGCAGTTAGGCCTTTGTTACAGCACTACGTGGAAAATTTTGCGGAAGGATTTGGGCGTAAAGCCTTTTAAGATACAGCTGGTGCAAGAACTAAAGCCAGCCGACCTACCACAACGCCGAATTTTTGGTGAATGGGCTCTTGGAAAGCTGGCCGAGGATCCGCTTTTTTATCGAAAAATTGTGTTCAGCGATGAGGCTCATTTTTGGTTGAATGGGTACGTAAATAAGCAAAATTGCCGCATTTGGAGTGAAGATCAGCCAGAAGCATTGCAACAGCTACCAATGCATCCCGAAAAAGCCACTGTTTGGTGCGGTTTATGGGCTGGCGGCATTATTGGGCCTATTTCTTCAAAGATGATGCGAATCGCAGCGTTACTGTCAATGGTGAACGCTACCGAGCGATGATAACAAACTTTTTTTTGCCCGAAATGGAAGTTCTTGACTTGCATGATATGTGGTTTCAACAAGACGGTGCCACATGCCACACAGCACGCGAAACAATGGCGCAATTGCGAGGCGAGTTTTGGTGAACAGTTAATTTCACGTTTCGGCCGGTCAATTGGCCGCCTAGATCGTGCGATTTGACACATTAGATTATTTTTGTGGGGGTATGTCAAGGCTAATGTCTATAGGGACAAGCCCGCTTCGATTGACGCACTGGAAGCCAACATCCATGCCGATATGTGTGAAAGAGTATGCCAAAATTGGACTCAGCGGATGGGCTACCTGAGAAGCAGCCGCGGTCAACATTTGCATGAAATGATCTTTAAACATTAAATTGCAAGGTTCAAACTATTGATTCAAATAAATATTTCATTCATTTTTTCGAATTTTTTGTGTTTTTTTTTTAAAAAAAGTTCTAAACCTCTTAAAAAATCACCCATATATTTATAATTCAACAGAGATTGATATCGAAAATCGAGATTCATTAAAATGATTGAGATTGGGATGAGATCGAGAATCGAAATGATTGAGATTTTGGATCGATTGAAACGATAATTTGTGATTTCAATCATCAATACTTTTCGATGATCGGATCAAAAAAATCGAATCGTTCCTGATTGACACAGCCCTAGTCTGAATTTAGTTCGTTCGAGCAATTCCTACAGAGCGTTCGCGGTACCGAGTTGACTGATATGTTTATCAAGTTTTACTTAAGCAGTGCAAAACTGTTTAATAATTTGTATATCAATTATAAGAAGTTATTAATGTGGAGTTAAAAACTAAATTTTCAAAAAAAAATTTTCCACACGTTTTCGAAATATCTAATTTTGAAATAATAATTTGAAATTTTTTTTAAATGCGGAAATTATTATTTTTTTTGAAAATATTTAGTTTAAATCGGTTAATAAAATAATGAGATTCAATTCATCAAAATCGTAGGAATCGATTTTGAGAAAAAAAAAGTTTTTGAGAAAAAAGCGGTTTTTAAACATTTGTATTGGGGGTACCATTATTTTTCATTATAGGAATAATTTTTGTCTAAGGTCTTTTAGATACCGTTATAAAAATGCTTTGTGCGAAGCTTAATAAAATCAACCCAGTCGGTTTTGAAATATCGAGTTTTCATAAAAATATTTTCAAACTTTTTTTAGAAATTCAAATAATATTTTTTTGAAAATTTCGGTATACAATTTTATTTCAAATATATTAGTTCTTCTTCATAAAAAAAATCATCAAATTCTGTTGAACCGTTTTCGATAAAAGCAAAAATAAAAAAAAATGGTTCTTTGGAAGGTGCCATTAATAAACATTTTTCTGAACGATTTGTTTTATCAAGGGGCAATTTATAACAACATATTTAAATTAATTGAGTTTTTAAAAAAAATTCTGTCGAGCCGACTTTGAGAAAAATAAGTTTTTCCTTTTTGGCCAAGAAATTTTGTATGACAGCTACTGTTAGTTTTGGTCCTAAAAAAAAGAAGAAAAAAAACGGGTGGGGGGAATGTACAAATAACGATATCTAGGTATCCAGTTTGAAGAAAATTCCTCCCTTTTCGTTAAAACACCTGGAGCTCTTTACGAAGCCTGCGTTAATACTTACGTCAATATTTGCCAGATCACTAGAATCGTTATAGTAGCTATCTCCGAGATGGAGTTTACGTCATTGGGATAGAGCCGGACAAGTACAGATAGGAATCGAATTTTCCTCTTCTTCATCCATAGAGATCCTACAAAAATCATTTGAAAATGCTCCGAGCCTAGATCCGTGCTTATGATTGCCTATCAAGCCGTGACCGCTAATGACACCTTTTACGGAGCCGATTTGCAGAATGCTTAGAGATATTAAGCCCTTGGAGCGCTGCAGATCCAGCTTTGACCATATCTAAAAACTATACGATTAGCAGCTCAACACCGTTGAATCCATCTAGAAAGACTACATCTTTATTTTGTGGGTTTATTTTTTGGTCAACTTTGTGGTTTCGGTCGCTCGATCTCGTTCCGAAAACATTATTACAATCAAACCAATATATAGTAAAAGTTCTGCATTTCAATGACCTAACCCATCGAAGACAAAATCGACTAATAGTCAAATATAACTTCGTCTACCTGAGCGTAGAACTTGTCGAGTTGTAAAACCTGAGAAAGGTCAAGGAATCTTGAGATAGCCTCTCCAGATGAGTCCTGAAACCACAAACTCCCCTTACCCTTCATCATCCTTGCCGAATGACAGACATTCCTTATCCCATCCCACGACAGTATACAATTATGACACTGTCCGTCGCTGTCCACTCCAGTAAGACGATGACACTGTATGAGTCCCCTTTTCCTCACCCTTGACGGTACGGCGATGAAGCTCTCCGATGCTCCTTGCTCCCTCGCACCTCCTATGGCAGTACGGTGCGCGTTGATACTGTCTAACGCTTTATCCTTCCTCATTATTACTCCTTACCCTCGACGGTACGGCGATGAAGCTCTCCGACCAACCTATCTTCCTTTCTCGGCAGAACAGCAATCACGCTGTCTGACACTCCATACCCCCTCTTATCCTTCCCTATACCCCTCCTATCAAATACCTTTGAGCTGGATCAAAAGTGTTAGACGACCTATGTCTTAGGGCCTAAATAAAATAATAGCTCAGTCGTTAAAGGATTATCCGGATACCTGGCGACCTCCGGCTTACCTATAGCCTTGCCTGCATTATGCATATTCGGATCCCTGTGCAGGTGGACCAACCCTTCTCAGTTACTTGTGGGAACCAAAGTAGAAAAACTTTCTTGTGGTGTTGGTAATAATTCCGATTATTCTTCTAGATCGGCCAGTAGTGCGACTGGAAAGTCGCCTGCTCTTACTTCTGTAATAGGTATGACAGTAAGAACAGTGAGAAGGTAAATATATGTACCTACTTCCAGTGGTGGGAGGATCGCGAAACATGGCCCTTCCACTACTTCCGAGAGAATACCTCCCTCTCTGCTTCGAAACCGCAGTTCAGTGGTGAAAGGATCTGTTTTAAGACAAGTTTTTAGCATATTGCCTCTCCCGGATTAACGGGGGGAGGGGGGGGGATAGACCACCAAACAACTCGTCCCGGTTGTCAGTTCCAGCTTCTATGACTTTTGTTCACTTCATCCAGATCCGGTGGACGGATAATGATTAGAGTAATCACCGTTATACTCCTACCATATCCTCACCATTACAACTGTGATTGTAACGGGTGATTTTTAAGCTGGTTTGGTTTTGGCAACACTGGTTTTGACAGCTGACGTGTGTTTAGTACCTTGTGTCACTGTCAAACAGCTTCAGTTTGGTTTGCAATTTAACCATGGATCGTCTTACAAATGAACAACGCTTGCAAATTATTGAATTTTACTATCAAAATTCGTGCTCGGTTCGAAATGTTCATCGCGCGCTGCTTGTGTTCAGCGATGAGGCTCATTTTTGGTTGAATGGGTACGTAAATAAGCAAAATTGCCGCATTTGGAGTGAAGATCAGCCAGAAGCATTGCAACAGCTACCAATGCATCCCGAAAAAGCCACTGTTTGGTGCGGTTTATGGGCCGGCGGCATTATTGGGCCATATTTCTTCAAAGATGATGCGAATCGCAGCGTTACTGTCAATGGTGAACGCTACCGAGAGATGATAACAAACTTTTTTTTGCCCGAAATGGAAGTTCTTGACTTGCATGATATGTGGTTTCAACAAGACGGTGCCACATGCCACACAGCACGCGAAACAATGGCGCAATTGCGAGGCGAGTTTGGTGAACAGTTAATTTCACGTTTCGGGCCGGTCAATTGGACGCCTAGATCGTGCGATTTGACACCATTAGATTATTTTTTGTGGGGGTATGTCAAGGCTAATGTCTATAGGGACAAGCCCGCTTCGATTGACGTACTGGAAGCCAACATCCATGCATTCATTCGTGAGATACCGGCCGATATGTGTGAAAGAGTATGCCAAAATTGGACTCAGCGGATGGGCTACCTGAGACGCAGCCGCGGTCAACATTTGCATTAAATTATCTTTAAACATTAAATTGCAAGGTTCAAACTATCGATTCAAATAAATATTTCATTCATTTTTTCGAATTTTTTGTGTTTTTTTTTTAAAAAAGTTCTAAACCTCTTAAAAAATCACCCATTACTTCGACGATCCTGTGATATGTCTCGCAGGTATGTTATCTCTGCAGAATCTTTTTAGCTGTTGGTTAAATTTCAGGACCTCCTTCCTGCATTAACAATCTCTATCACACTCTCATGCCCCATCTTTTCCCTTCTAGGAAGCTGGTATTCTTCTTCTACTCTTAAAACTCATAAGCGCGACTCGAGTACCTCCGTGCAGCGTGCAGCGTGCCGCTTTTATGTCTCTCAGTAAACTCTTAGGGGCATGTGCTTGCAGGCACTCATCATCGTTTCATTGACTAAACCAATAATAAGAGTACGGAGTTGAGTATAAAAGTGGGTGAGGGTATCAAAGGTACCCAAATAAAAATGTGAGAAGTAAAATTTTGCAATCAACCTTAAAATGTAAACTTTTTGAATTTCCATGATCCTAGAACATTCTCCATGTTTAATTTCAATATTGTTTTTGTTGTTTACAGAGTCAAGAATTTTGCGATTTCTGGTGGAAGGAAGAAGCCATCAATATTTCTATTTCCCTATATCCTTCCTGTTATTCTGTTAAAGTAGAAAAGCTATACAAAAAAAAAAAAAAAAAAAACAATAAAGAGTTTTTCAACTTTGAATTTTCAAAATATTTATGATGTGACATAAACTTTGTTTAACAAGTTCTAAGCAAAACTTCAATGTCATCATTCCAGGGAAAATAATTTACCAAAAAAACGCTCACTATCACTACACGCAAACATCGCAAACGACAAACAAATAACAGCAACACCCAGCACGTGACTCGCTCCTTTTTTTTAATGTCACGTGAGTCATTGGCGCTGAGTTGAGTCTGAGTGCTTTGTTTCCGTGCTCCAGGCAATGTTGATGACCTCAATTTTATCACTTCCTGCTCTTGGTGTGGGCGGAATCCCGGAGGAGGGTAAATACAACATTTGTTTTTTTGCAAGCAAACGCTAAAAGCCAATTTTATTCGGCTTTGTCTTCCAAAGAACAAAAACATCCTCTGACGGGCGGGTATACAGAGACAGACACGACTATACAGATGCGCCATCACTGGCACTTCTTAATTATTTATTGATTAAACCAACAACAAGCCAATCAATTCATTTCATTTATCCTGAAGAACAATAACTCTGGATGCGATGGCATGTAGGGTTGTTGGCTGGAATCTGGGAATTTGAAAATCTGATGGCGAACGCCGCAGGCTAATCCTTCGAAATGTTAACATAAATTAATATAATGTTGGTGGGTGTTGTTCATGTTCTTTTCGCTTTGTGGATGTGGAGATGGAGTTAATTAACAGAATTATATTCGCATCACTTCCGGCACATGGGTAAATGGCATTAAAAGAAAATTACATTCGACTTGATTTTACTGAAGGGATTGCGTGAAAAGGAGCACCAAATAATGAATTGTGTCTTGATGGTCGCTTAAATCATAAATCATATAGAAAAACAGATGAACAGAGAAAACGAAGGTAATAATTTTGTGTAATGTTTTTAATTTTTTTTTTTATTTTTGTCTCTTAACACAGTGTTTTGTGAATTTTAGAGATTTTATTATCATTATATCCCAAAATGATTTAAGGTGTTTGATGGACTCTGGGGCTTAAGCACACCTAACGCATGTGGGATATAAGCAAAGAAATGTATATTATTTAAAAGGTCAATAATTGGTCAAAATAGCTCAACAACTTTCAGAAATTGGTCAGCCCTAGAAAATTTGTTATCAATTGTTTAAATTTTGCAAGGTGGATCATCCCTCATTTATGGGATATTCGCAAAAACAGTATACCACCTAAAAAGTCTTATTGACTCCATTAAATGGCAAGTTTCAGTCAGTTTGGTCAGCTATTAGTTTTTTTTAATGAATTTTTAAAATACTTTTCCAAGGTTATAGAGACTTTTAGTACTTCATTTTTTGTGGGATATTCAAAAAAAAATATACCTTTATCATCTGAAAATTCTCTAAATCTTCAAAAACGGTCAACTAGTTTAAGAAATTGGTGAGCCATACAATTTTTCTATGATTTTTTTTTAAGTATTTTTCCAAGGTCGTCGTAGAGATTTGAAGCACCTTAAATGTGGTCTTTTCGAAAAAAAATATATATAATTTCTGAAAAGTCAATAAATCCTCATAAAAGGTCAACCAACTTCAGAAATTGGTCAGCCATATTTTTTTTTAAACGAATCTTAAAATGGTATAATTTTTCGAAAAGGTATAATTTGCCCCATACATAAGAAGGGAGATGTCACAACGTGCAGCAATTATAGAGGTATCACGTTATTGAGTTCCGCCTATAAGATACTCTCCTCTAACCTACAAGACCGGATAACCCCATACGCTTAAACCATCATCGGACAATATCAGTGTGGTTTCATTCCAGGCAAATCAACAACTGATCAGATCTTTGCCCTTAGGCATGCGATGGAAAAATGTCTAGAATTTAACATCCCAACATACCACCTGTTTATAGACTTTAAGGGCGCCTACGATAGCATAGCCAGGGTAGAACTTTACAAAGCCATGAGAGAATTCGGCATCCCAAATAAATTGACACGAATATGTAGGTTGACCATGACCAACGTAACCAGCCAAGTAAAAATAGCCGGATTGCTATCCAAACCAATCAACATCTTTAATGGACTCCGTCAAGGGGATGGTTTGGCCTGCCTCCTCTTCAACCTGGCGTTGGAGAAAGCAATCCGTGACTCTGGCACGGCAAGGCAACAAGAGGGACCATCGTCAACAGGTCCAGCCAGATACTGGCTTACGCAGACGACATCGACATCATCTGAAGAACCGAGCAAGCTGTACATGATTCCTTCATCCAGATCGATCAGGCGGCACAAAATCTGGGGCTGCACATTAGTGAAGGTAAAACAAAGTACATGGTGGCGTCGAATGCGAGAGGAACAGTTGGTCAAACAATCAAGGTAGCGGAGCACGAATTTGAAGTGGTGCAATCCTTTAAATACCTCTACTCGGGCGGGTTCTCAAATCCAACAGAGCCTATTATAGTCTGTCAAAGCTCTTCAAATCCAGAAATCTCACCATAACTTCAAAACTGCTGCTGTACAGGACCATGGTCCTGCCAGTACTCACATATGGATCCGAGACTTGGGTGCTTAGCAAAAGGCACTCCGAACTCTTAGCCGCGTTCGAGAGAAAAGTCTTAAGGAGAATTGTTGGCCCCATATGGGAGGAAGGACGATCCCGGAGACGGTACAATCATGAATTTTACGCAATCTACCTTGAAGCAGATATCGTGACAAGAATTAAGCTCGGTAGACTCCGGTGGGCAGGGCACCTAGCTCGCATGAGCGAAGAGGAACCTGCTCGGAAAGTTCTTTGTGGTACATTCTATGGTAGACGACAGCGTGGTAGACCATGCTTGCGCTGGAGAGATGGCGTAGACCAGGACGCCCGGAGCCTTGGGGTGCGCAACTGGATGGCGGCGGCTCGAGACCGGGATGGGTGGAGAGACTTCTTGAAGGAGGCCAGGACCGGACCCCGGTTGTCCAGCCAACGATGATGATAATTTTTCCAATATCCCACAAATGGAGTACCCAAAATCTCTTTGACCTTGACAAAAAAAATTTTAAATTCAATAAGGAAATTATTCGCAAATGACCTTGAAAAAATCTTTAAAAATTCATTACAAAAGACCTATGGCTGACCTACAGTGGCGTAACTAGGATTTTGCTATGGGGAGGTAAATTTTTTTTTAGATGGAAAAAAATATAAAGCAAATTTTGTTCAAAATTTTACGTTATTCAGTAATATTTTTGTTTTGAATAGTGTTCTTATTAGTTTTTTTTTCAAACGCCAAAAACCAGATGCTAAGATCTCTTCTAGTTCTTTACAAAATTGAAAATAAATGAAATTAAATTCCATTTCCGTTGCTTCAGTTGCTCTAAAGATCCTATTTCCCTTACGTGTGTAGGTAGTAAAGTAGATTTATTTATTTTCAATTTTCTAAAAAAAATTACAAGACATTTAAGGATCCAGTTTTCTGTTTTTGACTAAACATTTATAAGAACATTGAATTTTAAAAACAAAAATAATAATAATAATAATAATTATAATAATAATAATAAATAATAATTAACAACGTACACTTTTCAAAAAAAAATTAGTTGGAAATACTTTTTTCATTTGTTTTTTTGAAAACTGAGTTTGAAAATTAATTTTTCGAAAACTGTTCCCTAAAACAACTTAATTTAAAAAGAAAGAATTTTCAGTGTTTGAACTTCAATTGATAGGAGCATTGTAAAGTAAAAACGGAGGTAGTACCTACTTAATTCAGTAACATTTTGAAAAAAAAATCAGATTAAAAATTAATTTCACAAAAAGTATTCAGTCAAACAAGTTGATTTAAAACGAACGTTGATAAATTTAATTTAAGCTTTAAGAAAAGTTAGTTAGTGAGCGTCGCTGTTGTTTTTGAATAATTTTTTTACTATTTTAAAACTCTTTTTCATAAAATTGCCCCCTTTCGACAATACGATTCCTTTTTTGGTTTGTTTTGAACCAACCCACATACTTAAGGTTTTTGAAGTATGTTATGCACTCACTCTGTATATATACAGAGTGAGTGCATAACAGTTTACAGTTTTACAGTTTAGGATAAAGTAGTTTCATATTTGCATGTTTATTTGGAACAATTTCTCTCAATTTCAAACATTTAAATAGGAATTTTGTATTGTTCTGGGGGGGTCTATTGCCCCCTTTGCCTCCCTTGCCGCCCCACCCCCCATAGTTACTCCACTGGCTGACCAATAACTGTTCCTAACTGACCTTTTATGACGTCACTAAAACCTTTCTAATGCTATATTTTTTTCGAATATCCCACAAATGAGGTTATAAAAACCTCTGATGACCCTAAACATTTTTCACTAGATATTCATTAAAAATTGTGTATGTCTTTACCAATACCTTAAATTATTTTTTGACCTTTTTTTTTACAAATGTCTGACCTTTTAGATGGCACAATTTTTTGCGAATATCCCACATATGGGGTGCTAAGATCCCGGAGCATATATGGGGATATTCGGAAAAAAGTATGCCATCTGAAAGGTCAGAAAATGGTCATAAAAAGTAAGTATATTTCTTTTTTTAAGGTCATTACAGATTGTTTAAGTTTAGTGATTACTTCCACCACATTTGCGGGAACTAATACGCCACATAAAACATTTGAAAATTTAGTAAATGGTAAACTGGTTCCAGTAACTGGCCAGGTATTAATTTTAGCTATTTTATTCATTTTTTTTTTAACGTCAATACAAATCTATAAAAGCTTTACCATTCGAATAAGATATAAGCAAATCCCAATATACCTGGTTTTTTTTTTTTTTTTGTTAATTAACCCTAACAGTCTGTCAGGACTCTAATTAACATCAGACCACATTTTGATTTGACACACACGGCAAATCACAGTGACTAAATGATAGAAATGATTAAAAGTTATTACCGACTTATGCTGGGAATTGTGGTCATATTTTAATTAAACCATTCAGATTTTCGATGTCCAGTTAATTGATTGATTTTGAAATTTAAATGCTTTTAAGGTAAATTTACTTATTTTAATCGAAAATGTCATTTGGTTTACCAATTTACCTACATATAGCTACGTATGTATATCTCTCCCAATTTCAAAGGCAATCGATATGAAGAGCTTAAAATAGTTTCCCAAACTATTCACATCTACAATATATGTATATAGGGTGAGTCATAATTGACATCGTGACAGTGATAAAATGCAAATCGATTTAAAAGCTTACCATATATACATATATAACAGAGCCATAACCACCCCAAAGCGCATAGTAATTTCCTTGGTAGAGGAACAAGCTATGGCTGATAGAAGGTATATGCATCTACATTTATATATGGAAATGGAGGAGCACAATATCCTGGGTACGCTTTATAATCGAATTGAAATCTTCGCGATAACTCCCTTGGGGATATCCAAAATGAAGATAAAAGATGCAGCGAGATAAAATGCAATTTCGTGAAGGGATAACCGAACCCTTAACCCAAGGCAATCACAGTTCAACTTGTTTCCCTCAATTTTGTTTATCGCACAGAGAGTTTTCGGTTTAGGAGGAAAGGTTTTTTTTTTGAGATGGAAATCATTTTGAAAATTCCAGAGCAAGTTTACTGTAGTAATAGAGTTCAACTTTGCTGGTTTTATTCTTGGAAGGTTTATGAAACCAAATGGCGGTCGTTAAAATTAAGGGTCTTTTCAAAAACTTAGTTTTAAAATTTTGAAGATAATAACTGCAAAGTTTCAAAATGAATGTGGTTATAAAATTTATAAATGACATTTTAACTTTCCCAACGGGGCTAAGTATTGGTTTTCTATTAAAAAAAAAAATTATTTTTATAAATCATTACTGATATAATTGGTATGCCTAGAGTCACTTGCTTTAATAATTATACAATGATTATTGAGAAGTTACAAAAATTGGTTTCGTCATACTTTTAAGTGGTTCATGAACAATTTCAGGGAGTTGAATAATCTGGTCTAGCGCTTAAAACAAACTTCAGTACAATACGGGGCGTCAGGTTGCTCTAGATAATTTATTTCTTATCCAACAGTGGCCTGGATGTAATATGTGTAGTTCCAGTTCGAATTAAAATCTTAAAATCACAGTAAAATAATAAGCTATATTTAAATGTAAGATTTATTCATGCATTTTACATCGAATTTGAGTACCACACAGATTTTTGACCAATCAATCCTCTAAAATAATCTCATAGGAACAGGGCCGTAGCCAGGATTTTGTTTTAGGGGGGGGGGGCTTGCTTCCAAGTCATACGATCAATTCTTTGAACAAAAAATATTAAACTATAACATATTCCAATTCATAAATTTGTTTTAGTTTTTAAATAAATGTATGTTAAGTAGGTACATAACCTACATATTAATTTTTTTATACACATTTTTTACAGCAGAAAAAGTCTTGATTTCAAAAAACGTTGAACTCCGTAATGTGAATTTTTTGAGAATAACCTGAAATACAATTTTCTTACAGTTGACTTGGTTATTACAGGTACGAAGTTTAATTAAAATCGTTATAGCCGTTTTCGAGAACATTTGAAGAAACCAAAATATTTGTATGGCAGCTACCCGTTCTAGATGAGCTAAAACAAAAAATCGAATTCTCTGTACCAAATTTCATGCAAATCGGTCTACCCGTTTAGGCTCTAGCTCAAATTACAGTGGGCGCACCGACGCACAGACGTACAGAAGCACAGACGCACAGGCGTACAGAAGCACAGACGCACAGACCGACAGACGGCGTGATGAAACCCACTTTTTCGGACTTCTCGATTATCGTAGTGTTAGTTTTGATAATATCCTTGAAATTTTTTTCTACACGAAACCAATAGAGCAAGTAAAAATACAGATGTTATTATTATTTTAAACAAGAGGAACTTTTAAACACAAGATTATTACACATAGAGGTATTTAAAACTAAATCTTAACACACAGGTATATAAAACAAAGTCAGTTTAGTTACAAGAACGGCGGGACCGATTTTTATGATCTTTGTATTGTTTCATTCTTCTACGCCCCGTATAGCAGAATAACTATACATAAATATCGGAAAAATTCACTTTGTAGGGTGGAATGGGGTAAAATGAAAAAGACATGGCTTCAAGGATATTTTTTTTTTAATTTTGAGATTTGTAGGGTGAAATGGGGTAAATGGGTAAAATGAAGTAAAATTTTAAAGAATCAAATTTAAGAAATTCTTTTCATATTTGAAAGGTTTTTTTTTTGAGTGGATGGATTAAGGGGTATTTAAAAAAAAATGCTATTTATAGGGTTCAGTGGGGTGGTGGTATCCGATTTCAAAAATTCTTTGTGTTTTAAAGGTTTTTTTTAGTGGCTGTCCTTAGTGACATTTTTTTTCAATAAAAAATAAACACAAAAAAGAGATATCCGATTTAAAAAAAAAAACTGTTTGTGTCAGCAAAGTTATTTAAAAAAAAAATGATATTTATGGAATGAAATAGGGTAAAAGTGAAACAGTGGTTTTCGAATATAAAACTTCTTTCTGTGTGCGACTTAGAGGATCATTTTTTTTTTACAAATTTAGCCATTCGTAACCTGTAGTGGGCTACAGCCCTGGAAGTAGTATTCTATTTTAAAACGAAAAGAAGAAGAAAGAAGGCGGATATTGTTTAAAAAATTGAAAATTATTTTTATGGTACTTAATATGTGTATGTAAATGTACCAAGTACCATCCACTTTTACACTTTAACCGAAATTTTGAGTAAATATTGACTGTATTTTGTATGGGAAATTTCAAGTGTTTGTCGTACGTGTAAATGTTTACCTTGCTCTTTGCTCTCTTTTAGGGGGAGAGGGTTGAAATCGAAAGAAATTATAAAATTTCAACATAAGCGTTACCCTAATAGTTTATGTACCTACATAAATTTTTTCTACCCAAAATTAAAAAAAAAAAATATAGTGCTATCGACTCCAATATATTATTCACTTGTATGTTATTTAAGAATTGATGTTATCAGTTATTATATTTTTTGTATCCTCTTGTTTAACGTTAACATGAGTGTCCCTGCCTAAGAAACTTAAAAATATACGAGGTACTTACATTCCTTACAATTATTGTGATAATAATGCACTCTTGTATAAATTATGTTGGTTTGTACACATAACTGCAATGCTTACAATTTAAAATAAAACAATAAATCAAATCGCAAATTGACCTGTATTGGTTCGGGGCCCAGAAAAATTCCGGAGCCCTGGCCCGCTGGGGCCATGCCTAAAGACGTCACTGCTTATTTCCATGCTAGAACGTGGTCTTGTTTTCGTGATAAGTTGTAAACAAACCCCACCGGGTCCATAGTTTTACAAGAACAGTTTGTTATCAAAACACTTTTGTACCTCTGTTGGTGTTATTGGGCATTTTGGCAAGCTTTGTTTTTTCATAATATTTAAATTTGTTTTTCTTTATTGAAATTTATATTGATGGTTTCATCATGACGTTGTTATGTCTAACTTAGAAACAAGAATTACTGCATCAACACTGATCAAATTTTAAACCTATCAAAATTAATCACTAGCAATGTGAATTTATTTCCCACAAAGAAATTAAGTTTTATTTCTCACTCAAACTGGGATATAACTTCACTATAAGAAAGTGCGAAATTATTTCCCATTATAGGTATGAAGTTAATTCCCATGTGAAGTTATTTCCCAGTGAGGTTATTTCTAGACATATGTAATGCAGTGCTGAGTTGGCGCAGTGAGTTGAAGCAGCAGCTGAGTTATCTGCGCTGATACAGCAATATGTAACTCAGCAACTCAGTGACTAGAATATGTCAACACTCCAACTCAATAGTTGAATAGCGCTTTTTGTCTGTGGGAGCGCAGCGCTAGCCGCGCCACACAAACAGATGAAGCAAATGAAAAAAAGTGCTGTGCGTAGATCATTTTAAATATGAGTTGGTATGGTTCACCAGTTCGCTGTGCTTTGTGTGCTTTTGATGCAAGTTGCAAGAAATGAGGAAACCAGTTTGAATGTGTTATACATGTTCATTATTATGTGTATATTATTTAGAATGGTTTGTTTTTTGATTAATTATGGAAACAGTTTTTCACTAGGGTGCTCCAGAAAATGGTTTTCCATATTTTCGTGTTCTAAAGTAGGGAAAAATATGCACTTTAGATTTAGGCGTCTTGACGTCTTCATCAGTAGTCAAATGATACATAAAGATAACATACATAATATAACCCTTTCTAAAACTTCTCAAACCGGAATTATTCTCGTTTGCGATGCCAAAACTAAAACACTACGTGTCACTTGTTTGCAGTCATTCATTTCATAACTGCTTTTCATAAAGAAAATCTTTCTACCATTACGGTTGCAAAAAGATTGACATTAAACAAGTGATTCCCACTGTGGATTCAAACAGTAGGTAGTAACACAGCATATATTTTCAGACACCATTCCATTCAAGAATTCATGTCTATTTGTTGAAACACACTAACATGCTAACATACATTTCTCTATATGTAACTCAATTGCTCAATTGTATACGTAACAATCTTTTCCCAAATGTCTCAATTCTCAAACCAAAATGCTTGTTTCCGATCCGACGACAAATACACTGCGTGTCATTTGTACACAGCCACTCTTTTCACAAACGTTTTTCACAAACAACATCTTTCCACCATTCAGATGCAAAGAGAGTGACTTTAAACACGCGACTCGCACTGTGCAGTGTGCACAAAAAATGTTCTTCAATCGGTCAAACACAAACAGTAGGTAGATAGATACCCGTATGTTATAAAGGGTTTTCCAATAAGAGGTGTTATTTTGATATTCAAAGAAAAATGGCATTTTTTGAGATAAATGATCGGATGTTTATTCCATTATAAAGAGGAAGGTATGCCGTTAATAATGGAATACAACATAGGCCAAATGGCCGCCACGACCACGCTTGTATATACAAAAGCTAAAGTATCTATCTATCTGAGATCTGACGCAACAAAACTCTCTCTGTAACTCACAAAAAATGTACAGACGACCTGCGCACTGCGCAGTGCGCAATTGAGTTAGTATGTTATTGTGTATCAAACGAAGCAATACAAAAAATTGCGCTAGTGAGTTAGTGAGTTACGCTGATACACTAAAGTGCGCTTGAGTTAGTGAATCAGCGCAGCAAATTTTGCTGAGTTACCCATATCTAGTTATTTCCCTGCACCTTATACGCATCTATGACGAGATGCTTCGTGTGCAGGAGACATAAGCATTGCATTTTATTTTTTTCTAAATCAATATTGCAAGATAAAATAAAATTCAAGTGCATACCTAAGTAATATGGAATTAGAAAAATTATTAGATGATTCTGTGACGGAATAAAAAGTCATTACTGATATAGGTTTTTGAGGGTTTTAAGTTTTTTGTTACGATAAAATATTTCGAATGTGCTTTGTGAACTCCATATTATGATCTCATCTTTCAGACACTCGTTGCTTGTTCTTCACAAACTAAGCAGTAAGCACACATTTAAGAGATTCATATGTTTTTTTTTTTTACAAATAATTCAAAATACTTCTATGACCCCTATATGGATTGGTTGAGAAAAGTTTAAACCTAAAGTACATAATTTAGCTACCGATTCTGCAACTTAATAGTAATATCTTCCCTCGCATTTTCTGCATTTATTTATGATTTCCCTAAAATAAATCTTTACCACCACCACAAGATGTATGTATATTGTATATCCTATAGGTACTCGTATAGTATATGTTTGAACTTTTCAAAAAAAAAGGCTAAGCATAAGCACCTTTAAAAGAGCAACTTCCAGATTTTCTATCATCGTTTTAAATCGAATCCCCAAAAAACGACAACCAAGTTCATTCAAAATGTGATATATTTTCCTGAAGTTATATATAGAAGTGACTAAAAAAAGAGACAGACAGAGAGAGAGAGAGAAAAAAAAACATGAAAATCGTTTACCATGCCTTTTCGTGAGGAAAGACTTGGCAAAAGGATTTTTTTTTTAACATCGATGATGTTGATTTTGAACTCCGGACGTAGGTATGGTGGTTGCCTACATACATTCATGTATGCTACTAGAGAATAAGGCAAACATTACTCTGTTGCTTTCCAAGTGGTTTCAAATAGTCTGTCTGCTGCTTCTGAGATTTGATTTTTGTATTAATTTTTTTTGGAAAAGGGATTTTCTCAAGAGCGCTGCATCATCGCTGTTGTTGCTGTATAATACTTACTCGTCTTTAGTAGAGGCTCCTTGTGGATGTGATTTAGTCGTTATCTATTTGACTGTATCAACACCAACATGAACACACCAAGAAACGATGAAGTAGTCTTCTTGATGGCTATAAAAAGCTTAGTAACAATAAGGTCGGTAGTTCTGATGGATTACCGTATCTTGCAAAAACTATCAAAAAACTGTAAAACGTTGCATTTACACTGCACGTCACTTGGAGAGAAACTAGTGTTTTCCTTACGATTTCTGATTTTAATTTTCAACCAAGAATAATGCATTGTATAAGATCCTATCGAAACATGAGCTCAAGTGATTTTGCTTCACTTAAGTCGAGGCTCATCATTATTGCATTAACTTTAAAGCCGCATATGATGATGGCTGATTTCACGATCACGAAAAAAAACTGATCTAGTAAGGTTGCGTAACATTAGAGAAAACGCAGTGCAATTTACAACTAGAGAATCTCCTCGAAACGATACCGAACATACAAAGGGTTCCGGCAAGCAAATGATATCAAGTTATTTGAGCAATCACATTCTGGAACAGATAATACGCAGGTCTATCGGAAGGCACTATCTTCAACATATCTGTGCACTGTGCAGTATACTCCCTGAACCAGTGGAACCGTCATCACAGAAGACACCCATACTATCACCAGCGTGTGCTACCATCAGTATATTAAAAACATCCTGATCTACTTTAACGTTTTCAACATCAACCTCGGAAGAAGCACCAATGGACCAGCGACCAGAACTCGTTGATGGTATTTTTTTCACAATCCTAACTAACTTTCCCCAGAACCACAACAACAACAGACTTCTTGCTTATTTTATTTATTTTCTCCCAGAAATCTACAACCAAATCACCTGTACAATATTACAGTACCCAGTGGCTTGGACTTCAAAGCAGTTAAACTACTAAAGGATTTTCCAATAAGAGGTGTTATTTTGATATTCAAAGAAAAATGGCATTTTTTGATAAAAATGATCGGATGCTTATTTCATTATAAAGAGGAAGGTATGCCGTTAATAATGGAACACAACATCAGCCAAATGGCCGCCACGACCACGCTTACAGGACCATATCCTTTTCATGAAATTTTCCATAACCAAATCGCAAAGTGGCTGCCCTATGTCCTCGATAGCCTCACGAATTCCATCTTTGAGGTCTTGAATTGACGCTGGGCTGTTGGCGTAGACCTTATCTTTCACGTGGCCCCAAAGGAAGAAGTGTCAAGGTGTTAAGTCACAAGATCTCGGTGGCCAATTGTGATCACCTCTTCGAGAGATAACACGGTCCGGAAACTTTTCCCGTAAAATATCGATGGTTTCATTGCTTGTGTGGCCCTAGCGCCGTCTTGTTGAAAGTAAACGTTGTCCAGATCAATACCATCCAATTCCGGCCATAAAAAATCATTAATCATCTCTCGATAGCGCAATCCATTGACCGTAACTGTTGCTCCAGCCTCATTTTCGAAAAAGTCAGGTCCAATGACCCCGCCGGCCATAAACCGCACCAACTAGTCACGCGTTAAGGATGGAGAGGCTTTTCAACAATAACTCTTGGGTTTTCCGAGCTCCAGATGCGACAGTTTTGCTTGTTGACGTAGCCTCCGAGGTGGAAATGGGCCTCATCAGTCAAGATGATTTTTCGATGAAATTCCGGATCATTTTCATGCATTTCAAGGACACAATCAGCAAAGACTCGAAGTTGTTGATTATAAGCCTTAAGACCCAAGTCTTTATGCAAAATACGGTGTAATGACGTTTGTGGAATGCCTAATTCCAAAGAACGACGAGGAATGGACAAACCTGGGTTTTCTTCAACACTTTGGGCTACAACAGCAATATTCTCAGTTGTTCTTGAGCGACGTGCACGGGTTTTATTCTTCACATCACTAACTTGTCCCAACAGCTCGAATTTGTCCACCAATTTCTGTATTGCGGTCCGACAAGGTGCTTCACGACGACCCAAAAATGTTTTAGTTTTACGAACCGTCTCTGCCAAATTTTCACCATTTTTATAGTGAATTTTAATAATTTCAATGCGTTGTTGAAGCGTGTATCGTTCCATTTTTATTAATGGCGTAGTTTCTACTTGTCAAATGTCAAAAAATGACAGCTTCAAAAGTGACAGCTACTGAAATAGCTGGCTTTTCAAAATAACACCTCTTATTGGAAAACCCTTTAGAAGAGACGTTGGAACTTTGAAGACATTATTGTGCTCCCACCTCAAAACAGGAACCTAAAAAAAACATCCAAATTGACATTCACATCGAATATCTGGTATTTGATGTTTCGAACGTACCGGGCAACCAAGACGTCTTAGAATAGATACCAACACTTTTCCTTGGAAAAGTTTGCAAAGGTTCACTAACTAGAAAACAATACAAGCAATAGCAACAAGCGATAGTAAAGAATAAACTTGAGTTTGTCGGGTTTTTCAATAAGAGCGCTACAAAAGTTTTTTTAAATAAAACAAAAATGGTTTTAGATATCAATGAAATTCTTTATTCCTGTAAAAGTGCGTTTGATGTTCTTATGTATGGAACTCAATATTTTTTACATGGCCACCACGGGCACGCTTGCAGAAGTCCAGACGCTGAACCCAATTTTCTACGGTTTTCATGCATATATCGGCCGATACTGCTGCAATTTCACGTTCGATATTCGTACGAAGTTCATCAATCGTCGCTGGCTTGTTGGCATAGACACATAGACTTGACGTAGCCCCACATGAAATAGTCTAACGGCGTCAAATCGCACGACCCAGGCGGCCCATTTCGTGACCATTTCGTGAGATAACTCGTTCTCCAAACTTGGTTTCCAATAAATTTATTGAGACATTCGCTGTGGCGCCCGCCGTCCTATTGGAACCACATGTCCTCCAAGCCTATATCATCCAATTGGGGCCAAAAATATTTGGTTATCATTGAACGGTAGCGATACCCATTCACAGTAACGTACCGGTCTTGATCATCACGGAAGACGTACGGCCCATATGACGCCGCCGGCCCATAAACCACACCAAACCGTAATTGCATTGAGTACGTATGGATTGTTGCCTGACCAATACCGCATATTTTGTTTATTGACGAAGCCATTCAGCCAGAAATGAGCCTCATCGCTGAAGATGATTTTTCGATGAAAATCCGAATCATTTTCAAGTTGTTGCTCAGCTCAATTCACGAACATACGACGTTTCTGGTGACCAAGCCGCTTCAGTTCTTGCGTCAATTTAATCTTGTAAGGATGTAGGCCAAGATCTTTTCCCAAAATTCGCCACAACGACGTCACAGAGATGCCCAACGCTTGAGAACGACGTGTGAGAGACACATTTGGGCTTTCTGCAACTGAAGCTTCAGCGGCAGCAATTTTCTCGACACTACGGGCACTTCTTTATCTCACTGGCACGGGAACATTTTGTACTGTGCCTGTGGATTCAAATTTGTCCACTAGACGCTCAATTGTTGATCTGCTAGGATTGATTATGACGACCATAAATTGGACGTAGCGCTCTTAACGTTGAGGCCACTGACTCCGGATTTCGGTAGTAAATTTTAATAATTTCGACTATTTTTTGGCTCGTATTTCTTTCCATTATGAAATGGCAAACCTTGCTGAAGAGAAATGTCAAAAGAGCGGCAAGAAATATGGAAATACAGGGACTGTTGCTCTACTTTTGTAGCGTCCCTGTTGAAAAACCCTTTATAATTCAAGAATAAACTAAAGTCAATCAAATTGTCACGGTAAAACTTACCGCAACAAAAACTAGTCTTTAAATTCAATTTCCCCTGTTCCTTTCTTCCTTTTTCCAGGTTTTTCTTTCAATCTACTGAGTAGAAAAGGCAACCATGGTCTGAAAGCCATTGGTTCACTCTGTCATTATCTTGAAGAAACAATATAGTTGTGGATGTCAAGCTTGACAGTCCCGGTGGATAGTTGACCCACCCACCATAAAATTGACACAAGGACGATCTGCTTCAATAACAATAAGCATTGGTGACGGTTGATACCCTACCTACCTACCTAGGTTAAATTCGCATTGCAGAAATTTAAGTATTGCAGGGGGGAAATTGCACGTGTGAACGCCAGGGTTCTGGGAGAGGACACATCTTGGCAAGCTAGAGAACAAGATGGAGTGATTAATTTAATAATTGAAGGTTTGAATGAAACAACGACCACCTGAGTGAGCTTATAGGCTGGAGTTAAAGCTATTTGTATTCAATTAAATTATTGTTTTTTGATTCGGTTCGCAGCGGAAAAAGTCCAACAAAACAATCGCCTTCAAGAATATGATTCGTATAATTGGACAAAAATCACCAATGCTGGAAACAATTGTCACCAAAAATGGAGAAGTGACATCAACCCAGGACACAATTGAAGCATGTGGTACCCATTTCAAAGAAAACTTCCCGTCTAACCCACCCTGCTTATCCAGTCTTCATATACAAACTTTTCTTCATCCTCCCAATCCAATTTTACCACTAAAGCCTGAAGGTCCTGAAGTACGAAATGAAGACATCCGCATTCAACTCACCTTGTTACCTTATACTTGAATAAACCGAAACTGAGTACTCAAAAAGATAGCTGAGATAATTAGCAACTCCAAGGCAAGGAAGTCAGCAGGACCAGATATGATATACCCATATTCGTCATTAATTGGTGCCTACACACAGTTAATATCTTCCTAACCATTATCTTGATGGATATAGAAACCCTTATCCACAAATTATTTATCCATTAACTAGGCTTTTCCCTTGCACTAATAATTTCTTCCTTTCTTTCTTTAAGGAACTTCTTCAGAGCTATGGAGTTACCCAAAGCTCCAAATCCGTTGAGACGGCACTTTATGAAGTGGTCGGCACGATTGAAAAATCAACCCAATTTAAGGAGTTCACCTTAGGAGCATTCGTGGATATAGAAGGAGCCTTTAACAACGTTGAAAATAGAGCAATTCGGCGACCCCTGGACTCCTTTAACATTGATCCGATGCTTTCGAACTGGATTGACTCTATGCTTCGAACGAGACTTATAAGTGCAGAAATGGGTCATAGCAAAAAAAAAAGTTAGAACATGCAGAGGGACTCCGCAAGAACGGGTTTTATCCCGCCTGCTTTGGCTTTTAGTCGTTAATGAGATAGGTACTATTTAAACTCAGTCTAAGCGGTTTTAAGGTCTTTGCTTATGCCGACGACATACCTTCATACCTACACTGTGTAAGCTTTAACAAACATCTCTTGACAAGCTCAGTTATTGGGCCAGTAATTGGGGACTAAATAATGTAAACCCACTTAAGACGGAACTAGTTTTGTTTACAAGAAAACATAATATTCCGAACATAGATCCTCCCAACATAAATGGGCATCCGCTCCAAATCACTGGTACGGCAAAATATCTTGGTTTTGTCATAGACCGTAAGCTAAACTAGAAAGAAAATATTAAAGAACGAGACAGGAGAGCTTCAATAGCATTCTACACCTGCAGTCAAATTTTTGGAAAAAAGATGGGGTCCCAACTTCAGCGCCAGAACCATTCATTGGATGTACACAGCCATAATAAGGCCAATACTGGCATACGAATGTCGGGTTTGGTGGCCAGTCCTGGAAAGGAAAACAATATAAAAACTAAAAAAATTTATCAAAAATTCAGAGACTTGCCATGAAAATCACTCCGACCGCAGCCCTGGAAACGTTCTTTTCACTAGTCCCACTCGATTTATTTACGAAAGAAGTGGCGGCCAATAGTGCTCTAAGACTCAACCAATGTAAAAACTGGGTGGGAGGTCATTTTAGCACAAAACCATAATTACTTTCATGGACAAAGACATTCAGACGGACTATACAGCACCGCACATTGATTTCAATCCAGTGGCCCTAACAGCAGACCTCGATTATATCTTTTGGTTGGAATCCTTAAGGGTCACAACTCAATGGGAACCCACAGCTCATCTGACTTGGGCATACGGTGTCAGGATGAAGAGGCGGAGCAGGGCTCTTATCACTTCCCTTGTGAATGCCCCAGCTTAGTAAGAACCAGAAAAATGGCCCTAGGAGATTATTTCTCTGACAAACTGAGTGACATCTCGTTTTTTCCACTAAGGAACATCCTGAATTTACTCAAAGTTCGGGTTGGTTCAAGGGTTAGCCCAGTACTGACCGTTGCTAATACCCAACCGCAACCCTACGCCCACCCGCCAGTATCAATTTAAAACCTGAGGTCAAAAAAGTCCAGACCGAATTAAATACCTGATGTTAAGTAATTTATATTTTATCCTAATCCTTATTTGTATTACTGTTCGTTTTATGAATTATAGTCTTGAAGTACCTAAACCAAACCCTTATGCAGAAAATGAATCAACCCATTCTTGACTCTTTGGATAGAAAATTACACATTCCAAAATAAAAAAAAAAATGTTGGTGCCGCCATAACTGATATCAAATTTTGTTATCCACTGTAGGAACTCATATCTTTAATTTTAAACGATTTCAATTAAAGTTTTTAATATATCGCACATGTATTTCAAAAGTGTCACAACTCAAAACACACATTTTTTGAGTTTTAGACGCAAAAAAATATTTGAAATTTTCCGGGACCTTTCTATCTCATTTCAAAAGGTAAAATGTCGTTTTAGATGTTACAATTGAAATCAAAGGTGCTTTGACAAAAATGACATATTTTTAGTTGTGACGCGATTCTTGTTTTAAACAGTTGTGCAATAAATATCAAAAGTATTTTAATTTGAATTGTGTCGTTTTAGTGGTTACATTTGTGAAAAAAAAATTAATTTATTTTGAGTTGAAACATTTTTGCTGTCTTTTCTGTGGAAAAATATTTGTTTCATTTTGAGTTGTGACGTTTAGGTTGATTGAGGTAATTATAAATCCTTTGTATTATTTTTAGTTACTACACTTTAGAAACATGAAAAGTTGAAATTTAGAGTTAATACAGTTTTGTTGTTTCAATAAAGATTTAAGTTTTTAAAGCTCAATTAAATACCAAATGCTTCCAATTTTATATAAAACCTTAATCTTGTCATGGCAGATATTTTACAATCACTTTAATTTGAAAATAAGCCTTTTCTCATATATTTTTTCATGATTTTAATGAATAAATAACACTTGTTAAGAAAAACTATAATTTTAGTACGCTGACCTCGAATCCAGATTGGGACTCATAGTACCAAAAACTTTTAGAAAACGTAGTTTTGTTCTTCGGTTTTACTTTTGTTAACCAGTGCTATTTTTCTGTAGGTATTTTATAATGAATTCGAGGAGTCGCTCAAGATTATTGGTGCAATTAGCTACCAAAAAACATCTTCCAGTTGGAAATATTTCAACTTTTTCTGATTCGATTCAGAACGAGCCAACTGAATTAATAACTTTGACTACCCCTGAAGATGTTTTTAACTTCTCAACACCCTTAATCACTCCTGAAATAAGGAATTTTAACGATTTAATCCTAAATAATACAGCGAGCTTCAAAGGCGAAACGCCAATACAAATTTTGGAACTTTCGATATTCATACCGATGACCAGGTGTACGAAACAACTAGAGATTTTGATGAAATGCCAACCACATCAAATAATGCTTTGAATAATTTTTATAAGATTAACAACCAAAATTCGTCTAACCCAAGCCAAACAAAAATATTACTCAGTTTCCCCAATACACAGTCATGAAAGTGATTTTGACAATTCTGACGCAGATCCTCATTTTCACAATTCTTATACCATTTAAACTAGTTCTTCCAACAGTGGAGATAGTTCCTCTGAGCCTGAAGAAGAACAAGAATTAAAAAGACGGAAACGGAAATCCCAAAAATTGGGCCGGCAAAAAAGTGAAACTTTTAAGAAATTCGGGAAAAACTTATGTCTCATCATCAAAAACAAAGAAACGATTTCCTGCAAAAAAATGGGCCCACCATGTGGAGAAATATAGACTTAGGGGTCGGTTATAGCGATCAGGAAAACGCATCAGGAAAAATTTTCTTTTGGATAATTGAATGTTACAATTTGAAAAGTAAAAATGATACGAATCTATTAGGAATCACTTGAAATAATTTTTTCCCAAAAAAAATTTTCCTTGGGACAAATATTTTTTCTTAAAAAAACAAAAAATTGTTTGACTAAAGTGGCTGAACTCAAAATAATACATTATTTTTTTTATGAAAAAAACACGAAAAGTGTCATAACTCTAAAACGTGAATTTTCATGGTTTAAGATGTAGAATTGGTGCTGGTTGTTATGTATAGTTGGTTAATAATGTATTTCCTTTTTTAAACATTGATTACTTCATACATTTACTGTTTTTATTGTTGTAAGATGGTTTTTCGACTCTATTGAAAAACGAAGATTTTTGAGTTGCGACACTTTTGAAATACATGTGCGATATGTCTTCTTCAAAGAGAAGATGGTTACATGATCCAAACTCATTTTGCTATATTTGTGGTGAATTCACAGTGAAAAAAGAGTATTTTGCTTACTTTAACAAAGAGAGCCTTGGATACCAAAAAATGTTTGCAAATTGTACTTTGAACATTTAAGACAGTGGATTAATGGAAAACGAACCCATTTAAAGTTCGGTGTACCTTTGATTTGGAGTGAACCAAAAAATCACAATGACGATTGCTATTTTTGTGCTGCTAAATTACGTGGTGTTAATGGAAAAAAAAAGATCTATCCTGTCCTGTCCTCCGCTAAAAGGCCTGTGCCTCACTCAGCAGATATACCATTTCCCATTTATCAAGTTTCACTGGATTTCTCAGACAGCGAAATAAGTTAGAATCCTACTTCTGAAAAAGATAGTAAATGGACAGCATCATCGGAACCTCAACTTTTCACCCAAGATGCCTTAAGTGATTTCATAAGAGACCTAGACTTCTCAAAAGAAAGATCAGAGCTATTGGCATCCAGACTTAAAGAGAGGAACTTACTTTCTAGAGTTACGAATGTCACACTTTATCGTTGCCGCGGAAAAAAAAATTCTCAAGTTCTTCTTGCCTCCGTTGCACATAAAATTGGGATTGATGAAACAATATGTTAAAGCATTAGATAAAACTGGCTCTTGTTTTATTTATATATCAAGAAAATTTCCTGGTTTGAGTACAGAAAAGCTTAAGGCTGGTATATTTGATGGAAGATGATAATTTCGTGCATTTCAATGAATGGCTTAGAATCTGAAGCCTGGTTGGCTTTTGTAAACATAGTGAACAACTTTTTGGGAAATCATATACCGGTTACTGGAAAATTTTAAAATTTATTTATTTATTTCGTCAAAAAGAGTACAAAAAGCTCTTACAGACTACTTACACTAAACAATTTATTTGTAAATATAATACACATAATAATTGATTAACCTCCAAAGTTCAATACATAAAATAAATGTGACTTGAAAACATCTCTGCTATAAAATTGGTTAAAATCAATAATTTCATTTTGAGATACTGAGTTTGCCTGTCTTAAGCATCGTGAGATTGGCTCATTAAGCCCATAATTTGCTCTGTGTTGAGGTACACGAAATGTATAATAGGATCTAAGGGCGTGTGAAGGACAGTTAAATTCTATCATTCTTAGCAAAAAATGGACACTTAATTTTATAATTTATAACATCTCTTACATAACATAACATCAAAGTATTTTCTACGAGTATCAAGATTTTGTAGACCAAAAAGTAAACAACGAGTATCGAAAGAAGGTCTGACAATATTCCAACGTAGAAGATAAAATAATTGTCTAGTGAAACGCTTTTGAGATCTCTCCAATCTATTTAAATTAATTGAATAGAAAGGATTCCAAATGACACAACAGTATTGCAGAACGGATCTTACATAGGAGAAATATAAACACTTTAGTGTGAATGGGTCTTAAAATTCTTTCGAGTTTCTGCATATAAATCCTAACATAGAGCTGGATTTAGTTACCAAATAGTCTATGTGGGTATTAAAATTTAGCTTTTTATCAAAAATAACTCCAAGATCTTTTTTTTGTTTTCATTTATATTGACAATTGGCGAATCTTCAACACTATACTCAAAATTTATAGATGACAAACGACGAGAGAATGATGAACTTTGCACCAAACAGAAAGATTGTTTAAATTCTTTTGTAACAATAAATAGTCATACACATTTTTAACTACGCAATACATTTTTAAATCGTCTGCATACATGAGACATTGAAAATAAACACAAATATCAGGAATATCATTCACAAATACAAAGAATAACAAAGGCCCAAGATGATTCCCTTGGGGAATACCAGAAGTTACATTTATGGCCTCAGAAATGTTATCATCTATACGAACGAATTGTATTTGGTTACAAAGATATGACTAGATCCATTTCAGAAGGTTAGAGTTAAAACCACACCCCTGCAGCTTATTAAGAATGATACGGTGATCAACTCTTTCGAACGCCTTCGTAAAATAAGTGTAAATCACATCACGCTGATAGCCCTTTTCAAGAGAATTTAGTACAAAGTTGGAAAAGATGGCGAGATTTGTGAGAGTAGACCTGCCACCAACAAAACCATGCTGCTGAGGTGAAATTACATCTTTAATTGAATGAATTAGTTTTTTATAAATAATTTTTTCGAAAAGCTTTGGAACGGTGCGTGGATATTTTGCAAATTGGACGATAGTTATTTACATCATTTTTAGACCCGGATTTGTGGATAGGACTTAGAAAAGAACGCTTCCATTCGTTCAGAAATATACCTGGCTCAAGAGAATGATTGAACATAATACTGAGAGGCAGGGCAATTGCCTGTGGACAATTTTTGAACAATATAGGGGGGAAACCATCTAAGCCTTGTGGTTTGTCTGAGTTCAACGCATGCAACTCCTCGACTACCTCATCAAATGTAAAAGTCATGCCACCCACATTTACTAAATTCGAAGAAAAGTTGTTATCAAAGATGAATGTATCATTTGTTGGAGGCACATATAACGAGCGAAAAAATTGAGCAAAAAGATTACAAATTGTCGGCAGATCAGATGAAGTAACAGTTTATGAAACTCCAGAAACATTTATAATTGGTTTTAAGCTTCGTTTCTATATTAAAAATATAATTCTTGTACAGAAATGTATTGAGCTAGGGTGTAACATGAGTATCAAAGTTCACTACCTCCACAGCTATTTGGACAGATTTCCCGATCTCTTGGCTTATATAGCGAGGAACAAGGAGAAAGGTTCCACCAAGACTTAAAAGTCATGGAAGATAGGTATTAAGGTGGATAGGATGAACATAATGATGGCTGATTAATGGTAAAGCATCACGCGAGAATGTCATAAGCACACTTATGTGAGAAAATTTCTTAAAAGATACTTTCTTCATGTAGAATAACACAATAAACTGTTAAAAAATCGAACAATTTGTATTATTTGCACATATGTACAGTTACTCCCAAAATTGAGCGACACAAAAAGAAAACAAGTATTTTACTTCTTTAAATGATTCAGGTGTCATTTTTGAATGAGACTTTTCTATTTTATTATGCGCACAAAAAAAATATAAACTAAAAAAACAAATGAAACCAACAAAAATTTTAAACACTAAAACACACTGAATTTAACCTCACAAAATTTAGCGTACATCCTGTTAGCCAGCCTTGCAGTAAGGTATGATCGAAAATTTACCGCTTCTTAGCTGTTCTATTTTACTTGGCAGCATATTAAAATACATTCTAGTTAGCATCGTGCAGTTTGTGCTGAGAAATTTAATTTTATTTTAAATAATTAGTTGAAATGGCAGAAAAAAGAAAGGAAACCGACATTTCTACAAGAAAATTAATTATTAACTTGCATTGCAAAGGAAAATCGTTGCGGGAAATAGGTGAAATCATTGGGCGAACACATTCAAATGTGCAAAAAACTATCAACAAATATCGATTTGAAGGTAAGATACTTAATAGTGCTGGAAGGGGCCGAAAAAAAATTCTTTCTCAATATGATGAGAGGCTTATTGTGCGAAAAATCAAAGAAAACCAGCAAACAAGTGTTCCAAAATTATCGTCGGAAACCGCGGCACTCATTAAAAGACCTGTGTCAACCGAAACCATTCGGCGCGGCCTACGGAAAAAAAATTTTGATAGAAGACTTGCTCGCAAAAAAACCATTAATTTCGGTGATCAATCAACGCAAACGTTTGGAGTTCGTTAAAAGTAAACATGCTTCAATCAGCGGAAAAGTTAAATTTATCGGCAGAATTCTACTTCCAACAAGACAACGACCCTAAGCACAAGTCGCTTGTTGTAAGGGAATGGTTGTTGTACAATGCCAAAAATCAGCTAAGAACTCCACCTCAATCACCGGACCTCAATCCAATAGAGCATTTATGGGAAGAAATTAAAAAAAGACTTAAAAATAGTAATGCAAAAAATAAAAACGAGTTAAAAGCAAAGGTGATGGATGTCTGGGAAAGTATTCCTCCATCATTCACGAAAAAACTGGTGGAATCGATGCCTCGTCGCTTGCAAGCAGTGAAAGATGCTAAAGGCGGTCCCACAAAATATTAAAAATGGAATACGTGCTGCGATTTGAATTTGTTTTTTAAGTTTTGCACAAATGTACGCTCAATTTTGTGTGTTGAAATCAAGATATGTTTAAGTTTTTGAGTTGTTACTTTGTTTTGTTTATCATTTTAATAGTTTTTTTTTTTTAACATATCTATTATCAAATATTCAAAGTATAATAAAATCAAAAACATTCTTAAAAATATAATATATGTTTTATTTAAAGCGGAAAACTTTTGTTTTTTTATTGGTGTACGCTTAATTTTGGGAGTAACTGTACATATGCTGTATCTCAAAAACTACACGTAGAATGAAAAAAGTAAGTATATACAGTTAGAACCTGGGTAACTAGTAAACAAAGAAACAGTTTTTATTTTGGCGGCACCAAAACCACTGTAGGCCTGTGTTAGAAGACGGATATTTGGGCTTGCGAGCGAAGAGTGTCAATTCGGAAATGAAGGTATACAACCACTAACTTTAAACACACCTCAAATATGTGGATGTAGTCCAAAGAGTCAACGTCGACTACATTGGCTAGGCCACATTAAGCAAGTTAACATTAATAATTCTCCAGCCAAACGACCCATTCGCGTATTTTATGTTCTACAAATTTCCAATTACATAGGTACACATCACATATATGTATAGATATCCTACGTATTTCCATCGATTATTTTAAAATTATTCCAACAAAACAATGATCACAAATTTCCCTTACAATGACCCCGATGTTTGCCAAAACTGTTTTTTTTTTTTTGTAGATATTCTATTTAAATTCCAACCGAAAGACTGCATGCAAATTTTGTGCTACAATAAGAAATTGTGAAAACAATAAGACACATTTCCTCGCTGGAAATTTTTCATTTAAACAAAAAGAAATTCTTTACTCAAAATTCCGATGCACTTTCTGTGGGCCACATAGGGAAATTAATTGAAAATGCAAACGAACTTTCGTCATGACACTTTTTTCTTCGGGTCCCCGCAGCAAGGCAAGGCTTTGGGTATTCCTTTTGTATATATGCTATGTATGCATAATAGAACGAATGCGAATTTTATGAAAGACTTAAATTTAGAACCCTTGACGATATCCCTTTGCTGATGGTGATGGGATTTAGCATTCAAAGGTTTTTGGCGTCAGTAAAAATTATTGTATGTTTGTGTAAAGTCAATAAAAAAGGGTTTTTGAACAAGGACGCTACAAAAGTAGAGCAACAGGGACAGCAAACGGCGCCATATTTCTTGACGCTCTTTTGACATTTATCTTCAGTATGGTTTGTCATTTCATGATTGAAAGATATAAAAGCCAACAACGAGTCGAAACTACTCAGCGCCTCAACGTTAAGAGCGCTACGTCCAATTTATGGTCGTCATAATCGTCCTAGCAGAAAGCAGATCAACAATTGAGCGTCTAGTGGAAAAATTTGAATCCACAGGCACAGTACAAAATGTTCCCGTGCCAGTGAGACAAAAAAGTGCCCGTAGTGTCGAGAATATTGCTGCCGCTGAGGCTTCAGTTGCAGAAAGCCCAAATGTGTCTCTCCCACGTCGTTCTCAAGCGTTGGGCATCTCTGTGACGTAGTTGTGGCGAATTTTGCGAAAATATCTTGGCCTACATCCTTACAAGATTAAATTGACGCAAGAACCGAAGCCGCTTGACCACCAGAAGCGTCGTATATTCGTGAATTGGGCTGAGCAACAACTTGAAAATGATTCGGATTTTCATCGAAAAATCATCTTCAGGGATGAGGCTCATTTCTGGCTGAATGGCTTCGTCAATAAACAAAATATGCGGTATTGGTCAGGCAGCAATCCACACGTACTCCATAGTCATCAGTGAATCCCGAAAAAATTACGTTTTGGTGTGGTTAATGGGCCGGCGGCGTCATTGGGCCGTACTTCTTCCGTGATGATCAAGACCGGCACGTTACTGTGAATGGAAATCGCTACCGTTCACTGATAACCGAATATTTTTGGCCCCAATTGGATAGTATGGACTTGGAGGACATGTGGTTCCAACAAGAGGGTGGCGCCACAAGCCACACAGCGAATGTCACAATCAATATATTTTAAACCAAGTTTGGAGAACGTGTTATCTCACGGAATGGTCCTGTCGCTTGGCAGCCTCGGTCGTGCGATTTGACGCCGTTAGACTATTTCCTGTGGGGCTACGTCAAGTCTATGGTCTATGCCAACAAGCCAGCGACGATTGATGTACTTCGTACGAATATCGATCGTGAAATTGCAGCAGTATCGGCTGATATATGCTTGAAATCCGTAGAAAATCGGGTTCAGCGTCTGGACTTCTGCAAGCGTCCCCGTGGAGGCCATGCAAAAGAAATCGAGTTCTATATATAATGGCATCGAACGTACTTTCACAGGAATAAAGAATTTTATTGATATCAAAACTTTTTTTGTTTTATTTAAAAAAAACTTTTGTAGCGCTCTTATTGATAAACCCGATACATAGGAAAAGAGTTTTGTTGTACTTTCTTTTTTTTTGGCGATAAAAGTTTAACCTCTTTTCCGTTAGTATTTCTTAATGGGCTTAGGAAAAATGGATAAAATAAGAAACTTTATGTTCAAAGAGGTACAATTTACTGTACAATACCTAGTCTTTGTGGAAGGAACTATATGACTTAATGTACATAGAAAGAACTATTAAGGCTGATTTTAATATCGAATGACTTGGTGTCAGAAACATCTCAAATTGATGGTTCTTGTCTTCTTGATAAGAAAGTTGATTTAAAGTAAACTTCGAGGATATTTATTAATTGAAATAATTTATAAATTATTTTTTAAAAGGCATCAGGGTAGCCAGACAGTATTATGGCGTTTGTAAACTTTATTTACATTTGATATTTATACATTTAAATTTTGTGTGTAAGTTAAATTGAAATGGAACAAAATTAGAGAAAAAATATGTACGAATTGAACGCACAAACTTGCTCTTGTGGTTAAATACTGTGTGTAACCCCACATTGAAGATGCATGATGTAAAGGGTCCGCCAAATAACTTCTTTTTTTTTTTGAAAATGGCGCAAAACATCGAGTGTAGCTTCGGCTGTGTGGCACGTAGCGCCGCCGCCGCGCCGCACAGTGGTGCGAGAGCGGAAAAAAGTCTTTTGAAAAAGTCATGTCTATCGTTTTAAACTTTATGTTAAAGTACTCTTAGATAACCAAAGCGTATGATTTAAAAGTATTTTTTAACATACATATTGTATGTTCTGATTTACAAGCAATCAAAGTTGAAAAATAATTTTACTCAAATCGCGAACCGTATTTTCAACAAATTTTGAGATGTTTTTTTCCGAAGTTCCTGCAGATAAATTCTCTAGTTTCTTAAACAATTTAATTGGTCTATTTTCGATTATCTAAAAATAAAAAAAAATATTGATTATTTATAAAAGATACCTTCAATAAGTAGCCTGAAGCTTTAGTACTAAGAAAAAATGCTTTTTTTTAAAACTTTTTGATTTAAAAAAACAGCTCCAAAAGATACCAAGAAAGTAAGTATGCCACCATATGCTCCATACATTCATGTTAAAGCACAGAAAAAATCAGCTGCAGATACGTGCAGATGTGGAAGTTATGCTCAAAAATGTTTCACTTAATCGGATTTCAAAAAACTCCGTCTTGACGGTGGTGTCTACCAAAAAGTTTGATTACTTCGGTATTAATTGTCAGAATGAACTGGTTAGGCCCATTATTTTAAAACAAAATTTCAAACGTTATTTTAAAAATAAAACAAAATTAATACATTGACCCAGGGCTGAGAATTTCGATTTTTGCGAAACCATTTATTTCTGCCTGGAAAATTTTTCAACTTTCAACTCAATTTTCTTGAAAGCAACACACGAAAAATAATATAGTTTTATGATATTTTGAATTATATGATAGAGCTTAATACAAAATAAAGAAAGGGATTAGGGATAATCTTTTATTTTTTTTTAATTTTTCGCTAAAAGTAGGGCAGGTAAAAATAAAAAAAGTGTTCTTTTTAAAGTTTTATTGCTTTGTTTTTGTTCTGTATTGCGTAATTTTTTATTACCTGTAAGGATTAGTAATGGCTTATTAGAATAAAATCTCTTACTTAAATCTATTTATATAAAGGATTAATGAAAAAAAAGTCAGTATTGAGTTATTGAGCATTTGTGCAAGGTGCAATAAGTGAAAGTGAAGTTAAATATAATAACAAACATATATAGTGAATTCAATACATTAAAATGGATTCAATCGAAATTCCTTATTCGGTGTTGTGTAGTGAACTTATTACTAATGGGTAAGATGTTCAAAATCTTCGACCATATTTTGTAAGGAAATACCCCAACTTAATTTCTGAGCAAATAGAAACTGTGCTATCAGAATTAAAGAAACGTTTTATTTCTCATTTTTTAAGTCGATGGAACGCAGTTCATAGAAAAAAAAGTCATTTTTAAAAAAAAATACACTTATTGGCTCGAAGGAGTTTTCCAAGTAGACCTAACCCAAAGTGTATTGCCCGAAACGTCAACTAATATGGGAAGACCACGAAAGAGTTTTGACGAATGCTGTGATCGAGCTAAAAGGTATAAGAGGGACGAAATTAGAAATATATTTCCTCGAGAAGAGATAAACTATGCAGCAACATCAGAGAGCTTTTCCTGTTCACAATTTGATCCGGATAAGGCTCTTGCATTATTTATACAAGCAGAATTGTCGAAACGCCAATATGAAGTATTGAGACATGCACTAAAAGACGAAGGACATGATGTTTTTCCACCTTATATTAAATTACTGGAAGCAAAGAAAAAGTGCTATCCTTTAGATATAAACATTACGGAAAGCTCAGCAAGTGTGCAACTACAAAAATTGTTAGACCACACTGTAACAAGGTTATTAGAAGGAAAGACATCAGAGGAGATAACCAGAATTGTAGGACAGTCTTTAACACTGTACACTAAATGGGGATGCGATGGTGCCTCTGGACAACCACAATACAGTCAAACATTTGACAATGAAGAAACTTCGGACGTTTATGACATCTTTGGTACCAATTCAAATGACTATGGAGGAAAACAGGGATATTATTGTGTGGAACAACGATCGATTATAAATTTAATTTTATAATATATATATATATTCAAAATAAAAAGTTAAGATTTTACTAAAAAAAACTTTTATTTAAATATAACATTAAAACCCTCAAATTTTATAAAAATGCCAATAACTTTTTTTCTAACAATTTTTTCTTGATCAAATTTTGACCAAGCATGTATAAGACTAATTTTAACATGTTTGTCAAATTTCATTAAAATTCGTTTAATAGTTCAGATTTTACAGACTTTTTTCCGCTCTCCCATACAAACATCAAAACACTCAAATTTTAGAAAAAAAAGCCAATAACTTTTTTACTAATGATTTTTTCTTAACCAAATTTTGATAAAATGTGTATAGGACTAATTTAAAAATGCGAATCAAATTTCATCTTAATCCGTTAAACAGTTCAGATGTTACAGATTTTTTTTCCGCTCTGCCATACAAACATCAAATCCCTCAAATTTTAGAAAAATGTCAATAACTTTGTTTCTAATTATTTTTTTTCAACCAAATTTTGACCAAATATGTATAAGACTAATATAAACATGCTTGCCAAATTTCATTTAAATCTGTTGAACCGTTCAGATAAAACAGACTTTTTTCCGCTCTCCCATACAAACCGAACCACTGTGCGCCGTCCTGTTGAAACCAAATTTTTCCAATATCCTCCTCTTCAATTTTTGTGAACACAAATTCGTTTAACATGGCCCGATAACGATCGCCATTGACTGTAACGGCCACTCCTTGCTCATTTTCGAAAAATGGCCCGATTATACCTCTGGACCAAAATCCGCACCAAACAGTGACTCGTTTTTGGTGTATCGGCTTTTCAATGTATGGGTGCGGGTTTTCTGTGCCCCAAATGCGACAATTTTGCTTGGTTACTACCCGCCAAGATCAAAATGAGCTTCATCTGAAAAGATGATTTTTTTAGCAAAATCGGAATCTTCTCTAAGGCGATCGCAGGCCCACTTAGCGAAGCGTATACACAACCATATTTGTTCAGCGGAAGGATAAAACTAATTATCTGTCAAATCAGACATGAGCTAAGTGTTACCATTCACGAAATAAGCACTAGTTGAAAAAAAAACGCTAGATGGCGGACCCTTTATATATTTAATGAGAAAATATTAAAAGACTGAGAAGCACTAAAAATTGATGTTTTTTTTGATTTTTTTTTGTTTATAAAAAAAAATGTTTTTAAAAAATTTTAAATGCATTATTTTTAAAAATATTGAGAAGCATCAGAGTGCAAAATTAAAACAAAATCGGTGTAACCATGACAAAGATATACGCGAAAAAAACCCCAAAAATAAGACCATTTTCCCAAAAAAACGTTTAACACCTAATTCCGTTATGTGATTTTTTTTGAGAAAAACCTGAAACGCAGTTTTCTTAAAATTAACTTGGTTACTTAATACAGGTACGAAATTTAATCAAAATCGTTATAGCCGAGAAAATTTGTAAAAAAAAAAAAAAACAAAATACTTGTTTAGCAGCTACCCGTTCTAGATGAGCTAAAATCACATAAAAATGCTCTGTACCAAATTTAAAGCAAATGCGGTCCACCCGTTTAAGCTCTAGCTCAAATTACAGTGGACGCACTGATGCACAGACCGACGGACGGCATGACGAAACCCACTTTTTCGTACTTCTCGATCATCGTAGTTGTTTACAACCTTGAAATTTAGTAAAATATAAAAAAAAAAATAAATAAAAACAAATTAGTTTTAAATCATTGAAAATTGAAGAAACAAATATGCACGACTGGGTCCCACGAACTTGCTCTATAATCTCAAGTAAATTAACTATGCCAAAACTTAGTTTAGTTGCAGGTAGTATTATACAATAATTAACAATGGAACCCCGTATTGCATACATATGCCATATGTATGCAAGGAAATTATATTATTTAAATTGGAAAATTGTTTTAAATCAATAAAATTGGAAATAAATTGATTAAAATACTTCTGAAACTGTTTTGAACCCAACAAGATGTACCCTATCTGATTTCTTATACCTATTAATTTTAATTTATGAGAAAAAAAAATTTAAAAATCGTAGGAGAGTTTTTAAGAAAATAATAAAAATTGTTACGCCAATTTTAAGTATTTCAAGGGTTAATGTGGAGTTAAAAACATAATTTTAAATTAAATCATCCACCCATTTTTGAAATACCAAATTTTGAAAAAAATTATTTTGAATTTTTTTTTTTTGAAAATTTTGATATGTAATATTATTTTAACTTATTACATTCTCCTGTTAAAAAAAAAAATTAGTTTTAATCGGTAAATCAGATAATGAGGTAGTCGAAAATCATAAAATCCGTTCTATGAGAAGTGCTCTTAATAATTTCTCAATGTAAAATTTAATCATGTATAGGAGGTACCGTTATTTTTGGTTATAAGAATAATTTTTGTCGGAAATCTTCAAGATCATGTTAAAAAATTGCTTTTTGTCAAGTTTAATACAAATTGAGTAAGTCGCTTTTGAAATATCGAGTTTTCAAAAAAAAATTTTAAACTGTTTTTAAAAATTCAAATAATATTTTTTGAAAATTTTGGTAGGTACACAATTTTATTTAGAATGTATTAGTAGTTCTTCATAAAAAAAATCATCAAAATCTTTTAAACTGTTTTCGAGAAAAAATGGTGCTACCAATAATAACCATTTTTCTGAAACATTTTTTTTTTATTTAACGGCAGCTTATAACTATTAAAATTCACTGGCGCAAAATTTTAGTCAGATTAAGTACACTTTAAAATTATTTGAGCAGATACTAAAGTTAATATATTAGTTTCTTTTAGCAATTATAGACGAAATAAAACGCACTTTATCGTTAGCGGCGCGTAATGAATTTATTACCGACTAAAGTACATTTTATCTTTTTAATATGGGCTTTAATTGAGGCAAAGTATCTGTCGGTAGTGTGAAAAATGTCTTCAAGTAACTTTTTACAAGATTTTAACATTTTTGAGGATTATGAGCTTTTCCGAAGATGCCTTAGTTTGTCCACACTCCTGTGGTACCCCATCGAAACCATTCCTATGGTTATGGCCTCCCATGCAAGCACCTTCTTTCTTATCATTTTGGTGTCATTGCCCCGGTCCTCCACAACAGCCCAGTGCTCCTGTACTAATTGTCTGAGCATTTCTCTCTCATCATCACTCCAATTTGGTTCGCTATCTCGCTTAACCTTTATGCATGGACAAAAAAACAGATATTAAATTAATTAATTATTATTTTTTTTTATAAAATACCTTTCCGCTCATTTTATAATAAATTCAAATTTTTTCCGATCTTTTTTTGTATTTTGTTGTTTTTTGTTATTTGCTCCTGTTGGTTTACTTTCGCCTACTGTTGAAATTTTGTTCGTTAATTACTAGATATACCTCTCAAACTGTATGTGATTTCCCAAACTGTTTAGCTTTGGGTTTGTTCGAGGAAAATTAATTGTGGATAGGACTTAAAGGTAATACTAGTTGTAAGTAGGTCATAAAATGTTTATAAGCTAGTAGCTGCTTTTAAAATTAAAATAGGTTTTAGTTAGTACGTACTTAATCTACTTAATAGGAGCTGACTATAATTTTGCGCTCTTTGGAGCCGATTTTTAGAAAAATAAGATTTTCCTTTTTGGCCAAAATAATTTGTATGACCAGAACCGTCAAAAAAAACGTGTGGGGGGACTGTCCAGAAAAATAAGATTTTCCTTTTTGGCCAAAATAATTTGTATGACCAGAACCGTCAAAAAAAACGTGTGGGGGGACTGTCCACGCTAGGTAACAAGTTTAAAAAAGATCAACCCATTAGTTTAGGCTGTAGTCGAACAGAAAGACATAATTACAGACAGACAGACGGACGGTTTTGCGAGACCCACTTTTTTCGTCTTCCCTATCATCGTAATATCAAGTTTGATCAAAATCTCGAGTTTTATTTTTTTTACGAATCCATAACTTGCCGGATGTTGCATCTTTAATTTATTGAATGGATCGTTCTTCAGATGCGTTCAACATTTCGGCAACCTTTTCAGTTATGTTGTCTGACGATACATCAATTTGGCGAGATATAGAACATTCGACAAACAAGGATACACCAAACGGAGAGTATCGTTCGTTATAATAATGTGAAGTGTTGAAAAGAGCTTTTCCAACTCAAATTCTGAAAATTTGAATGCTATATTCTCTGTTAAGAGACCGATTGTAAGGGATACGAGCGTAAGTACGTATACGTTAATGTTTTCGTAGGAATGTTTCATAAATTTTCGATAACTAACGATAACGATAACCTCCATTTTTCCATTTTCATTTTTAAGGAGTTATAACATCAATGAAATGACCTGATTAAGAGGATTTGATTAGCAACTCTCCATTGATGATGCTGCTTAATAATTGGCACAATCGTAACTCTATCAAATGTTTTTTTTCCAAATCAGATGACATAAATATTTACGCTGTGTTTGATTTAAGATAAATTTTCAGTAAGTGTGTGCTCTAAAAGAAGAAGGAGTGTTGAAACTCCTCTTTTAGGACCACGAAAACCACGCTGTCCTCGATTAGTGGTTTATCACTACATATAGATTATCCCGCCGTGGCGAGAGAAAGAAGCCGAAAGATTATGAAAATTAAGGATCAAATTATGGCGAAAAATAGAAATATTAAAATATTTATTAGAGTAATGTTCTAACATGTGAAGAACAAGGAGAAATGACGTGTCTTCAGCAGCTGATTAACAACAACGAGGAAATGGCGGCGTTCGGGTGCCAATTCGATAGACTATCCACGATACCTTAGTATCCGATATGTTTTCGAACGACCAAAACCAGATAGTTTACATTTGCTGTCAAAGGACAAGGCAGCTAAAAAAAGGGAAAACTATTGAGTTTTTAACGCGACGATTTGATTCCCATTTTATTGCAAATCCCTTCTGAATCAATCCCAATCAATCAAGTATTCAGTACCATTTTATTTCACACTGGTATACATTTTAAACCTTATTTGTTATTCAATTCTTTAAACGAACAAAATCAGAGGCGACAAAATCAGAGGCTGTATAGGTATAATCAGCTGTGATCAGCTGTTCCCAAAATTTCCATCGTATAGTTTAGTATACCGAAAATTTTAAGATAGCTGACAGATGATTGGTTCATCAGCTGAATTTGTCTATGCGATTACAACAACACAAACCTATCCGGATAGCTTTGGATAGTTGCCCGAACGCAGCCAATGTCAGGCTATGACCAGAGATTTTCCACATGAAGATGAGAATCTCATTTTACCTATAGTGAGGTGCTGCCAAACAATTATGTTCAATAACAATGGTTCTTCATTTGGTATAAATAAAATACTTGAACTATTGAGCATGTACTGGGTGTTTTTTTTGACGTGTGGTTCTTAATCTGGCAATACTTTTTTCGGAGCTGGTCTTTTTGACAGCTGTCATTTGATTTATGCTCAGTTTAGTTTGCCATTTCAAGAATTGAAGCCGAAAGACCATCGAACGCGTCGCACGTTCGGTGAATGGGCACAAAACGAGATGACCTATGGCCACCGATCCCGATTTTCACAAGAAAATTTTGTTCAGCGTTGAAGCTAATTTTTGGTTGAATGGGTACGTTAATAAGCAAATCGTTGTATTTGGAGTGATCATAATCCACAAGTCATTGTTGAGACGCCGCCGCCGCCGCCATTACATCCTCAGAAAGTCACTGTTTGGTGTGATCTATGCGGGCAGAGGGAATCATTGGTCAATATTTCTTCAAAAATGAAGCCGGCCATAATGTTACAGTCAATGGGGAACGCTATAGAGCCATGATTAATGACTTTTTCGTGCCTGAATGGGAGGATGTTGATGTGGACGACCTTTTCTTCCAACAATACGGTGCTACATACCATACAGCCAACGAAACAATAAATTTATTCAAGGAAACTTTTGGTGAGCGCATTATCTCGCTTTGTGGGCCTACGGCCGGCGTGTCCTCCAGATCGTGCGATTTAACTTCGCTGGACCATTTTTTGTAGGGTTATGTGAAGTCGCTTGTCTACGCAGATAAGCCCGAGACGATTGACGCCTTGGAAGAGAATATTCGGCGAGTTATTTATTTATTTATTTCATAAATGGATATATATACCTGCTGATTACATTTAATACTCTTAAGATTTTAACTATTAAATATATATATATATATAATTTAACTATACTGTATGCATGAAATTGAATCAATATTATATAATTTACAAATATTAGCTTAAAGCATTTAAAACATTTCGTTTGAATTGGATTCTATTCATTACAATGTCGACTTCATTGCAAATAGAGTTAAACAAAGATAATGAACGCGAAATGGGCTCATTTAACCCATAATTAGTTCTGTGAGTTGAAACATAAAAAAGAACACATCTGTTCCGTAATATTCTCGCGGGGACATAGAATCTTATAAGATTGAGTAATTCAATAGAATTAATACGATTTGAAAGAATATCTTTTATAAACATTATGCAATGAGTCTTTCTTCTGACTTCAAGTGTTTTAATATCAATCAGGGCACATCTTGAAAGATAAATCGGCATATCACCTGACCAATTGAAATGCGAAGTGCAAATCGCGTGAATCGTTTTTGAATTTGCTCAATTCTAAGTATTCCATTCGCATAAAATGGATACCAGACTATTGAACAATATTCGAGATAGGGAAGTACAAGTGAATTAAACAAAGTTTTAAGTGTAAAAGCATCTTTAAATTCGGATGCGTTTCTTTTTAGAAAACCAAGAAGTGAGTTGCCTTTTGAAACTATAAAATCAATATGGGCACGAAAGTCTAATTTAGAGTCAACGATCACACCAAGATCTTTTACCAATTCAACTCCTGAAAAAACCTTAGTGTTGAATTTGTAAATAAAGTCAATCAGGTTATGTGACCTAGTTGCACTAAAAATTTTGCATTTTGAGAAGTTTAGTTCAAGGAGATTATATTTGCACCACTCAAGGAGCAAGTCTATATCTGCCTGAAGTCGGTTGCAGTCTAAGATCGACTGAATGGCATAGAAAATTTTTACATCATCGGCAAACATTAGACAAAGTGCGTTTTTAAAAACTAAAGGTAAATCGTTTATAAATAAAAGGAAGAGCAATGGACCAAGGTGACTACCTTGAGGAAGACCTGAGTCCACATGAATAGGACTTGAGTGATGTCCACTTATCACAACAATTTGCTTTCTGTCAGAAAGATAAGACTTTAACCAACTGAGAAAAGAGCTACTACAACCCATCATCATTAGCTTTTGTAAAAGCAGACCATGATGGACTCGGTCGAATGCTTTGATAAAGTCTGTGTAGAGGACATCAACTTGATAACCTAATTCCATTTGGTTTAAGCAATAGTTAGTAAAAAGACAAAGGTTCGTGGCCGTTGATCGACCCTTAAAAAAACCGTGTTGACACGGTGATAATGACTCTCTTACAGAAAAATAGAACTTGTCAGTTATGATCTTTTCTAACAGCTTTGGTATAGACGAAATCTTCGAAATGGGCCTATAATTATTAATTAAATGCTTTGGACCACTTTAATAAATCGGATTGATAAATGATGTTTTCCACTCTTCTAGAAACTCACTCGATGAAAGAGATTTGTTAAAAAGAAGAGTTATGGCAACACCAATTGTGGAAGAACATCTTGATAACATCAAAGGCGGTATTTTGTCATACCCCGCTTTTTTGGAAACATCGATTTCGGATAAAGCATCCAAAACTTCTTCCACAGATAAACGAGGAAGATCAAAGTTAATATAATGGGTCTATATTTAGGTACATACAATTAACGCCATGAATAAAATCAATATTGTAAGACGACTTGAAGAATTTTGCAAAAAGTTGACAAGATGATTTGATATCATTAGAATGATCACTATCGTATTCCATCGACTGAGGAAAAGAGGAGGTACTGTTACGCTTAGAGTTTATAAATATCCAAAACGATTTACTGTTTTTCTTTATGATTGATTCAGTGGTATCTATATATTGCTTGTATAAGAAACGGTTAAGAAAATCAAATTCTCTTCTGAATTGAAGGAACCGATTTCGATCACTGCAACTTTCATCAAAAGCATCATGACTAGGAACGACTGTTGACAGCTCATCAATAAGTTGAGAAGATGAGCCAGCTACATTATATGGATAAGTAACGTCGGTATTTCGCAAAGCAACAGCAGCAACATCGGCACTGAGTACATCAGTAGCAGCAAAGGAATCGGCAACATTATCATCAGCAACAGCAACAGCTCCAGCAACAGCAACAGCAACAGCTCCAGCAACAACTCCAGCATCAAAAGTTTCAGCAACATCAATGCCAATTTTTTCAGAGGGGGCATTAATGGAGAGAGTTGGACATGACGATGGGAGATCTTTATTGTTTTTCTTTTTGAATGCACTACCACCAGCACCCGAGGGAGAAGGATGAGCAAGATGAGCACCAGCGGGGGAGCAAACGGTTTTAAGACGAGAGCTTGCAGGTGAGCTGTTTTTATTTTTTAGCGAAAGATGATCCGAATTTGGAGATGTTAATGCACTTCTCTTATAGGGCCCATACACCACACATGCCTGCATGCGCAATAGAGTGATTGCGCATGCAAACTGCGAGTGTATGGTGTTGAATGTGTGGTTGTGCATGCGGCATGAGTGATTTCAAAAAATGTTGATATTTTCTTGTTTGTGCATGCAAGCATGTGTGGTGTGTGTGCTACATTTGTTCAGTCAAGCTTGAAATATTAAGAAGTTGTCAACTCAGCGATGAAGACACGACTAAATATTGTACAGTTTGCATGAGTAGTGTATGTTGAAGCGTGATTGTGCATTCTTTTATTTGGCCATGCAGGCATGTGTGGTGTATGGGCCCTATTAGTTGTGGATTGTTTGATAAGTTCAACTGCTTTTGGAATTCTTTGATCACGTGTAGTAACACGAACAGAACGACTTCTATTTAAAGCATTAGCAGGTGCATTAGTCGCGGGGATTGAATCACTTTCAGTGGCTAATGGTAAATTATTATTCAAAAGAATACCCGTGTTCTCTTTCATAAATGTAAAGAGATCAGAAATTTTGTTCGCAAACACAGATGTGAAATAGACATTGCATTTATCGCACTTATAGAAAATGTTTACATTATTTTTAATTAATTCAATGATATTGTTTTTTAATTTTGAACATTTAACGTGAAGGCTTAAGCCGCAGATAGCAGATCGGAATTTGGTATCGCGGTTAAACATATTGAACACGATGAAATCATCACTGGGAGAAGACCAAATATGCGTGTGACTTGCACAAAGATCATATGGAATACGGCCCCAATTGCTGCAAAAAGTGGTCGAAAATTGGGCCTCTCGGTTGGAATTTATTCGAGCCAGCCGCGGAGGCCATTTGCCTGAAATCATTTTTAAAACATAATGGCAAACCCTTATCTTTATAATAAAGCTAAATTATTGGCCATAACATTAAATTATATGCGTTTTATTTCTTCTTTAAAACCAATCGTCTAAAAAAAACACCCTCTACATGTTTGATGAGCACCCCTTCAAGATAAGTACATTAATTACTCCGTATAGATAGGAATGAATAAAATGAAGTATCTTCTCCATCGAGAGGAGCGCCTGTTTCTCATTTGTGAAAAAAGCTAAGATTTTGAAAACTTTCATTCGGTCTTAGGGCCGACTATCAATATAGTTAGTGTCTTTAAAGATAGAGAGCGGAGAAATATTCAAAAATTGGTTTCTGCATGTTTTGAGCTCAGTTATTTTTAGAAACATTTGCCGCTGCCGCTAACCCATTTTCTAGGCATCAAAGATTATATTGAGATTGTTACAGAAAATTCACAGGCCGACCGACGCCGGCAGCGAAAGTTAGAGAAAAATTTGTATGAAAATAAATGTTTTTACACGAAATCAATACTTGCTTTGTTATTGATAAAATAAAAAGAAGACATTTTTCAAGGCTGTTTCAGCAAAATTTTTAAACCAAATTTAAGATCTTTATTTAATTGTGAGCTTTGAAGAGATATTCTATTCGTACGACTTCAAAATTACAAATTAAGCAATTATTTAGCTTCATTACGCCCAATTTTCCCAGTAACAATGAATAATTTAACAATAAACCCAGGAGTCTTTCTTAATATCTCATTCTGAGCAAATCACCTGTCTCCCGAATTAATTTAGCTAAGTAGTTTACCAGTCAAGGTTAACTCATAGGTATTACCATTTAAAGATTAACTCTGCCTCTAGCGCCTTATGTGTATAGGTGTAACGTCAGTCTTAATTATTGTGTATTGCTGTTGGTTTCGTTTGTTCTTAAACAATTGAATTTTATAGGAATAAACAAATATGGATTTAAATAAAAAATTCAGTTCGTTTATTTGTTCATCAATTTGAAATAAAATAAAAATTCGAAATGAAAAGATACGGATACAGAACATTAAAGAAATGAAATATTCTTTTACTTTAACATTTTTCGAACCTTTTTAAATGAGATTTCTTTTTTTTTTCGTTCTTATTAATTGTAAATAAAGACCTTTTTACGAAATCTTTTAATTAAGATAATTGTCGGATTGAGGCATTTAGTTGAAATTTAATGGGCAATTTAAACCAAAGTGGATTAAAAAAAGGGTAGAATCATCTCGTTTAAAGCAATATCATTAGGATTTCATGGCAGGAAATAAACTTTTGTTGGTAGTTTAAGTTCTTAGATAACTTAATTCAAGTGCACATGGATAAGCAAAGAGTGCGTTAATTCAATTATTTAAGGTTCTGTCCATTAGGATACAACTAATCGTCAGAATTAGAATCACAGAAGTTTGCCTTCGAAAAGGTTGGTGATTTTTTTTTCAAGAAAATGTCTAACAAGTGAAAAAATGCTTGAATTAAAGGCGTACGCAAGGGGTCAAGTAGTGACACTTGTACCCTTCAATTCTACAAAAACCCTTCCATGAAAGTTAAGTTAACTTAATTTAAAGTGTTTATTTCCTACTATAGGTGAGAATGGAAACCCTTAGCGAGCTTAGTGTCCTTAGTTTTTCCACAGTTGTAATACTTCAGCAGCTGTCAAAGTTACCAATGACATCCAGCTGTCAAAATATTCATGGAGGTTTGCCATTTCATCATGTATGCTTTCACGCTTGCCGAACGTATGGAAATTATTAAAAAATACTATCGAAATTCCGTGTCAGTTGTATATACATACACAAGGTAAATTTTATCGTGAGGTCGCCCGTCATCATGGCTTCAGTACGCACAGCCAATTCTTCGCACCGTTGAAAAGTTTGAGCGTGAGTACACTCTTTTGAACCTTAAGTCACCAACCAGACAGAGATTGGTGCGTATCGGATTATACCAGTATCGTAGAAGATTCAGAAAACTTGATTCGGCGCGGCGCCGCGCCCGCCGCGCCGATCATCTGAATTGGACATCGCCAGACTGACTCTCTACTTATTTTGAGATTGGATTTGGGCTTACATGTAACATCCATATAAGATTGTTCTGACACAAGATTTGAAGACTGATGACCATAGACAACGCCATGATTTCGCTAATTCGGTGTTGGCAATTTTGACTGGAAATCCGGATTTTGTCCCGAAAATCATCTTCTCAGACGAAGCCCATTCATTGCTCAGCTGCTATGTCAACAAGCGAAACTGCCTTCATTGCGGAGCAAACATACTAAACAAGTATTCGACCAAGCAACAATGCATCCACAAAGAATGACGCCGCACTGCCAGCGAAGCCGAGGCAGCCATTTGAATGATGTGCTATTCCATAAATAATGGCAGGAATATAGCTTTTCGTGGCTGAGGTATGCTCGCCGCGCCCGCCGGTGTCCAGGATTCTTCCCAAAGAAGTAATTAAACTTGGGCTTGGAGGATTTTGAACTCAGAATAAAAAAATTTAATTTTTTTTAATTCATTTAATTTTTATTTATATTAGTTAGAATTTCTAACATAATATTTCATATACATATATGTATTTGTATTTGTATTTGTATTATTATAAAAATTACAATATACAGCAAGATTCAATCTTTTATAGCATCAAAAATTCGTAACCAAGTCTTATAAATAACAATACTTAATAATAATAATAATATTAATAAGAAAAATAATTTATAACAAACATTTTATATAAAATAAATGGGAAAAGAGAAAAAAAAATTGAGTACAATTTTAATTCAAAGTTGATAAAAGCTTAAATAATTTCTTCTTAAAAATGGCTGGAGAGGTAGTTCTTTGTAATTTAAATGGTAAGCCATTCCACAACCTAATAACAGTTACAAAAAAAGATCTTTCGGCAATGGTGTGCGTAAAGCGCGGTAAAATTAATTGTAATCCTCTTTGGGAATGTGCAAATTGAAGCATTTCACCTAAATACGCAGGACTTCTGTTTTGAATTATGTTGTTAAGCAAAATAGCGTTACGGAACATTAAATATTTATCAAAATTAAGTCCTAACAGCGAAAAATGTAAATAAGATACACTTTCATGTCTTGGAATATTGAAGATGAAAAGTAGACAATCTTTAAACGCGACATGAAGCTTTCGTTTACACTCATAGTCAAGAAAAGGATATACATTGCAATTAAAAGTGAGACATGGCATGATGAGACTCTTTACGAGATGTTTTCTTAAAACAGGATCCAGGTTGTTCGAAGAAGATCGTAGAGAACGCAGACAACAGTAAACGCGTCTTATAGAATCAGAGACAGCGTCACAACAGGTAAGTTTTGTATTAATTTGGAAACCCAAATATTTTACTTTTGAGACATAATCAACAACTTGTGAATTTAAAACAATTTTGGGAAAATCTTCAAGAGTAATTTCACTTCTCGAACTAATCATACTGAGAGTTTTTGATGGGCTTAGTAGCTATTTATTTTCCAGTGACCACTTTTGTATATTCATAAGATCTTCGTTTACCCGGACAATGCAATCATCCATCAAGCCTAATTCTCTAAAAATATAAAGCAAAACATCATCTGCATACATGTGAATGTGACAGCTATGAACAATATCTGGAAGATCGTTTATAAATAGCGAGAAAAGGAGTGGTCCTAGAACTGACCCCTGGGGCACACCCTGATTAACAGTAAATGTACTTGAAATACCTTGATCCGTGGTTACTTTTTGAAGTCTATTAAAGAGATAGTTGCTTAATAGTTTTAAAGCTGTTTTTGAAAAATTGAACTTGTTGCTTAATTTAGAAACCAAAATTTGATGGTCAACAAAGTCAAAGGCTTTTGAAAAATCCAAAAGAACCAGAGTACTCAATCTATCTGGAAGATCGTTTATAAATAGCGAGAAAAGGAGTGGTCCTAGAACTGACCCCTGGGGCACACCCTGATTAACAGTAAATGTACTTGAAATACCTTGATCCGTGGTTACTTTTTGAAGTCTATTAAAGAGATAGTTGCTTAATAGTTTTAAAGCTGTTTTTGAAAAATTGAACTTGTTGCTTAATTTAGAAACCAAAATTTGATGGTCAACAAAGTCAAAGGCTTTTGAAAAATCCAAAAGAACCAGAGTACTCAAAAGGGTTTTGTCAAGAGCAGCTGGAAAATCAGAGGTTACCTTAAGAACAGCAGACTCACAACTATGTTTGTTACGAAAACCAGACTGCCATTTAGACAACATTTTGTTGAATTGAATGAAGTCTAGAATTTGATTAAACATTAACCTTTCAAATATTTTACCAAAAAAAGGCAACAAGTTAATTGGTCTATAGTCAGAAGGTTCTGAGGAATTAGCTTTTTTAGGTATGGGTATAATAATTCCACTTTTCCAGGCTTTTGGGAATTGAGAACTTTAGATACAAGTGTTCAATATGTGCTTCAAAGGCTTAATAACTATTGGTAAGATCAAACGTATATTTCGGTGAGATATTATCTGTACCAGATGCACTTGATTTAACTGATTTTAGAGCAGTAACAACTTCAATATCGTCCACACAGTTAAATGAAAATAATTCATTGTCATTTTCAGGAATAACTAATGTTAGATAAGAATCAAGCTGAGGCGGTGCAAAAAATGATTTCATTTCTTGCGGGTCCAATGGGCATTTCGAAAACGACTTAGATGAACAAACACCAACTTCTTTCAAATTTTTCCATAGATCTTTAGATCCCAAGGAAACATTAAGTTTATACATAAAATATGTTTTTTTACATGAACGTATAAGAGCAGTTACTTTATTTCGAGAGAAATTATATTGATTTCTGTTATAATCCGTTGGGTTTCTTTAATATCTTTTGAAAAAGCGTTCTCTCTCTTTAATTTGCATTTCTATGTCTTGTCTGTACCAAGGGCATCCTTTTCTATTGTTTACCCTTTTTGTGACTAAAGGAACGTAAGCAATAAATAATCCTTCCTGTATAGGTTGTTAAAAATTAACACTTTACTGTTAACATCAATAGTGTAAAAGATATTACCCCAGTAGTCATTTCCAATACGATTTTGAATATCAGAAGAGTTTAAGAAACTATACGATCTATAGCTTAAAGTATTCGAATAACATAAGTTTCTCACATTGAACTGGAATGAGCAAAAAATTAAATCATGAATAAATTCAGAATTTAGTTTAATTTGATCGTTGCACAAAATTTTTGTATGTGAGGTTGTCAGAAACATATCTATAAGCGATGGATATATGATATAAATATATTATATTTAATGTATCCCCAGCATGCAACCTGGGAAAGAAAACAGTTGGAAACTCTTGGAGGAGAACCTTGTCAAGTGAGCTACTTGAAGAGGAGCTTAAAGGAACCAAACGGTCAGGAATCTGTGTAGAGAGAGTAAGTATAGAGACCTTTGTCCCTAGCAGCACTCAAACTAAGGAACGAAACGGATGGAACTGGAACTCTGCTACCAAATAACAATACTTATATACTAAATATTAATAATGTTTGCCCTACTCTAGCTAATGTCCTTAAATATTTAATACCAAAAATTGAAATTGGCTTCTCAAGCTGAGTAGACTCCGCTAAGCAATGTCTATCTGTCACCAAAACACCCTATGAAAGCCTTATGTTACTGTGTACTATCCTATATTTGATTCTCTATACTCTTGATTGGCACCCACATATGCTTAGACGAGTACGAAAGAAAAAGTCCATTTTGTTATTTTCTTCCACTCCTCTTATAAAATCTGAGGCTATAAGACAGTGTGAATAGAAAAAAAATAAGTAACAAAATTGTATGAAATTTTATTAACTCTAATTTTGTTTGAGTTAAATGACAGCAGGTGGGTGCCTCCACATGCACGCAGTGAATTGTATTCCGATTAGGGCGTAAGTAGGAGTTGTTACGCTTCGTTAGACGATTTTGGAATTTCTCGCTCGAGCGAATAAACGAATTACAGAATATGACTTCTCTTATCTCTTCTATTCTATATGACAATAGTTAAACCGATCAATAGTAATGGTTTTAACTTTCCAAACAAAAAAAAAACTCAAAACATCCTTAACACCATCAAAACTACTCGTTATGGTTAAATTGTTTTTTGTTTTACATACCTAATTCGGCCCAACTTCAAATAAACATAGAAAATATTTACCTATACTGCACCACTATTAAACTACAAAATGCAAAATTTCGACATATGTAGATGCTTTTGCATTCTTAGCTCTTTATTTGATAAACACAAAAAAGGAAAATATAAACAGAACCCTTTTTACCAATTTTGATGTGCACTTCGCAATAACAAAAACATTATGCCCATACAGACGAAAGCAGACGGAAGGATTCGAAACTTTTTAAATGCAAAATCACTCAGAAATGAAACAAAAAACATAAAATTCACATTTACGCACTCGGATTTCTCTTAAGTCGAACAAAAAGTTTGTGTAAAGTTGCGGTTACCATACCTATATTATTTCTGAAGGCAAGAGCAGAAGACGAGCATAAAATGTCATTGTCTTTTTAAAAGAAAGCATACTCGTCTCTTACCTATACAAAGTAGTGCAAGACCTGGAGGTAAATTAATATTGTATAATGAAGGTGACGAAACTTTGCCTTAGAATAACTTTTTTAGATATTGCAGATGGCCACCATAATGATTGAACTTTTGTTGTTGTTTTAAAAAAATTCTAAGACATTTTTGTGAAGTTTTCATGTTAAAAATATTGTCTAGCTTTATTTTTTCAAAAACTTTTGTCTCAATATAATATATAACAAAGTAGGACAAAAATTTTCATGCTAAAGTGTGTTGAATTGACAAATAAAGTTTAACTTGCAAAGTAGCAACTTGAAAATTTTACTAAGGTATGCGTAACTTATTGTTAAACACGATTTTCTAAATTATGTTTAGCTTTACTTTTTGAGTTAATACAAAAACAAACTAAAATAATAAACTTTATATTGTGTTGCACACATTGCATACATGCATATGTATACATACAATGATACACATGCATAAGACTTTTCCACATTACCCAGGAGTTAGACTTTCTATGCGTACAATTAGTGGGATCTTTAATTTTACAATATTATGAGCTATTATCTGCTTGAATGCCACATTGAAAGTGATGTTAGTTAGGGTTAAATGCAAATGGCAGTCCATATTTGTTTGCGCAAAATCAGATTACATTTTCTTGCTCTTGGTAATGCGCCCTCAGAATTTTGCGCCCTGTGCATTTGCACATTTTGCACATATGGTTGGTCCGGCCCTGGCTGCACAATACCTATGTGTATTTGGACATGGTCATGCAGTTATGGATTGTTAAGCCTTTAGATATAGTCTTTTTGATTTGCCATGGAAAAAATTAAAAGAATCTACTAAGGTTGAATTTGTTTGAAGAAGAGATTTTCTGGCTTTAAAAAAAGGTACACCTAGCATGGCATTGTGAGTGCAACCGTTGTGTTTTAATAATTTTTTTTATATTTGTAATCAAGTTTTTATAAAATTGCCCCTTCTGGCTAAACGGGAGGGAATAGACCCCCTCCTAAACGATTTTTTTCTTGTCATAACTGAACCTACACGCTCTAGCTTTTTGTCACACCTTATGTGAATCACCCTGTATAAAAAAAAGTCGAGTTAGTTACAACACTTATAACTCAAGAACGGCTGAACTGATTTTAATGATATTTGCTTTGTTGAATTCGTCTCCGCCCCGAATAGCAGAACAACTATAAAAATATCGGAAAAATTCACTTTTTAGGGTGAAATGGGGTAAAAGTAAAAAAAACTCTTCCTGCGTTTGAAAGGTTATTCTTAGGAAATTTCTAAGGGATATTCTTTTTCAATTTTTTTATTTGTAGGGTCTAATGGGTTTAAATGAAAAAAGATTTAAGTACCCGATTTAAGAAATTCTTTTGGCATCCCTACGAAAATTGTTATAGGGGTATTCTTTTTCAAATTTTGTCATTGGTAGTGTGAAATAGGGTAAAAATACAAAATGTCCGATTTAATGTTCTTGTGGTTGAAAGGTTATTTTGAGTGGATGGCCTCAGGGATATTTTTGTTTCAAAAATCTGGTATTTATAGGGTAAAAGGGGGTAAAAACTAAAAGTAGTATCCGATTTCAAAAATTATGTTTGTGGTTGAAAGGTTATTTTGAAAAAATGCTACTTAGAGTGAAATGGAATAAAAATAAAACAGTGGTTTTCGATTAGGAACATCTTTTCTGTGTTGGGAAAGCAAGCAGTGAAATCCCCTTGCCCCCCCCCCCATTCAAAATAAATTTCTTACTTTTTTGGTTGAGTTATCCCACAATTAAAATAAAAAAAAAAATAAGTTGCATTTTTTTTCTCAACATTGTTTTTCTTACGACAAAATACTTTCATACTGCAAACTACATTTTTCAATATTTTTTTTTTAATATTTTCTATTTTTAATTGCGTTTCAAAGATTGGATCTTTTTGAATAAAGTAAGAATAATGGCGTGCAATGTGAAGAAGAAATTGTTTTAAAAATCTTGATACCATTTCATTGTAATTGATGTTTAGAATAAAAAGAAATGTACCTAGGTGGCTGACTTGTGGGACACCTGAAGTAGCTAAGAGAGGGTTACAAAAAGGTTGATCTGAAACGAAAACTGACGTAACGGTTTAATAGGTAAGTAAGAGGAAATCTACGAAGGTTATTAAATATTACAAATTCTATATACTGCTGAAATAAATCAGTCAAGTAGAAGACTTAGAACACTACTTAATTGGGCTTGTTGAATTATTATTGATTCAAAATAGCTTTTAATGGCCACAAAAATCTATTTTAACACAGACGGGCTATGAGAAATTTTGTCAAAGAACTTTCTCTTAGGCTTAGAAGGTAAAGGATACCAATTCAACAAGGTTAGTGGTTGTGGGCGTACATTTGAGAACGCCATGTTATCTAGGGAAGATAAGAGATTGGCAGTAAAAATTTAACATTGCATTCAAAATGCTTTCTAAGAGTTTGAGTATAGCTATCTATGTGAAAGCTTGGCAATTTGATGACAAAAATGATCAGATATTTAAAAGTTTGACAGGGAGACCATCAGGAGCAGGAATAACTTCGTCATGAAACTGATTTAAGTTATCTTCAATGAGAATTATAATAAGCAGAGTCAAAAACAATCTGAAGAATGTGGAAAAATGGTTGGCGCGATAGTATCAGGATCGTTTGATGTTTCATCCATTGGATTTCATTTTTTTATTTTGTGGTTGACAAATTGAAAAAATGTCTTATGATCCTTTTTAAAGTTGGTTTTCGTTTCTATTAGATATCGTTGGTAAAGAGAGTTGCTAAGCTCGGTAAAGTGAAGGAAAGTACTAAGGTAGTTATAGTCATATTATTATTTGATTGACAGTGGAGGAACATTATCGAAGTTGTCAATTTTGACACTTTCGTGACTGAACCACTAATTCCAAGCGCGGGTGACAGTTGGTCCCCGAACGCTCATAATTCTTGACAGACGGGCGGTCTGTTCAAACTGTACATGCAAAAGCACGGACGACAGTTGGTCTTCGATGCTGAAGTTACTCCTGGTGAGAATGGCTGCTTGCCCAACGTAAAACTGTAATTTATTGTTTTTTGTAAAAGATGGAACGCTAACCACTAGTCTTCATCTCCCAAATCTGCGCAAAAGCCCAACGACGCAGACGAAGAGTAACTTCGAGAAATAGGGAATAACTGCCTGCATCTCCTATCCTGAAAAATGTGTATAATTGAATTTTTCTTCCACTAATTTGTTGCTAGTTGCTAGTTTTTTTTTTTAAATAAAAGGGAAACATGCACGCGGGATAAAGTTGAGTTTCTTTTTGGTTTTTGAAAACTTTCTTTTAAAAATAGTTTAGAGGGTGAGAATAGGTGGCTGAATGCACCCATTAAATTGCCGCCCACTGGAAGTCGTACAAGTGGTCACCAAATTCAATGGTGACGGTGCACGAAGCTGGAGTGTAAAGTGCGAGCAGGAAGGGCTGCTGGGTTTCAACTACGTTGGCTCACTCACGCCAATATGCTGAGTGTTGCTGAATAATGACGTGACCGAAACTCACGTCACTGATTGGCCGAAAGCTTTGCGGCATTGGAAAAGAGAAGAGGTCGTCCAGGCAAGGTGAAAGCCTGGATGAACACTTCTTACCCGTATTGAGTACGACCCAGAGGTTCTTAGAAAAAAAGGCAAAGAAAAAAAAAGCAAGTTTCAAAAAGTTAAAAAGAGATTCAATTTTTTTTTTGGTTGCGATATCTTATATTTAGCAAGGAAGATAATTACTGACTTAAAAGTCGAGTGGCGAATTTTTGTGGAAATTCGGACTTAAAAGTCAATAAAATTGGTGGAAAGGAAGTCCAGATAAGTTGTCGTCAGGAAGGATATTAGCAGGAGTTATAAAAGCTAAGTGTAGTGTGTTCGTTCGCCAGAGTTATTTGTTTTACTCATTTTTAATTTTCCGTTTGGCTTTTGTTCCGAAGTTTTCCGATAAAGCGGAATTCGCGACCCGTTTTCCATTTTCCGTTTGTTCTTTCGGGACAAAGTGTTAACGGCCCATCTTATTAGTTAAAATCGAATTTCGTTGTTCTCTTTGTCTAAATGATCTTGGGTTTTAGCCCTACTTAGTTGCAAGGTTTCCCAAGCTATTTAATAAATACAATCAAACTTCTTTATAACGAACTTCTTTATAACTTAATTCTCTCTATAGCGAATTTCATTTTGTTCCCCTCGCAGTATTTAAAAACAAAATAATTTCTATATAACGAATTTTGTATAAAGCTTCTTTATAACGAAGCAATTTTGTGTTCCCTTGAAGGTTCGTTATAAAGAAGTTTGACTGTAATATCTAAATTCCCATCCGGAATCATAAATAACCTTTTTTATTTCAAGCACTTTCACCGTCGGTTTCGCTTCGGAGGTTTGTAGTTTCCTTATTCAAAAAAAATTACTCTCGCCCTTATTTTCTTTTCAGCTACGCCCCTGTGGCTAATTCTACTAATTCTTGATTAACTTCGTCAATCAATTTAATTAAGTTTTTATCACTTTAAAATTGTTAAAAAGTGAACCCACCCCTTTGCTGAGCATAGCCGTGGTGGCAGCACTTTTTGTTGCTGCCTGTTGCATTTTTTTTTAATTCGCTTCATCCCTTCGCCCGGCTGTTTTGACAGTTCGGTCTTTCGCCCTTAGGTAAACGTTTACCAAATCTAAATTGTTGTCCGTCGGTTCGGTGCGCGTCGTGTTTTCTTTTTATTTGTTACTAATTTTAAAAATTATAATAATATCGTTTTCGCGAACTAAAAGTGCAACATTTATTTTATTACATTATTCAATTCTTCATATAAAACCGATGTGGAAGGGAGAAACTTTCTATGATATTACATAATACATGATATCGCAAGTAAAACATCATAAAATCTTTGCAACGGCAATAGGAGTTGCGAAGTTGGACGAATGTATAGGTACATGAAATATAAAAAAAACCTATCTTCTGAACCGCTTTATACATTACGATGTCATTTTAGATGTAACGCACGAGAAATGTGACCTTGGTCACATGACACATCAGACTATACTCGTACCTATGCTAATCAGTATAACGTGCCATAATCTTTCCCTTCAGCAATTTGAGAGTTATTGAAAATTACACAGTGTTAACTAACCGAAACCTAACTGTTAATCTTATTCAATAGACCATATACTACAAAAGGGTAGGACTTAATTATTGTTGTCTCATGCATACAGGGTGTTTCCAACTCAAAGGTCAATTATACTCTAGTTTATGATTCTCCCTAGGAAACAATCATATGGGAGGACATTAATTTCCCTCCAATTATGCGGGTGGGGTGATATTCTAGGACATTGACTTAAAATGCATTTAATTTTAATTCTATCATATACAAAAATCTTACGGTGTCAAATCGCATGATCTTGGAGACCAATTGACGTCACCAAAACGTGAAATTACGCGACCAGGAAACTTCTCACGCAATAAAGCCATTATTGGTTGTGTTGTGTGGCTTGTTGCCCCGTCTTGTTGAAACCACTTATCTTCAATCGTAGCCCAAAAAAAAAAAGGACGGTTATCTTTCGACCATATCGCTCCGAATTGACTGTTACCGTAAATTCGGATGATCAGCACCACTTGCACTTGCAGCAGCAATATTTTCGACTGAGTGTGCATTAAGATGATGCACAGGCCTTACGACATCAGTAAGACTTCCACTCTCTTCAAATTTCTTCACAATTTTACCGATTGCTTGCGTAGTCGTACTATACTTTTGTATAGTAAGTAACAAATATTTTAACACGTTGGTCGAATATCAAGCGATCCATTATCGTAAATAGCAAAGATTTAACTAATATGATCACACTTCAAATGACAGCTGAGTCTGATAGTTGTCAAATGCCAGCGTTACCAACTTGAAACCACGAAATGAATTACCCGCTACAATAGCTTGTTTATTGCCAGAAATCTATTTTTTATATTGTATTATTAAAACAATTTATTTAAATGAACTGTTTTTGAAATAAAATCTTTCAAAAAGTAATTTTCAAGGAAATTTATGTAGTTTTTAAAATGTTCAATTAATTCAAAAACTGGAAGAACTAAATCAAACAACATCGACTTAGAGTGATTTATCTATCCGCGCTGATGATGTGCAGCTACTGATCCTGATATTTCAAGGTGAAGAATGAGGTCGTTGTATTAATGAATGAGGACATTGTTTTCATTTCACGTTGGTCTAGATAGATAGATAAAATTCTTTATTTTTTCGATTTTATATTGATACAATTTTAAACTTAAGAATACGGACATGGCAATATGCCGTCTGCCGGATATGACATTCCATGAGTAAGTAAATATAAAAATTAAAAAAAGAATATTAAAAAAAAGAATTAAAAATAAAAACGAAAAGTGATGCTATGAATATTTATAGTTTTAGCTAAGATTTAATAAATAAATAAATGGGAGAGCGATAATATGTACTGAAGTTTTTGCAATTTTAATGATTTGCCACATAAAAAGTAATAATTTGAAGAAATATTTAGAGAATACAAATTTTCAAAAACTATTCCGGTAATTCATAGAGTGTTTGCAAAATTTGTATAGATTAGACCAACCACAACCACCGTTTAATATCTCAAACAAGCTATTGCGTGAAAAAGAACTTTCTTGGAAATACAAGCGCCGTATATCTTGCAGTAAAGGGCAAACAGTAATGAAGTGGTAAACATCTTCACATCCTCTTCTGTTACACAATTCACAATTCTGCCGAAGATCAGTTCCTTGTGGGATGTAATTCAGATTTAGGATTTCTACTCTTGCTCTGAAAATAGTACTTAACGTTGAAATAGCTATCCTGAGTTACAATTTGATGGTTAAGGTTCCTGTAGAATAACCTTGAAGTCGACGATGAAGGTCTGGTTAGGTGCTGGTCAAAAATCCTTTCATCTGTCTTAGCAATAATTGATGCGAATATATTGTGCCATTCGAAAACATTTGTCTCTGTTAAGGACAGAGAAAGGTCATTGGATAAGGCCAACTGATTCCACTCTCTAAAAGGGTACTGATTCAATTGCAGTTGTCTCATCAGAATTTTTTTATGAAGACTGGTATTACTTCTCCTCATCACTTTTGTTAGATAGTCTGCATGAGCTTTTAGATTATTGATGTAGATGGGTGGTAAGCCAGATTCCACGTGTATAGCATAGGTTGGTGCTGAGTTCGGCAATCGAAATAATCGTTTGAAGAAAAATCTTTGAACAGCTTCAAATTCTTCGAAGGGTGTAACACCAAAGGCTTGAACTCCATAGCACATGCAAGTGTTAACTGGCACCCTAAACACTTGATATTTTGTCGAATGGTCAATGTTTTGGTTAGCAAAGAACCTTTTCCACATTATATTTAGCGCCAGCTTAGCTTCAGTGCTTTTATCCTTTGCATGCTTGCCAAAGTTCAAGTTCGATGTTAACAAAACTCCAAGGTACTTGAATTCACGTACTATGTCAATAATTTCATTATTGAGACGCCAAGATTCTTCAGGTAGCCTCACCCTTCTATTTCGACTCTCAAAAATCATAATTTTGTTTTTTTGGACATTGCTGTGCAGATCCCAAGTCTTACAATGATCATCCAGACGATTAATTTGGAGTTGCAGAGTAAAGGGGTTGTCAGCTATTAATACCAAGTCATCAACGTAGAGAAGAACTTTAATGAGAGTTCCAGCGAACATTACACCTCCAGGAAGCATTTCAGAGATGTAATCGATAAATAGCGCGAACAAAAGAGGGCTTAGAATACATCCCTGAGGGACACCTGCTGACGTCTCAAACCACTCTGACAACTTCGAACCATCCCAAACTGCTGCACTAGATGACGACAAGAAATTCTTATAAAGCATCAGAAACTTCGGAGAGACTCCAAGTTATTGCTATTTTTGAAAAATTCAACTGGGATACCATCAATACCTGCGGCTTTGTTGTTTTTCATTCCCAAAAGAGGTCTGAAAAAAACATCTTTGGTAACACCCTGTCAAATCTACAGCTCCTCCCATCTATCGCAAAATCCTGTGCAGTGCTAGAAACCTAGGAGTAGTTATCAATCGTACCCTGACTAACTGGGAACCATCTAATTGAGCAATCATGTAAAAGCGCTGTAAAGAATAACTTTTTATATTTTTGGATTTATTCAAACATTTTCTAAGCATAATGTTTTGAATATTGTAGTGTAATTTGTAATTGATTTTAAGTCGTAAACACCCTGTACATATGCGTTATGTAGGTATATTGGTATAGGTAACTGTGGCACAATCCCTCGTGTCAACTGCGTAAAGGAATCATCCTATATTATTTGAAGGTGTCACGCTTGTTTATGCAGAAAATTATACCGTGATATGAGGTTGCTGGTAATAGATCCAATGGGAATCAAATAAATCAACATAATAAGGAAATAATAACAATTCAACTAATCCTTGGAGTGTTCCGCTTCACCACCGTTTCGTATTAAATTTCATGCAAGAATGAAAATACATTTGGGAGCGGTGCGATAATGTGTTTGTTTAAGAATTTAATTATAACCATGGGCAAAGTTCAAGCAGATGCTTCCCAATCCCACATCCAAAACTAAAATGTTTAAATGTTTACACTGTGGATTTAGATTGTTTTGATTGGATTAAGTTTAATAATAGTAAAATAATTATTATGGGATTTAAGTTTAGAAACAGTTAAATCAGCTTTTAGTTATACACGATGTGTGAAGTTTATCCTTGTTTTGATTTAAACTGTGATAGTTGACTTTTACGAAACTACTCATAATTTTATGACGATTAGGCAAACAATGTTAAGATATTGCACCCATAAAGTTAAAGGTATAGCAAGGATTTTGTAACAAAGATTGTATTTAGATAAGATTAAAGTTGTTCAGTCGCAATCAACGCACGCTTTGGATGTGACGTTTTGCTTGGACTTGAGCTAGCTCAATGGTAATCTTTCGCCCTTAAACAAATAGAAATGCAAATGCGGAAGCAAAGCAGATGTTCTCCTTTCTCTGATGTCCTCTTTTGTAGTTTTTTGTGAAGCCCCAAGCTCAGATACCATCGAGAATTTACCTACATAATACACACACATCTCATACTTGGAGGCGCCCACGATATTATGCACACAACAAGAACAACTATAATGAAGCGACCGAAATTGCCTACGAAATTATATGGATGGTGATTTTCGATTTATTGGATTCACACCTAATTATCACCGCTGAAACCAGAAAGGACAAAGAAAATGTCGTATAAAATTTGGATTTACTTCCACATTGATTTGATTACTTAAGGCACCGAGTGGCGAGAAACAAGCTGCTCTGCTGGAGCTGGGTGCGTTGCGTATTACAGGGTCATTCATTTTGAGGTTTCAAGTTGGTAGCGCTGGCATTTGACACCTGTCAAACTTAGCTGTCATTTGGAAGTGTGGATGGATCAATTAACAATCGAACAACGCGTTAATATTATTAAAAATTACCATAAGAAAGTAGTGATTCAAACCTAGCCATTTTTCGAGCATTACGCGATGATTATGGTTGTCATAATCAACCGACTGCGAGAACAATCGGTAAAATTGTGAAGAAATTTGAAAGAGTGGAAGCGTTATGGTGTCGTAACTCCTGTGCGTAAGACCTGTGCATCATCAATTCGTCGATTGATAACCGATTTTTTTTGGCCGGCGATTGAAGATCATGGTTCCAACAAGATGGGGCAGCAAGCCACACAACACGACCAATTATGGCTTTATTACGGAATAAGTTTCATGGTCGCGTAATTTCACGTTTTGGCGACGTCAATTGGCCACCAAGATCATGCGATTTGAGATCGTTAGATTCTTTCTGTGGAGTTACGCAAAAAACGCGAATAATCCCCAAACTCTAGACAAATTACTCAAGTTATGGCCGAGATACCGAGGTGGCCATTTGAATGAAATTGCTTCTCACACTTAATGGTGTAGTGAAGCATTACAATTTCTTCCCCTCCCCTTAGCTACGCACTAGTTTTCATACCTAAATTCCCTGTCTCCATACCAAAATTCCTTAACTATCCGAAAAGTACCCATTGTACTCTAAAAACCTACCTTCCTATACATAACCCCTACCTAAAGCTACGCACCTGCTCCTGAGAATAAAATCAGAATACTAAATTGACCGGCAGCATGAATGGATGAATAATAATTGGGGGTGATTGCACTGCGACCTATAGGTCTATTGTGCCCCCATCCGGAGCTAGATGATCTTGCTCATTTTATAGCTCTTCCTCCAGCTTAACACCTCTAATGAATTTAAGTATCTGGCGAACTTTCAGAGAGGGAAATTCGCCCTCTTCTACCTGGTAATGTCCCAGGTGTTTTTTCCTCTGATGCATGAGAGCATCACATCTACCTAGAATGTGGTCCGGTGTTTCCTCATGAGTGAGTACTGCAGAATCTGCAGGTGGGGCTGCTTTCTAGACCAATGACATTTAGGTGTCTTCTGAGTCTGCAGTGGCCACTGAGGAGACCCGTGATTATTCTGAGGTTGTTTCTACTTAAGCTGATGCAGTTCTTGAAACGTTCTTGGTTATAGTTCCCAAGTAACAGTTTTGCCTGCCTAAGCTTAGGAAGTTCCTTCCAATTTTTGGATCTTTCGACGTCCTCCTCTTTTTTGATTTTGTTTTTAATCACATTTTCTCCTATTCCGCAATAGGGCTCAGGTCCCAGATAGCCAAGCCAAGCCGCACTCAAAGCACTAAGCTCGTACGCCATCAGCTCAAAGATAGTGTGGGAATGTGTGCACAGGCTAAACGAACTTGGCAAATACAACAATGTCTCATTCTATTGGGTACCTGGCCATATCGGGGTCCAGGGCAATGAGGAGGCAGACTCCCTAGACCGGCAGCATGCTCCCATAGCATGTGCACTCCACCCATTACGATCGACAACTGATTAGCAAGATAACAAATAGCCTAATCAATGTAGACATAGAAAGTCACCACACTGACCACCTACATACAACAACTAAGTGTGGTAGGTTTGATAAGAAAATAGACGAAAAGGAGAAAGAACTCCACTGAAGACAGCATCTGGACGACGATCAAGAACCTCGATGGTGAATTTCTGCTCTTGAAAAGTAACAAGATCCCTTAACCCTTTTGCCACTCACCTTCCCGCGATCAACAGCCTGAATGGTGAAAATTCTCCTGCCGATATGGAGCAAGATTTATTACCCTCTTACCACTGCCCTTACATAGGCCATGGAGGTAATAGTGATTCAGCACAGAAGGTGATGTTCCAGAACTCCGACGGTGAGCTTTACAAATTAATCCAATGCAAACCTCTTTCCGCACGCCTGTTATATTTACCATGGCAAAGAACACCATACCTGTCCCTTTGTTCTTGATATATGCAAACAGTATTGCATGCAGGCCTACAGATGATGACGTCGTAAATAACAAATTACAACATTGAATTTTACATTTCATCGTCTTACGGCTCACATTCGGTTTGGCCGTCGAATAGGATAAGAGACGGTCATACAATCGACAAAGTCATAGTGTATCAGAAGCTATCATACCAGTCGGTCACGATATAAGATCAGCCAGCACGACTCAAGACTTCCCCCCACCAGTGGTAAGGGGTCTTTCAACAAAACAGTGGACCAGGAAACTTACCGGATTTGTCCGCGATATTTACCAGTAGTAACTGAGATATTTACCAGTAGTAACTGAGATCTTACCGGATTTGTCCGCGATATTTACCAGTAGTAACCGAGATATTTACTCAGTAGTAACTGCGATATTACCAGCATCGCCTGCGATATTCGCCGGTAGTAATTCAAGCAGAAACTGACAGTATACCAGGAGTACGGACCCCCGTATAACTCACCAAGACCCAAGGGCGTGACCAGAACCCGAGCCAGGAGTATAGAACCAACATTGAAATATATTTAAGTATTTAAGTTATTAAAGTTATATGTTAAGCGATTTTGGATTTTAATTAAAAGGAAATAAAGACTTAACTCTAAAGTTTGTACTACTTTGGAACGAACCCAGGCAAACCGACGAGCGAAACCTCAGTCTCAGACAAATGGTACATCACAATGACAAAGTCCAAACTTTATAATGAAATAAAATTTTCATCAAAAATGTATCGCTGTGTGTGTTTTATTTAGCTTTACTTTCGAAACCGAAAAATGAATGACACTACATATGTACATATCGGTGTGAAGTTTCTAAATCGTGTTTGCCTTTTTGCCACAAATTGAAATTCGCCTCTTGTTTTGCCGTAAAATTGTGTTAAGGCTAGGGATCTAAATATAAAACTTAAACCACGCACTAATTTCGATTAGGCTAGGGATTATTCCCAATTCAATTGGGGCTAGGATTAGAGAAATTATCCTACCATTTCACCAAATTGTATCTAACTATATGACTAGGGATATGGCTAGGATGTTATCCCAATCTTCGCTTACTCTGTGTCTGCCTTAACTTAGGTCAAGACTTAAGGATTCAATCCCAAACTCCGTACCATATGCTTTGTTATGGGTCATTTATTTAAGTCTATACTACAAAATGAAAGGTAATGAAATTTCCTAAAAAAAAAATAGTTTTTATTCATATTTTCCCTAGAAGTAATACTATAAGGTGGCAGTTATAGCTTTCATTGAAAACCATCATTGAAATTTTAATGACTTATTGTAATTGTTTTGATGCAAAAATAAACAATTTATATTTTATATTTCATATTTATTTTTGTTCATGATAAGCTTACACTGTAAGATATAATATCTTATTTGTAGTGAAACTTTATAAATGTACAATAGCTACTTATAATTAACATATTATTCTGTTTGATAAGTTTACATTTGAAAGAAAAAAGAAAATAAATTATAAAATCATTATTTATGCAGTACTGAAATGAAGTTTAAGTTGCATTTTTATTTCTGGTATACGAGTTGACGAAAAACTGTCGTTCAGAGGTTAGACACTTAAACCGAGGTATAACTTAAAGACGGCATCAGTTTGAATTAAGATATGTTATTTCTTTATAAAGATCAGCAGGTTGATGGGTTAAAAGTATATCCTAAAATAAGTTTAAACTTCGAAAACATAAAAGGCTTTCTAATGACATTCCCTAAAGGAGAGTTGTATGCTGTGAAACTCGGTCAACACCCCTCAGCCCGTAAACTTAACGTACCGCACTATTAAATGCAAAGCTAAGTTTTCTTTTGCTTTCGTGGTCAAGATTAAAGAAAATTTCACAACCTTAGGTAATAAAAGGTAAACCAAGCGTTTTCACAAGTTGTGTTCGTATTTTAACTGGTGTAAAGTACTGTGTAGGCCAAAGCGTGCGGAGAAAACCATACGTCTTGCCAATGATATAGTTTACGTGATTTTTCCAAGTTAGGCTTCTGTTGAAAACAACACCTAGATTTTTTGCAGTTTCAACGTAAATGGGGAAAATAAGATAAGTCCAATTTACATTTTGAAATAACAACACATTTTGATTTCTTCGGGTTGAGCATTAAACCATTTGTGTCCGACCAACACTTAATTCCTTCTAGATCTTCATTAATACAAGCTACAGTGTGTTGAATAAGCCCTAGTGGACAACTAATGTACAATTGAGCATCGTCAACGTACAAAAGAATTGAACAATTTTTTACTACTGTAGGAAGTTCATTTACATAGATAGAAAAAAGTAAAGGACCAAGAATAGACCCCTAAGGTACTCCAATAGGGTTCAATAAGTAATCCGAAAGGACTTTTTTTAGTTCAACTGCTTGTAATTTATTGGTTAAGTATGAATGCATCAGTCGAACTGCGCTGGGAGAAAAATTATACAAATGTAAAAGTTGTTTGCAGAGTACAGAATGGTTTACCATGTCGAATGCCTTAGAAAAGTTCAGAAGTATTAAAAACGATATATTTTCGATGTCGATAGCTTTCCAGATATCTTCTGTAAGTTTTATAAATGTCGGATGCATTTCATCTAGCCCCACTGCGTTTGACTTAGCAGTAGAGAGGACACCTTCAACCACATCTTCGGAAGATATTTCAGACAATTTAAGCGGACGTAAATTTGTGGGCCCTCTATCATAATCGGTTGACTCATTTATATCTAAATCTTCACTCAAATTATATGGTGACTTACCAATGCCGGTTTGCTTGAGGATTTGCCATATTTGTTTGCTGCTTTGAGAGCTATTGAAACGGTTAGCATATAAAGCGACCTTTGCCCTACGAATTTTTGTGAAAAAAAAATTGATTCGGGTCCAAACTTCGCCATAAAATGACGTTTAGTTTTTCAATAGTCATTTGTAAGGTAGTGTCCAATCATTGAAGCACTAAAAGGAATTTTATGTAGACGGTTGGGCTAAAACGAAAATATTTGTTAGCAAGAATTAATAATTAAGTCACCTCAAAACCGAACATAATAATTTTCAATGAAGAATTTCAATGAAAGCTATAATTGGCGCCTAAGCTACAGATATTACGAGTATTCCTTGCTAAAATTAAAGGATGCCTCAAAGTTTGTCTACTGCGGGCGCATAAATATTTCTTTTATATTGAAAATACTTTGTATACCAACCTATGTTTAAAGAGTTTTGAAAAGCAGAATATTTCTTAGTTTAATTTTTAAAAAATCCTTCAAAGCTCTGCAAATAAACAATTAGCAAGAGCTTTGGTGTATATAGCTTGTGGAGAAGCAGGGCCTAGGGAAAAGCAATTCTTAACCATTTCTGAATTAATAGAGGGGGCCAACACTTTTTACCGAATCCGAACGGAGCTATAAAGTGAAAAGCTGTTTTTTAGTGTTTTTTTCAATTCCCCACAAGAGGCAGTATTTTTGTTTTCAGTTGACGTATCAGTATATGGATTCGATCGCAAGACTCTTAGGCTGAAAATACTATGCACTAACCCTTATGGCACAAGAGCTTTGCAAGTAGAATTTGCTAAAATGAAAAAATCAAAAAAATATAATTACAATTTTCATTGCCAAGTAAATTTGCTTATCGACACTTCATCTGGCCATTAAAATTCTTAAAACTTTAGTTATTAGTTAGACTAAGTATTCAGATATTGTGAAATACGTAAGTGAATAAGATCCAAGTTGCTTAAGTAGATATTTAGAACTTTAATCAGACATTGTGAAACAAACCCTCAGTGGGCTTAAAGTCTTTCTTGATATTTAATTAAGTAGATATATATTATAATAGACGACGACGTTTCGTACGTGGAAAATTGCTTCTTCAATCTTCAGGTCTATTTAAAATACTAAAAAATTTTAAAAAAGACTAAAATAGATTTTTGATCTTGTTCAACATTCCTATTTTTATTTGAAACTAGCTGTTACCCGCCCGCTTCGCTGGGCTTAAATTTAACTTTAGCAATACTTACTTTGTCTTGTGTGATTTGAAAATTTGGTTTTAAAATTTTTTAGTCAATTGCGTTTTGATACAATTTCTTTTCCATCCAATTCATTTCAGCCTTCTTGTGACAGAAATTCACAGTTCAGCAAAATGTCATTCTGAGACTAAAAGAAGAAATCAAATAAAGTGCCGAGCTTGTCATTCACATTAGATAGTAGAATTTAATCGTTGTAAAGGATGGGACCTATATGCACAACTCACAAGCTGAAATTTCAAGGAAGAATTCGAAGAAAAACCACGAAGCAAAAGTAGTCCATTCCATTAATAAATTCAGATTTCAATTTAAAAATTGATTTTTTTGCGTGGCGAAGGGAATACGATTCGATGTCAATATTTCAAAAAATCTTTATCCCTTGATGCATTTTAGAAGAGAAAAATGAGCTTGATGAAGTAACCGATTCATTTGAAACCGCTTCCCTTTATTATGAACTATTAATTCTCACATATTTTGGACACAACGCTTTGGAAACTGACTGCTGTTAATTATGTTGGTGTTAGTATATGAAATGGTAAAAATGGCCAAAATTGGAATTTTGACAGACCCAAATAAAAATATATTGATTTATTTTACCAATGGAAACTGAATTCTTAATCCATCATTTATAATTTTTGAATTAAATTTGTTTTTAAAGACGGTGTTCACATATTGGACTCACTCCGCGCGACTCATATTGACATTTCTTTGTTTTATCTCACTCCAACTCATGATGAGAAAGAGAGAGTCTAGTGAGGCAGGATTTTTTCAAAAAAATCAAAAATCCTACCTCACTTTCTAATATAGTTGTGTAGAGTGAGATAAAAGAAAGACATGTCAAAATGAGTCGCGCGGAGTGAGTCTAATGTGAACACCGTCAAAGAGAACAATTCAAACAATAAACTGACAGGCAAATCAAAAATTGACATTTTGAAAACTCAAATTTGAGGTAATTTACTTTTTCCGGTGTCACAACACTGTGTCATGTACATACGTTTTTTTTTTTCCATTAAATTAACAAAATCAAAACTCAAAAATGAGATTTCAGATACATATGTATTTTGCTCCGTCAGAAAAAGATTAATTAAATAATTTTAATTTCTTCAGTATTTTGACAGCAAAACTGAGAAATTTTATTGAGGAATCCTGTTCCACTTTTAATTGAAATTTCTGAGATCTCAGTACCTATAGCGTGCTTTGCTTTTCCGTCCAACAGATGGTCCTGTTTTTAAAACCGTTAGAAAAACGCGCAAGTATATGATAGCAACGTTGCGATTAGTCAAAATTCTATCAGACAAATTTGTCAGTTTTATTGTCAAAAAATTGGGCGGGAATTTTTCAAATTTAAATTGCGATTATCGAAATACTAGAGGGTTGAGGTAAGCTGGAGGGTTAGTCGCCATGAGTCGGTGGTCGAAAGCGCACCGCTCGTTTGTGCTGGAGCAATATTTGAAGGATCAATTACCCCGCTCGCTGAAATGGCTGAAATGGCACACCAAATTGTCGTTTTTAAACAATGTAAACGTTTTTGATGGCGTTCTCTAGGGTTGTTGGGGCACCAGTATCGCATATTTTGTTTGTTAACTTATCCATCAATATGGAAATGTGCTTCGTCACTGAATAAATTGTTTCCAAGCGTAAGTGCTGCCCGAAAACGTTCCAGCATTGATCTTCTTTAATAATTCATGAACATTTTATTTTGGCCATAGAATTCAGTAATTAGCAATTGCATTTTGTTCTTATTTTCTAAAACATAACGGAGTTAAATTTCCGGGTGATTTCTTTAAGCATAATGCAAAAATTACATAATGATCCAGCGCAGTTTTAGCATGTACATAGATAGATATAAATTTTATTTCTTTTTTTTTTTTTATCTGTTTTTTTTTTGCCTACTTCGTATAGAAAAGTATAGATATGTGTACGTTATTTGAGCCTTTTGACAGCCAAGACTAGCAGTGTATGTAATAAATTTCAAAATAAACAAAATGGGTGCGTTCAACGCATTACGTTTTACATCTGAATTTTCAGATTTCTGAATTTTTGAAGCTTCTGATTGGCCAGCTGCCATAAAAAGTTAGATGACTTTTAGTGACTTTTAGTTACGTTTGCTTACGTTTCATCTGAATTTTCAGCCAAAAATTCTTATCTGAAAATTCAGAATAAAGTAATAGTGGTGGGGGAAATGTTGAAGTACTATACATAGAAGCTGAACTTTATAATTTTCGCTATGGTTAGTGGTCGATTTATGATGATAAATTTTTATCACGAACAAATTAATACTTTTTTACATAAAAGAACTTATTGTTTATTGATAAGTGAGTTTTTTAATCAAAAGATTAACTATTCTTAGAAAAATGTTCCCAGAATTCTATATCGCAATATTGTGGAATTATTTTTTTATTAAATTTCACATCGTGTTGCTGTAATTTGTTGCTGATTTAGTTAAATAAATCACCACCAGAACTACAGACGCTTAATTTTTAATTTAAGAATATAATTAAAGTTCTATTTTATTTTGTTTTAATGTGAACCCTTTAGGTAAATGCTAGCATTTGACACAACAACTTTAAACTGAAAATTCAGATTTTTTGTGCGTGCAACAGCATAAATTCAGATCTGAATTTTCAGATTTTGTGATTGAACGTGCCCAATATCGGTACATAAAAGAGAGAAACTCACCCTTCACGGTCCAGAGATTGTGCTAAATTTCCTTATTCCGTTGTCTCTCGGGGAAGCTGAAAAACAGTTATTTGGAATACACCGCAACCACTTGCCAGACTTGTTATTGACACTCCAAACACAATTTTTATCAACACAAATACCTTTCCTTTCTAATCTTTTTCTCTTTCAGAACTTTAAACTCGCATCCTCAAACTACACTTGTCTTGATTTAACAAAAAGGAATTAATTTTGGTTTTGGCTCTGGATAGATTTAAAGAGAAAGCTAATTTTTCTTCTCTTTTTTTCTTTCTTTCGTTTTTTTTTCTTTTTAATTCATCCGCGGACAAAACACTGTCTGACACTATTGCTCTTTCCCGACCATTGAGCTCAGATTCACCTTCTTATTGAGCTTATTGCTGCTTCGGGGCTCCTGGGGGTCAATATCACCCGCACTTACCGCACACTCACGCCTTCCTCTTACCACGCTCACCGACTGTACGAACCGCTCGCTCAATGCACCTTGCACAACGACGAGATTTGAAGGGAGATCAATGTCTCGATGTTGATGTCTCGAGGCCACAAGATGGACTGGCCCACAGATTAGCCACATGAAGATCAGAATCCCCGGCAGCCATTTTAATTTGCCTACCAGCTTGAACTGGCAGTTATCAGATAAAAAATGAGAATGTGTGTATAAAAATCTCACACATAGACAGTAGGGATCTTCACACACCTGGTTAAATTGTTTTTGCAATTCACATCTATTCATCGACGCGGGAAGAAATTACAAATACAACAATGTAAACAAATGGGTTTTGGAGGGTGAAACGTACGAAACATTTTCATCTTCATATGGCTAATCTGTGGACTGGCCTATATTTTATCAAAGCGTTCGCAAGTGCAACGAGCAGGTTTTTTGGATTGCGGCCGTGGTGAGTTAGTTAGTTGAGAAACTGTTCTTCAGAGTTCAGGGAAATGACGATTCTCTCTATTTATAGGAGATGTGATATGTGAATAGATAGCTCCAATGAGTTATGGGCACGTGGATAAGAAGTTTCGGATGTTATCTCCCTTTTTCCTCCCTCTCTCTTGAGATGGGGATCAATAAAGGTTATTGTTATCCGCCCGGGGTAATATTGGCAATAGAAACTATGGGACATGGATAAATTAGAGGGCTTGATTCGAGCATGGAAAAGACGGGATGAAATTACCTAGAATACGTGGCCTCAGCATATAAGAATAACTCCGAAATTATCTAGACAAGTAAAGCCTTGCATAAGCTTTAAGGCTTTCGGGATTGAATCGCTTGATTCCTATTTTCTTCATCTTGGCTGTGAAACACGAGGTTAGGGGATAAGCTCTATGTCAATCAATGAATTTTTGTAATTTTCTTTCACCTGGATGATAATCCGAACGGAATGGTAACCACAAGAAGAATGAACGACTTAGTAGAGACGAAAGCCTGATTGGACTTGAGGGCAGACAAATGGGCATACTACTTCCGTCGAAGGAGCTGATTTCGAAATTGAGTTGGTCGGTTTTTCTTTCTCTTTTGTAGATCACAGGGTGATCAAATTGTGTGCACCCAATTTGTATGGAAATCCACACGACATCCATAACACAATTTGCCCATATTTCGAATAATTTCATTTCGAACTTGAGACAAATGTTCTGGCGTTGTTGCATACGTTGATGGTCCAGGAATAGGTCTATTGACCATTGTGTCTTTTTGCCTGAATCTTTGTACCCACGACCAGATAAAGTTGCGTACTCGGCCCATCATTAAGTGACCAGTGACTCATGGCGACTAACAATTCCGCAAATCCTGCGCTTTGAATGATACCACTCCTACTTACCTCAACCCGCTAGTATTTCGATAGTCGCAACTTAAATTACGAAATTCCTGCTCAATTTTTTGACAATAAAACTGAGAAATTTTGTCTGACAAATATAGTTCCTGTATTGCTTAGACTTATATCAGTAGGTATAGAGGGTGTTGTTTTATGCCCAACATTTCCCGCTGTTTTTTTTTTCTAAAAAAAAGTATATAATTTGAACAACTTTTTCAAGACTTACAAATTTAAATGAAAAATAATAAAGTTATATAGCTATTTAAGTAATATCTATTGAGAAAGACAATAAAACAGATCCAAACCAATAAAAAAATCAATTTTATTTTTTAAAAAAATTTTAAGGATTATTTAAATAGACCGCAACCACTAACGAAACGTCGTCTATTTTAATATACCTAATTACAAATCAAGAAAAATCTAAAACCCACTAAAGATAGCAATATGTATTTCTATTTTAAAAAAGGTCACGATAAAGGTATAATTGTCAAAACTTAGATTTTCAAGTCATCATAAAATTATATCCCCTAGACTAACACGATTGAATCTTCGAGTACATAAAATTGTGATTGCGTTGTGTTGAACGTTCTTTATTATAAACTCTATCTATAACAAGGTATATCCCGTACCTTTTAAAATTGATGAAGGTACCTAACCCATAGATACACATTCCTTAGGGAGCTATCGTGAAGCTTCATACTCAATTGTAAGTGCATCATCGGATTTCGTGCTCTGTGTAATAATCTCACTGCAAGATTATGTGAACATTATACGTTGCAGTGTGATGCACGAAACCGAGTTCAAGTCTTACAAAATTGAACACCATGTTTCACCTTTCCACATCCACTTACCAGAACCTTTGCGTTTCTTCGATTATTTAAAAAATAAAAAAATTGCGGTTGCATGTTTGGTATTTCAGATAATCGTTAAGGGGGAGTCCTTTATTGTAAGCTCTGAAAATGGAGTTAATGTAAATTTGATTTTAAATGAATTTTAATGACTTTTTTTCGTAAAAATAACAAACAAAAAAAAAGGAAAATGGTTTTGTAAGATTATAGATAAAAGTTTTAAGTTGATGTGTATTGAATCTCATTGTTTCTTCAAGATTCCTTAACATGCTCCATAGTTTAAACTTTCGATGAGTTCGAATCAGCAAGCTGAATCAAGGTTGGTATTTTTGACAGCTGTCACTTGATTTATGCTCAGTTTGGTTTGCAATTTCATAATAAATAGATTTACTGCTGAACAACGTTTGCAAATCGTGCAAATTTATTACCAAAATAATGGCTCAGTTCGCGCGCTGCGTCCAATATTAGGACATAATCGCAAAATCGAATAAATTCGAGCAACCATGAATCGGTTTCACTCCACGTTTACTCTGGTGGATAATGGGCATCCTCAGAGACGCCGTACAGTACGCACCGAAGACGCTATTGCTGCTGTGGAGCAGAGTATCGACGAAGACCCGAATGAGTCCATCCGCCATCGCGCGCAACAGTTGGAGCTGTTGAAAATTGGGCCTCTCAGCTGGAATATACTCGAGCCAGCTGCGGCGGCCACTTGAACGAAATCATTTTCAAAACATAATGGCAAACCCTTATCTTTTTTATAATAAAGCTAAATTCTTGTCCACAACATTAATTATATGCGTTTTATTTCTTCTTGAAAACACACGTTTTAAAAAAAGCACCCTTCATATGAATGGATAAAAACATAAAGGTTCCTATTTTTTCTTTCAATTCACTGAAAGGAGAAAATAGAATTGATTGCAAAGAACTGAATGTGCTTACTCAGTTCCAACCCATGACTATATACCCAAGCCCTCTAATTGAAAATACCTTAATTCTTAAAATATTTGCTAGTACAAATTAGTGATGCAACTGCAAAGGATTCATTTTTATGACATGCAATTTAAAAATCAAATATATTCTTGTACATGCCTTCATACATGGAAAAATTGTTCTCACAAAGATTTGAAGTACCTGTTTCCGAATCCTAAGTACTTTCCTTAACTGAGAAACATCCCATGTTTTATTGTTGTAATTAACATTTCATAAATAACGACACACACTCCGATGAGACTTAAATTTTTTGCATACAAGGCATTTTAACTTCAGTCTTAAAAATACCATACCACTGACAACACAAATTTACTGCCTATTAAAATTGATACAACATGCTACCTCGAAGACAAAACCATTTACACACTATGATCTATAAAAAGTTTCACTATTTACCGGAAATCGAACCAGTTGACCCAATAGCCTTTGATAGTAATTACCGTGATCTAACACCAGAAATTGTCAATCCAGTCATCGAACGGGAAATTGTGTTAATCAGGATTAAATATCTTGCCAAAGAAGAAATTTTCGTAGACGAACATCTAAGTGAAAATCCCATTGCATTGTCAACCAATTCCGAGGAATGTTCTCATAGGCAAATTATAGACTTGATAAATGAAGCTGAATTCAAACTACGACATCAGTTCCTGACCATGAAGCTGGAGGCAAATATTTCGCTACTTCAAAGTCTAAGATATTTCATTGAAGGGGCTGAAGGAAGATTAAGAGACAGAGGACGAAGTGAAGCAGATTTGACAAAGCTTCGTAATTTGATGGGAATTGATAGTGTCAGGATTGAAAATCTGGAAGGAATCATCGAACTGCTTTCAAAAAGAAATGTCAAATCTCCAGAAAAATGAAAAAAACAAAAATATCGTTACTACTTTAATGATGCTTAATTTATATTACATTCTTATTCCTGTGAAATATTTAATATGTTGGTACTATGTTTTTTATTAATAAAATAAGCCATACAAATTAACTTGGATATTTTTGTGCGTGATTCCCTAAAGAGCGGGGAAATTCAAATTTGTATTTGAGCTAATCTACAACGGATTGCTGCCATACAAGAATTTTTTTTTTAATGTTCGCGAAAACGGCTTTAACGATTTTAATTTAACTTCGTACTTTGCGTTTCATATTTTTGGCAAACAAATTTACATAACTGAAATAGATAGTCTTCTTTAGATTCCTACATGTTATGAAACAGACAAAGCGAACCCATTTACATATGATTTTTGTTTCATTCGTGAGACCTTCTGGCATCTTTACGTTAAATCACGGACGAATCCTATAGAAATCGCAACCGAAGCTAATAAAATCACGGACAAATGCAGTAACAATCGCAGACGAAGCTGGTAAAATCGCAGACAAATCCAGTAAAATCGGACGAATCCGGAAATAAGAGACCCCCCTTACCTCTGGTGGGGGAAGTCTTTTAAGTCGCAACAGCAACTGCAGCTGCAGCCTGACTAGCTGTCAAAATATTGAATACAAATAATTTCAATGTTGCGAACACAACGCAATGTAGCTGCAAACGGAGCACCAGTCGTAGCTGCAAGAGTTCACCAACTTTTATTTATTTATTTATTTAACATCAATCAGAGATTCAATAACCCCTTATAGACTACCAAAATAAAAATAATAAAATAATGATTTTTTAGCTGGTTTGGTTTTGGCAACACTGGTTTTGACAGCTGACGTGTGTTTAGTACCTTGTGTCACTGTCAAACAGCTTCAGTTTGGTTTGCAATTTAACCATGGATCGTCTTACAAATGAACAACGCTTGCAAATTATTGAATTTTACTATCAAAATTCGTGCTCGGTTCGAAATGTTCATCGCACGCTGCTTGTGTTCAGCGATGAGGCTCATTTTTGGTTGAATGGGTACGTAAACAAGCAAAATTGCCGCATTTGGAGTGAAGATCAGCCAGAAGCATTGCAACAGCTACCAATGCATCCCGAAAAAGCCACTGTTTGGTGCGGTTTATGGGCCGGCGGCATTATTGGGCCATATTGGGCGAATCGCAGCGTTACTGTCAATGGTGAACGCTACCGAGCGATGATAACAAACTTTTTTTTGCCCGAAATGGAAGTTCTTGACTTGCATGTTATGTGGTTTCAACAAGACGGTGCCACATGCCACACAGCACGCGAAACAATGGCGCAATTGCGAGGCGAGTTTGGTGAACAGTTAATTTCACGTTTCGGGCCGGTCAATTGGCCGCCTAGATCGTGCGATTTGACACCATTAGATTATTTTTTGTGGGGGTATGTCAAGGCTAATGTCTAAAGGGACAAGCCCGCTTCGATTGACGCACTGGAAGCCAACATCCATGCATTCATTCGTGAGATACCGGCCGATATGTGTGAAAGAGTATGCCAAAATTGGACTCAGCGGATTGGCTACCTGAGACGCAGCCGCGGTCAACATTTGCATGAAATTATCTTTAAACATTAAATTGCAAGGTTCAAACTATCGATTCAAATAAATATTTCATTCATTTTTTCGAATTTTTTGTGTTTTTTTTTTAAAAAAAGTCACCCATTATTTTACAAAGCTAAATTTTGAGTCAAAAATAACACCTAGTTTTTTTTTTTTCAGAGACTCTTTCAAGAATGTTGTTGTTTATACTGTAATCAAAGAATACAGGCGAAAAATTTCTACAAAAAGAAAAACACTGACATTCAGAGACATTTAAAAAGAGTTCACTATTGATACACCATTCATTTAGTTTTTGTAGGTCATTTTGCAGAAGGAGACTATCTGCTGGAGACTTAATACAGCGAAAAAACTTTGAATCGTCTGCAAACAGAATAGGGAAAGAGTTCGAAAAAATGTTAGATAAGTCGTTGATAAAAAAAAAGAAAAAGAAGTGGGCCAAGGTGACTCCCTTGTGGAACACCGGAGGAAATAAAAATTGTACATGAGACTATATCGTCAATGGAAACATATTGAACGCGATCTCGAAGATATGATGAATGAATGGATACCTAGATTTTCCAATTTATTTAATAATATAAAGTGGTTGACTCTGTCAAAAGCTTTCGCAAAATCAGTGTATATAACATCAATTTGATATCCTTTCTCAAGTTTATTAAGAATAAAGTTTGAAAAAAATCGACAAATTGGTTGACGTGTCGACCTTCCAGCGAAAAAACCATGTTGCTACGGAGAAATGATTTCTTTAAGTAAGAAAACCAATTTCTCGCAGACAGTTTTTTCAAATAACTTTGGTATTACCGAAAGTTTACAAATTGGTCGATAGTTTGAAATTTCTTGTTTAGGACCCGCTTTGTGAATTGGAGTTAACAAAAGATTTTTTCCACTCCAAAAGAAATTCACCATTGAAGTCAAGAGACTTGTTAAAAATATAAGCGAGAGGTACAGAAAACGCATCTGCGCATTTTTTTAAGAATTATCAGAGGAATCCCATCGGGTCCTGAACGGCTACTTGTCTCCAAGCTTAAAAGACCAACTTCCACTTCAGAAATAGAAATTCTTAATTGACCAACATCAACAATATTTAAAAAATGATTATTAATATTTGTGTATTGATCACTTGATGTAGAGTAATTCGATTGAAAATATTCTTCAAATGAGTTACAAAAAGTCTGAAGATCGGTGTATGTTGACCCTTGATACTGCATACTCAAAGGAATGTCATTTGTTTTTTTTTTTTCATGCTTAATAAATGACCAAAAACATTTACTATTTTTTCTTAAAGTTGACTCCAATGAGAAAATGTAATTTTTGTATAGGAACCTGTTTAAAACATCGAATTCCCTCTCTAATTTTCTTTAAGAGCAAAATCATTTGGATTTTTCCAAGCTAATTTATAAGCTTAGTTTTTTTCTATTGCTTAAATTACAAAACCTTTTGTTGAACCAAGAAGGCTTTGAATTATTTTTCAGTTCTACCTTAGGAACATACATATTTAATGCCTCCTGTAGGGTGTTTTCGAAAAACTTATAAAAACTTAACAAATCGTTTGAAAAAGAAATTAATAGAATGCCACGAAATTTGTAACATATTGCTCGCCATGCCAACAAAATCTGCATTTGCGTAGTCATACTTGGATTTACAACAATTTTTTCGTTTAAAATATTGATAAAATGAAAAATTTATAGATAAAGCTTTATGGGGTGAATAGAGTTTGGAAAAATTGGATTCAAAGATTAATTAATAGAAGCTGTTATCTCTTTATCAACATTTACAAGATCAAGCAATCGATTAAGACTATTTCTACAATTATTTATTTGAATTAAATCATGACTTGCAAACGAATCAATTACTTCTATTTCATAATCTTGATTGACATTAAATGACATAAGTTGTAGTTCTTCAGGGTCAAAGACCCAATCTACATTACATAGGTAAATTAAAATCCCCAATTATAATTATAGGTTCATTTTCTTTTAGTTGCGATGAATACTGTTTACAATTAGATATATGAATTTTGTAGAGTTCAAGTGAGCTTCTGGGTGGAATGTAACTTACAGCAACAAAGACAACCAAATGTGGATCTATGGGCAATGCTGCAGCTCCAGCTCCAGTTCCAGTTGCAGCATTCTATTAGGTGTTTTTCTTCTTTAATTCAGAGCAGAGCCTGAACTGTCAAACAAAGAATTGTGTTTCTTTTTTCGCTTTGAGCATATTCGAAGCATGTTCAGAGCGCACTCTATGAGCTCAGAATAAAATAACTATACTCTGTTCAACAAAAATTGTCAGTATAGGGATTATGGGAGAGCTTTTTCCAAAGCAATGGCGCCTGATGCACGCTCACGACACTGAATTGGGAAAAAATCCACTGAACAAATTAGCAAGCCACTGACTTACGTATGCGGATTGTTGTTGTAATCCTTCGTAAAAAAGTCGTACATTCTACCACAACCGTTGTATCCCACTGCTGAAGGGAAGGGATACTGATGAAAGATCGTGTGCTCGTCGTCGTCATCTACGATGTTTGTGTTCACCCAAACAAAGTTACCTCTCCCAATTGTAAGCAAATTCAAGAGCTTTTTCTGTTTATTTTGTTGTGGAAGTTTTGGGATTTGAAGCTTTTGAGAACAAATTTATGAAGTGAGTATGTGAAAGGTGAAGCATCATTTATAATTTAAACTACGGAAACCCTGTGGGAGATTTTGAGAGGGACAAATTTATGCAAGCCATTGTAACCAGCCTGAGAGGCAAACGTCCTATATTCCCTGTACTGACAATTTTTGTTGAACAGAGTATAAGCAGACGGAGCTAAATGCTGAACACAAGCATTTGACAGCTCAGGTGTGTTTCAAAAATAGTTCAGAGTGCTCAGAAGTCAGAGCACGCTTCGTTCAGAGGGCGTTCAGAACATGCTCGACATGCTCGGACTCTGTTCAGAGCTCTATTCTGAACTAAAAAAGAAAAACGCCTATTGTGTTCAAGCAGAATAATGAGCGAAAAAAGGATGATGGTTGTTGGATCTTGTTTTCTTTTATGAATCGAAATTCACCATCGAGGTTCTCGATCGTGCGTCGGCGATGATCGTTCACTTGCTATGTACCTTCAGTTGTTGAGTTCTTTCTCTTTTTTGTTAACTTCCTTGTCAAATTCCCCCACACCCAGTTTTTATTATTGACATTAGCCATGTTTCCATCCAGTTAAAGATGTAGGAGATGTAGGATTTGAATTTTTGAAATGTATAGGGTTATGAGCACAGATTAGCCATACGAAGATGAGAATGTTTCGTACGTTTCACCCTCCAAAACCCATTTGTTTACATTGTTGTATTTGTAATTTTTTCCCGCGTCGATGAATAGATGTGAATTGCAACAACAATTTAACCCGGTGTGTGAAGATCCCTACTGTCTATGTGTGAGATTTTTATACACACATTCTCATTTTTTATCTGATAACTGCCAGTTCAAGCTTGTAGGCAAATTAAAATGGCTGCCGGGGATTCTCATCTTCATGTGGCTAATCTGTGGTTATGAGTTGGCGTGCGATCTTTTATCGGCTAGTGAAGGAAGTTAGGTAAGGAAACAGGTGGTACATCAATAAGGGGGAAGGGGTATTACAAATTGTATTGCTTCAATTCAATTCATAAATTTTACTGAAAAAGGTCAACATAATTACTAAACGCACTTAAAATTCCACTATGCAATAGATATAACCGCTTAACTCTAGTTATTTGTATGATTTTAAGTAATTTGTCAGATTTCTAAAAACAGCATAGCATAAATTTGGAGTAAAATCATTTTGAAAACGATGAGAACGTCTTTCAACATTTTGCAAAAACCGCTTATCTTGAGATAAGTTGTTTTTTCACTCTCATATACATTCTTTATTGTGTTAAGAGGGTTTTGATTTGGAAAACTTACATAATTCTATACAAGGGTTTGTTCCATAATGTTGCTTCTAATAAGAATGACTTAAGCGGGTTCCTTTGTATTGGTCTTTTTTATTGAAAAAAAGCATGTAAATTAAATTACAACAGCGAAACAAAACGTGGAGAACATGGAGACATAAAGGGTTTTCCAATAAGAGGTGTTATTTTGAATAGCCCGCTATTTTGGTAGCTGTCACTTTTAAAGCTGCCATTTTTTGACATTTGACAAGTAGAAACTACGCCATTAATAAAAATGGAACGATACACGCTTCAACAACGCATTGAAATTATTAAAATTCACTATAAAAATGGTGAAAATTTGGCAGAGACGGTTCGTAAAACTAAAACATTTTTGGGTCGTCGTGAAGCACCTTGTCGGACCGCAATACAGAAATTGGTGGACAAATTCGAGTTGTTGGGACAAGTTAGTGATGTGAAGAATAAAACCCGTGCATGTCGCCCAAGAACAACTGAGAATATTGCTGTTGTAGCCCAAAGTGTTGAAGAAAACCCAGGTTTGTCCATTCCTCGTCGTTTTTTGGAATTAGGCATTCCACAAACGTCATTACACCGTATTTTGCATAAAGACTTGGGTCTTAATGCTTATAAAGTTCAGTTAACACAAGAACTCAAGCCGGCTTATCATCAACAACGTCGTGTCTTTGCTGATTGGGTCCTTGAAATGCATGAAAATGATCCGGAATTTCATCGAAAAATCATCTTGACTGATGAGGCCCATTTCCACCTCGGAGGGTACGTCAACAAGCAAAACTGTCGCATCTGGGGCTCGGAAAACCCAAGAGTTATTGTTGAAAAGCCTCTCCATCCTCAACGAGTGACTGTTTGGTGCGGTTTATGGTCCGGCGGGGTCATTGCACCTTACTTTTTCGAAAATGAGGCTGGAGCAACAGTTACGGTCAATGGATTGCGCTATCGAGAGATGATTAATGATTTTTTATGGCCGGAATTGGATGGTATTGATCTGGACAACGTTTACTTTCAACAAGACGGCGCTACGTGCCACACAAGCAATGAAACCATCGATCTTATACGGGAAAAGTTTCCGGACCGTGTTATCTCTCGAAGAGGAGATCACAATTGGCCACCGAGATCTTGTGATTTAACACCTTACGACTTCTTCCTTTGGGGCCACGTGAAAGATAAGGTCTACGCCAACAGCCCAGCGTCGATTCAAGACCTCAAAGAAGGAATTCGTGAGGCTATCGAGGACATAGGGCAGCCACTTTGCGATTTGGTTATGGAAAATTTCATGAAAAGGATATGGTCCTGTAAGCGTGGTCGTGGCGGCCATTTGGCTGATGTTGTGTTCCATTATTAACGGCATACCTTCCTCTTTATAATGAAATAAACATCCGATCATTTATCTCAAAAAATGCCATTTTTCTTTGAATATCAAAATAACACCTCTTATTGGAAAACCCTTTACATATACATATGTAGAAGTAAACCGTTCGTCTAACGCAAGTCGTATTGAATGAATAAACTAAACAGAGCCCACTGACTTGAGTTTTTTTTTATTTTAACGTGCGTCCTTGTTTGGTACTTTTGGAATTGTGTCTGTGGCATATAAAAAATTTTAAGTATGATACACATTATCAATCGGCAGACTTAACTGTCTATCATGAACGAAAATGTGTAGGTAAAATGCTTTAAGTTCTCTTGACGGTCAGATAAAACAACTTATGTACGTGTCGTTTCCTTTTGGTATGGTCACTCCTCTTGCACTCCTTTAGACACCTGGCGTATGATGGTTCTTTCGAATACCAAAACTTCAACTCAACTCCACCTGTAGTAGAAACTTTTGGGCCAAAGAGTAAAATCCGCCGCCGGTAGATTTGTTCGGCCTGTGGCTCCATGTTCTTTTGGTGACATCTGTCAAATCTGTATTTTATTATTTAGTTAGGGGCCGGTTATAGCGATCCGGAAAACGCATCAGGAAAAAATTTATTTTGTATAATTGAATGTGTTAACTTACAATTTGAAAAATAAAATAGATACGAATCTCTGAGGAATCACTCAAAATAATTTTTTCCCAAACAAAATGTTCCTTGGGACAAAAAATGTTTTTTCTTAAAAAAAGCAAAATTCGTTTTCCGTACAGAATTTTCATCAGGAAAATTTATAAGTGTTTTTTTAAGAAAAAATATTTGCCCCAAGGAAAAGTTTTTTTGGGAAAGAAATTATTTGAAGTGATTTCTCATAGACAGAGGCGGCGCTAGACCAAAATGAGGCATGTGCGAGATTAAATTTGCGGGGCCCCAGGCAAAATGATTTCAGACTGAGTCATTACGAAAAAAGTATATTACACAACTTTCATACAAACTTGCGCTTACACTTTGGTCATCAAATCTTCCAAAGTCAATAAATTTATATTAAAAACTGTTAAAACTAATTTAAGACAACAATTTCAAACTTTTTAGACGTTTTCTAATTTGCATGTTTAACAAAAAAAAAATGACTTCTACTGATTGCCAAAAGGTTTACTTATTACATTAAACCGCAACAGTATTATCGCACCATAAATGCAGACATATGCTTAACTCAAGACTTAGTACTTCATTTAAAATCGAGTCACATCATAATCACTTACCGCTATATTATTCACTAGATACATCCAGATTAAAACTTAATTCCAGATGACATTTACATTGAATTTGTATGCTTTACATCTGGATTTAAATTTTTAATCTGGATGAATCGAGTGAATAACATGGCCGTTAACGTATCGGATTCTACTGTGCAATTTTTCAAACTTTCAATGCATTCCACTAAATCATCAAATTGTAGTAATACTGCCTTCACTGCCTCAACTCGGCTTTCCCACCTCGTATCTGATAAAGGTTTTATTGTTATTTTAAGTTTTTCTTTTATAAATTCCCAGCTATTGATGGGTCTTGAAAAAAGCAAATATATTTTTTGAATATATAACCCAAAAAGGTTTTTGCTGCCGTAGAAGAATTTGCTGCATCTACTAACAGCAGATTCCAAATGTGGCATCCGCATGGTGTGGAAAAAGCTCGAGGATTAATACTTAATATTCGGGTTTTACCCCACTGTTAATGCCTACCATATTTGTACCATTGACACCACCTGGTGAGTATCATAAAATCATTCAATTCTTGTCTGTGTGTGTCGTCTAAATTATTTATTAATGAGTTGCGTGAGTATGACAGATACAAGGTGTGTATATTAGGCATAGGGTATGGTTGTTTACACGAATTTTAAAGGTGTATTTAGATAAATTAAAACCATAGATTTTAATATATACCTAGATGGCCAACATACGACCTTTTGTACGGAGAAAATGTGAAGCTTTGCCACCATTTTGTTGGATTCCAAAAACGTAAACAATACATTTAGATGATTCAGTGTTTTCTTGAAATAACTTGTTATATCTTGGAATGTCAAAGAGGTAAGAAAATTATTTTGGTATCAAATGAAAGGTATTTTTGCCAACTCTTAATCATTAATAAAATTATATAGTTACGTTTAATGTATTTGGAGATATTTACATTTAACTTCTTGAGAGAAATTTTTGATGCTGGCGGTAGAGTGAAAAAAAAACGTGAACGTTCATGTGCAACGTTACGTCGTGCAACGTTACGGTGTGCAACGTTACGATCTGCATACTAGGATGGGTGCGTTCAGTGAAAAAAATCTTAAGATCCCCTTCAAGCAAAAACAAGTCCGTTTATGATCCGCGCATGTTGATGTTTACACACATTAACCGTGAGTCCTGGCACTCACAAAATTTTTTTTCTTAGTATTGCTTTTGTACACTGATATCTTTTAAAATTCTGTGATAACGTGTACATTTGTTGGTATCAAAAGAAAGCTTAAATTGTTGGTTTAAGTTGCATAGATATATAATTTATTGTCATTTCTCAAATAAAATAGCAAAAATACATAGCAAAAATTCACAGCTAATTCAAAACCTTTTGAAAGCAATATACATACCTCCTTTATACATTCCAAGATACGAAATACAATAAAATAGTTACTAAATACTAAATAAATAAATACAAATTCATACAACTGGTATTTGTTTAATTTTAATTCTTAATTCTTAACAATTATGGTACAAACAAAACTATTCACAAGAAAAAAGAGTAATTTTATTAAGTTTGTGTCTCCTAGAAGTTGCTTTCATGTTTTCTGTTTTCAGTTTTCCAAGAACAAAAAATCTCACCTTTAAATAATATTTTGTCACAATCTTAATTACACATGACATCTTAAGTCTTCTACCTCGTTACAAAGATTAAATAATGAATCGTCTCTCAGGATATTTACGACTTTCATGATTGTGCGGTTCATCAGCTTATCATTAACTTCTGAGAGGATAGTAAAACCGTTGGTCCATAAAGCCACCATTTCTTCTGCCACTTTTACTACTCTCAGGCAATGCTCAGATACACACACTAGTCCTCCACTATTTTTAAGGTTTACAAAATTTGCAAATTGGCCTACATGTGCATAATTATGTTCTGCAGGTTCCCTTATGAGACTTGCTCGGCAAGTGAAGCAATCGATTTTAGTGAAAATTTTTTTAACTATGTAACCACATATATATAATACAAAATATTAGTTTTTAATATTGTATTAGAATTGTCTATGCTTAAATCAATTTCTTCTTCATTGATATAGTTTTCTTCATCTCCTGGTAGAACAATATTTTCAATACACACCGTTTGTCTTTTTCGCCACTTTATTTCAAATAAATTACCTGAAGGATCACCATTGAAAGCTGTACAGTTAGCATTAACAGAACCACTTATATCGTTATGCAATAAAATTTGTTTCATTGAATATTTCAACTGGTTAACATTGGGGTTGTTATTCCATCCATGTCTTGAACGAATTTTGGAGTAAAATAAATCCAAATATTCTTGCGAAAATTTGTATGTCATTACAAATTTAAATTTTTCAGAGTGAAGAAAATTTTTGAAATATTCATAATAGAATTACAAAAGTCTTTTTAATAGTGTAAAAGAGAGCTTCATTAGTATAAAAAATTTTAAACTAAATATGTATTCAATTATTATTGAAGTTTCCTCTTTAACATAATTTATCTTATGTGCAAAAATTGGAGCTTTGTAACCTTTAGCAAAAGCAATTCTACTATTTAATAACGGAAGATTTTTAAGCTGGTTTGGTTTTGGCAACACTGGTTTTGACAGCTGACGTGTGTTTAGTACCTTGTGTCACTGTCAAACAGCTTCAGTTTGGTTTGCAATTTAACCATGGATCGTCTTACAAATGAACAACGCTTGCAAATTATTGAATTTTACTATCAAAATTCGTGCTCGGTTCGAAATGTTCATCGCGCGCTGCTTGTGTTCAGCGATGAGGCTCATTTTCGGTTGAATGGGTACGTAAATAAGCAAAATTGCCGCATTTGGAGTGAAGATCAGCCAGAAGCATTGCAACAGCTACCAATGCATCCCCAAAAAGCCACTGTTTGGTGCGGTTTATGGGCCGGCGGCATTATTGGGCCATATTTCTTCAAAGATGATGCGAATCGCAGCGTTACTGTCAATGGTGAACGCTACCGAGCGATGATAACAAACTTTTTTTTGCCCGAAATGGAAGTTCTTGACTTGCATGATATGTGGTTTCAACAAGACGGTGCCACATGCCACACAGCACGCGAAACAATGGCGCAATTGCGAGGCGAGTTTGGTTAATTTCACGTTTCGGGCCGGTCAATTGGCCGCCTAGATCGTGCGATTTGACACCATTAGATTATTTTTTGTGGGGGTATGTCAAGGCTAATGTCTATAGGGACAAGCCCGCTTCGATTGACGCACTGGAAGCCAACATCCATGCATTCATTCGTGAGATACCGGCCGATATGTGTGAAAGAGTATGCCAAAATTGGACTCAGCGGATGGGCTACCTGAGACGCAGCCGCGGTCAACATTTGCATGAAATTATCTTTAAACATTAAATTGCAAGGTTCAAACTATCGATTGAAATAAATATTTCATTCATTTTTTCGAATATTTTGTGTTTTTTTTTTAAATAAAGTTCTAAACCTCTTAAAAAATCACCCGTTATATCAAATAGTTTTTCAAGGTTTCGTATAAATTTTATAGTTTCTTTTGCTCCCTCAAACTCAACGAGTCTTTGATTCTTTAAGTACTCCAATGCATCGGCTGTCGAGGAGCTTAAAGTTTGAGTGGCAAATTTTACTTTCATTTTATTTTGTTTCTAATCAACGTGGCTTTTTGATAATTTGTTATGTAACACCACTCTAATACACCATCAGGGCTTTTCAATTTTCCTAAACTACCAAAGCAAGTTTTATCATGTGGCATACGTCTGGTATAATGTAATAGGTATCATATTCAAAGACAAAACTACTTTTTAAAACCTCATAATTACCAAACACATTACATCCCAAGGCTTGAGCAGTGGCTAAGTTTGTTGCTGTGCCCTCGAATGTGATGCCATGTACACGAAGTCCGACATTTTTGCTTAACTCTAATGCAGATTTAATTAGATTGCATTGAATGTAAGCATTCGACTTGTTCTGTAAAAAATTTCCGATAGGCCACTTCCATTGTTGTTTCAAGCTGAACAGTATACAAAATAATGCCTCTGTTGCTGGTTTATCACTGCCACTAGTATCCAAGCTTTCTCCAAAATCACAAAAACCAACGAATTTTTGAGTTGAAAGATCCCATAAGATTTGTTTTCTGATGGCCATGCCGTCCAAAACCAAGTTACAATCCTTCAGATCATCTGTAAGAGTCTCCAATTTCTGAAAAACATTCTTCAAAAATTTTGGTTCAGCTCTAACATTTGAAATCCAATTAGACAAGCTTGATGGTCAGGGTAAATGGAGTATCTGTCTGCAGAACTTGTAAGCCTTAGGTGAGTGTAGTAAAGTGTAAGAGAAAACTTTTTAATGTCTTCTGAATATCTGTGTCCCCTAGCATCCTTTTCATGATTTTTCCATAGATCTTGGAACAAAGTTGCTGATTTTCCAGAAAACTTGTCTAAGAGCATATGATGAACATCGTCATCTACCAGACCTTTAGTTTTAAGAGAGCGCATAATCCCATTCATATTTTTAATTGCTATAGTTCGTCGTCTCTTTTTTTCAGTCTCCTTTTTTTAGGCGTTTCTGGAACTGGAGAATGCCTCGGTGGATTTTCTTTTACAACGGGGCTGGGAGGACAAATTGGTTCAAGAGCTTTAACAGAGGTTCTAGTCGCACGTTTTGTTTTCTGCACAAAAAATAAACAATTGAATTAAATAAATACTGGATCATTATTTTAAAAAGAAATCACCTCCGCAAAAAGAAACAGCACACAAAACACTACTAAATTGTTGACGTTTTGCCTCCACCAAAATGGCGACCGAGCTTCACTTTTGAAGGCGAAGTTGGTTATCTAGGTATATATTAAAATCTATGATTAAAACATACAACTGAAAAAAAATATTTTCGCTTGCAAAGAGTCAGAGTGGGTCTCTTTCTTTTTGCTTCCGACTGGAAATAATAAGTATACTATACATACAAAGGTACCATACAAGAAAAGAGAGGATAGCAACATAGTAAAGGTAAGTAATACGTTTATATCTATTCTGGGATAAAGGTTAAAAAGTGAAGTAAAAGTTTCGACTCAACTCCACACAGTCACTGAAATCGGGTGGAATCAAACCAATTTATATTAGTCTGTTTGTTCGATTATTATGATTTATGAGTGATGGAAATAGTCATTGTTTGTTTTGTGATTTGAAGATCGGAGGCTTTTTAATTTGCCGCGAGGGGCCCCTCGAAGCGCAGGGCCCTGTGCGGTGGAACAGTTCGCACACCCCTTCCGCTGCCTCTGCTCATAGATTCGTATCATTTTTATTTTTAAAATTGTAAGTTAACACACTCAATTATCCAAAAGAAAAATTTTCCTGATGCGTTTTCCTGGTCGCTATAACCGGCCCCTTACTGATGCCAAATCACCATATCAAGTTACACTATTGAACAGAACATTTAAATGACAAGACTTCAGTACCAAAATCTTTTGGGGAAACGTTCCACCAATTTTATGGTTTACATATGGTTGTCCCTACAAGTCGATTATCCAATGTTTCGTGGCCATATTCAACGAAACGCAAGATCAACCGAAACCATCGTCGGTGTCAGCGTCAACGGATAGCGCTACCGATCGATGAAAACTAATCTTTGCTGGCTCCAATTGTATCTATAATAGGGATGTGAGCAACATGTGGTTCCAAAAGAACGACGATACGTGACAAACAGCGGATGCCACGCCACGATTGACATTCTGCATGAACGATTTGAGGGTTTTGTTATCCCTCGCAGGGGTGAACTGAATTGCCCAGCAAGCTCTTGCGGTTTTAGCCCGCTAGAATTTGTCTTGTGGAGTTTGATGAAGTCAAAGGTCTATGCGAATATACCACAATCAAACGATGCCCTTAAATCATAGCACGGGGCATTTAAATTTTGCTGAGAAATAATTCCGAGACGCATTTTTACTTCGATATTCAAAAGGGTATCAGTACCTCCACGAGCCGAAAACCGCATTTTTCACAATTGCACCTAGTGTCGTTTGGCCGCCATATTGTTATTAACGGTGATTTTGATTTTTGCACGTAACTTGCGTATTCAATTCTTGTGAAATCTGATTTAAATATATATTTTGAAGTTAAAACATACGCAATAAGTAGGATACCTACTTATCTCAAATTACTTTTAAACGATTTTCTTATTTGGCTGTGATTTATTCCAGACGTGATTAATATAAAACACTCCTTTCATAGGATTTCCACTTTTATCAATGCACAAACGAATACCAACCGAATTACCCCAGCACTAAGCATCAGTAGAGCATTATCTTTCACTCTTGTGTTTTTGTGTAAGCAAAGTCAAGGACATCAAAAATCTCTGCAAATATATTTATAAGAAAAGAATTTCGTTCACCTTTTTGTCTCTGTCAATAATAATGAAATAAGACTAAGTGAGTTTTATGCACGTGTCGCCATAAAAATGATTTGTCTGCTAACTTTGTCTGCCATCACCCAGCAGCCAGCAGCTAGCAGGCAACTTCCAATTTGATTTTTTTTCTAACTCAGAGCATGAATTTGATTGTTTTACGTGTGAATGTCTTTGTAACGTGTAACACTCGTAATATATGGAAAACATTACGATATGTCAAAATTAAAAATGTTTGAATGCTGAACATAAATTACTATCTTCGTAAGAGTTTTCGTTTCGATTAACGACATCATCTATGGAAGTTTGGTCATTATATTGATTTATTGGGGCTTTTGGTCCCCCATCGAATTCGACTAAATGTGAGTAAGGCCGGAACCAGATTAGTCTCGTGTCTCGTGTGATGTGTTGGTTTACTCGTATGTTGTGTCGGAGTTCACATTGCCCCATACTACGCTGTGTCGCAGAAATATCTTTCTGTGCTCATGGAGAAATATGTAAAGAAAAACTGACAGTTTGCAACGCAACACGCTTGATAAGTGTGCACAGTCAGTGACACAACACGCCACTCTACAACACACTAAACGACCAGAGACATGTTGTGTGTTTCAGATTTACTAACTTTCAGGATAGCTTGCATGAGCTGTGCATGTTAGTTGCTGAATTATCAGATGAACATGTTTCGAAGAAATGTTCGAGTTTTAAAATGAACTTAATGAAATTCTAAGCTTTGTTTGTACATAAATGGGGAGGTTTGTTTAACTAGTCCCTGATGTTTTATCTCCCAGAAGGCTTTATACAGTGATTTCCCTTCAAAACATACAAAATGGATCAGTAGTCAGAATCTTCTCGGCATTTATCTTATTTATCACAAAAAACAATACATTAAATCCAGGGAGTGAAATTATTTTTAGTTTAGTATCTTGAAGGGTATTTAAATCAATGAGATACGAACTATATACCAAACAATGAATCCGAAGGAAAAAAAGTATAACCTTGTTTACCCGAAAATTCCTTTATGTTGCCTCTAAAAATTTACTTTCTGAAATGAAATCTCGATAAGCCACCATCATCCAAGGGAAAAATGGAAAATTTATTATGTTCAACATTTTGCACGTCCCTCTGTGTACGAGTATCGTGTTCAGGATCAGAATCAGAATCAAAGGATGACACTGAAGTTTTTTTTATTCACTCTTGTGTATGGGAAAGAAGTCCTTTTGTATGGTTAACAAATATTTCTTTCTTTCATCTCCTTCTCCGTTATATTAAGGATAGCAGAAGTAGAACGACTAAGATGGTCGATTTAAAGGGAGATAGAGGCTTAAAAAATGAATATTCTTTTGCTAAAGTTGGAATATTAATAGACATTTTGTTATGTTGTTCTAAATTGACTTCTTAGATTGGATGTATTTTATTAAGGAGACACAAAATAAAAAACATAAATAAATTTTAAAAACAAAAAGCTGTGTGTGAGATATGAGATATGTTGTATTTAATTCGAAAGAACATTTTTTGGCATTGAAGCTTTGTACGCAGACCGCACTTAATTTGAACTTTCATACAAAATTCTCTCCAAAATTTAGCGATACATTTAAGCAGAATGGTATACGCTACGCAGCTCCAGCTAAACTAACGGGTGATTTTTTAGCTGGTTTGGTTTTGGCAACACTGGTTTTGACAGCTGACGTATGTTTAGTACCTTGTGTCACTGTCAAACAGCTTCAGTTTGGTTTGCAATTTAACCATGGATCGTCTTACAAATGAACAACGCTTGCAAATTATTGAATTTTACTATCAAAATTCGTGCTCGGTTCGAAATGTTCATCGCGCGCTGCTTGTGTTCAGCGATGAGGCTCATTTTTGGTTGAATGGGTACGTAAATAAGCAAAATTGCCACATTTGGAGTGAAGATCAGCCAGAAGCATTGCAACAGCTACCAATGCATCCCGAAAAAGCCGGCGGCATTATTGGGCCATATTTCTTCAAAGATGATGCGAATCGCAGCGTTACTGTCAATGGTGAACGCTACCGAGCGATGATAACAAATTTTTTTTTGCCCGAAATGGAAGTTCTTGACTTGCATGATATGTGGTTTCAACAAGACGGTGCCACATGCCACACAGCACGCGAAACAATGGCGCAATTGCGAGGCGAGTTTGGTGAACAGTTAATTTCACGTTTCGGGCCGGTCAATTGGCCGCCTAGATCGTGCGATTTGACACCATTAGATTATTTTTTGTGGGGGTATGTCAAGGCTAATGTCTATAGGGACAAGCCCGCTTCGATTGACGCACTAAAAGCCAACATCCATGCATTCATTCGTGAGATACTGGCCGATATGTGTGAAAGAGTATGCCAAAATTGGACTCAGCGGATGGGCTACCTGAGACGCAGCCGCGGTCAACATTTGCATGAAATTATCTTTAAACATTAAATTGCAAGGTTCAAACTATCGATTCAAATAAATATTTCATTCATTTTTTCGAATTTTTTGTGTTTTTTTTTTTTAAAAAGTTCTAAACCTCTTAAAAAATCACCCATTATATCTGTCAAAAGTGAGCGCATGAATTTGATTGTTCGGTTCATTTATTCTCCAGCTAAATTTTGGCAGATTCTATAATTCTTGAATTTTGTATGAATTTTGCTTTATAAAAATAAAAATCAAAATGGAGAAATATTTTAAAAAATGAATTCACCTCAGTCAGAAACCATTTTATTTGTATTAAATTCACATCAAAATTGGTTGATTGTGGAGAGAAAAGGTGAAGCTAAAATTTAGCTGGATCTGCATATTACATTACAAACTCTTACATACTAACAGTATAAGTTAGAAACTAAAATATCAATTTTAAAATTTATATACTTTAATATAATAACATAATATAAATACAACACTAAACTCAAGACTTTGGCGCAAAATTTTGAACATTTAAAACCTATCTACTCTAAATCATTTTTAAATTCGACAACGCGCCGACTCTAAAAAATGAGTTTTAGAATGAGAGTCAACACTTTGATAATTTTAAACGATATTAAGTATACTTTAACACTAAAGCATCACTCCTCTAACTTTAAAAGCAGCAAAATGCTTCTCTATCTTTTTTGAAGTATACTTTATCCATTCAATGTTTGTAATTTCATAAAAAAAATGTAAAGAAAAATGTTTTTTGAAGATGAAGATTTTGAGCTTGTAAATCAACAATCACGAAAGCTGTCATAGCTTTAATTTGTGGTGCATGCACACAGTAACCATTGCCAGTACAAAACAATACAGTCTCCACCCCCGATTCAATAGACTACTACACCAAACAATATACAATACAAACTTGTATTCGTTCGACCGCCCCAACAAAAACAAAAAAGAATGTGGTACATAGTGTTGGACTACCATATCGCGGCAAATCATTTTCTGCTCACAAAATCGCCCGTCATCCTAGCTGGAAGGGTGAAATAGCTATAGGGGAGTTCAAAAATAAAAAAAAATTACAAACAAATTTAATTTTTAAACGGGACATCCGGATTTGAACCGGGGACCTCTCGATCTGCAGTCGAATGTTCTACCAAAAATCATAACAAAACCCTACAAATGCGCTTAAAACACTTCATTAGTTAAAAGAGTTGTTTAAAGTGTTTAAAATTAAGAAAAGGTTAGACAAGGGTTCGCAACTAAACGACTGCGTTAACTAGAGTCGGTTTTATTCCTTAAACGAGGACTGTTTAAAAATTTGCTCCAATAGATTTAAGAACATCCCTGCTTAAATATAAGTCAATATTTTGGCAAATAAAGGGTGCTTTCATAAATGCATGGTTGCTTTGTTTACATGCGATCAATTGCAATCATATCTATTAACTTCATATAAAATATTTGCGCATGTGTTTTACGCTGCATTTATGAACACTTTTTCTGATTTGCGTCATATGTCATAGGGAAAGAATTTGACAGATAGAGCAATAAAGAAAAGGAAATCGTTTGTGCTGTATACCTATCTCTTTCTTTAATAAAGAAATTCAGACTGCATGTGAGTTTTTATAGTTGAACATTTGCGCTGCAAATATTTGCGGTTTGCTATTATGAAAATCTGACATTTATCATTTGCATTTATGAAAGTTACGCACCCAAAGTTAAACTCAAAACAGGACCTTGAAATTGGATCAAATCTACTATAGTTTGTGTACGAACGGGGAACACAAAAGAGTGTTTGCCGTATCCTCAATCGCCTTGAAGGAGCATATATAAAAAGAAAAGAGAAAGAAATTTTGGACAGTCAATAAGATTACTGAGAGTATCTCTGGCCAACATTACTATAGATAGTACTTTCGTCTAGCCTCCAAAGACTTTAATTCGATCAAAGAAACGGCACGAGCACGATAACTTTGGCGCCAAAAATTGATAACGGTTTTTTTTTGGAGGGGTCAAAAAGAAGCATTTTTTTCTATGGGAGGGGGGGGCTGTCCATCTCGCCCCGTTTAAGAGGTAGGGGCAATTTTAGAAAAAAATGACTTAAAATGAAAAAATAATTGTTAAAAAACAACGGCAACACTTACATTAAACTAATATACCGTTTTTGAAAGCTAGGAATCTATACTTTAATCCTGCATTTAAATTGAATTATTTTAGCTGATAATTTTTAAAAAATTCGCATGCAAACTAAAAATTTTGATAAAAAAATGGAAAAAAAGCTTAGACTAATTTTTCTCAAAATTGTGAAACGATGCGCTGAATTGGCTTTTTGTGGTAAATTCAAATATCAATTTTGAATCGACCACAAAAAACCGAATTGATTTATGTCTTCTAGTTTTTGAGAAAATTGATAATTACTAAAACTACTTTTGTATGAGATTTTAGTTTCTTTTGTTGCTTACATAATATACAATGCTAGCACCCAGCATTACGTCGTATAAATAGTGAGATATGTGAGGGGGGCATGCTGCCCCATGCAACCCCCCAGCTTGGCCCACTATAGGATTTGGGGAACGTGCGAGGTTGGGTGCATGCAAAGTTTCTTTTGCATTTAAAGAATCTGGATTCAAATTTCTTTTGCATTTAAAGAAATATACATATACGTGGCTCAAAGTTGCCCATTTAAAATTTTCAGACATTAAAATGTGTTGCATTATAAAAAATTCACATTAGGTAATACTGTACGACTGCAGCAAATATATAAATTTCTTAATATGTATGTTTGTCTTACATACCTATATAATGCAATTGTAATGTTCAAAGTATATGTACATACCTAGATCATATAAAAATAAATGAACAAACATCCGAATTTCGTACCGTTATTTTTTTTATGCAAATGTGGTACAGGTTATTGCTTACAAAGGTCATTCATTATTCAACCTTTGTAGAGTGAAGTGTTTTTTTTCTTTGAATACAAAATGGTGGCCTAGCATCCACTACTTCATGATAAACTAAATAACTTTTCAATATTTTGTTTGTTCGGGGATTTGGTGTCGACAAACGAAAAAAGCATTGCTTTTTTGGAAGAAATTGGTCTGATTCCCACTTTGGAAGAAATTGGTCTGATTCCCACTAAAACGTCAACTCCCCCACTTTGTTGCAACTTACCAATGAAAGTGGAAAAATTTTAAAATATTAAGTTCGGTTGGATGTGGCGATGTTCAAAAAAAAGCTCTGAAAAAAAAGGTGACAAACATTGTAGGAATACAATCAACCCATCTATCGGCACATTTTTCCATGGGCCTCAATGTCGGCTAGAGATACGCGAAGTGCTGGCGATAATTATCTCTTTTGTGATTAAAATACCTGCGTGAATACAGTTTTTCAGGCAGGTTAGTTAAATCTTAAGCTACAACTTAAGGATTTGTTTCTAAATATTATATTATATCATTATTTTAAAATAAGCATTTAACCGCTTGGCGCCATCACGACAGTAAAAGTGAGCTTAGTAAATTTACTATAATAGATTACTTTAACTATTGTCGTGAAATAGCCAAAATAATAGCGTCTCACGTTGTTGTTAACGTTGGCGGCGAAGAAAACAAGCTTCTAAAAAAAGCTATTTTATGCCGGAAAACAACGCACCACCTTCACCAATATATGGCACTTTTCTTTTATAGAAAATAAAGGGTTTTCCAGTAAGAGGTGTTGTTTTGATATTCAAAGAAAAATGGCATTTTTTGAGGAAAATGATGAGATGTTTATTTCATTATAAAGAAGAAGGTATGCCGTTAATAATGGAACACAACATCAGCCAAATGGCCGCCACGACCACGCTTACAGGACCATTTCCTTTTCATGAAATTTTCCATAACCAAATCGCAAAGTGGCTGCCCTATGTCCTCGATAGCCTCACGAATTCCATCTTTGAGGTCTTGAATTGACGCTGGGCTGTTGGCGTAGACCTTATCTTTCGCGTGGCCCCAAAGGAAGAAGTCGCAAGGTAAGGTCCAATGACCCCGCCGGACCATAAACCGCACCAAACAGTCACGCGTTGAGGATGGAGAGCCTTTTCAACAATAACTCTTGGGTTTTCCGAGCCCCAGATGCGACAGTTTTGCTTGTTGACACGTAGCCTCCGAGGTGGAAATGGGCCTCATCAGTCAAGATGATTTTTCGATGAAATTCCGGATCATTTTCATGCATTTCAAGGACCCAATCAGCAAAGACACGACGTTGTTGATGATCAGCCGGCTTGAGTTCTTGTGTTAACTGAACTTTATAAGCCTTAAGACCCAAGTCTTTATGCAAAATACGGTGTAATGACGTTTGTGGAATGCCTAATTCCAAAGAACGACGAGGAATGGACAAACCTGGGTTTTCTTCAACACTTTGGGCTACAACAGCAATATTCTCAGTTGTTCTTGAGCGACTCGCACGGGTTTTATTCTTCACATCACTAACTTGTCCCAACAGCTCGAATTTGTCCACCAATTTCTGTATTGCGGTCCGACAAGGTGCTTCACGACGACCCAAAAATGTTTTAGTTTTACGAACCGTCTCTGCCAAATTTTCACCATTTTTAGAGTGAATTGCGTTGTTGAAGCGTGTATCGTTCCATTTTTATTAATGGCGTAGTTTCTACTTGTCAAATGTCAAAAAATGACAGCTCCAAAAGTGACAGCTACCGAAATAGCGGGCTATTCAAAATAACACCTCTTATTGGAAAACCCTTTACTGCCTTGAACAAAAATATAAAGACGACTTGGGCTCCCAAATCATGGAATTCTTAATAGACGTAAAAAAAGTGTACCCAGGTTATATCGATGGTGAAGAAAGTATGGGTTTGCAACTAAAGGACTTCGACCCTCCCACTGTTCACAGTGAGCACTTAGAGGGTGTTTTACCGCCAAAAGAACCTCGGCTTTTCACCATCAACGTCGAACTCAATGAACTCGACAGTAACACCAGTACGGACGATGACTTCATTGACGAGACTTACATACCTCTTTATTACATTGAACATTGACTTTACTATTTTTAACTAACTCCTGACTTACTCACAAACTGACCGACTGGGACGCGGAATGCAATGCAATTCTACCTCCTCGTGGTGCATTCTGGGTAACGCTAAATGAATTGCTGTACTTAACTTACAAAGATGAACCTAATCAACGTAAATACCAAAAATCTCATAAAAAAGTAGTTTTAATAATTTTCAATTTTCTCAAAAACTGGAAGACATAAATCGTTTCGGTTTTTTATGTTCGATTCAGAATTAATATTTTTATTAACATTTATTAGCTAATTTAGCACATCATTTCACAATTTTGAGAAAAATTGGTCTAAACTTTTTTTTTACATTTTTTTTTATCAAAATTTTGAGTTTGCCTGCGATTTTTTTAAAATAAATCGGCTAAAATAATTTAATTTAAATGCAGGATTAAAGTATAGATTCCTAGCTTTCAAAAACAATATATTAATTTTCTGTAAGTGTTGCCGTTGTTTTTTCATTTTAAGTCATTTTTTTCTAAAATTGCCCCTACCTCCTAAACGGGGTGAGGTAGACCCCCTCCCCCGACCCATAGCAAAAAATGCTTATTTTTGACCCTTCTACAAGAAACCATTATCAATTTTTGGCGCCAAAGTTATCGTACTTTCCCCAAAGAAACATCTGTCCCCATACGATGGCAAGATATTTATTATCAACCCAATTAAGTTTATGCAACGCAAACTTCGAGAATTTTTTTCGTACCGATTCTAGACGATTTATACCCTCTCTATTTAGTGAACGCCGAATACAACACGCATCATACTCTAAAATTGGTCGTATGGTATGAGATATAAATATAAAATTTAAGATTTAAGTGAGTAAGGGTCCGGAAATTGTAAAGAGTTCCTCATTATGAAGTCTAGTAATTTATTAGCTTATGAAATTATATAATCCAGATACAATGCAAAACATAATTTTGAATCGAAAATAACTCTTAAGTCCTTTTCACTGTACTCTGTTTCCAGCGGTTTTTTAATTTAATTTTCATTAATTTTTATTTAGTCGAAATTTATAACGGAAGCCCAATGTCCCTAGTAAACAACCTAGAGAACAAAGCGGTCGGAACTCGCGGAGGAGAACCTTGTCCAGTCAACTTCTTGAAGAGGAGTCCAAAGGAACTAAATGGTCGGGAACTCTGTATAGAGACCCTTGTCCCTAGCACACAACCTAAGGAACAAAGCGGGTGGAACTCACTGAAGAGAACCTGTCCAATGAGCTTGCTTGAAGAGGAGCTCAAAGGAACAAAACGGGGTCGGGGGATCTTACAAATAAGTAATACTAAATAATACCAAATAATAAAATAATAATGTCTGTTATATCTAATGCCCTACAATTTTATAAAAAAGTTAGATTGGCTTCTCAACTGAGTAAACTCTGCTAAACAATGCCTACCTGTCACCGAACACCCTATAAAAAGGCTTTTGTTACGGCCGATCTTTGATTCTCTATACACTAGATTGGTACCCACACTTGGACGAGAAAGAAAGACAATTTTGTTGTTTTCTTTACTTCGGCTTATAACATCTGCGGCTCTAACATAGTGTGAACTATGAAAATTAAATATTAAATTTGTAGGAGTATTTCTAAACTAAACTGGTAAACTAGTGACTGCTAAACTATTGACGTACGCTATGCATGGGATCGTATAGCTAAACGATTAAGGTGCCTGCAGGAGTCGTATATAGTTGCACAGTAAATTGTGCTTTTATGATTAGGGTATATGTATACTGTATAACTATAATAATATGATTAAATTTATATGTAGGAATTGTAACGCTTCGTTACACAGTATGAAAAGAAGAGGTCCAAGATGACTACCCTGGGGGACACCTGAATGGTTCAGAATCTCCTTAGATATCACCGTTCCAATTTTTTCATTTTGCTTACAATTGGTCAATTTTCCAACCAACGAAGTAGATTTGAGTGAAAACCTAAGGCATTCAATGTCCTTAGCAGAATATCATGCTGAACTCTATCAAATGCTTAAGAGAAGTCCGTATAAATTGAGTCAACCTGGTTACCACGTTGAATACCTTTGATGTAAAAATTTTCAAAAAGGGATAGATTTGACACAGTTGATCTTCCACTTACGAAACCATGTTGGTCCATAGATATGCTGGATCTTACCTCGTCATAAATGCATTCTTTGACGATTGTCTCAAAAATGTTCGGTATTATTTTCAGTTTTGAAATGGGTCTTCCTTGAGGAAGTTGGTCGAAAAAAAACGACATCGTGGATTACTGACGCCATGGAATTTCTATACATACTATATAAAATCTATAACAAGTCTTAGTCCAAGTGGTGACCGTCCAGATCGCACTTAGCTCATAAGGTAAGAGGTTGTAGTACCACGTAATTGATATAGATATTTCAAAAATCAACTGAACGCACATGGGTTGCCTAGCGAAATTTGGGTGACTAAAACTTAGCTCATCGAGTATATAAGAGGTTTAAAGTACCTACGCTCAAACGATAGGGTTTCACGAGGTAGAAAGATAAATATAGGGTTGCCTAATTTAAAATGGGTGGGTGGTGTTGTCAACCTGCTTGGAAAAACAGTGTTTTGGGACTATGGCTTAGCTCATCTAGTAAGAGGTTAAAACTAGTGTCAAATGAAAAAAAATAGGGTTGCCACTTTTGGATGAACGTGGCAACCCTTTTTAAAGGAAAAAAAGTGTAATAAATGAGTTATTTCTTACAATGATAGCAACTAAGAAAAAAGCATCATCGGTCAAAGTATGCTCGGGCATCGTAGCGGTCGGCCGAACTTGGCCGATCGAACCAGACGTGACTTAAAACAAAAGAGAGCGCGGGGGCGTTACGCTGTGTTATACCATACGTATAGCGACGGTGGCCGTTCTGTTGCATATACCTATGTATTAGTTACTGTAAATCCCCGAAATTTCGAAATTCTAGAATTTACCAGTATAATATAAGAGACAATCCAATGTGATAACTGTCCATGGGAACGTGCAACGTACAACGAATGAACGAATATTCTTCCATTTTGACATGACCACCGAAAAAAAAAAACAAAAACAAGAGTGGTGTTGAGGTTAGTCGCGCCCGAAGAATTTGTTCGTTGAAGTTTGGATCGTATGTGGAGCGTGAATAAAGTTTGACAGTTCGTAACAATCAGAATGCGATTTGCGACTTCCATTTTTTTTTTTAATTTATCTATTTAAGCATTTAAAAAGCAAATTTAAGTATCTTAACATTAGCCGTGTTTTATTGGTAATTTTATAGCCAGCGCAGTAAAATTACATGGCAAACAAAAACAAACACAAAAAGTGTCGATAAATTAGCCAGTAAAAGAGTGGATATAAAAGTGGTTATAAGTTAGAACTTTGAAGATGAAGATGGCGCTCTTGAAAAGTATTCATGACTTGAACCTTAATGTTGTTTTTTACTCACAAAATGGATGTGATCTATGATATTTGTAGTTTGGTGGAGACAAAATGGATGTGAACTATGATATTTGTTGCGAACACAGCCTAAAGTTGCTAAAGCGTTTTATTAACACAGCCAAAGCGTTTTATTGGTACTTGATTATTGCGCTAGCTATAAATTACCAATAAAACGCAGATATTATAATAAATTATACTTCTATGATTTTTTTTTTAATTTGTTAAGAATTAAGGTTTATACATTGTTTTAAATCACTTTTATGGCTCTCCAAAACCGGCGCGAAATATTCGCAGCAAAAATACGACGACCAAAAATGTTTCAAGTTTCGCATCGCACCAGTATGGGTACCTACTCTCATTGATCTCCATGTAAATAAATTAAGACAGGCGAAAGTCTCGTAGTCGTGCGGACGTTTTCGCGTTGGTTTGGGAGAGCCTTTTTCGTTAATTTTTCGGTCGGTGGTCGCTCTCATGTGAGTCTACCATATTGTTTTTTCGTAATTTATTCCTCACTTTTACCACCATGCAATTGGTAAGCGGGTCACTCAAGGTACATCAATAATAAAATGTTAACACATTTTGAGTCCCAATACCCACACGTTTTGTATAATGTACGTAGTTTTTCCGCCCCCTACCACGCCCACTTTTTCTTTTTATGAATTTAAACTTATTTTAAATCTTTTTAACTTAAAGTATTAAATATTATGTAATTTTTTGGAAATCCAGCAACTAAAGGGTTTTCCAATAAGAGGTGTTATTTTGAATAGCCCGCTATTTTGGTAGCTGTCACCTTTCAAGCTGTAATTTTTTGACATTTGACAAGTAGAAACTACGCCATTAATAAAAATGGAACGATACACGCTTCAACAATGCATTGAAATTATTAAAATTCACTATAAAAATGGTGAAAATTTGGCAGAACATTTTTGGGTCGTCGTCAAGCACCTTGTCGAACCGCAATACAGAAATTGGTGGACAAATTCGAGCTGTTGGGACAAGTTAGTGATGTGAAGAATAAAACCCGTGCACGTCGCTCAAGAACAACTGAGAATATTGCTGTTGTAGCCCAAAGTGTTGAAGAAAACCCAGGTTTGTCCATTCCTCGTCGTTCTTTGGAATTAGGCATTCCACAAACGTCACTACACCGTATTTTGCATAAAGACTTGGGTCTTAAGGCTTATAAAGTTCAGTTAACACAAGAACTCAAGCCGGCTGATCATCAAAAACGTCGTGTCTTTGCTGATTGGGTCCTTGAAATGCATGAAAATGATCCGGAATTTCATCGAAAAATCATCTTGACTGATGAGGCCCGTTTCCACCTCGGAGGCTACGTCAACAAGCAAAACTGTCGCATCTGGGTCTCGGAAAACCCAAGAGTTATTGTTGAAAAGCCTCTCCATCCTCAACGCGTGACTGTTTGGTGCGGTTTATGGTCCGGCGGGGTCATTGGACCTTACTTTTTCGAAAATGAGGCTGGAGCAACAGTTACGGTCAATGGATTGCGCTATCGAGAGATGATTAATGATTTTGTATGGCCGGAATTGGATGGTATTGATCTGGACAACGTTTACTTTCAACAAGACGGCGCTACGTGCCACACAAGCAATGAAACCATCGATCTTTTAAGGGAAAAGTTTCCGGACCGTGTTATCTCTCGAAGAAGTGATCACAATTGGCCACCGAGATCTTGTGGTTTAACACCTTGCGACTTCTTCCTTTGGGGCCACGTGAAAGATAAGGTCTACGCCAACAGCTCAGCGTCGATTCAAGACCTCAAAGATGGAATTCGTGAGGCTATCGAGGACATAGGGCAGCCACTTTGCGATTTGGTTATGGAAAATATCATGAAAAGGATATGGTCCTGTAAGCGTGGTCGTGGCGGGCATTTGGCTGATGTTGTGTTCCATTATTAACGGAATACCTTCCTCTTTATAATGAAATAAACATCCGATCATTTATCTCGAAAAATGCCATTTTTCTTTGAATATCAAAAAAACACCTCTTATTGGAAAACCCTATACTTTGTTACGGATATGACACCTACAATCATTATAAATTATTCACAAAATATTCCAAATCGATAAAAAAATAGAAAGCATAATTTCTTTTGAACAAATAAGTTAAGGTACACGTCCTTAGGTTCAGTTGCGTAACGGGTGTGACCTTAGAATGGATCATCTATAGTCTAATGTTCATGTGGTGACAAATATTGCATTAAGACTGATGTTTTCTGATTCTTTGCATGTAAACGATACATGAAAAAAAATTTAATATTTTAAAAATAAATAGTTACGGTTATGACAAGTTAACATTAAGGTTGTGACCGAGTATGACAAATCAAACGCATTAAGATAATTTAAGAAACGATAGGAAATTATTGTCATGGAAGTGTAAACATTTCTCAAACAAAATGGGAATCAATTTTCCTTGTAAAGTGAAGTTTTTCTCACTAAATAAGTAACACATTTCTTTGTGACTCCAATGATAATTAATTTTTTTTAGTATGGAAAAAACTATATTAAACACCTAAATAGATTTCTTTTTATTATAAAGAATTATATCCCTGCATTGTAAATTCCATATCGGGAAATAACAAATCGCAAAATGAGTTGCCAACTTGTTACGTGTGTGACATGGATACTCAACTATAAATTTAGGCTCAGAATGAATTAAGAGTTCGAAGAAATTTCGCCTGACGGTTGATTATACCAAATTCTTCTTTTTTTTCCTCAAATTTATCATTATTGTCTTACAAGTACATAGGTACTTTTGTTACGGTTGTGACACTTGCTACTTTATGAATCAAATGCGCATAAACTCAGTTAGTATTAACGATTTTTCTTTTACTACCTCTTTGCAGCATTTTGAAATGCAGACTATTACAGATTGAAATACAGTTTTTTTAAAAATAAATTGTGACACATACACAATTTCAATCTCTCAAAAAAATCATCATTTACAGCTATGCAGGTACCTACGTATACCATTGTATTCTTCGTATTTTAAGTGGCCTATATCTAAGTTTAAAAAATAATCGCACTGAGCAACAAAATATTACACTCGCCATTATCAAGTTAAATCTGATGGTCACTGATGGTGGTTAATTTATTCCAAAGATGTTTTCGACAAGGATAAAATCATTAATCTTTGCCACAACCACACACAATGTTTAAGGATATATCCATTCCAATTAAGTTTATGAAAATGGATATATATTGAGTCTGTCACAATTTAAAACGTTTTTCTCTGCTTATTTCGCCGTCTTTAAGATTACTCAAGCCTGTCAAAGAAGGCATCAGGATCACAGGATACCTACTGCTTTGCTTATAGGAGTACTACCTATATACCTTAATATAATACCTTAAATTTAGCAAGAAAAGATAAAACACCGTTGCTCTCGTTGGGAAAACTTAAATATTCACAACACTTAATCTTAGGGATACTGTGTAATCCTCTTACCTTATGATAGGGCGCACGCAAGCATCTTTCAAGGACTATCACAAGGGATGTTTCGTTTGCTGTTTTACTATGTATATTATTTTTGTTTACCTTAGCAAGAGGAATGCTTGCGAAAGCATCACCATCAGCCACATTACCACAACCAAACCAATAACCATACTACGAGGCCCATGCTAGGTCCTGCCAACTTGAATAAATTTGAAATCGATAACTCGAATTCCAGATTCCACAGGACCGCTCGAAGATTATGAGAATTGTGCCGATAATGATGCTGTCGATTATTATCACTCTATAGCAAGCTACATACATTTTTCTCTCCAAATATCGGTATGGGCTTCGGTGTTGTAGTCGGTGTCGTCGTTGTCGAGATATAAGTTTATTTATAGTCATGCCCTTATATTGGCCATCAATACAATTTCACGGTTTATAATCAAAAGGCTCTTCTCTGCCGATAACTGTGCTCCTATAGCATATAGTCCGGGTATTAAGGTACGAGTGGAGAGTAAGTTTTATTTTAATGCCGGCAATCAGCGTTGAAGTTGAGATGGTGCTATATAGCTATGTGCCTGTGCTGCGGAACCTAATCACTTGTTATCCGGGTATATAGATTCACCTATACCATTTCTGTAATATTTTCAGTGTTATCCTTGGTTCACATTGCAGAGTTCAACTTGAGTGAATTTTGTCCTGCATATACATATATACCTATGTTTATATGAAATATATTGATCTTTTTATCAAAATAGGTCTTTTGAACCAATAAAATGTTAGTCCTTCTAAGCATGGATCATTAAATGTTCGATGTCTATAAATAACTATTTTTTTTTTTTATTTTTTTAACAAAAAAGCCCAGACATTTAGTGTGCGTGGTTTATGCGGTGATAGAACCAGTTAAACAATATTCAAGGTCATTATTTAGCACTGTTTAAGATAAATTTATGTTTTGTTTGAAATTTCGAAAAAAAAATAACATGAAACTATAAATTCTTGTATTTCGTTTGTGCATTTGTACAAATTATTTACTTACTTTATTTTTAAAGTCATTGACCGTAAATTAAATTAATTCATTTTGTATTTAAAAATATAAAATACATTCATTTATTTCCATTCAATTTACCAAATAAAGAGTGTTTTTTTTTTAGAGTCCGAGAACTTGTTTTCTGTGACAGCTGATTATTTGACAGAGTTGGTGGTTTTGAGGAAAGATTGGATTGGCATACTCCCAAGCACTCAAAGTTTTTTTTTTTGAAGTCGCATGCTCACTTTTAATGGTGAAGAACTGTTATAACTGGTATAAATTGGCATGTCTCTAGTCTCGTTCAAACAGAAATGCATAATTTGGAGCGATGATAGTCCGCAAGCCATTGTAAGAACGCCATTACATCCAGAAATAGTAGTCGCAGGCCGTTTGGAGTCATTGGTAGATTCCATAGTTCTTCAAAAATTATTATTTTCAGAAAGTTACAGTCAACGGTTATTGGTACATCAGGGACATGATTACAATTTTTTCAATCCTCTGTTAGAAGGCATTAATGTTGCAGGTATGTGGTTCCAATTTCTAACCAAAATATCCACAATGTGGCCATCTGTATAGACAGCCAGGCTGCAATCAAAGCAATTGATAGCTGCCTGGTAACCTCAAAGTTGGTAAATCAATGCAGAGGTGAGCTCGCAGGCTTTGGCGAAAGCACTAAAATCTCACTCATATGGGTCCCAGGCCATAGTGACATCCAAGGCAATGAGCACGCAGATGAGCTTGCCAGGCAGGGATCAGCCCTTCCCATCTCTCAGGCAGAAGAAGTCGACCTTCCACTGGGATTCGTGAAGGGCAAAATATATGACCATTTCCTATCTGAATCAATAAAAAGGTGGCAAGGTCTGTCAAACTGTAAGATATCTAGGAAGATATGGCCTACCTATGACAAAAGCAGATCAATTGAATTAATAAAGCGAAATAGAACAGATACGGCCAGGATCGTTGCAGTCATCACTGGCCATTGGCCAATAGGAGAACACGCGGCTAAGCTACGGATACCTTTTAATAGTTTCTGCCGAAGCTGCAAGAATCCCCTAGAGAGAGAAACCATCGAACATTTTCTCTGTGACTGCCCAGCCCTGGCCAGATCTCGCTTCCTGGCATTTGGAAGCCCTTTTCTTGATAACCTAACCGTGCTGTCGAACAAAAGGATAAATGACTTTATCTCTTTTCTAAATAGCACCAGATGGATCTAATAGATCAAACAATAACTTCACCACAGCACTTGCATTGGAAGTGGGAGGACTGGCGATGGTCTAACGGGATTCGGTGAATCGGTAGTCGTGGACTGTATCGCTATCGACTCCGGTTCGGGCCCGATGGACCATTGCTGGGCTAATAAGTTAGGTAAACAAAATAAATACAAAAATCATATACAAATATCGTCACTAACTCCCCGCACTACCTCTTAATACATAACTGGGGAAGGACTTAAAAGTCTGCCAAAACCTAACCAGGTTTACCTTGACTTTGAAAAAGCCCAACCACAAGTAAATCTAGTGATAGGTTATACGGACGGCTCTCAATCCAACTACCTAGCACACAGTGTGAGCTTAACATTCCCCTGAGGTCAAGAGTACAGACCAAAACCTAGTCCCTATATCAATCAACAAACTCGGCTTTAACTTTTCGGACAATCACCACCTCTATAACTGGTGCAAACCTTAAAGCACTGATATATACCTAGTAGGTATTACCTTGCTTAGTATAGGCAAAGCCACGAGTGGATCTGGTGAAGGGCTATATGGTTGGATCGCAACCCCACCGGAACCACCTAGCACACAGTCGTGAGCTTGGTGCTCTTGTAGGGCTGCGTGATAAAACAATAACCTAGTCCCCCAAGTAATTTTGTCTAGTTTAATAAAAGAAAAAAAAAAAAAAAAAAAACAACCCCTATATCAAGAAACAAATCAGGTCAAACGAGTTATGGTATCAAAACGGCGCACAACAGCGCTAATTGGGTTCTACGGGAACAGGTGTTCTCAGAACCGCCATTTTACCTACCTACCTACCTATGTGGTTCCAACAGGACGACCGGTGCGGCGCGCCCCATATGCTACCCTGTACTGAAAGAAACATTTGACAAACGATTAATTTCACGAAATTGACCTGTTAAACTGGCCACCTCCTTTGTGCCATTTGACGCGATTAAACATATTTTTTTTTTCTGGGGATTTGTAAAGTCACATGTCTACGCCAACAAACCACAAACAATTTTTCATTTAAAACCCAACATTCAAAGCGTTGTTACCGAAATTCAGCCTGATTTACTGCGAAGAGATTGTGAAAATTAGACTTCCATATTAGGCCTTTTATGGGCCATAAGGGGCATATTCATAGTTATTTATACTCCAGTTTATCTTAGACCTGGGCTTATCCTATCTAAATAACATTGAATAAACCCCGAGTCTAAGATAAACTGGAGTTTAAAAGTGACTATGGATGTGACCCAATATATTTAAACACTAAAGTCATAAAATTATCTGTCAAATAAAGACAATTTCTTGGATATACACAAACATTTGTCTGTAATTTATTTCAATTTAAAATTCTCCACATCTTCAAACAAAAAACACCTGTTAATTAACAAGTACCTGGGAGACCGAACTTTGCCGGCTTTTACTAAGTCTTGTTTTTAAAATCGTTCATTAGTTAAAGTAGTTCATAACCGTTAAAGCAGTTTCTGATATACCGCAAATAAATGAGAAAAGTTGCAGTGGGTGGATTTTACTAAAACCAGTTTCTTTATTTATTCTCGCTCACGGAATAAAAACGAAAATGTCATCCAAATCCTAAGCGCCGTTTCCAAGAAACCAAGAAATCATAAAAGTAGGCGTGTCAGTGGGCGGATTCTCCAAAATCAAACTTTTTTCATTTTTTCTTCGTTCATAAAAATAAACTCGGAAAATTTCATTAAAATTGTTTGAGTCGTTTCCGGGAAACTTGGAAATATGAAGAGTGGACGAGGTAGTGGGCGGATCTAACTTAAATCTTTTTGAAAATTTTGTTCTTGCTCATCAAACCAAACTCTGAAATTTGGATTCAAATAATTAGAGCCGTTTCCGAAAAACCAATAAATGATAAGAATGGACGTTCTAGTTGGTGGATTTTAATAAAACCAATTTCATAATTTTTGCTCGCCCACGGAAACAAAGTCTTAAAATTTCACACAAATCGTTGAATCGGTTTCAGAGAAACCAACAAATTATAAAAGTGGGCGTGACAGTGGGCGTGGCAGTGGGCGGATTTTACTAAAAGTCTTAAATTTTAATTTTGTTCTCGTTCATAAAAAGTTACTCTGAAAATGTCATTAAAATCGTTAAGTTGTTTTCGAAAAAAACTAAGAAATAAGAAAAGTGGGCGTGGCAGTGTTCGGGTCTAGATTATTATATTTTTAATTGTATTTTCTTGCTCATAAAAACAAATTCTGAAAATTTCATCCAAATCGTTATAGCCGTTTTCGAGAAACCAAAATATGATGAAAGTGGGCGTGGAAATGGGCGGATTTTACTAAAAATATTTTTTTAATTTTTCTTTTACACAAAAGAACAAACTCTGTGAGTTTAATCCAAATCATTTGAGTCATCTCCAAGAAATAGAGGGATTTCCTAGAAATTATGAGATAAAAAGTAGGCGTGGCGGTAGGCGGATTTGACAGACAAATTTTTTTTTTATTTTTTTCTCGTACATTAGAGCAAACTGTGAAAATGTCATCGAAATCGTTACAGCCGTTTTCCAGAAACCAAATATATAAATATATATACATATATATTAACAAGATTAGCTCGTTTAAAGTAATAAGATACTTATAAAGGGTCTTCCAATAGGAGCTTCCGAACTTTGACAGTTGATAGCCGCCATATTGTTAAAGCTATATCTGTCAAATTGGCTGTCATTTATTCAGCCAACCAACACGTGCAAATGATAAAATTGTTTTATCAAAATAAGTGTTCTGGACCCATGTTCTGGAATTCTCGCATCGATAAAATCAAGCGAAAAACGATAAAAATTGAAGCAAATCATATGATTTTTTTTTTTCAGAACATGAGTCCTGTTCGGGCAACGCTCCACCCATTAACAGTCATCTTAAGTGATGAGGCCCATTTCTGGATGAATGGGTAAATCAACAAACAAAATTGTCGAATTTAGGACGATACCAATCTACATGAGACCGAAAAGCGTCCAAAAAAGTTTGGTATGAATGTGAGCCACCCAGAGAAGACCTGGCGGACATTTGTACGATTTTATTTATATTCCATATACCTACGTAGGTACAATGGCATCGAACATCGATAGACCTTCCAAACGAATAACAAATTTCGATGATATTGATATCTCACACACACTTTGTTTTATTTAAATTTAAAGATAGGGAGCGCTTAATGAAAGACCCTGTACAATTCAAATACATACAGCATATTTTAATTTTTGTTCATCATCATCGTCGGCTCGACAACCGGGGTCCGGTCCTGGCCTCCTTCAACAAGTCTCTCCACCCATCCCGGTCTCGAGCAGCCGCCATCTAGATGCGCACTCCAAGGCTCCGGGCGTCCTGGTCTACGCCATCTCTCCAGCGCAAGCATGGTCTACCACGCTGTCGTCTACCATAGAATGTACCACAAAGAACTTTCCGAGCAGGTTCCTCTTCGCTCATGCGAGCTAGGTGCCCTGCCCACCGGAGTCTACCGAGCTTAATTCTTGTCACGATATCTGCTTCAAGGTAGATTGCGTAGAATTCATGATTGTACCGTCTCCGGAATCGTCCTTCCTTTTCCTCACATATGGGGCCAACAATTCTCCTTAAGACTTTTCTCTCGAACGCGGCTAAGAGGTCGGAGTGCCTTTTACTAAGCACCCAAGTCTCGGATCCATATGTGAGTAGGTACTGGCAGGACTATGGTCCTGTACAGCAGCCGCTTTGAAGTTATGATGAGATTTCTGGATTTGAAGAGCTTTGACAGACTATAATAGGCTCTGTTGGATTTGAGAAGCCGCCCGCGTATTTCTTCTTCTATATTGTTATCGGCTGCTACTATTGACCCAAGGTATTTAAAGGATTGCACCACTTCAAATTCGTGCACTTATTATTATTATGTTTCAAATATAAAACCGATATTGTTTCTCCTCAATTAAATACTGTAGTTTGTGTGAGTTAAGGCATACCAACCACCTACGGCACCATTCAGCTATCAAAAAAGTTAAATTCAACTAAGTGAGCTATTTATCAATTTCATGTACAGTTGAATCAGATTTAATTGTATTATTTGTTTCCAATAATTCTGAAACGGAAAACAAAAACCAACTAAATGTAGCTTATCTCTGGTGGTATGAATAAAATTTTCGATTTAAAATTTCATTGAAAATAGATTGTTTAATTTCAAGATAAAAGCTTTAATCGATAACCGCAGAATATAGAGACTCTGACCGGAAGCGCGCATCCATTCCAATTCAATAGCAAATACAATAGAATATGCCATTAATTTGACTGCTGTTTGTTTTTAACTAATTAAAAATAAATTATTAAACTGTCCATAGTCCAATAAACACATCTTAAACTGATATACATAATACATATACATAAGTACCTATATTTTATGGATAGTTATAACAGTTTTCCGCCATTAAAAGTGGGCGTACGTTAACGGGCTTCGAGCAACTTGAAAAGTTGTTAAGTATGCCCACCGGCGGAGGGCCCTGGCCCTGACCCTGCGGCGTGCGGGGCCACATTCAAGTAGCGTGAAGCGCGTTAATACACTCCAACATTATAAGGACGAGAAATGCCAATTTGTAACAGTTTATTGCCATTAAATGCGGGGGTACGATAACTAGATTTGCTCTACTTTAAAAAAAAAATTTGGGCGCAAAAAGTATGCTCACCGGCGAAGTGCCCTGGCCCTGCGGAGCCACATAAACCGTACTTTTATAAACCTAAACTCTTATAATTGGCATGTTAAGAGTCACTCTCCAGTTCCCACTATGGCGATAAAATGTTATAACTGGTTATAAATTGACATTTCTTTCATCCTTTTTTTAAAATTTGTGGAACAGTTTAGATTAAGGAGCTGCCCATTCATAAAATGTATAACAGTTTATCGCCATTAATAGTATTTGTGCATATAAGCGCTTCACACTGCTTTGCGTGCCTGAAGCCTGATTCACAATGCGGCGAGGAAACGAGACGTGAGCTTGACGAGAACTCGTTGTAGTTGTCAAACCAATTTAAACAATGAAAGCATACCTGGATATAGACAATGCGGCGTTTCTCGTCGTCACGTCACGCCAAGAATTCGAAAAATTGAAAAAAAGACGCGACCTGACGACTATTTTCATATTTTCTAAGTAATTACAGATTTTTTCAAAAATTAAATGATCAAATTTTACTAACAAATGAAAGTATTGATAAATCTATTGTTATGTATGTTATTTTGTTTATATTAATTTCATTGATTTTTTTTGTACAAAAATGACTTTTTGTCGTAAAAATGCTCGCTGCATTGTGAATTGGGCGCGACGATTTTGTAACTAGAAAAAGATGGCGGCGGTTCTCGTCACGCTTACGTTCCATTTCCTCGTCGCATTGTGAATCAGACATGAAGTGTGAATAATGATTTTAAAAGTCTTTTTTTCTAAAATATGTATGATTGGAAACCATTATTATACGCCAAATGTATGATAATTTTCATATTTGTTGTAGAATATAACGCAATTAAAAAACGTAAAAACGGACAAAGTAGGAAGAGAATTCCATTTGAAAAGAGGAGTTCGACAAGGTGACCCCATGCCACCGCCATTGTTTTCTGCAGTTCTAGAGGATATTGTTCAGAGGCTGGCATGGAAAAACAAATTTGGTGTAATGATCCATGGGGACTACTTAAATAATCTTAGATTTGCAGACGACGTTGTTCTTCGAATTCAGCAACAGAGATACAGACCATGCTAAATCAACTCTCGATAATTTGCAGACAAGATGGGCTTCGTTTAAACTTGACTAAAACAAAAGTGATGACTAATCATATAAAGGAGGACATCTTATTAGAAAATAATAAAATAGACTATGTTGAAGATTACGTTTACCTAGGACAAATTAAATCTTTCATAAACCAAGACGAGAAAGAAATAACTAGACGAATTAGTAACGAATGGAAGCAGTTTTGGAGCTTAGAAGAAATACTGAACTTGAACCTTAGTAATGACACAAGGAAATATATATTGGACTCTACAATTACAATCTTGCTGTTTTGACATACGGGCTCCAAACCCTATAACTAACATCAAATCAACTAAGAATATGCCAAACAAAAATGGAGCGTAAACTTTTAAACATACGACAAATACAAAGGATTAGTAACGAAGAAATTAGAAGAAAAACGAATATAGTTGACGTGATAACTAGAGTAAAACAATTGAAATGGAGCTGGGCAGGACACATATCAAGAATTGACGACCAGAGATGGACCAAAATATCAACTAAATGGACTTTTAATGACGAGAGTAGACCGAGAGGACGTCCAAAAAAGAGGTGGGTTGACGATCTTAACCAATTCAACCATAACTGGTATAATGACGCCAAAAATAGAACTAAATATATGGACAACAATGGGGGAGGCTTATGCCGGATAGAAATTAATTTGATCATACAAAGTATAAATTAAGAAATCACAACTATAAATTGTTAAATTTAATTCAACAATTAATTAAGATATATATATATCTATGTATTTCATTCTTTAAATTGTAAATTTTTGTGGCAAATAAAGCTTTAAATAATAATAAATATTAATAACGCAAATCAAAAATTTAAAAGAATCGAAAAATTTGTCATTCTTCAATATATAATAATATATATATACCTACCTATATCAATTTTTGCTACATTTAACAGCAACGTTGAAGGTAGATCTAGCTACATTTCGACATCTTTATAAACATACCTGGCGTGAAGTAAAACGGGCTTTGTTCACCTTGAATGCACTCGTTCAGTGAAATTGAGTTGAAAATTTAGAGGATATATAATATGGAGTGCTCGTTTCTATCCCTAATGCATTGTAGTGCCTGGGGCCTGGGTAGGGGGCGCTGCTATCAATTGTAAGTCATAATTTGCCTATTTTCTTTCTAAATTGTTCTAAAGGGTTTTCCAATAAGAGGTGTTATTTTGATATTCAAAGAAAAATGGCAATTTTTGAGATAAATGATCGGATGTTTATTTCATTATAAAGAGGAAGGTATGCCGTTAATAATGCGACACAACATCAGCCAAATGGCCGCCACGACCACGCTTACAGGACCATATCCTTTTCATGAAATTTTCCATAACCAAATCGCAAAGTGGCTGCCCTATGTCCTCGATAGCCTCACGAATTCCATCTTTGAGGTCTTGAATCGACGCTGGGCTGTTGGTGTAGACCTTATCTTTCACGTGGCCCCAAAGGAAGAAGTCGCAAGGTGTTAAATCACAAGATCTCGGTGGCCAATTGTGATCACCTCTTCGAGAGATAACACGGTCCGGAAACTTTTCCCGTAAAAGATCGATGGTTTCATTGCTTGTGTGGCACGTAGCGCCGTCTTGTTGAAAGTAAACGTTGTCCAGATCAATACCATCCAATTCCGGCCATAAAAAATCATTAATCATCTCTCGATAGCGCAATTCATTGACCGTAACTGTTGCTCCAGCCTCATTTTCGAAAAAGTAAGGTCCAATGACCCCGCCGGACCATAAACCGCACCAAACAGTCACGCGTTGAGGATGGAGAGGCTTTTCAACAATAACTCTTGGGTTTTCCGAGCCCCAGATGCGACAGTTTTGCTTGTTGACGTAGCCTCTGAGGTGGAAATGGGCCTCATCAGTCAAGATGATTTTTCGATGAAATTCCGGATCATTTTCATGCATTTCAAGGACCCAATCAGCAAAGACACGACGTTGTTGATGATCAGCTGGCTTAAGTTCTTGTGTTAACTGAATTTTATAAGCCTTAAGACCCAAGTCTTTATGCAAAATACGGTGTAATGACGTTTGTGGAATGCCTAATTCCAAAGAACGACGAGGAATGGACAAACCTGGGTTTTCTTCAACACTTTGGGCTACAACAGCAATATTCACAGTTGTTCTTGAGCGACGTGCACGGGTTTTATTCTTCACATCACTAACTTGTCCCAACAGCTCGAATTTGTCCACAAATTTCTGTATTGCGGTCCGACAAGGTGCTTCACGACGACCCAAAAATGTTTTAGTTTTACGAACCGTCTCTGCCAAATTTTCACCATTTTTATAGTGAATTTTAATAATTTCAATGCGTTGTTGAAGCGTGTATCGTTCCATTTTTGTTAATGGCGTAGTTTCTACTTGTCAAATGTCAAAAAATGGCAGCTTCCAAAGTGACAGCTACCGAAATAGCGGGCTATTCAAAATAACAACTCTTAGTGGAAAACCCTTTACTTTGAAGTAATTCTTGAAATTAATAAGTGTTTGTTTATTATTTTAAAGATTTCAACTATTTTTTTTAGTTTTTTTTCTCCAATGTGCAGAAAACTCAGTGACCGAAACCTGAACAGCGACCCCTATGAAAGGTTCGCATTCGAATAAAAACAAGCACTCCATATATTATATATCCTCTAAGGTTGAAACTGTCCTATCCCATTTTTTCTACTCTCATCGGTCGAAGGTAAAATAAATAAATTGAAAAAAGATTGCACTTCTCTAAGCCTAGTATATCATTGTATATTTTAACTCTTATAGCCTTTTATCACCGCATCAAAATCTAGATTTCGAGCGAAAAGCACCAAATCTTATCAAAATTCTGTAACTAGATTTCATAATCTAGCAGATTACTGCGACATCTTCTCAAAATCTTTTTTGGAAGATGGCTAAGATTTAGCACGATCTTCTTTAGCCTAATACGCAGATCACGCTAAATCAACTAAATAAAATCTAGCTAAATTTTGACATGAGAGCGTTGTGGAGATAGCAAAACATAGCTGTTCTCTGAGAAAAAAATTATATTCAACCATTTCAGTGAATTTGTTTCTTTATTTCCAGTGAATTTAATCCAATAAAATGGATCATTTTCTTTAACTGAGATAAATCTATTGTTTCTAAATATTCCTCTATTTCGATTTTTATTTCACAAAGCTTAGCTCGTGAATTAATGTGCCGAACAATTATTTTGTCCGCTAAAGGGTCTGCCATCTAACGTTTTTTTTTTTTCAACTAGTGCTTATTTCGTGAATGGTAACACTTAGCTCATGTTTGATTCAACAGATAATTAGTTTTATCCTTCCGCTGAACGAATATGGTTGTGTATACGCTTTGCCTGCGATCGACTTAGAGAAGATGCCGATTTTGCCAAAAAAAAAATAATCTTTTCAGATGAAGCTCATTTTGATCTTGACGGGTAGTAAACAAGCAAAATTGTCGCATTTGGGGCACAGAAAACCCGCACGCATACATTGAAAAGCCGATACACCCAAAACGAGTCACTGGTGCGGATTTTGGTCCAGAGTCATAATTGGGCCATTTTTCGAAAATGAGCAAAGAGTGGCCGTTACAGTCAATGGCGATCGTTATCGGGCCATGTTGAACGAATTTTTGTTCCCAAAAATTGAAGAGGAGGATATTGGCAACATTTGGTTTCAACAGGACGGCGCTACGTGCCACACAGCCTACACAAGCTACACTCGATGTTTTGCGCCATTTTCAAAAAAAAAAGAAGTTATTTGGTGGACCCTTTATATCGAGTTTTTCAATAAGACCGCTACAAAAGTTTTTTTAAATAAAACAAAAACGGTTTTGGATATCAATGAAATTCTTTATTCCTGTGAAAGTATGTTTAATGCCATTATGTATGGAACTCGATTTCTTTTTCATGGCCACCAGGGTCACGCTTGCAGAAGTCCAGACGCTGAACCCAATTTTCGACGGTTTTCAAGCATAAATCGGCCGATACTGCTGCAATTTCACGTTCGATATTCGTACGAAGTTCATCAATCGTCGCTGGCTTGTTGGCATAGACCATAGACTTGACGTAGCTCCACAGGAAATAGTCTAACGGTGTCAAATCGCACGACCGAGGCGGCCAAGCGACTGGACCATTTCGTGAGATAACACGGTCTCCAAACTTGGTTTCCAATAAATTGATTGTGACATTCGCTGTGCGGCCTTGTCGCCGTCCTGTTGGAACCACATGTCCTCCAAGTCCATATCATCCAATTGGGGCCAAAAATATTCGGTTATCATTGAACGGTAGCGATCCCCATTCACAATAACGTGCCGGTCTTGATCATCACGGAAGAAGTACGGTCCAATGACGCCGCCGGCCCATAAATCACACCAAATCGTAATTTTTTCGGGATGCAATGATGACTCATGGAGTACGTGTGGATTACTGCCTGACCAATATGGCATATATTGTTTATTGACGAAGCCGTTCAGCCAGAAATGAGCCTCATCGCTGAAGATGATTTTTCGATGAAAATCCCAATCATTTTCAAGTTGTTGCTGAGCCCAATTCACGAACATACGACGCTTCTGGTGGTCAAGCGGCTTCAGTTCTTGCGTCAGTTTAATCTTGTAAGGATGTAGGCCAAGATCTTTTCGCAAAATTCGCCACAACGACGTCACAGAGATGCCCAACGCTTGAGAACGACGTGTGAGAGACACATTTGGGCTTTCTGCAACTGAAGCTTCAGCGGCAGCAATATTCTTGACACTACGGGCACTTCTTTGTCTCACTGGCACGGGAACATTTTGTACTGTGCCTGTGGATTCAAATTTTTCCACTAGACGCTCGATTGTTGATCTGATTTCGACTCGTTGTTGGCTCGTATATCTGTCCATCATGAAATGGCAAACCTTACTGAAGAGAAATGTCAAAAGAGCGGCAAGAAATATGGCGTCGTTTGCTGTCCCTGTTGCTCTACTTTTGTAGCGTTCCTGTTGAAAAACCCTTTTTATAGAATTTATATTATAAAAACCTTCATATTAAATTATTATTTTAAGTGAAAGTTGTACACACGTGGTATAAATATCAGAGCTGTAGTTCCTCAGTTTCACTGAAGTTCAACGATGGTTAAGTAAATATATAGTGGTAACAGCCAAATACATGCTGGAACCATCGTTGAACCTCAGTTAATCCGCCGAAATTGGTGAGTTAAAATTGCTGAACAACGTATCAAATATTTGCACAACTGGCAATAAGTGAAAAGTTTTTGAAAATGGTTGTTGCCGTTGTGCAAAATGTTTCTGTTGCTTTAACATAATATAAAGTATATTTTATTTATTCTTTCTTTCTTTCACAGTAAAGTAATTTTGACCAAAAAATAATAATGATTAATGAAGTTTAATAAAATGTACATAGGAATAGGTATAATCATATTCTGTTTTTGTTTTAAAAAATTGAGGATTGTTTTTTCAATTGTTCTTTTGAAAAATTGAAATAGAGGACACATTTTATTAAAATCAACAAGCTAACTTCTCAAAATATTCCAAATTAAAAACATTAAGTTGTCAAAATGTCTAAGACCGATTTTTGTTTTAAATTCATCAAAAACATGCATTTTTTAATTTTGCGTATGATAGTTTTCTGTCCGACATTTAGTGGATTGTAATATGGCAGCACTGCACATGGTTATTGTTTATGGTCATTATTCTCACTCTGTGAGCATCGACAAACAACAACTGTCAGCAGAAGCCAAAAAGCACTAAAATCGTGGTTTCCGCAGCCAAATTCCAATTATTTAGAATATTTAGCAGTTGTCAGTGGAAATCGCAGTTTCAATCGATTGACACCACAGCCAATCGCCTATGCAATTGGACGCTGTGGTTTTTAATGAACTTTGTGCAAGTGCTAAAGTAGCCGATAATTCTTCGATTTGTTCAACCTCAGCAATTTTGTGTATCCCAGCCACCTACGTCCCTCACCTACGTGCTTAAAAATTGCAGGAAGAAATTGTTGCATCGTTTAAAAGCAGTATATATAAACGTAGAATTAAAGTTCAGTGGGGCCAATTTACCGCATCAGTGACTGGTCGAGTGAGTGCAATCAGTGATCGAATGAACAAGTAAAACCTATGGTGATGATGACACCATAACGTGAGCGGTAATGCCAAACTTAAATAATTCAGTCATTTTTATCACTGAACGCACCCGATATCCTATCATACCTACAGCCATTGACCTACCATACCTACAGTCAATTGTCAATCCCTATAGCTGACTATTATTATTTTTGATTTGATTTTGTTTTCTTTCTAGTTTATAGTGTCGCGTCCATTTTGTTCGGGCAATAAAATTAAAAATAAAAGAATAAAATATAAAAATATAAGTGTTAAAATGATAAAACATATTAATCTAATCGTCGGTCGCACTTTAAACAATTTGCTTTCGTTGCCGGAAAAAAAAAAACAAATAAGTGGTCGCGATAAAATATAATCTAATTGTCGCCGTCGGTCGCGTTACAAACAATTTGTTTCGGTAGGGGCAAATCAGATTTCGTAACGTAACGTGCTACGACGTAACGTTGCACAAAAAAGCTTACGTTTTTTTTTACTCTACCGCCAGCATAGATTTTTACACATCAAAAAATGTTTTTTTTTTGCATTCATGAAAGTTTTTAATATGATGAACGCGTATTTCAAGTTTCAAACAGTGTAGTGATTTGCTTACCCATTGCCTTTGTCTATCGCTGTGTTGAGGTAACTTTGTACAAATGTACATTGTACAACTTAATAGTACAAAAAAGGGAAATTCACAAAATTAACAACTGCAGCTGTTTTCTTTTGTTGTACAGAAATAATAGTTCGGTATATACTTGATAAATCAGCTTGGTTGTCAATTTCTTGTACATCACAAACAACAAACATAATTCCAACAAATTAGTAAAAAAAGAGTAAGAAAAGTAGAGGAAATTGTAGTTGTATTTACAAATAAAAAAAATCGATTTCACCACTTTTTTGCTAGACTTGTAAAAACAATTCTTTCTTACAAATTTGTCAGAACTTGCTGAGAAAGTATCAAGCGTTAAGTGCACTATATAGCCTTCAATATTTTCAAAAAATAAATAAACAACAACTGTAGAAACACGATGGACACATTTGAACACCGTAGATTTAGATATACCATGCATGTCTTAGAGCTCATGATAAAATGTCAAAATTTCCATTTTGTGTTAATAGAAACCTTTTTTCATGCTCATTACCAATCGTGGTTCAATTATTCTTATTATTTAATCTACCCTTATACGGTTTATGTAAAACTTTTCCTTGAAAGCAAATAAAACTGCAAATACGAAACCGATAGATTCTTGAGATTTTTATCGCAAAATATTTTTAGGCTCGGAAAGATATTTCCATTGAAAAATTACAAATTTTAAATAAAATTACACATGAACTTTCTTCTGTAAGAATTTTGCTACAACTTAACAAATTTATAAAATTCTTTTAATTGGTGCAACAGAAACTTATAAGAACACATGAATTTTCAAAAAAAAATTGTACTTGTAAACTACAAACAAAAATTACTCTTGGTGAAACGAAAATGAAGATATTCCCACAAATTTCCCTTTTTAAATTACAACTACAATTTTGTAATAAAAACATTTTGTGAAACACAATAAATCGAGTGTTTAACAAAATTTGTAAGAAATCGTTTGTAAATTACAATTTGTAACGGTTCGCGTACACTAAAACCGAATCATCGGCCGATATCGGGTCGAAGCTATTCGGACGACTGTCTCCGACGTTCGTCTGCATACACTTCTTCCGATCTCGGACGGTGCCGGTCTGGAGTATCAGTCTCCATTTTTTTTTATTTGCATGAACTTCATTAAGAATCAACCGGACAACTGACGAAAAATCCAAACATGTTGGGAATTATTGGGATATGTCGGTTGATCGCTTATAAACGGACGTCATCGGACGATGTCGCTTTCAGTTGTGTACGCGCTCTCTCTCTTTTCTATACGTTTGGTTCGGTCGGCCGAGTTCTGCCGCCAACGGCCGAGCATACTTCGGCCGATGACGGACTCGGGCTGTGTCGATCAGGAACGATTTGATTTTTTTGATCCGATCATCGAAAAGTATTAATGATTGAAATCACAAATTTTCGTTTCAATCGATCCCAATCTCAATCATTTCGATGATTCTCGATTTTCAATCCCAATCTCAATCATTTCGATGATTCTCGATTTTCAATCCCAATCTCAATCATTTCAATGAATCTCGATTTTCGATATCAATATCTTTTTAATTATTAATATATTTTATCGGAGAAAAGATATATGGGTTAGAATAAAATCGATCAAATCGGTACAGTATACGTTAACTTCGGAGATTGAATTTCATTGAAACCGAAATAAAAAAATTGTCTTAGTTTGACAGGTGTCAAAATATGCCAACATTTTTGGTACGGCGGATCGATTTAGGAGCGGGGTACAACCCTAGTCTCACGGCCGACGTTCTGGGACCACAAGAACACTTAGTTTGACAAGTGTCAAAATATACTAAATTTTTTATTACGGCGGATCGAAAAATGGAGTACGTCAATTTAGGAGGTGGAAATTACCTGAAGTCACGCCAGTTCTCTAGGTTCTTATTTAGAACACTTTAAATTTGACAGGAGGTGTCCAAATGTCAATTCATTTCCGAGAATACGCGCTACGTAACTTTGTACATCGTAACGTCGCACATAGGAAAGTCCACGTTTTTATTTCACTCTACCGCCGACATATAGATGTTTACACATCAAAAATTGAATCGGAACAGTGTGAAATAATGAATTGAGTGGAATGAAAATGATCGAATGATCGATTGATTAAAATGATCGAATCATTTTGGTAATTCGATTCTTGAACGATTCTATCATTTGAAATGAACGATTTACACAGCTCTATGAAGGACTAGATGTATCTACGCATGGCGTAAGTTGGTGAAATAGGCCACTCGAAATAAAAATCTAGGTAAACAAAATAATCTTGAGTGGAAAAATTTAGAATATTAATATAATATTAATTCATGAGAATATTGACATTTTTGTTTTGCTCCTAAAAATAACGTCACTTGCCATACAACCATTAGAAAAGTATTATTTATATCGGAAACAGCTCTAACTGTTTGCATTACAATTTTTGTTTGATCTGTTACAAGTTTTTTTTCTGACAAAAATAATGGCTGGTTTTGGGCCATTTACATCGATTCGAGAATTAGGTAATGGAAAGAAATGCTGTCAATCTTCCAGTCGAGTCGCGTAGATCCAAGTTTAATCTCTCATTGAATTAATGTTAAACAAGGCATCTGTTGCAGCTTAAATTGTTTCTAAATCTTGATAAGCATCAAATTTATTTCAATACTATAGATTAAAACCATTTCTAAATAATTTTTGCTATTTTATTCATAAATACTATTCATTGCTGACTATTTTTTTGTCTAAGCGGATTGTGAGTATAATATTCCTGGAATTCGTTGGGATATGGTATTTGATTTTAATTGAAAATGCAACAGATATATGGCTTCTGCTCAATTGCACACTGTGGCTTTCTGAATTAATGGATACCGCCTGGGGAACAGTTAATTCAACACATTCAACTTACTCGAGCGTGTTATATCTCTTTGACAAAATTGAGCCAGATTTAATTTTGTTTTATTTGTTTCCCATGATATGAAATTTTAAATAACAAACTACACGAGTATGTTGTAGGTATACGCCTTGGTATGATGTGAATGAAATTTTCACTTAAATTTAAATTGAAATGATTGTGTCAAAACATTAACCAATTACTGCAATCTACATAATACAATGCTAAAAAAAACACTCGAATGAGATTTATTTATTTCAATACGTTAAATGCTAACGTTACATTACATAATTTGCTTAAAATAAAGGATTTACAAATAAAACTTAAGTATAAATACTGTGCAAAAAAAACTATTTTTAAATTTAGCAGATTTGATATTGTCATTAACAGAGTTGAAAAGGAAGTTATTTTTATTAAAAACATTTATTAACTGATTAACAGGACTATAAGTGCCATAGTTTGACCTGCTAAAAAAAGTACGAATTGGCAATCTACTTCTTAAATTAACCCTGCCTACATTAAAATTCAATCGACTCAAAACCGAAGAAGAAGATATCGATCCACTTATAATACCAATAATAGAACATAATTGTAAATACTCTCTGTGAATTGTAAGTGATGGGAGATTTATAAGTTGAAGTCTATGGGAGTACGGAGGCAAACTAATTCTGTCCGACCATGGGAGAAAACGTAGAGTAAATCTCATGAACCTTCTTTGAACACTTTCTATTCTATTTATATGAACCGAGTAGTATGGGGCCCAAACTATACAACCGTATTCAAGAACTGATCTGACAAATGATACATAATAGAGTTTTGATAACATAAGGATCCCGGAACTCACGACCGAATCATTTTATAAAACCCAGTGATTTATTAGCTTTTTTGCAATATAATTATAATGAACATTAAAGGATAATTTTGAATCTAAAATGATTCCAAGGTCTGTAAAGCTAGACAATTTTTCCAAATTTGACGAATTTAACAAATAAAGGGTTTTCCAATAAGGGGTGTTATTTTGAATAGCCCACTATTTCGGTAGATGTCACTTTCGAAGCTCTCATTTTTTGACATTTGACAAGTAGAAACTACGCCATTAACAAAAATGGAACGATACACGCTTCAACAACGCATTGAAATTATTAAAATTCACTATAAAAATGGTGAAAATTTGGCAGAGACGGTTCGTAAAACTAAAACATTTTTGGGTCGTCGTGAAGCACCTTGTCGGACCGCAATACAGAAATTGGTGGACAAATTCGAGCTGTTGGGACAAGTTAGTGATGTGAAGAATAAAACCCGTGCACGTCGTTCAAGAACAACTGAGAATATTGCTGTTGTAGCCCAAAGTGTTGAAGAAAACCCAGGTTTGTCCATTCCTCGTCGTTCTTTGGAATTAGGCATTCCACAAACGTCATTACACCGTATTTTGCATAAAGACTTGGGTCTTAAGGCTTATAAAGTTCAGTTAATACAAGAACTCAAGCCGGCTGATCATCAACAACGTCGTGTCTTTGCTGATTGGGTCCTTGAAATGCATGAAAATGATCCGGAATTTCATCGAAAAATCATCTTGACTGATGAGGCCCATTTCCACCTCGGAGGCTACGTCAACAAGCAAAACTGTCGCATCTGGGGCTCGGAAAACCCAAGAGTTATTGTTGAAAAGCCTCTCCATCCTCAACGCGTGACTGTTTGGTGCGGTTTATGGTCCGGCGGGGTCATTGGACCTTACTTTTTCGAAAATGAGGCTGGAGCAACAGTTACGGTCAATGGATTGCGCTATCGAGAGATGATTAATGATTTTTTATGGCCGGAATTGGATGGTATTGATCTGGACAACGTTTACTTTCAACAAGATGGCGCTACGTGCCACACAAGCAATGAAACCATCGATCTTTTACGGGAAAAGTTTCCGGACCGTGTTATCTCTCGAAGAGGTGATCACAATTGGCCACCGAGATCTTGTGATTTAACACCTTGCGACTTCTTCGTTTGGGGCCACGTGAAAGATAAGGTCTACGCCAACAGCCCAGCGTCGATTCAAGACCTTAAAGATGAAATTCGTGAGGCTATCGAGGACATAGGGCAGCCACTTTGCGATTTGGTTATGGAATATTTCATGAAAAGGATATGGTCCTGTAAGCGTGGTCGTGGCGGCCATTTGGCTGATGTTGTTTTTCATTATTAACGGCATACCTTCCTCTTTATAATGAAATAAACATCCGATCATTTATATCAAAAAACGCTATTTTTCTTTGAATATCAAAATAACACCTCTTATTGGAAAACCCTTTAGTTATAATTAAATAAATTATGTTTGCGTGTAAAACACATGGTTTTACACTTGTCAATATTTAATAACAAACGATTAGTATTGCATCATTCCCAAAACCTTTGCAGATCATTTTGCAGCAGTTCGCAATCCGTTAAGGAGTCTACTGTCCGAAATATTTTCACGTCATCGGCGTAAATCAAAGCCATCGAGTTTTTTAAAACTGAAGGGAGATCATTAATAAATAAAACAAACAACAATGGACCAAGGTGACTACCCTGAGGTACACCAGAATTAACTTTAAACTGACTAGAACGGTTATTTTTGAATACAACACTGTAATATCTATCACTTAAATATGAAGAAATCCACGTTATAAAATAATCATTTAGGCCAATCCTCTTAAGTTTCTCTAAAAGTACTTGATGACTTAACTTGTCAAATGCTTTACTAAAGTCAGTAAATATACAATCTACCTGTTGTTTTTTTTTTCAAAAGCCTCTATACAAAAAGTTGTAAACTCTAGTAAATTTGTAATAGTCGATTTTTTCTTTACAAAACCATGTTGATTTTCACATAAAACAAAAGTACAATTAAAAGAAAGAATATTACTGACAAGAGATTCAAACAGTTTTGGAATAACAGATAGTTTAGCTATAGGACGATAGTTGGCAACTAAATGCTTAGGGCCTTTTTTATGCGTGGGTTTAAGGAATGCATATTTCCAAAGAGCAGGAAATTTAGAACATTTCAAAGACTGATTAAACAAAACATATAACGGATATAACAAATGCGTTGCACATTTTTTCAGCATAAATGACGGTAAACCATCAGGGCCAGGACTAAGACTATCGTCGAGTTTTAAAATATTTTCTAAAATTGATGCTTAGGATATGTTTAGATTTATTGAACCTAGGTGTGCATATTGTTCAGTGGCAGAAGAACTTATGTTATTAAGATTCTTTTGAGGAGAGTCTTCGTAGGCACTTTTAAAATATTCTGCGAACATATCGGATATAACCTCTGGACAGTGACTATTTTTATTTTTGAAGCTCATGCTAGCAGGATAACCGTCAAATTTTTTTTTACAATCTACATATTTCCAAAAGTTTCGCGGATTCACTTTTAGTTCATTCTCAGTCTTAGTGATAAATTCGGCATGAATGCATTTTGAATAATTTATAAATTCATTTCTTATCTCTAGGTAGATTCCTAAATCCTCTTCAGTTCGAGATCGATTAAACTTAACCCAGGAATTATTTCTTTTATTTTTTAAAGATTTGAGATGCAGATCGAACCATGGTGGGTCATTTTTCTTATCTTTAATTTTTCGAAATGGAATAGTTTCCAAGAAGCAATTAAATAAAACTATATAAAATTTCTTTATCATATCATCTAAATTCAAATTAAAAAATAATACATCCCAGTTTATATCGTTCAATACGTTAAAAAGTTGATTGAAATTAAATTTTTTGAAATTAAATTCAATTGGATTTTTACAAATATTAACAAGATTACATACATTTAAGTTCAAGGAGATTGATAAAGCAGGATGGTGGCGATCTTCATCAATAAGCTTAACGTCACTTGGTATAACAGCAGTATCAGAATTAGCAATTTCAGAAAAATAAACAAGATCCAGTATTTTTTTACTTTGGTTTTTCACACTATTTAGTTGGTTTAAGCCTAAGGACGCCATTGTATCTATGGTCAAGAATTCGTTTGCATTCAATGCATTAACAGGAAGAAATTCATCATAAAACAATAAGTGTTCGTTTTTTGAAATCGATAAAATATCAATATGTGTGCTGTAATGCATTTGATTGCAGTTTTGTGTTTAACTAATCGAACATATAACACTTAGTTAGTGAATTTTACTGCCACAATGATATAGATACAGTGGTGTGAAAAAACATTACGGATTTTTTTGGTAAACTGCATTGATTGTTGGTTTGTGATATAAAAATGAAAAAAAATCAAATGTTTGCAATTTTTTCCCATTTTTATTGAACAATTTAATTATTTGAAACAAAAACCCTCTAACTTTATCCATCAAAACAAAAACAAATTCAAAAAAATTAAAGTTAATTCAAAATTTTAATGTGACAAACTAAACGGATTTTATTTTTTTGCAATTAACTTTTATTATTTATTATTTTGTCCAGTAACCCCTGTTTTTTTATCACAGCTCGGCACAGACGAGGCATTGACTGATTGGATTAAATTGTCAAAAACAGAAGCAGGAATATTCTCCCATTCATTTTTCAAAGCTGCAAAAAGAGAAGTTGTTGACGTGTGCTTTTTTTTGCAAACCCGCCTTTTTAAAATCATTATCCTCCTCTGCGTATGGAAGCATTACTGACTCCAAAATGTCCCTATATTGCAAACGGTCCATAATTCCTGTGTATAGGAACGCAGCCTGCTCCTGAAAAACAGCCCCAAACCATCACCAAGTCTCCACCGTGCTTAACTGTAGGGAGTACATTTGCAGGATTTAATCACGTACCTTTTGAACGCCTCACTGTCCTTGCACCATCGGAGTAAAATAAGTTGAATTTGCTTTCATCACTGAAAAGCACACTCCTCCATTTGCTTAAAGACCGGTTAAGATGATTTTTTGGAAATTCAACCCTGGGTTAAATGTTTTGTTTAGGAATTTTAAGTCTTTGCCAAATACCTTTTAGGCCTGCCGCCCACTAGGCAACTTTTAGTTGCTCACCACAGCAACTTTTAGTTGCTCCCGATTCAATTACATTGGCTTATATGGGAGAGCGCCCACTGGGCAACTTAGTTGCCGGCAACTTTAAGTTGCTCGCGGAACTTAGTTGCCGGCAACTCCGGGCAACTTTTAGTTGCTGACCCCCGCCCACTAGGCAATTTCCGAGCAACTTTCAACAACTTTTGAAAATTTAACGTTTCTATTTGTATTCCATTGAAATGTTACATTGATTTTGCATTTTTGTAAGGTCAAATTGAGATGGGTTTGGGTGTAGCACGTTTTTATAGAAAACTAAATACAAAAAAACACTAATATAAATTCTCAAAAGTTGCTCGGAAGTTGCCTAGTGGGCGATGGCAAGCAACTTTAGTTGCTCGGAGTTGCCGGCAACACCCAGCAACTAAAAGTTGCCGGCAACTAAGTTGCCTAGTGGGCGGCAGGCCTTACGGATTACCTTTTACGCTTTCTGACCGTACTTGGCCCTATGGATAGATTAAGTTCATCACAAATTGTCTTTGAAGTCGCAAAAGGTTCTTTAAGCACGAAATTCTTTATGCGCCTATCATTTTTAATTGTTTTTTTTTGCAAGGGCGTCCACCAAAATGATCTGTTTCTACTGATTTTCCACTTTTAAATTTTTTAATGATGTCGCAAACCGTTGACGTTGGGATTTTTAAGATTTCAGCGATTGGAACTTTTCTATTATTTCGTATCGAATCGCGTTGCTATTACGTGTTTTAGCCATTTTATGCACTATATAATTTCAACTTACACCGCTCTCAACTTGTAAAGACGTTTTAATCTACGGCTTGAGTCAAAAGACTTGAAGAAACCGTTACTTTAACATCGAGACTCGCAATCTTCTTGAAATCCGGTTAGTTTTGCACAGGCATGTTACTGAGTACTTAAAAAAATAATTTTGTTTTATTGTTCTTGTCATCGTAGCATTAAATTTTTAATTAATGTTTTTTTAAAAATTTTAAATGCAATATTGTTAATAATATTAAGGAGCACCAGTTTGCAAGGTAAACAGAAAAGCGTTCTAACCATCAAAAAGATATACGCAAATAAGAATAACCCAAAAAATAAGACCATTTTTTCCAAAAACTTGGATAACCTCATTCCGTTATGTGAATTTTTTGATAAAAACCTGAAACCCAGTTTTCTTAAAATAAACTTGGTTATTACAGGTACTAAATTTAATCAAAATCGTTAGAGCCGTTTTCGAGAAAATTTGAAAAAAACAGAATATTTGTATGGCAGCTACCCGTTCTAGATGAGCTAAAATAAAAATTCGAATTTTTCCTCAAGGAAATCACATAAAATGGTCTGTACCAAATTTCATTCAAATCGGTTCCCCTGTTTAGGGTCTAGCTCAAATTACAGTGGACGTACAGACGCACAGACGCACCGGGGCGCACAGTGGTTCGGTTTGTATGGGAGAGCGAAAAAAAGTCTGTTTTATCTGAACGGTTCAACGGATTTAAATGAAATTTGGCAAACATGTTTATATTAGTCTTATACATATTTGGTCAAAATTTGGTTGAAAAAAAAACAAAGTTATTGACAATTTTCTAAAATTTGAGGGATTTGATGTTTGTATGGGAGAGCGGAAAAAAAATCTGTAACATCTGAACTCTTTAACGGATTAAGATGAAATTTGATTCACATTTTTAAATTAGGCTTATACACATTTTGTCAAAATTTGGCTAAGAAAAATTCATTGGTAAAAAAGTTATTGACTTTTTTTCTAAAATTTGAGTGTTTTGATGTTTGTATGGGAGAGCGGAAAAAAGTCTGTAAAATCTGAACTATTCAACGAATTTTAATGAAATTTGACAAACATGTTAAGATTAATCTTATACATGCTTGCTCAAAATTTGGTCAAGAAGAAATTGTTAGAAAAAAAGTTATTGACATTTTTATAAAATTTTAGGGTTTTGATGTTATATTTAAATAAAAGTTTTTTTTAGTAAAATCTTAACTTTTTATTTTGAATAAAATATTATTATTAACTATGTATATTATAAAATTATATAAATAAATAGATAAATACATAAAAAAAAATAAATAAAAAACAATTATGAAGTAGTAATTTTATAATGCTAGAATGAGGTTTTTAGCGTCTGCGCTGATTGGAAGTATTTTCTTTTTTGCCTGTGGTCTTAAACCTGTTATTATTGGATCTGAGGATATGAGTATATGATGCATCACATCTTCATTCGTCGCAATTCGGCTGCATTTTCTCGAATGAAAAATGCGCTAGGCTTTATAATCCTTATTTCGGCATTCTTGGGCACAGTTTCTATTTGCTCAGAAATTAAGTTGGGGTATTTCCTTACAAAATATGGTCGAAGATTTTGAACATCTTACCCATTAGTAATAAGTTCACTACACAACACCGAATAAGGAATTTCGATTGAATCCATTTTAATGTATTGAATTCACTATATATGTTTGTTATTATATTTAACTTCACTTTCACTTATTGCACCTTGCACAAATGCTCAATAACTCAATACTGACTTTTTTTTCATTAATCCTTTATATAAATAGATTTAAGTAAGAGATTTTATTCTAATAAGCCATTACTAATCCCTACAGGTAATAAAAAATTACGCAATACAGAACAAAAACAAAGCAATAAAACTTTAAAAAGAACACCTTTTTTATTTTTACCTGCCCTACTTTTAGCGAAAAATTAAAAAAAAAAAATAAAAGATTATCCCTAATCCTTTTCTTTATTTTGTATTAAGCTCTATCATATAATTCAAAATATCATAAAACTATATTATTTTTCATGCGTTGCTTTCGAGAAAATTGAGTTGAAAGTTGAAAAATTTGCCAGGCAGAAATTAATGGTTTCGCAAAAATCGAAATTCTCAGCCCTAGGTCAATGTATTAATTTTGTTTTATTTTTAAAATAAAGTTTGACATTTTTTCTTAAAATAATGGGCTTAACCAGTTCATTCTGACAATTAATACCGAAGTAATCAAACTTTTTGGTAAACACCACCGTCAAGACGGAGTTTTTTGAAATCCGAATAAGTGAAACATTTTTGAGCATAACTTCCACATCTGCACGTATCTGCAGCTGATTTTTTCTGTGCTTTAACATGAATGTATGGAGAATATGGTGGCATACTTACTTTCTTGGTATCTTTTGGACCTGTTTTTTTAAATCAAAAAGTTAAAAAAAAAAACATTTTTTCTTAGTACTTAAGCTTCAGGCTACTTATAATGGGTGATTTTTTAAGAGGTTAAGAACTTTTTTTAAAAAAAAAAACACAAAAAATTCGAAAAAATGAATGAAATATTTATTTGAATCGATAGTTTGAACCTTGCAATTTAATGTTTAAAGATAATTTCATGCAAATGTTGACCGCGGCTGCGTCTCAGGTAGCCCATCCGCTGAGTCCAATTTTGGCATACTCTTTCACACATATCGGCCGGTATCTCACGAATGAATGCATGGATGTTGGCTTCCAGTGCGTCAATCGAAGCGGGCTTGTCCCTTTAGACATTAGCCTTGACATACCCCCACAAAAAATAATCTAATGGTGTCAAATCGCACGATCTAGGCGGCTAATTGACCGGCCCGAAACGTGAAATTAACTGTTCACCAAACTCGCCTCGCAATTGCGCCATTGTTTCGCGTGCTGTGTGGCATGTGGCACCGTCTTGTTGAAACCACATATCATGTAAGTCAAGAACTTCCATTTCGGGCAAAAAAAAGTTTGTTATCATCGCTCGGTAGCGTTCACCATTGACAGTAACGCTGCGATTCGCATCATCTTTGAAGAAATATGGCTCAATAATGCCGCCGGCCCATAAACCGCACCAAACAGTGGCTTTTTCGGGATGCATTGGTAGCTGTTGCAATGCTTCTGGCTGATCTTCACTCCAAATGCGGCAATTTTGCTTATTTACGTACCCATTCAACCAAAAATGAGCCTCATCGCTGAACACAATTTTTCGATAAAAAAGCGGATCCTCGGCCAGCTTTCCAAGAGCCCATTCACCAAAAATTCGGCGTTGTGGTAGGTCGGCTGGCTTTAGTTCTTGCACCAGCTGTATCTTAAAAGGCTTTACGCCCAAATCCTTCCGCAAAATTTTCCACGTAGTGCTGTAACAAAGGCCTAACTGCTGGGAACGCCGCCGAATCGACATTTCGCGGTCTTCTGTCACACTAGCTGATACGGCCGCAATATTTTCTTCACTACGCACAGTACGTAAACGTGTTGGTGGTTTAATGTCCAACAAAGTAAATTTGGTGCGAAATTTGGTCACAATCTTCCGAATAGACTGCTCAGAAGGTCGAGAATGCCGATCATAAAATGGAAGCAGCGCGCGATGAACATTTCGAACCGAGCACGAATTTTGATAGTAAAATTCAATAATTTGAAAGCGTTGTTCATTTGTAAGACGATCCATGGTTAAATTGCAAACCAAACTGAAGCTGTTTGACAGTGACACAAGGTACTAAACACACGTCAGCTGTCAAAACCAGTGTTGCCAAAACCAAACCAGCTTAAAAATCATTATTTAGAAGGTAGCTTTTATAAATAATCAATATTTTTTTTTATTTTTAGATAATCCAAAATAGACCAATTAAATTATTTAAGAAGCTAGAGAACTTATCTGCAGGAACTTCGGAAAAAAACATCTCAAAATTTGTTGAAAATACGGTTCGCGATTTGAGTAAAATTATTTTTCAACTTTGAGGGCTTGTAAATCAGAACATACAATATATATGTTGAGAAATACTTTTAAATCATACGCTCGGGTTATCTAAGAGTACTTAAACATAAAGTTTAAAACGATAGACATGACTTTTTCCAAAGACTTTTTTCCGCTCTCGCACCATTGTGCGGCGCACCGACGCACAGTGGGACATTTCTATAGAGAGCCGTTATATAAAGTCCATCTCAAAATTTGCTAGCAACGGAGAAAAATGTTGTTTTTCTCAATTAATACGGTATTTTTGATAAGACATGGAAAAACATTTTTTGGTAGGTAACTTGGTGCGAGAAAACAAATAAAAAAAAAAAACAGATATTTGAGAGATTTTTTTGTTTAATTTTTTTTTATTAAGAATAGTGAAAAATATGTCAAGTGATATTTTTGATATTGATGAAGGTATGTAGTTTTTATTTTAAGAAGAAAAATTTGGAAAAAAAAATTGTTTTAGTATATAATGGCAAGGTTACAGAAATTTGCTTTTTTCTAAGGTCTCACATTAAACTTAGAGCAATATCTTCCGTTTCGGCATTTTTCAACTAGGTCTGTGAGTGTTGCCACATGAACAGATATTTGCTGAATATAAATCAAAAAATAAAAATTCTTGAAAAATGCCAAAAACATTTTTTTATGATTTTTTTAAAATTAAAAATGATTAAAAATACATAAATAAGTTATAATACAAGTTGGATATATTATTATTTCTTTAAGTTTTGATCTATACTTGTTTTATTTGTAACTCAATTAAGTGAAGTAATTTTGTTTGAACCAAATAAAATTAATATATGCAATTTATTTTTATTTTATCAAAAAGATTAAAACTTGAGTTTTTTTGGATTTTTTTTTCGTAAAAAGTTTTTCTCGAATAACTCAAAAACTAATTAAGATTTTTGCACTTTGTATTCAAAGTCTTGTTAAAAATTGGTAAGAACATTGAATATTTAGTAAAAACATACCACTTATAAAAGCAAAATTTTGAAAAAAAATCAACTTCAAAAAAAAAACTACGATTTTTTTTTATCAAAATTTTAACTTTAAAATTTTCTTTTTTTTTTCTTTTCAAAAACTATACACTTCAACAACTTGAATAGAAAAGCAAATTAAAAAATACAGTATTTTCTTTCCAAAAAATTATAGCAGATTACTGTATGAGCTTTTGTTAATTTTTAATGTTTTTTTTTTAACTTTCAACTTTTCACAAAAATTGCCCCTCCTGCCTAAACTAGCGGAGCTGAATCCCCCTTCCTATACAATTTTTTTTTAGGCTTTATCTAAGAATAAAAAAAACTCAACTTTTTCGTGCCTGTTTCGCGTTTAAAAACAATATTTTTGTATACAAAACTTACTTAAATTCAAGATAACACTCCGCTTTCATCATAAAATCACAAAAAGTTGCCAAACAACACTCAATTCCTAGTGAAAATAAGTGTTATCACAAAACGACCTATCTTGCGACACACAGGCCGACCGACTGCATGTTGAAACGATTACGATATCGATATTTTTTCTACACGAACCCAATACTTTCTCTATAGAGCAAGTAAAAATACTGCAATGTCCTAAAGTAAGTAAAAACTTTTGTTTTTTCGTAAACAATATTAAAAATTCGTCCAATTCATCGGTTGCAACGCTCATTTCAAACGATATCTCGGCTTTAAGTTCTAAAGATAAGGTTTATATTTGTTTGTAGAACAATTTCCGGCAAGTTCAAAGTTGTCAGGTAGCGATAAAAACCATCCTGTACTCGAAATTTTTTCTATCTATCCAATTCTTCAGGACACTTTCCGAATAGATGGAAAACAGCATTTGTCCAACCAGTCCCTTAAAAAGGGGATTCCTCTATAGCCTCTAATTATCGACCAATTGCACTAACGTCCTTTCCTGACAAGATCATGGAAACACTTATTTATCGTCAGCTCAAGAAATACCTTGAAGAACAGATGCTTCTCATTGACAGAGGGACAGGCAGTACGGCTTTCGTAGCAATAGATTAGGGTTTCCACAACATCTCTTTTAAAGAGAACATGTTCTCTTTTTGACTCCGATCTTTCTTATTCTTTCTTTTTTCATCAAATTCTTTTTTTTTTCTCTTTTTTTATTTATGTACTCTTTTTTCTTTTCCTAAATATTGGTGCCTGAAATATATTAATCTGACTCACTTTTCATTAATATACTTTTGTATTGTTCCTATTTTTCCTAAAATAAATATTCATATTTTGTGACCTTTATTAAGTTATTAATGTAGTAATCCTGGGCGGGCATTAAAACACTGAAATATGAACCTAACTATTCGGGATCCATCACATAACCCTGGTTCGAACATTTAACATGCATCCCTTCAAACAAGTTCACTGACCCATCTTTGTCGCTCTTTCTTGGATACGGAATTTGTTGGCTCTAAAGGCATTTTAATACTGTTTCCCCTCACCATCATTTCAGTTCATTTTTGTTAGTTGCGTAGCGTAGTGAAGACATATTTCTTTTTTTAGTTTGGTTCTTATTAAAACTTGAGAAATGTTGGATTAATGATACAAAATTTTATTGTCAGTCGTTTATTTCGTGAAAAAATGTATTTGTCAATGTTTTATTTAAAATTTATAAATAAAAGTTTTTTGAAATGAATAAAAGCTTCTCTTTGATGTGTAAACATCTATGCCGGCGGTAGAGTGAAATGAAAACGTGCACTTTATTCTGTGCAACGTTACGTTGTAGCAGTAGCAGTAGCACGTTACGATGTAGCATGTATCTAGTTATGTACATATATTGAGTACATTTAGTAACAAAAATTAGGCGCTTGAGCAAACGTTGATGTTTACACATCTTAACCGTGAGTCCTAGCCACAGATTAGCCATATGAAGATGAGAATGTTTCGTACGTTTCACCCTCCAAAACCCATTTGTTTACATTGTTGTATTTGTAATTTTTTCCCGCGTCGATGAATAGATGTGAATTGCAACAACAATTTAACCAGGTCTGTGAAGATCCCTAATGTCTATGTGTGAGATTTTTATACACACATTCTCATTTTTTATCTGATAACTGCCAGTTCAAGCTTGTAGGCAAATTAAAATGGCTGCCAGGGATTCTCATCTTCATGTGGCTAATCTGTGGTCCTAGCACTCACAATTTTTTTTGTTGTTGTTGTAGGTAGTGAAGGATTTGATTAGAGAAGTAATTTTGTCTGAATCGTTGTAGATCCGTTTTTCACTGATTAGTGTGTTTTTTTCTAATTTAAGTTAACTATGGTCCATGTGTCAAAAATAAAATTTGGATTGTCATAGTTAAAAAAGTAACTTTGAGTATCTTTTCATTTGGGAACGATTTAAGTTAAAAATATCGTTGATCTGTCAAACAAAATGTGCTGAAAAAAGAAATAGAAACAAACGAAAGATAACCACAAAATGAAAAAATTTCAGCTGTGCTTGACAGATTAACCATTTCATCTCATATCAAGGAGATGAGTTGGAAAAAGTTACGAAAAGTTACTTTCTGACACTTCTGACCTTGAGTTTAGGAGCGACTTTATGACGTCATAAAGTTATGTCGAACTCCTTTCAACAAAAGAATCGATTTTATTCCGATTTTTCTCTAATTAAAATCGATTCTTTTCTGTCAAAAGGAATCTTGCATTTTTAGCAAGATTTCACATCGATTGCGCATTTCTAATACGTCAAATTGAAAGTCCGAGAATTTTGGAAAGGCGAATTGGTTTTCTTTTGATGCAACAGATTCTACATAATTTAATAAAATTTTCAGTCAATATTACTACAAAAATATTTAATTGAAGCTGTCTAGTTACACACACAATCACATGTAAGAATAATCGATTCTTTTACGAATTCCTTTCAATTTACAGAAACAGATCGATTCGGTTTGGAAAAAAATCGATTCGGTTGGGAAAAAATTCGATTTCCTTGTTGAAAGGAATTCGACATTACTCAAAGTTAATTTTCTGAACTAAAGGAACGATGGAAGTTAACTATAGTGAATTTTAGTTAGAAAAATAATGCACTAATTTCCATACTAAATTGGGCCGCAAAATTCTGATGGTTTGGAGAGGAAGGGGTGGGGTGGTCTGACAGTTTCGAAAATGTCCTCTTTTTTGTCAAACACGTTATGGACACCCTACAATAGATCCACTAAAGTGATTTGATAGCATATATCACTGAAAAGTGGAACCAATTTTTATATCTTTTTGGAGACAATATTCGATAGAGTTTGGTATCCAGCTCTTTTATCAAAAATGCCTACATTTCGTATCGATGGATCTCTTATTCGTTGGATTAGTAATTACCTTTCTGACCGTTCAATTCAAGTTGTTTTCGATAATTTCAAGTCTGAAGTTCGCAAAATAAATGCTGGTTTTCCCTCAGGCTCTGTTTTGTCTCCGAAGCTTTTCCTCATTTTTATAATAAATTGATCTCTTCTCTGAAACTAATAATCCACTTCACTGTTTTTCTGACGACAGGACTCATCCCTGTTCTGCGAGTGTGGAACTGCAATGGCAGCATATGATGAGCTCATTTAACATTGTTAAATGGAATGTGATGGAATTTAATCCTTCCAAAACCCATCAGAGCTGTCTTTTGACAATGAATGATAATTGCATCGAGGAAACCGAAAAGCTTTCTGTTCTAGGTATGTGCATTAGCGATCACATTTTTTGGGACGATCATCAGTGGTGTGTTTAGATTCTTCAAACTTGAAAACGACTGGAGCAAATTGGATACTTCCTTCTGCGGATTTGTTCGTAATTGCTAGGCGAAAATTTAGGAAAAAAAGTAAAAACGAAAAGTGGCATTTGATTCCAAAAATGTTGTCTGTGAAAGGTTTTTGATTACAAAAATTCGTTTTGTGTTGGGAAAGCAATTATAGAGGTTGGACTCAGAAAAGGTCATGTTTTTATATATTTAGCCATTCACTAAGCGAAGCTAAGGTTTGTAAGCCCGTGCGAAACCGGGTGGGCCAGTTAATAAAAATGCAGCGAAATGCTTAGGTGTCCTCAGACGATGCAAGAACTTTTTACCCTTTCTGGTCTGGCTACAATTTATAAGGCATACATCCCACCAAAGCTAGAGCACAACTCTCATATCAAGTCTGGTGCCTCTAAAACATCACTGCACCTACTGGTTAGAATTTGGCATAGAACTTTTAAGCTGATAGATGACAGTTGAACTTCCGAAAAAATTGTTTCATTGGAACATCGTCACAATGTTATTTCTTTAAACAAACAAGACCTAAGGCCGACAAAAGACTTAAGGAGGAGTTCAAATATATTTGTTCTATAAAAAGTGAAACGGCCAGGTGCATTTTTCCCCTAAAACAATTTCACCGGAATACTCGCTCCACCAGGATTACTCATCAGTTCAGTACACCCTTGAGCCTAATCTTGGACGTACCGTCAAACACAGAGATTCTTTCTTTAGCCGCACAACAAGAATGTGGAATTCCTTACCCGCAGCTTTGTGTTCTTCCCATTTCATTATCCAGACTGTAACGAAGTTACACCTTTTCATAGCAGCGCCAACATCAACATCATCAACTCGATCACAATTTCATCACATACCTCAAGGCGCCCATGAGAATTGATGACGAGGTTTGCCGACAACAACAGCGCACGACAGCACAACACAACCAATGCGCCCGACAACAATTCAACGACTTATATGAAATTAATGGGTAGTGTTTTTCTACCTCACTCGATTCACACTTCCTTGTTACCGCCGAATCTATAACCAAGGGTGAAATGGTCACTGCAAATCAGGAAAATTTTATCCTCCGTGGTTCTGCTAATTCAATCCTTTGAACTTAGTGAGTACCAAGAAGCAAGCTGCTTGGTGTGTAAGTACACCAGTGAGAAGTTTCAATTAATTTTTGGCTTCAAGCCGTAAAAAAATATCCCTTCCCCTCCTTATTTTTGCCACAACTTCTTGTTGCGGCTAGGGATTAATCCCAAACCAATTAAATCCGCCTCCAATTCGATAAGGCTAGGGAGCTAATCCCAAATAACATTTTTGCCTCAAGAGTCGCTTGGAGGCTAGGGAATTTATCCCACTGTCCGCCTTCGTACCGTGCCTTCACTTCGGTGTTGGCTAGGGAGTTTATCCCACCGCCTGTCGTCGTACCGTGCCTTCACTTCGGTGTCGGCTAGGGAAACTATCCCACCTTCTGTAGCCGTATATGCGATACCGTGTTATTTATTTAAGTTATAATACAATTGTAAGATTTATACGAAAATAATCTGTTAATCTAGTTTTAAGTACAACTGAAATAAAAAGTGTCTCAAGAACTGGAGTTCTGAACTTTCTAAACCCGAGTTTTATTGCTTTCTTCGGTAAGAACCCTGGACCCGCTGACCTACCTCAGCTGGAAACTAAAAAAGCATCACAAGACAATCAAGACAAATGAATATCGTTTGCTCCTATTTAATTCTCCCTCCATCTCCTAAGTTTCCTAAACGCTCGCAATGTGTTAAATATAACATTTAAAGGGTATAGCCATAACCCCTTGAGTGCGTGTTAGTTATAAAAAAAACACCGTGTATTCAGAGAAAAGGATCTTTGAATCCTAGCCTCCGCTGGTTTGAGGTTTTTTTTTTTTTTTTTTTTTGACGGGAGGAAATCTTCAAAAGACACTTGGCAGTATTCGATACCAAGTAGTGTGGGACTCTTAACCACTAAAACCACCTCTTTATCAGGACCAATCTTGAGAGATCGACATCAGATTTTTCTTTCTTAACTTTGTAAAATCACTTTGGGGGAAGTTTAAACTTTTAATACTTTCCCATGTTTTTTTAGACCAAAAGCTCATGAGGCTTGGTTCTTCTTAATCTCCGAACATGGTTTCTTGTATTCAAGACGAACACCATTTCATAATTGGTATGACTTTGCAGTCTCTGATTATGCGATACAGCGTATTTTTTAACAACTTCTGTAACCGTTTCTATTTGTAAGTCACGATGTAGATCGCTATTTCTTATGTACCAAGGTGCATTAACTATTCCACGAAGGACTTTGTTTTGGAATTTTTGGATGATTTCGGTATTTGTTTTCTTTGTACAGCCCCACAATTGGATACCATAGGTCCAAACAGGCTTTAGTACTTGATTATACAGCATTATTTTGTTTTGGGTTGATAAACCAGAGTTGTTACCAAGTAACCAGTACATTTTTCTATATTTCAAGTTTAGTTCTTCTCTTTTCTTTTTGATGTGCTCTTTCCACTTTAGCTTTGCATCCAATGTCATTCCAAGGTATTTGGCCGTATTGGCGTAAGGTACAGCTTGATTATTAATGAATATTGGAATATTGTTTATCTTTTTATTTGTAAAGTTTATATGTGAAGATTTTGTTTCATTGAGTTTGATACGCCATTTTTCGGTCCAATCTCTGACTGTGTCGACGGCATTTTGCAGTTTTACTGCTGCCTTAGAGACACATTTGTCGGGTACCAAAATTGCGGTATCATCTGCAAAAGTAGCCATTATGGTGTGATTACCAACTGGGATATCCCTTGTGTATAGTAAATACAGGGTAGGACCTAGGACACTTCCTTGTGGTACACCGGCTTCTATTTTCTTCAGTTCCGAATATTCTTGATCGTACCTTACTCTAAACAATCGGTCTGAGATGTACGATTTTAATATTTCATAGTACTGTCTGGGAAGATCCCTTTGCAGTTTGTACTCAAGTCCCTCATGCCAAATCTTGTCAAAGGCTTGAGCAACATCTAAGAAAATAGCCGAACATACTTGTTTTTCTTCTAATGCTTTTTCTATTACATCCGTTATTCTATGAACTTGGTCTATCGTGGAATGTTTATTTCTAAAGCCAAACTGATGATTTGGGATTAACCTTCTTTCTTCTATAATTTTGCTAAGTCTCTTCAGAAGCAGTTTTTCAAAAACTTTTGCCATAATTGGTATAAGCGATATTGGTCTGTAAGACGTCACTTCAGTAGGTGGCTTACCTTGCTTGGGTATGACAATAACTTCAGCAATTTTCCAATGGTGTGGGACATACCGTTGCTTAAGGCATGCATTTATTATATATTGGAGTTTTATGAAGGCTTTCAAAGGCATTTCTTTCATAACCTGGGCAGTACTTAGATCGTAACCTGGTGATTTTTTATTTGATAGTTGATGTAAACACATACTTTTTATTTCTTTTAATCTTACAATTTGTATTTCACTTTCATCTATCTTATCAACAAACTGTAAGCTATTTTCAGCCGCGTTTGTTGGGTATGGCTTAAAAACATTCGCAAGATGCTCCGCGAAAAGGTTAGCTTTTTCTTTTGGGTTACCGATCCATTTCCCATCTTGAGATTTCAAGGGCGAGTTTTGTAACTGCGGTCTTTTCAGGCGCTTGGCTGCTTTCCATAGCGAAAAATCGGTTGAAGCATCAGTCGTTAAATTCTTTAGGAATGTACTGAGTGAATCATTTTTGAATTTATAAATTTGTTTTTTAAGATTGTTGCTTATACGGTTAAACGTTGTTTTATCATCTGGAAATCTAGTATTTTGCCATTTTCTTCGAGCTCTTCTTTTCTCTATTATCAACTCTCTTATCTCTAAAGGATTTTTTATTTCATTTTGTCTTCTATTAGAAAATGTTGGAGTACTTTCTTCAGCGGCCTGTTGCACATCAGCAATAAATTGTTCCACTTCATGGTCAATTTGCTCGATTGTATCCATGGGAGATCTTAAATTTATAAAACTTAAAAGCCTTTCTCTAAAATCACTCCAGTTTGTTTTCTTATTTACAAGCTTTGGATTAATTTTTTCTATTACTTCCGATTCACTTAGTGATAGAATCACTGGAGTATGATCTGATGACAAGTCATAATTACCTTCGACACTAATGTGATTTCGTTTAATTCCTTTAGCTACGAAAAAGTCAATAAGGTCTGGTATTTTGTTAGTATCGGAAGGCCAGTAAGTTGGCGACCTGGAGGAATAGAATTCGCAATTGTATTTACGGCCTGCTTGGAAAAGTCTTTTGCCTTTTGTTGATATAAGTCTTGAACCCCAATGGGTGTGTTTCGCATTGAAGTCTCCACCAACAAGAAAGTTATTCCCAAGAAGATTTAATAGATCTGTATAGTCATCTTCTGTCGGGGATCGCCTTGGTGGGCAGTATATAGCTGCTATCTTAAACTCTTTCTTTTTCATACCAATACTAATAGTTGTTACTTGCATATTATCATTAGTAAGCTTGGTTTCTTCATAATGTTTTAAGCTTTCTTTTATAAGAATCGCCGATCCACCTCTTGCCTTGTCAGCTGGATGTGGAGCGTGGTAACATGAATAGTGTTCTATTACATTATCTAGACTTTGCCCATTGGAGAAATGAGTTTCGGACACCAGGCAAATATCTATATGTTCTAGATCTAAAAAGATTTTTAATTCGGATAAGTGTTGTAAAAGACCGTTTGCATTCCATGTAGCGATTTTAAGTGTTCTGTCCATCATTGTTTTTTAAAAGCGACTTTTTCGCTTAACTGTTTGATATTCAAATCCTGTTTATCAATTCTTTGGAGAATGAGTTGTAGCATTTCTTTTATGGAAGTCTCTTCATTCTTCCGCACATTTTTTAGAATCTGAGAATAGGCTTTATCTTCATCGCTTTTACTTTGAACAGCTTTTTTAGGCGGTTCATTCTTAGTATTGTTTTCAGCATTTAAATCGGTATTTACTGTTTTTCTGGGTTTGTCTCTAGCAGATGTATTTTTGCTTCTGAACTCTTGGAATTTTTTGGCAACTGGGCAGCCTCTATAGCTTGCCGGGTGATTACCCTGGCAGTTCACACATTTTGCTTTCTGATCTTTGCTCATCGGACAATTTTTAGTTGCATGTTTTCCTTCGCACTTTACACAAGCAAACTCGCGGTTGCAGTATTTTTGGGTATGACCAAAAGCTTGGCAACGTTTGCACTGCGGAACAACTTTAGATTTTCGGAGTGGTTCAATTTTAACAGCTATGCCCAAGATTGATCTTACTTCATAAATCTCCTCGACACTTTGTTTACTGTCAAAAGTTAGCATGAATAAAGGTAATAACCTTTTACTTGACGTGGATTCTCCAGAGGAGTTTTTAATTGTCTCATTTTTAAATAGATTGACTGCATCAAGGGCTTGGAAGCCTTTTTGTACTAGATCTTCCACTACTTCCTCGGGAGAGCACGAGGAATGAAGACCTCTGGCTACTACTTTTATTGGCCTTGTAGCTTTGTTCTCATATGAGTGCCATTGAATTTGGTGTTTGCTCAGTTCTTCAGTGACAGATCTATACTCGTCGGCTTCTTCGACTGTGACTTTCCAGTTGTCTTTGTTGTACGATGTGTATTTGCAAGCTTTTTTAGTACAATTTTCTATTATTTTCTTAAGATCTCCAAAAATTGGAAATCCTGAGATCATAATTGGTGGTGGTGTAATTGTTTTGCTGCCTTTAGCGTGAGAATTTGATTTAACAACAGCTACCACATTATTCGTTTCATTAGTTTCTGTTAACAATTCTTTATTATTTTCGGTTTTAGAGCTTTTCTGATTTCTTAAACAAATCTCAGGACTCCCGTTTGGTTTACGTTTCTTTGTGATACGCTTATTTTTCTTTTTCTCAGTTTCAAACAAGAGCTCTTCTTCATCAGTTTGATATTCACGCTCAATATATTTTGGAGGTTTGAGGTGACATGAAAGACTTAACCTCCGGTTAAGAGACTTACTGGTTTAGATGACTAAAAGCATCATACAAAGCATGACTAAAAGCATCATACCTTTTTCAACTTTGTGTCAATAGCAGTTGTTCTGTGTTTCGTATATTTGTGGTTTTCAAAACATTTTGTAGAAGTTACTCGTTTACATTTATCTATATTTGTGTCTTAAGAAAATCTGACCACACACCAGCATTAACTTACATTACATACATTTATTTTGAGCCTTAAGCCATTGTGACTTCAACGATTTGTAAAGAACTATCCTTTTTAAGTTTTACCACAGAACAGTATGCATTTTTCATTCGATTCATCATCATAAATCATTTCAAGAGCAACTATAGGTAAATGAACAAGTCCTTTAAAGAACTTAAGTTGTAAATAAACGAAACTTAAGGATACAATATATCTACAAATACATGTACAACTTACACGTATATAATTCCTGAAAGGACACAGCTACTGTTCCTTGCAGAAGATTTACTTTAAAATTGGTTCGGATAGCAAAAAACAACCCCAACATAAAGAGGAGATAGTATCCGTTTATACTTATAGCAAGAGCAACCTTCCTGGACATTGTCATTGTGGTTGTCCTTTTATTTTTCGTTTCAAAAAGGTACTCATACTGGAATATTTTAGTGCTAAGAACAATGACAGGTGGCCATAGCATGTTGCCATAAATAATACGTTGTGACAAAAGCTAACCGACTATACTTATAGCCAACGTCAACTCCCACTTACATGCTAGCAAATTGATGTCGTTAAACTACATCCCATGGTTTGGTTTTCTGGCCGAAGGGAACTCCTTCTCCTACTTCTTTTTTTTTTGCCAAGAATTCTCTTCTAGATATTCATTTTCTTTTCCAGACATGTTGTCATCCTTCCTCTTTGATTTTTTTTTGTATATGTACGTTTCATTCTTTTGGCTGTAATGCTAACTATAATAACACCTCATAATAAAAAAGGGTGGTTTTTTAAGAGGTTTAGAACTTCGAAAAATTCGAAAAAATGAATGAAATATTTATTTGAATCGATAGTTTGAACCTTGCAATTTAATGTTTAAAGATAATTTCATGCAAATGTTGACCGCGGCTGCGTCTCAGGTAGCCCATCCGCTGAGTCCAATTTTGGCATACTCTTTCACACATATCGGCCGGTAACTCACGAATGAATGCATGGATGTTGGCTTCCAGTGCGTCAATCGAAGCGGGCTTGTCCCTATAGACATTAGCCTTGACATACCCCCACAAAAAATAATCTAATGGTGTCAAATCGCACGATCTAGGCGGCCAATTGACCGGCCCGAAACGTGAAATTAACTGTTCACCAAACTCGCCTCGCAATTGCGCCATTGTTTCGCGTGCTGTGTGGCATGTGGCACCGTCTTGTTGAAACCACATATCATGCAAGTCAAGAACTTCCATTTCGGGCAAAAAAAAGTTTGTTATCATCGCTCGGTAGCGTTCACCATTGACAGTAACGCTGCGATTCGCATCATCTTTGAAGAAATAGGCCCAATAATGCCGCCGGCCCATAAACCGCACCAAACAGTGGCTTTTTCGGGATGCATTGGTAGCTGTTGCAATGCTTCTGGCTGATCTTCACTCCAAATGCGGCAATTTTGCTTATTTACGTACCCATTCAACCAAAAATGAGCCTCATCGCTGAACACAAGCAGCGCGCGATGAACATTTCGAACCGAGCACGAATTTTGATAGTAAAATTCAATAATTTGCAAGCGTTGTTCATTTGTAAGACGATCCATGGTTAAATTGCAAACCAAACTGAAGCTGTTTGACAGTGACACAAGGTACTAAACACACGTCAGCTGTCAAAACCAGTGTTGCCAAAACCAAACCAGCTTAAAAATCACCCTTTATTATAGGTGGGTACTGGGAACCTCATAACATGATAACATTTTGAGTTGAGGCTATACAATATATGAAATGGGATACGTCTTGTATGTTGGGCACGTTTTGTTGTTGTAGATTCCTTGGACTCTGTGCGAGGAAATATTGCAATTTTGTTATATTAATGAATAGAATGAGGTACTTAGGTATATATAGACTTGAAGGAGGACAAAGGGGCTTATCGTGTAGCATTGTGCCACAATGTACTCGATGACATAAATTCTTCTTATGGCTTTCGTTATATGCCAGAGCATCCGGTAACCAAGTTTTAAGTATCACCCAGTTCCATAAACCAAAAAAAACTTAATTCCAATTTTGCTGACGTTTGAGAAGATGAGAAGGCTTTGGCATGGGATCTCGGTTTTAATATACTGAACACAAGTACTTTAGTTACCTACTTTAAAAATCAGAACAATAAATCGGCTTCCAACTTTGAAACCTATCGAATGGTATATCGAATCGGTTTAATTTTGGGCCATTCACTAATTAAAATGTGTATGCTACAAAATTTTGCAAATTACGAAATCCCGCTTTTTACAATCTCGCAAATACAAAAACACGCAAAACTAAAATCTCGCAATTGAAACAATTATTACATCTGTCAAGTAGGTTTTGCAATGTGATGGTAACATGAAAATAATTGCAATACAAAAAAGTCCGTAGCTTAATTTAGCTGCGCTTAGGTTATGAAGTCAATTGCTAGTTTTCTTGAAAAGCGCGTATGCGAGATTTTAGTTGAAACTTATTTGCTAGATTTTTAGGTATAAAAGATGCAAATTCGAGATTGTTAAAAAGTTAGATTTTGTAATTGCGAAGTTATGAAAATCCAACAGAGCCTACTATAGTCTGTCAAAGCTCTTCAAATCCAGAAATCTCACCATAACTTCAAAACTGCTGCTGTACAGTACCATGGTCCTGCCAGTACTCACATATGGATCCGAGACTTGGGTGCTTAGCAAAAGGCACTCCGACCTCTTAGCCGCGTTCGAGAGAAAAGTCTTAAGGAGAATTGTTGGCCCCATATGTGAGGAAGGACGATTCCGGAGACGGTACAATCATGAATTGTACGCAATCTACCTTGAAGCAGATATCGTGACAAAAATTAAGCTCGGTAGACTCCGGTGGGCAGGGCACCTAGCTCGCATGATCGAAGAGGAACCTGCTCGGAAAGTTCTTTGTGGTACATTCTATGGTAGACGACAGCGTGGTAGACCATGCTTGCGCTGGAGAGATGGCGTAGACCAGGACGCCCGGAGCCTTGGGGTGCGCAACTGGATGGCGGCGGCTCGAGACCGGGATGGGTGGAGAGACTTGTTGAAGGAGGCCAGGACCGAACCCCGGTTGTCGAGCCGACGATGATGCGAAGTTATGAAAAGTAGGATTATTAATTTGCGAGATTTTATTTGGCAAGATTTAAAAAAAAATGCGAGATTTTGATTTGCAAAATATCGTAGTGCTGAGTATTATTACTATTTTTATTTGTTATTTATTTATTTACTATAAAAGCTTAAATAAAAAAGCATGACTTTGCCGTCCGCTGATTGACTTTAACTAATTCAAGTTGTTATAAAAAACTTAAAAGCTTTCATTTAAAATTCTTTCTCTGTAGCCTAGGGCTTTTCTACAATATTTATTTGGTTTAACATTTTCCTGACTGGGTCATCTGATATGACATGAAGACATTGGGCCTTACTAATAATCAAAAGCTTATGTCGACTATTAGTTAAACGGAAGGTTAAAACAAAGTGCTAAGCTTTAACAAAATGCTACCAATAAACAATTTAACCCTTTCACTTACTAGTTTCCAGACTTTCCTTGAATCTATTACAAAATCTACTACAAATGAGAAGATAAATTGAATGAACTGTCAGAATTTCCATGAAAGTCTGTCGAAGTTCCAACCGGAGGCAAACTACTAATTAAGTCGTTTGCTGAAGGAACAATTAAAACCCAAGTTGGTTTGATATTATTTCTATCAGCAGGTCCAGTAATTTTAAATTAAAATTAAAAAAACAATCACAGTGATATTTTTATATTGTAGTCAGATTTTCTTATTTTTGTTTTTTTGTTTTTATAACGTCGAAGTTTTACTTCTCGGCAACGCTCTTGACAGCTACCGAAAAAAAAATGGTAAGTCCATCGCTCTGCTTAGTTGCGTCCTCCCTTTGTAGCCACATTCACACCTCAGATGCCCGCTCTTGCCACAGCTGCAGCAAGTCTTGGTTACTTGGAAATGTGACTGGCGCTGTTGCACTTGTAACACGATAAAAAGAAGTTGGACGAGCTACGGCTATCGTTCATCTGTTCGGGACAGTTGCGGGCCCAGCGGTCGAGTTTGTTGCATTTGTAGCATGTTGGGTTATCCATTTGGGTGCAGGATTTGGAAATGTGACCAATTCCATTGCAACGACTCCTCGGGGCATGAATGAGTGTAATGCCCGACTTGGTTGCATTTGTAGCATTTCTCCGGGTTGCCTCCACTTCCTCCGCCACCGCCATCTCGTCACTTGCGTGAATCCCGGAGCCCGGAATTACAGTCACGGGCATAATGGCCGGGACGATTGCATTTGTAGCAAGCTGATGATTATGAAATTGTTGATTGAATTTTTGTTTGTTAAGTTTTTTTTGGATAACTTTATTTTCTGCAACACAGACACAACATAAATAAAAAAAAAACAACAAAGCAGGAACTGTCATCATTTGCTCTATTCCTTCAAAGTTAAGTATTGCCGTATTATTTTTTTACAGAAAGTATTAAAGTACTAATAGTTAGAGATGAGCAAAAAATCACGACCTGTGATTTACGACCTGTGAGTCAAAAATCAAAATCACTAACTGTGAGCGACTCTAAATGTGATTGAAAATCACAACTGTAGTAAAATCACAACAAAAAGAAACTATTCACAAATCACGACAATCGCACAATGAACTTTATGAACTGTGAAAAAAATCACGACGAGAGAAAAGTCAACAATGAGTAAAATGAATCAGAACGAGAACTGTAGTCGTGATTTAGTTATTATTTTAGCAACTGAACGAAATCACAATACAGAAAAACAAAATCTCAGGACTCATGATGAAAATATAAAGAACACATTAATTCTTTTATTTTAAGTTAAGGATCTAGAAGGTAGAACTGAATTGTGAACTGAGGTCCTAGCCTGGTTGTGATTTTGTATACACAAGGACAAGGAAAAGTGAAACTATAATTTTGACATTGCAAATTTTAGGGAGAGCTGGGCAAGACACTAAGGTAATTTCCACCTCCTAAATCGATTGGCGTACTCCGTTTTTCGATCCGCCGTGATAAAATTTTGACAGTGCAAATTTTCGGGTTTCCACTGGAGCTAGAGAGTTGGGCGAGACAAGGTAATTTTGACCTCCTCAATCGATTGGCATACTCCGTTTTTCGATCCGCCGTATTTATGTATTGGAAATTTTGGGCACTCGATATTTTAGACATTCGAGATTTTGCTATTCGATAATTTTGAATTCGGGACTTGAGATTCTTAGCATTTTTGTATTCATGGTTATGTTATACGAGATAATTTTAATTACTTATTTGTTGTCCTCATTTAATTACATACTTTATATTTTACTGAGAATTTTTTTTTTTGGCCTCAAAGATATTCCAAACTTGAAAATCACAATTACAGGTTAAACTTACAGTGATTCAGAAATCACAGTCACAGTTGTACCTGTGATTGGAAAATCACAGTTAAGCTCATCTCTACTAATAGTACGTGAATTGATTTAAGTGTTGGAGCATTTTTTTTTTTAAATTTATAACACCATATTTTTTAACAAGAAAATTTCTTATACTTAATTTTAATATTTTCCATTGGAAGAAAATCTTAAACGTAAAATATTTTCAAATAAAAATAAGTAAACTGTGCCTACGTTCTGTAACTCTCGCATCGATAAAATCAGTCGAGAAACGGCGAAAATTGAAACAAATCGTATGAGTTTTGTTCCATTTTCCATCGTTTCTCGACCAATTTTAACCATGCTAGAGTTACAGAACGTAGGTACTGGCATATTTTGTCTGAGTATTTAATTGTTTTTTTTTTTTTAGGTTTTCTATTGTTAAACAGTAAGGGCCAGTTTTTTCACAGTGTGTTATCTGTAATCCATTATTATTTCCACTTGTATCAAAAAATCCATAGCTTGAGTTGTCAGTCATGGATTAAGCCAATCAGCTGATTTCGGTTGATTTACACCATTTAACCAGGATTTCTGAAAATTGTATTAAAAACTTGACCTATTGTGAACAAACTGGCTCTAAGAATATTCAAGCAATGTCGATAAGTCGTCGTAAAATTCGTAAAAGTCGTCAAATGTGTAAGTCTATCAAAATTTGTATGGAAAACTTGAAAGATTTACAAAGCTTACGACTGTTCACGAACGTTTACGATGAATTTTATGCCTTTGTATTTTTTAAATTTAGATTATTATCGAAATTCTCATTTCCACAAGTGCACACTGTATGAACAAATAAAATAATCAATTTATGTTGCACATAACTATAAATAAAGTACTTCTAAATGAAACACTTCTTTTTCGCTTTAAAGAAAAATCTGAAGATTGAAAACAACCCATGAATATACCTATACCTATTGAAATCGACCTGATAACATGGGAGTAGAATTAAGTATTAAATACAAATTTCGGTACCATAAAACAGCACTTGGGCAGCACTTTTCATTTAGTGTTCGACTTTAAACATGGATTTCCGTGTATTAAATTTTGATATATTCCTACAACTAAACTGGAGATTAAAGTCGTTATTGGTATGCGGATTTTCTTAAATCTGGAGATTTTCTTTTAATCTCAACACTAAATTTGATTATTAGTAAGGCCCATTATCTTTGCCAAGGTAATGTCTTCTAGTTTCCCGCAAGGTTGGACATCGTCCCAAGAAGTGCAAAATGTCTTCCCTTTCTCGCATGTTGCAGATGCTCCATAAAATTTGAAGGTCTTCTCTGTGCGGAATGTAGTTCAAATTGAGAATATCCACCCGTAGTTTTACCATAATCGAAATCTGCTGGACACTATATTCGTCACGAAAGTAATTATATTGGTTCAAATTATGATCAAGTGAACTAGGTATATATTGCTCTATGCACCGAGCTTGTGGCCTCATTTAAAAAGTTCTGTCTTCACATCGCAAGTCCACCATCTCGATAAGTTTATATAAAATTGGATTCCAGATCGCATGTTGATCTAAATCAAGGCTTATTTCCATTCCACATGAGGTTGCTAGCTCCAACCATTCTCCATACCAACTGATTTTGGATCTTATTGTTTTTATTGCAGCTTGCTTGGGGTCAATCATTTGCCATTTTCATCACTTTTAGAATATAATCCACCTGAAGCTTTAGCGATTTGATGAAGAGAGGAGATAAGCCCGTTTCTAACATGATTGCGTAGTTCGCTGTGTTGGGTGGATGATGGAAATTTCTTCTCACATAATACCGCTGTAGCTTTTCAACTGTATCATATTGCTTTTCACCCCACATCTGCGCGCCATACAACAAAATCGATGCAGCCTCTGCCTCGAAAACTCTAAATTTACAATTGTGAGCTATATTTTTGTTAGCAAAACACCTTCTCAATGTTGTGTTAATCGCTGTTTTGGCCTTCGCTGATTTTTAATTGAGATGTTTTTGAGTATTCAAATTTGGTGTCCTAACTACACCAAGATATTTATACTCCTTAACAACTTCAATTCCTTCTCCATTATACATCCATTGCTCGTCACTGTCACTGTCGTCATCCGCGAGCTTATTTATCATAAGCTGTAATGAATTAGGAGTGTATACGCCAACAGGACAATATCATCGGCAAACAGTAACGCTTTCACATCAAAATTGGCATATTGTATACCTCCTGGTAAGAAATCCGCTATGTCATCGATAAACAGAGCGAACAATGATGGACTAAGCATACATCCCTGTCTAACACCAAATTTTGTTGGAAATGACTCAGACAAGGCTTCACCGTTCCAAACCGCCGGCCGCCGCCGAAAGTGGGTCTCTCAAAAACGTCCCTCTGTCTGTCTGTCTGTCTGTTCGACTACAGTCTAAACGGATGGGTCGATTTTCTTTAAACTTGGTACCTAGCGGTTTTTGGACATTCCACCCACCCGTTTTTTTCTCTTTTTTTTAAAGACCAAAACTAACAGTAGCTGTCATACAAAATTTCTTGGCCAAAAAGGAAAAACATATTTTTTTCTCAAAATCAGCGCTACAGAATTGTTTTTTATTTTAAGAACTCAATAATTTTAAAAAGTTATAAGTTGCCGTTTAAAAAAAAAAAAATGGTTCCGAAAAATGGTTATTAATTGTACCTCCCAAAGAACCATTTTTTTGGTTTTCGCTTTTCTCAAAAACGGTTCAAATGATTCTAATCACTTTTTTTATGAAGAATTATTGACACTTTCTAAATAATATTGTGTAACAAAATTTTTAAAAAGATATTTTTTGGATTTTTAAAAAAAGCTTGAATTTTTTTTTTGAAAACTCAATATTTCAAAAACGACTTGTTCGATTTTTATTAAAGTTGGTTAAAAGCAGTTTTTTAACTTTATCTAGAAGATTTTCGACAAAGATTATTCTAATGCCTGAAAATAACGGTGCCTCCCATACAAATGTTTAAAAACCGTTAAGAAAACTATTTTTTTTCTCAAAATATAAATAAAAATAAAAAAAAAAAGATAAAGATAAAAATTTTGTGTGTCTTGAAATTAGTACGATCTACCATTTAAATTATTTTAATTTTATATTTTAAGTTTATTAACCGTAGCTCTCATGGAACGGTTTCTTTGATTTTCGAGTATCTCCATATCTGATCAACCGAATAAGACTAGACTTTTTATAAAGAAGCTTGTAACAAATATAAATAAAAGTGAGTTTCAAAATTTTCTAATAAATGATTTTTTGTTTTTTATATTTTGAAAACGGATAGCAGATTTTTTTGTGAAGTTCAATTTTTAACTCAACATAATTGGCGTACCAATATTTTTTTTCTCAAAAATGCTAACGAAATTTTAAATACAAAAAATTCATAATTTTTAAAACCGATCCTACAATTTTCAAAATTTTGTTCTCATAAATTAAAATTTATATAAGAAATCAGATGGTGTACAATCGCGTTGGGTTAAAACAGATTCAAAGTATTTTAATCAATTTCTTTCTAATTTTGTAGATTTAAAACAATTTAGTAGTTTAAATAATATAATTTACTTTCATGCATATTGCATATGTGCAACACTGGGCTATATTGATAATTTTTGTTTATTCACATAATACCACCTGTTGACTCTCAACATAAATACTTAATTAATAAACTTATAAAAAAATATATATAAAAAACAAAACATAGGCAACAAAAATATGTATAATTGTTGTTTTCTCAGAAAATATTTATCATTATAAAGAAAATATTCAATTGTATAACTTCGTTAAAAATAATTAAAAATAGGGACTTCCGAACTTTCACAGTTGATAGCGGCCATATTGTTAAAGCTACATCTGTCAAATTGACTGTCATTTATTCAGTCTGTTTTACCATATCACCATGGACGGATATAGTGTTCAACAACACGTGCAAAGGATATAATTGTTTTATGAAAATGGGTGTTCTGTTCGGGCAACGTTTCGCGCGCTTCTCCCATTTTACGGTCACCATAGCGTCCTATACCGCGAGAACTATTCCCAGTGTGGTGGATAAATTTGAGTCCACTGATTCAGTAAACGATTAACCAAGACCCGTTTGTGGACGAAAGATCTGCCGAAAACATCGCCGCTGTCCGTGAGAGCGTGTGAGAGTGAGGACAATCCGAGGCAGTAGATTTCGTGGTACTCACAATAGCTCGGCCTTTCGCAGAGCATATCTTGGCGAATTTTGCGTCTTGACTTGGGCTTACACACGTACAAATGAGCTGAAGGACAACGACGTGTGTTTACTGAGGGGCTCTGGAGAAGTTGGAAACTGACAATAATTTTCATCGAGAAATCATCTTCAGCGGTGAGGCCCGTTTCTGGACGTCAACAAACAAAATTTTCGAATTTTAGATGATACCAATCAACATGAGATCGTAGCTCGTCCAAAGCATCCCAAAAAAGCACTGTTTGGTGTGGATTTTGGGCTGACGGCCGGCGTCATCGGTCCATATTTCTTTGAGATGGACGTTGACCAGGCCATCACCGTCAACGGTGAGGGGTATAGGTCGATGGTATGATGATATGGACACCAACGACATGTGGTTTCAACAGGACGGCGAACGTGACTAACAGCTCACGCCACATTGCAAATTCTGCACGAGCGTTTCGAGGGCATGGTCATCTCACGTGGAGGTGATCTGAACTGGTCACCAAGATCGTGCGATTTGACCCCGTTAGACTTTTTCTTGGCGTCGCAGGTCTGTGGTCGCAGGTCTATGCAAATCATCCACAAACCACAGCGGCCTTCAGAGCACACATTTGTCATCGGCCAAATTCAGCCTGATTTATGTGCCGGAGTCATGGAAAATTGGACATTTCGGATGCACGCCAGACAGAGAAGCCAGGCGGACATTTGAACGATGATAATTATATTCGATATATAATGGCATCGATACGCCTCCTAATCTAATAAAAAATTTCGATGATATCTCACACACACCAAGTCGATGAATATCACCTACTACCTGTTCACACCCTTGAAAATGCGGTCTGCCTTGGTGTCTAAACGCTTTTGTATAACGTTATGAAGTCCTTACATGCTGGAGCTGTTTAGCCACGTGTATTTTTGAAAAAATTGAATAATCAGCTAATAACGCAAACAACAACAAATTATGGACTAAAGGCCGTTAAAAGCTATTTTGAATCAATAATTCAACAAGTCCAATTAAATAGTGCTAAGTCTTCTACTTGGCTGATGTATTTCAGTAGTATATAGAATTTGTATTATATAAACCTTCATATAAAAACAAAGCCTGGCCCTGGGCGAAAATTTCCAGCTTAATGATTAAGAATTTTAATCTTGTTGGATATAGTTCACATTGGATTTTCGTCAAAAAGTTCATGTAAGTTGAACTGAACTTAATAAAAATTGCTTATTGACAAGGCCCTCACTAGTCAACTGATGTGTCCAAGTGAGATCGCCGGGACGAAACGCCAATTTTTATGGACTAAAGTCCGTTAAAAGCTATTTTGAACAAATAATAAAGTATTTAAAAATCCCTTTTTTTTGTTATTGTTGGCTATCGACGTTTTCCAAAACAAAACAAAATGGCTCTTATTGAACTTAATCAACAATATTTGCTCATTAAATATATTTTTTCAAAAAGTAACCCAAACCAAATTAAATGAGCAAACAATTGATTATATAAATTTTATCTAAATGGCCTTCGTAAAGATTTAAAAAACCAACAAAAAAAAACAAAAAGATACAACACATAAACATAAAGAGCAAAGAAGAAAATATAAATAAAAAAAAAAAAAAAAAAACAAAAAAGGATCTAACGAAAAAGAAAACTTCCATTCTGAAATTGAGGACAATGGTTGTGTGTTTTATTTAAGGACATTTCGAATAAACAACAATTCTGAAAACGATTGTCACAACTTAAGAAGAAGATAAACGCCCCCAACAAAAATCAATTTGGTGGAATATTGCAAAACTTTTGCGCCTTCAACATCACCGGGTGTACAGTGTATGTACACACAGATGACGTAAGAGGAGCGTCAGACGGAAAATCTCAAAATTCTAGGAAGCACGCTGTGGAAATATTTCGGTCTACATTTTTTTTTATTTTCTTCAACTGGTTCCAGTTTTCCCTTTTAAAAGTTGATGTATTTATACAAACAAAAAAGGTCAAATTCAAAAAAATACAAAATGTACAATGCTTAAAACGTGTTATTGATTGTAGTGTCGTTAATTGTGATAGAATATTTACACTTTGTAAATTGTTATTCCGCAGGAGCACAAGTTGACTTTGCTGCCGAAATTATTGCGATGCATTCTCTTCCTTCACAATAGGTATGCTCGATTGACCATTAATCCGTGCTAGAAAGTGAAGGACGTTTTTATATTTTATGCAGAGTCAAGGATTCCAACGAGCTGGTGACATAAAAAGTCCCGTCATCGCATTTTTAAGGAAATTGTATGCTCTTTCAGAAATATTTGGTATGACAAGCCCTACTCTGCCTAAAGTATGTGTAAAACTTACCTTCATATCGATACGTGTTAAAAATACAGCGTTTTTAGCGTTTAGACTTTTCTTTTTAAATTATGTTAATTGAAGCGTGCTGTAAAAAATGTGTCCTTATGATAGCTTTAAAAGTGCCGAAAAACTCCTATCATACCGATAGCACAGTCAAAGCCGCTTATATGCGATTCATTAAGTTGAAAACCCAGCTTTTTTTGAACTAAAGGGTCCGCCAAATAACTTTTTTTTTTTTGGAAAATGCTGCAAAACATTGAGTGTAGCTTCGGCTGTGTGGCACGTAACGCCGTCCTGTTGAAACTAAATGTTGCCAATATCCTCCTCTTCAATTCTTGTCAACAAAAATTCGTTCAACATGGCCCGATAACGATCGCCATTGACTGTAACGGCCACTCCTTGCTCATTTTTGAAAAATGGCCCAATTATGCCTCTGGACCAAAATCCGCACCAAACAGTGACTAGTTTTGGGTGTATCGGCTTTTCAATGTATGCGTGCGGGTTTTCTGTGCCCCAAATGCGACAATTTGGTTTGTTTACTACCCGCCTAGATCAAAATGAGCTTCATCTGAAAAGATGATTTTTTTGGCAAAATCGGCATCTTCTCTAAGGCGATCGCAGGCCCACTTAGCGAAGCGTATACACAACCATATATTCGTTCACAGAAGGGTAAAACTAATTATCTGTCAAATCAGACATGAGATAAGTGTTACCATTCACGAAATAAGCACTAATTGAAAAAAAAAGTTAGATGGCGGACCATTTAGTTGAAAAATTAAAATATACCGACTGTCCTATAGAATTCGACCGTTCCCCGCGCAATAAATCCAACATAAGAAACTACTTGACCAAGAAGAACATTCGAGATGTACTGATCCGCAATTAAATCTCCCCCCTTCGACCACCACCAGGCACAAAAAACAGCTGGCTTTACCCTTTAATTGAAATGCCACGGTTTCTGCAAAACAGCACTATGCAAATCACTCACCAGGACATCTGCATACTTTGGCTCACATTTATCACTCATCCTAGAATATAACTCGGCTCCATTGCCCAACTTCCCAATCATAATGCTCGTGAGCGAATCGTAGTTAAACTTATCGGTGATTTGAAGTAAATTTCGGTCCCGTAACAGGACGTTTCGGGGTGAGGTTAGCTTCTACAAGTTGTCTCCTAGTCCTAACTGTCGATTTATTAGCGGTTCCTTCTCATACCTGTCTGAGTTGATGTTGGACGTTGACGCAAGTCAAATGAAGATTTCGAGAGAAGTCATGACTGTGGCGAAATTTAAAACTTCATAGTGAAATTATTCATTTGTTTGTTCTTAATGTACATCACATATTTTGTTAAATTTTACATTTTTTTCTTTTATTCCCTTTTTCGATTAAAAATATGAATTTTATTTATAAATAGAACCACAATCGCTCTTCAACACAACTAATCTAACCTTTCAGTGGTACACTGGCGCGAGTGACGGTCCACAGCATGTTAGATCATACCTTCCCAGAGTAGTGTGAAAAACTTGAGCAACTTCTACAGGCGAGGTATCCATTTGTTTTGTTTCCAAGATTATTATTTTTTGACATTTTATTGAAGAAGGTTTGATTGATCAAAAAAAAGATTCCAGTTCTTGTAAAGGGTTTTCCAATAAGAGGTGTTATTTTGATATTCAAAGAAAAATGGCATTTTTTGAGATAAATGATCGGATGTTTATTTCATTATAAAGAGGAAGGTATGCCGTTAATAATGAAACACAACATCAGCCAAATGGCCGCCACGACCACGCTTACAGGACCATATCCTTTTCATGAAATATTCCATAACCAAATCGCAAAGTGGCTGCCCTATGTCCTCGATAGCCTCACGAATTCCATCTTTGAGGTCTTGAATCGACGCTGGGCTGTTGGCGTAGACCTTATCTTTCACGTGGCCCCAAAGGAAGAAGTCGCAAGGTGTTAAATCACAAGATCTCGGTGGCCAATTGTGATCACCTCTTCGAGAGATAACACGGTCCGGAAACTTTTCCCGTAAAAGATCGATGGTTTCATTGCTTGTGTGGCACGTAGCGCCATCTTGTTGAAAGTAAACGTTGTCCAGATCAATACCATCCAATTCCGGCCATAAAAAATCATTAATCATCTCTCGATAGCGCAATCCATTGACCGTAACTGTTGCTCCAGCCTCATTTTCGAAAAAGTAAGGTCCAATGACCCCGCCGGACCATAAACCGCACCAAACAGTCACGCGTTGAGGATGGAGAGGCTTTTCAACAATAACTCTTGGGTTTTCCGAGCCCCAGATGCGACAGTTTTGCTTGTTGACGTAGCCTCTGAGATGGAAATGGGCCTCATCCAGTCAAGATGATTTTTCGATGAAATTCCGGATCATTTTCATGCATTTCAAGGACCCAATCAGCAAAGACACGACGTTGTTGATGATCAGCCGGCTTGAGTTCTTGTGTTAACTGAACTTTATAAGCCTTAAGACCCAAGTCTTTATGCAAAATACGGTGTAATGACGTTTGTGGAATGCCTAATTCTAAAAAACGACGAATAATGGACAAACCTGGGTTTTCTTCAACACTTTGGGCTACAACAGCAATAATCTCAGTTGTTCTTGAGCGACGTGCACGGGTTTTATTCTTCACATCACTAACTTGTCCCAACAGCTCGAATTTGTCCACCAATTTCTGTATTGCGGTCCGACAAGGTGCTTCACGACGACCCAAAAATGTTTTAGTTTTACGAACCGTCTCTGCCAAATTTTCACCATTTTTATAGTGAATTTTAATAATTTCAATGCGTTGTTGAAGCGTGTATCGTTCCATTTTCATTAATGGCGTAGTTTCTACTTGTCAAATGTCAAAAAATGAGAGCTTCGAAAGTGACATCTACCGAAATAGCGGGCTATTCAAAATAACACCTCTTATTGGAAAACCCTTTACAAAAATTCTGATTGAAACAAGTCAGCCGTAAAAAGTAATAAGATCTAAAAGTACTAACGTCAAGTTATTTATGTTCTAAATGTATATGTATATTATGTACAAAAACAGCTTGGGATTCAAGTTTCTGTCTGGATTTATTTCAAACATCCGGAAAATAGATTTAACAGAAGTAAGAATAAGTTTGATATTCAATACTGTTTTTTTCATTGTGATCCGCATCGGTTTATTTTCATGGGATGATCTTTTTTGATCTTTAGCGATAATAAAACTAGCCTGTATTTTTCTTACAGCTTATCGTCTTTATATTCTCTGAGAAGTTAACTCGCGACATAGAAAGAAGGAATAAGGAACCGTACAAAAAATGTGTTGCTAATCTACACGGAATCGCTCGAAATTTTTCATATTCTTGTAGTTCTAGTAATCAATCTTTCTTAGATAACATCATTGGCGAAATAATTATTAGCAACAAGCTTCATGTTTCTGTGCCCGAAAAATGCTTCACAAAAATCAAATCCGTCACTAAAAGAAGTATGGACTTCACGATGGCATAAATGAAACTAAGTACTAAAAAGTATTCCCCAACGGCAAAACAAGGAAGTGCAGACTCAATCTCCCACGTCTTCCAATAGGGCAGGGCCGAAAATTTCAATATGCCCTTCACAATCATGCTGTGAAGTTCCAGGGATCGGACTATGACATTTTGGAGACACATTCTCTTGGATCTTTGAAATATCATATGCTTTCAGCGGTGGAAAAATACATTTAAGACAGATGGCCAAACCACTTGAGCCCAGAAAAACATTTTCTTCAAGCATTCTTCAATAGAAAACAAAGATTTTTGTTATCCACCAAGGTCGGGTCCGATGTCTGGTTTGAATCTGAACTTTTTCTCCACAGCCAACTCCTACTTCTTCGCATTTTTTTACGGAATGCCTCTCAAAGTAATTATCAACTTTAGAACCAAATTGTGCAGTCTTCTTTCAACTATCTCCAGCAGCTTTAACAAATATAATCGAAATGTAGTTTTAGCTTAGAAGTTTCAAGATGAACCATCTTGTAATTTTTAGTATAGGCCGGCAACAGCGAACAATTCTTTCAAGAAAGTATCTTTGAAACTTTTCAACAATATCAAACATATATAGCTGTTCGACAATCTATAAGGATGTTGTTTGTAATGCAAGAGGGAAACAAATACTGGGTTTATGCAACTATTTTGGGCTTCGAATTTTAAATGGAACAAGTCTTTCTGATAAGTTTGGAGATATCACTTTTGTGAAAAAACAAGGAAACTCGGTTATTGACTACAGCCTGGCTGGTGCATGGAACGAATACGTACGGGATTTCAAAATTGATGTGGCCCTGTACTCGGATCATCTTCCCATAATCACAACCCTCCAGATAGAAAGTATGGAAAGGTCTGGAAATAGAAATCTTTCGTTGCTGCCAAAATTAAAATTAATTGAAAATAAAGCAGCCAGTTATCCGAGGAAGTTTAACATATCGCTTGGAGAACACAACAATTTTGACCTTCTTACAGCTATTATCTAATAATCTAATAAAATTCTAGTGCCCTGCATGCAATGGTTCAAATAGAAATAAATTGAATCGAACTTGGTTGTATGAGGACTGCAAAAAAGCGAGATAGGTATCATTTGCGTGGCTAAGAGCTTTCCGTGTCTATAGTGACCAATTCAACAAAAACCAGTATTTGGAAGCGAATAAGGAATTTAAATCCTTATGTAAGAATAAGAAAAATAATTACTTTGAGGCGGAGTGTAGACGATTAGCACAATGCAATGGATTTTTGGAAATTGTTAAGAACTTTGAATGGAAAAAAGTTTACGATTAATCAATATCTAACTCCTGGTGTCCTGCGTTTACGCAATTTAATGAACTATTAAATACTTATTATAGTAGCTACACCATTTCATATCCAGGACCGAGCTTTAAAAATCAAATATTGGATGCGTGTATTACGAGTGCAGTGATAATAATTGCTCAAAAAACAAAAAAGTTTAAAGGACGAAAAAGCTCTAGGTTCTGATGGAACTCCCATTAAGTTTTTTTTCAAATATGGATCCATGTCCATAGAGTTTATAAGCAAACTCAATTTTAGGAATCTTTGATTTTCGCGATCTACAAAAAAGGATGCACGCTACGAAGAACCCGGAAAACTATCGTGGCTGGGATAAGCTTTCTTAACGCTTCCTATAAAATGTTTAATTCTATTTTTCAGCAACGTATTAGCTGGATTCAGGCTCCACAACAGATCACATTTGTTTGCTTAGAAGCATCGCAAAAGAATTTTTAAAGAATGGAAAGAAGCTATACTGCTTTTTGTGGATTTTAAGTCAGCATTCGACGCAGTTGTTAGACATGCATTAGATAATGTATAAGCTCTTTGGTTTAGGGATGTCCAGAGAATTTGGTAAAGTCCTCCGAAACCTTTACGGTGGCGGCATGAAATGGAAAGGAATTATCTGAATGGTTTCAAACTGAATCAGGGGTTCTACAAGGATGTGCTCTCAGCCCTCTTTTGTTTGCACTTTATGTTTTTCATTACATTTCATTTCTTTGCAGACGACATAATTATATTTGCATATTCACCGGAAACGCTGCACCTGATTATGAATCAACTTTATAGATACTCTAAAGGTTGGAGTCTTAAAGTTAATCTGGACAAGTCAAAAGTCATGATTTTTAAAAATGGTGATGGAAGGAATTGTTCAAATGAAAGATGGTATTTTTAAACTTTCGTAACTTGCCGTGTTAATTATAAGAAATTAAAAGAAATTATTCATAAATTTCTTCTTCACGATGTTTCGAAGAAATTTTACTCTTCGCGGTCACGGTATTAGACCACGAAGAGTGAAATTTCTTCGAAACGTCAGGAAAAAGAAATTTATAAATAATTTCTAATAATTAACGCGGTAAGTTCCGAAAAGTTAAAATGATTAAAATGATTAATTTCCGCCAAAAGAAAAGTTTAAAAATTCATATTCATGGTCTTTCGACGAAAAAAGCATTGAAAATGTCAAGGAATATAAATATCTAGGGGTTATTTTCACAAAGAATCTAAGTATTAAGACCATATCAGTGTGGCCTTAGACCAGGAAAGTACAATAACGACCAAATATTCGCATAACGGCAGATCTTGGATAAAACCCAGGAGCTTCAAATAAATACCAACTTTTTACCGCGTATGACACCATCTATAGCGACGAGCTATAAAGAGCAATGTCTAGTTTTGGCATTCCTGCCAAAGTCGTCCGTTTGTGCAGGATGACGATGGAGAATACACGCTGCTCCAAGAATGGATTCAGAAAAGGCGACGCAACTTCTTTAACATCTTTTTTGAAAGAATAGTGCAAAACTCTGCCGTGAACGCTAGGGGCACAATCTTCCAAAAGTCCCTCCACTTACTTACTGTACGGGGCACTGGCCAAAATGAGAGTATGCGGCGAAACTGGTATTTCTTACAACACCCATTGTCGTAGCTGTGCGAACCAGGTGCTAAAGGAAAGGAAACATTAGCTCACTTCCCCTGTAAATGCCCTGCCGTAGCCCGTTTTAAAATATAATCACTTGGAAAGGCTTTCTTTGACGACCTTAACGAACTTTCCGAACTGAAGCTAATTGGGTCAACGAGCTAGTGTGCTCGTTGGCCGCTATTTCGACCTATACCTTCCGACTCGCATACGTCGATAATTTGGACGTTAAAGGAAGAACAAAGCGTGATGTCTGTAGCGCTTTTGTGAGTATTGAAGCGGAAGCAAAGAACATGGGCTAAGCTGATATCACGAAAAGACACCCAACAATAACGTCTTGGACACAACATTTCCATAGACTAGACAGCTATAACTTTGAGGTAGTTAGGGACTTTATCTACCTAGGCTCCACTATCAACACAGACAATGATACCAGCGCTGAGATAAATCGAAGAATAACTCTTACCAATCGCTGCTTATTCGGGATAAAAAGGCAATTGAGTAGCAAAGCCCTCTCTCTAACAACTATAATGTCCTCCTGTATAAGACGCTGATCATTCCGGTCCTGCTATATGGTGCAGACGCAGCGTCATGAACCTTATATCGAAGGTGGATGAGGATGTTTTGAGAGGAAGATTCTCCGGGTAATTTTTGGTTCTTTCTCCATAAACTCTCCGTTTAAGATACACCATACACAACAAACTGTACGGTCTGTACAGCGACACTGACCTAGCCGGAAAAGTAAAAAGACAACGACTGAGGTGGCTGGGTCATTTATGTATTGTATAGCGAATGGACACCAAAGCTCTAGCCCGAAAAGTCTTTGAATCCAACCCTTAGGGAAATCGAGACTTAGTTGGCGCACGCAAGTGGAAGAGGACTTCGACCAACTTGGCGTGCAAAACTAGAGACAGTTAGCTTTGGACCGAGCTGGTTGGAAGAAGCTTGTTGGTTAAGGTCCTGGTCCACTCAGGACTGTAGCGCCATTTTAAGTAAGTAAAGTCCTAAGGGGCAATTTGCTTACAGTGGATAAGATTTCTACCATGACTTTCAGGGGTTCTAAGAGAGTTGCGTTAATCAACCAAAATCGTTTGATAAGCAATATTCATATGGTTAACAAAAATATGAATTCCTTCAAACAAATATTGGTTGATTTCAACATACACATTCGCTGATTTACCTTCTACACGATAGTACTTGACTTAAGATGATCAGCTGTAAGCAAACTCGCACTTTAACCAAAAGCCAAAACGACGAGTTCAATGACACTCCAAATTTGATGGTGTGAAATTATTTTTTTTTTTAATTCAAATTGATGTTTTGAAATTCAAATGACGTATCCGTTAATATAAACATAAATGCTTGTCCTAGCGCCGACGTTTTGAGGATCCATATTTGGATCCGTATTATGAAGTCGTCCATACATTGTTGTTGACTACGTGCACGGATCCATAAAGGACTACTTCACTAGTACTTTGAAGTGTATTTTCTGATTTGTGAAACTGAACGGCCTGACTTTCGTAACGTAATCTGCTACACCGTAAAGTGTGATATCGTAACGTCGCCCAGTCCATGTTTTTATTGCACTCTACCCCCGACATAGATCTTTAAAGGTACATCAAAAAACCGTTTGTATTTTTATCATATTCAGTTCCTTGATAAGTAATTTTCAAAAAACCACGATGGAATTTTTTTTTTGCAAGTAAAACACCTTTCAGCCCAAATCTGTATTTAAAAAAAAATACTTTTTCTTCTTTAATCAAGGAATAAGAGTGTGTCTACCTTACCTATTCAGGATTATTTTCACACATTTTTCTTTTAGAAGAATATCTATTTGGAATCCAACAATTTCATTCATAAATTATCGATTATCTGCCAATTGGGGGTTTTTACCTGATGTTAAATAAAACTAAACACATAAATAAAGTCTAAGATTCTTTCAACACATAAATTGCGTGAACACCTACAATAGCAATTTATAAATCTTTTTTATTGCATCGAAAAACATTAAGTCAGAGTGTATATAGCAATTCAATGTGTGAACAATAAAATAATATATTTACACAGAGTTACAATAAAAAGAAAAACATATACAAGGAGAAAATACCTTTAACATTAAGCAAAATACAAAAAAAAAAATAGACTGTGTAGTGTATGTGTAATGCGTGTTGAATTTTATTGCTGCAAATCAATTTTAGTCTTGAGGTTTTTACAAACCTTCCTTGTGTAGAAATCTTCATACGCACGCATTAAACAATGTAACATTTTATTTTCATTACTTTTTTATTACGAAAAAGAATGTAACTTTGAAAATTATTTGTTATCTGAAGTTTTGTTTCGACAGAAGTACAGGCATTTTTTTTTTAAATCAAAAACAAACATTTAAAAAAAAAATAGCAGTTAGACTCGGTAAGTAAATGATAGGCCGAAGTAAGTCGAACTTAAGTATGATGGATGTGGAGGAATAAGGGCCTTTTTCACAGTTCAAACTTACCTAAATAATTGAAATTTAAGTCTCCCATATTGGCCACTTAAGGACCAGTTACTCAGACTGTAACACTATATAGTTTTTAAAGTGCTAATATGAGAATCTTAAATGTCACTTATTCTTCTAAGCTTGCACTGTGAAACTGGCCCTTACACTTTTTTATCAGCTTCTCTACAGACACAAAATTAGATATTTTACTCACACATTGACATTTTTGTGGAACGAAATATAACTGATAGCTGTCTTTATCATATCTAAAAGAGGGGTTGGGTACGAAATCCCCCATCACAATATCCCGCAGCAATAAATCCCGCAAGATCTACTAAAATGCGACAGCGCATAAAATTTTTCTTTCTCATAGGAATTGGTGCCTTGATTGTATGAGGATCACGAAGAACGAAGTTTCCTGCTATTTTTTCTGCGCCGACGACTATGGTGTCCGGATCTGGTCGGTCGACGGCAGTGGGTCTGACGGAGTTTGGAACTGGGACTAAGGTTCTTGCTCTAGACCTGGGAAATAGGTTGAGGCCTTGGGTCTGGAACTGGGGCGGAGGTTCTGGATCTAGGACAAAGGTTCTGGAGGTGGATCTGGAACCAGGACAAAAGTTCTGGAGGTGGGTCTGGAACTTCGAAAAAGGACAAATTTTGTGGTTTTTGGGAAACAACTTTTTTACAAATTCAAAAAAGAGTTCTGGAAGTCGGCCGGGAACGCGGGCTCCAAGTATTTTAACTACTTCTTTGGGGGGCTTTGTACCGCTCACCAAACTCCGTTGCTCCGCTTACAGCCATATTATTGACTGATTTCAAAACTAGTTTTACGGGAAAACTAGTTCTATAAAGGTTTCGAGTTTCAAGTTTTGCACAAATCGGTATTATTCAAAAACGTTTTGACATTTAAAACTTAAAATCTTAAAACTAGTTTTGGATAAAACTCGAAATGTACAAAACCAGAAATAACTAGTTTTAAGAGCTTTAAAACTAGTTTTGGCGTTGATTCATATTATTCATATAAAATTCAGCATTTCACTTTAAAAATTTGACAAATGGCACGTTGTGCATTGTTCCACGAATTAGGGATATAGAGTTTCTTATAGCAAGAAGAAGACAATTTGCTCTTCGAAGACTTTTTATTTTCTGATAGCGAACCTTATGAGTGCCGGCAACCATTGACTTTGCGCAGCCATGCAAACGTTGATGAATGGGACGATTTGTCGTTTTATCAACGCTTCAGGTTGACAAAGCGCACTTTTGAGCGTGTTGTGGATTTGGTGAAGCCACACCTAGAAATACCAAATAGACGATGAGAAGCAAATATAAAGTGTACAAGCTATTTGAATTTAATAGGGAAAAGTGTCCTTCAACAGATCTTGTTATCTTGGCAGAAAGTAATGATTCTGCTCCGGTTTATGGCTTCCGGAAGCTTCGAATAAAATGTTGGAGATACAGTGCGGGTATCCCAGCCTACCGTCAGCAACTAGGCCTATAGTGTGTGATGCGTTGTTTAAGTAAGTTCCCACATTTATTCGAATTCCAGAGACGCAAGCGGAACGGCAGTTGAAGGGTGATCGTCCGTCCGCCGTCAATTTTTTTGATTTTTTTTCCATAGGCCTGATTTGTGTTCATGTTGCAGGTGGGGTTAAGTTTCATTCCATCACAGCTTTTTCGAAACACTTTTCTGCTGCGTGTCTTTCACTTTCACGTTGGCCCCTTTCGGCCAAAAATACCTACTGCTGTGAATAGATGCAACTTGTATAGGGTGTTCAGCGGGAATTTTTCAACTTTTAAATGCGATTATCGAAATACTATTGGGTTAAGGTAAGCAGGAGGGGTATCATTCAAAGCGCAGGATTTGCGGAATTGTTAGTCGCCTTGGGTCACGTGAGCGCACCGCGCGTTTGCGGTAGAGCTGGTACGTGCGCATCACGCTTTTTGTACTCATTTTAATATTCGACGACTAAGTGATGGTCCGAGCACGTCGTGGGTACAAATATTCAGGCGAGAAGGCACAATGGTCAAAAGAACTATTGCTGGACCATCAACGTCAGCAACAACACTAGAACATGTTGTTCGAAATGAAATTATTTGACCAGTGCCTCATGGCGACTAATAATTCCGCAAATCCTGCGCTTTGAATGATACCCCTCCTGCTTACCTCAACCCGCTAGTATTTCAATAATCGCAATTTAAAGTTGAAAATTTCCCGCTGGACACCTTATATTTTAATTTAAGGCTTCCAAACTACAGTTTTTTTTATTTTCTTCACATGAAAATGACGTAAATAATAATTTTAATTTCAATTTGTTGTCAAACTACGAGAAAACTAGTTTTATGTCTGAAACTAGAAATGAGTTTAAAAATTAAAACTAGTTTTTTTTTCCAAAGTGAACAATACCGATTTATTGTGAAAACTAGTTTTAACACATTTTTTCAAAACTCGAAATTAAACTAGTTTTAACGAAATCTAGTTTTATTTCAAGTATTACAAATTGTCAATAATATGGCCGTTAGGGTATGTTCAGTCGCCTGACAGGTGCCAATGTCAACAGTTTTCAACTTAAATTAAACTCTTTTTCAATTTTTGTCAAAAAACTCAATATTTTTAGTTTTTTCTTTTAATTTTAAACAAACTTCTTCTTTTTTTTGTAAAAAAAAAATTAGGAAAAAGATGTTTCTTTTTAATTTTTCAAACAAATGTTGCGAAAAGTTCATTTTTTTTAAATATTTTTTTTTTTCAAAAAAAAATCCATCTCTGTGAAAAATATTGTATTCGAAATCACCAACATTATTCGAAATCACCATCAAAATTCTTCCAATCGTATTTTTTTCAAAAGTATTTAAAATCCCGCAGCGTACTTTCTTGCGGGATTTGTTTGTATTTGTAATCTATGGGATTTCGTGATGCGGGATTATGTGCTGCGAGATTTCGTAAATATCCCATAAAAGTGAGCTATTAGAAAAGCTTAAGTCCAAGGTTTCAGGACGCCCTTGAGGAAGTCCGCATTTTCAGAAAATGTAAGCTGATCTTTATCAAGAAGAAGAATGATTAATACATTTTAAATTATATTGCGCACCAAAATTTTCCAAAAAAATATATTTGGGATTTTTAAAAAAATTTTGACTTTTTTTTGAAAACTCAATATTATTAGGACTCAGTCGATTTGTATTAAACTTGAAAAAAAGCGTTTTTTTCATAATCTAAAAGATTTGAAACAAAAATTATACTTATAACCAAAAATAACGGTACCTCCCAAACAAATTTTCAAAAACCGTTATTTTGTTTTTTTTTTTTTCAAAAACGGTTTTGTTACAATTTTGTCTGTGTTTAAATTTAACATTTTACCATTATTAACAGTACCTCCCATAGAACGATTTTTGTATTTGACTCACTGATCTCATTATCCAGTCAACCGATTAAAATTTATTTATTTAAGTAGAAACTTGTAATAAGTTTAAATAATATTCCATATCAAAATTTTCAAAAAAAAATAGTTTTGGACTGTAAAATTATTTTTTGAAAATTCGATATTTCAAAAACGAGTAGATGATTTTTGTTTAAATTCAATTTTTAGCTCCACTTTAATGTAAGTACTCAAATTGGTTTGACAATTTTTTTTCTCAAAAATATTTAAAAAAATTTTTGAGAAAATTTTATACAAGTACAAGTTCTTTCATAAAGCGCTTCCTATCTTTAAATTTAAATAAAACAAAGTGTGTGTGAGATATCATTGAAATTTTTTATTCATTTGAAAGGCATATCGATGCTATTATGTTTGGAATATAACATTGTTCAAATGTCCGCCGCGACTTCTCTGCCTGGTGCCCATCCGAAATGTCCAATTTTCCTTGATTCTCGCGCATAAATCGGGCTGAATTTGTCTGATGGCATGGGTTATGTTGTCTTTGAGGGCCGCTGTGGTTTGTGGTTTATTCGCATAGACCTACGACTTCAGAAAACTCTACAAGAAAAAGTCTAGCGGGGTCAATTTGCATGAGCTGGTATACGAGAAGCATCGATTAGATTCTTAGAGATTATCATGCCCTTAGATTTTTGAGGGTTAAATAGCAACTTGTTAACGTGAGCCCAGGCATATATTCTCTCCAAGTCTTCATTTATCCTTGCTTCACAGTCTTCTTTAAGACCAACGGGTCTTGAGAACTTAATCTGAGCATCGTCAGCATAGAGATTCTGGTATTATGACAAGTGTCAGGAAGATCATTAGTAAACAAAGAGAAAAGCAGCGGACCTAATATGGACCCCTGAGGAACACCACACAGAACCTTCAAAAATGAGGAGACACCAGAATCGGTGCACACCTGTTGAAACCTTTCACCTAAATAGCTAGAAACTAAATGTAGTGAGCTTTTGCGGAACAAAAATTATGTTTGAGCTTTTTAATAAGAATATGGTGCACAGATTAGCCATATGAAGATGAGAATGTTTCGTACGTTTCACCCTCCAAAACCCATTTGTTTACATTGTTGTATTTGTAATTTTTTCCCGCGTCGATGAATAGATGTGAATTGCAACAACAATTTAACCAGGTGTGTGAAGATCCCTACTGTCTATGTGTGAGATTTTTATACACACATTCTCATTTTTTATCTGATAACTGCCAGTTCAAGCTTGTAGGCAAATTAAAATGGCTGCCAGGGATTCTCATCTTCATGTGGCTAATCTGTGATATGGTGGTCAACGCTATCAAAAGCTTTTGAAAAATCGAGCAGACATAAAATTGAAATGTTGTTATTATCAAATTCACATCTTTATTCAAGAATTTTCACAATAGCGGTTATGTTGTGTACATTACAGCTATGGTTTTTACGGAAACCGGACTAACAAGAACAGAGTAATTTGTGTCGGTTGACATGTTCATAAATCTGATCACGCACTAGAATTTCAAAAACTTTCGACATAACTATGCATGGCAGAATAGCTACTTATTGGTCTTCGGGCTTGCTTTTGCTGGAATTCGTATCGGGTATCGGAATCACTTAAGCGTACTTCCAAATTGCGGGAAATTCAGATCTTATTATACAGCAATTTATATAAGGCAGAATCATTTTGATAAATTTTAGAGAAACCCCATCATAACCTACTGCAGTTGATTTTACATTTCTGATTGCCATTACTGTCTCAAACTCAGAGACGCAATGAAATTCAAAAGAATTAGTATGAAAGTCAACATTATCTGAAAAATTAAACACATTTCAGGTTGTTTCATTATCGCTTCCAGTATTGGTAGCATTATTTTTAAGAAAGTACTGTCAACGGCAACACTGACACCGTCCTAGCTTCTTGACAAATGATGGAGAAGAAGTCAGTAACTATCAAGCGTTCGCGACGAGCAGTTCACTTTAATCTCCGTAGTCTTTGTCTTTTAAATAATATATTAGTTTTGAATTAATAAATCTGTATTTTTCGTAATTCGGCTTTTCCTTTGACAGTACGTATTAAGGTGATTTGAGTCTATACTACATTTGAAAGATGTTTTATCAATAACTCTTAATGATTTCTTCTTGATTCTTCCAAATGACAGAACTACATTGATTTGGCTTAAGTTATGTTGAAAAATAGTTGGCTTTTGCTTTTCTTATATCTGCAATTACTTTGTTTCGTGCAATAGTGTATATTTTCCAATTGACCTATTTAAGGCCATAAGAAGTTGGTAATCCTCGATTTGAAGCGCTCGGCCATTACGGTGATGACCTGGCCAATGTCAGTCGTTCTCAAAGAACCGATGACGCCGACAGCCCAAAATCTTTGCACCAAGCAGTAAATTTTTCTAGATGCATTGGAAGCTCTTGGATCTCCTGTTTGTTGACATACCCGCATTCATCTAGAAATGGGCCTCATTGTTTTAGATGACCATTAATGGATGAGGGGCGCGGAACGTTATCCGAACAGTCCACCCATTTTGATAAAACAATTTTATGTGTTTTTGAACGATATAACGTCCGTGGAGGTTTAGCAAAACAGACTGAATAAATGACAACCAATTTGACAGATATATAGCTTCAAAAATATGGCCGTTATCAACTGACAGGGCCGGGCCTAGCCAAACTTTCGCCCTATGCAAGATTTGTAGAAAGCGCCCCTTTTTATATTTGCATCCATACATACATACACTGATACACATGCATAAGACTTTTTCACATTTCCTAGGAGCTAGACTTTCAATGCGTAGGCCTAGTGGGATCTTTAATTTTACGATATTTTGAGTTAGATTCTCCTTGAATGCAACAATCAAAGTGAAGTTAGTTAGTGTACAAGAAATAACTTATCACAATTGTGATGGATGTTATTTTGGGATTATTTTAACAAGTTTTGTGGTTAAAATGCAAATGGTAGTTCATATTTGTTTGCGCAAGATCAGATTACATTATCTTCTTGCTCTTGGTAATGCGCCTCCAGAATTTCGCGCCCTGTGCATTTGCACATCTTGCACATATGGTTGGTCCGGCCCTGTCAACTGATGCAAAATTTTGGAAGTCCCTATTGAAAGATCCTCTATTTAAAAAAAAATATAAAAAAATATTTCTTCTAATAAAGATTTAATGAATAAATCAAATGGTGTACATCACGTTTGATTCAAAACGGTTGCAAAAGTATTTTAATCAATTTATTTCTAATTTAGTTGATTTAAAAAAATTTTCCATTTTAAATATTAAAATTTTCATGCATGGAAATGTGCAACATGGAGCTTTAAAGTTCGTTTTTGTATACTCAAATAATACAACCTTCAACTAAACTATGTTTTTGGGAGATCGATAAAATTTAGAGTCCTCGCCCAAGGGGGGGGAGCTGGTTTAATTTTTTTTTTTTTGGTGAACGAGGCTGATGGGGATCGAATCCAGACCTCCGGAATTACAGTCCCACGCACTTTAACCATTACGCCAATAATCACTACTGAGAAAATGGAAACGAAGCATGAAATTCGTAAATTCAAAATGTTTTAATCTTAAAACGAAGAACGTCATCTGCATTAGGTATTAACTAAATGTGCAGGTTAAACAGTTGTTTTCTTGAAATTCCAAAAAGAACTACCCAATTGTAGAAACCCCATTCAATAGACTTTCAATTAGTATTTCGAATTCACTTTCCGTAATACTTTAGTAAGCCTTTCTTAAACACTAAGGTCCAGTTTTTCAGTGTGAGATTAAAGTTAAACCCTAGTTAACTCATCAAATTTGGTGCTTGTTTACTACCCGCCAAGATCGAAATGAGCTTCATCTGAAAAGATGATTTTTTTGGCAAAATCGGCATCTTCTCTAAGTCGATCGCAGGCCCACTTAGCGAAGCGTATACACAACCATATTCGTTCAGCGGAAGAATAAAACTAATTATCTGTCAAATCAGACATGAGCTAAGTGTTACCATTCACAAAATAAGCACTAGTTGAAAAAAAAAAACGTTAAATGGCGGACCCTTTATTTATTGCTCAAATTGTTGATATTTGTTTTCGTATTCTTTTAAGAAACCCGACTTTTTTTTATATTTTTTTACAATGTATTCAAAGTGGTCATTGAAGTTTAAGTCTTTGTCTATTATAACACCCAGATATTTTATATATTGTACTTGTTGGATTTGATTGTTATTTATTTGTATGTTTGTAGCATAATCAGCGTTCATAGCCGTGCATTTAGTTTTATTCGTATTAACTTTCAATTTATTCCTAAAGAAGCATTCACAAACTTTGATCAAATCATAGTTTAAGTTTTCAGTCATAATATTTAAGTCTTTCATCATCATCGTCGGCTCGACAACCGGGGTCCGATCCTGGCCTCCTTCAACAAGTCTCTCCAACCATCCCGGTCTCGAGCCGCCGCCATCCAGTTGCGCACCCCAAGGCTCCGGGCGTCCTGGTCTACGCCATCTCTCCAGCGCAAGCATGGTCTACCACGCTGTCGTCTACCATAGAATGTACCACAAAGAACTTTCCGAGCAGGTTCCTCTTCGCTCATGCGAGCTAGGTGCCATGCCCACCGGAGTCTACCGAGCTTAATTTTTGTCACGATATCTGCTTCAAGGTAAATTGCGTACAATTCATGATTGTACCGTCTCCGGAATCGTCCTTCCTCACATATGGGGCCAACAATTCTTCTTAAGACTTTTCTCTCGAACGCGGCAAAGAGGTCGGAGTGCCTTTTGCTAAGCACCCAAGTCTCGGATCCATATGTGAGTACTGGCAGGACCATGGTCCTGTACAGCAGCAGTTTTGAAGTTATGGTGAGATTTCTGGATTTGAAGAGCTTTGACAGACTATAGTAGGCTCTGTTGGATTTGAGAAGCCGCCCGCGTATTTCTTCTTCTATATTGTTATCGGCTGCTACTATTGACCCAAGGTATTTAAAGGATTGCACCACTTCAAATTCGTGCTCCGCTACCTTGATTGTTTGACCAACTGTTCCTCTCGCATTCGACGCCACCATGTACTTTGTTTTACCTTCACTAATGTGCAGCCCCAGATTTTGTGCCGCCTGCTCGATCTGGATGAAGGAATCATGTACAGCTTGCTCGTCTGCGTAAGCCAGTATCTGGCTGGAACTGTGGACGATGGTCCCTCTTGTTGCAGTGCCAGAGTCACGGATTGCTTTCTCCAACGCCAGGTTGAAGAGGAGGCAGGCCAAACCATCCCCTTGTCGGAGTCCATTAAATATGTTGATTGGTTTGGATAGCAATCCGGCTATTTTTACTTGGCTTGTTACGTTGGTCATGGTCAACCTACATAGTCGTGTCAATTTATTTGGGATGCCGAATTCTCTCATGGCTTTGTAAAGTTCTACCCTGGCTATGCTATCGTAGGCGGCCTTAAAGTCTATAAACAGATGGTATGTTGGGATGTTAAATTCTAGACATTTTTCCATCGCCTGGCTAAGGGTAAAGATCTGATCAGTTGTTGATTTGCCTGGAATGAAACCACACTGATATTGTCCGATGATGGTTTTAGCGTATGGGGTTATCCGGTCTTGTAGGATAGAGGAGAGTATCTTATAGGCGGTACTCAACAACGTGATACCTCTATAATTGCTGCACGTTGTGACATCTCCCTTCTTATGTATGGGGCAAATGATACCTTTTCGCCAGTCTTCTGGAATTTCTTCATGCTCCAACGTGCACTATGATCTCATGAATTGCTTGACGTAAAGCTGGCCCACAGTGTTGAAATAGTTCGGCTGGTATACCATCGGCTCCCGGGGCTTTGTTTTTCTTTAGCCGGCCTATAGCCTTCTCAACCTCTTCTATATGCTTGGTGGCGGCAACATAGGGTACTCTTCTTGAAGTAGTGGAGCCTCCACTTCTGCAGTGAGCTGACCATTTAGCAATTCATTGAAGTACACTTCCCATCACTCCAGTATGCTTTGAGGATCGGTGATCAGATTTCCCTCTCCGTCCTTGCAGTATGTGCAGCGTGGTGTGTACTTCGTCATGTTTCGGACGGATTGGTAGAACTTCCGCGCCTGGTGCGGACCTCGCTCTCGGCTTTTCTCTATTTCACAGATTATGTTCTTCTCCCAGGCTGATTTTTTCTGTCTGTGAAGCCGTTTTTCAATTCTTCTGAGCTCTTTATATTCGTCTTCGCGTGCCCGCGTTCTATGAGATTGTTGCATTGCTCGGTACGCAACATTCTTACGTTCAGTCGCTAGCTTGCATTCATCATCAAACCAGTCGTTCCGATTTCTACGACTGCTGCCTAAGATGGAGTTGGCAGTACTAATGACAGTATTCTTAAGGCGTGTCCACTTCTCATCTACGCCCAGCATACTGGCTCCAGGACTCACTCTACCCAGTTCTAGGGCGAGTCCTAACGCATTACCAAAGGTGTTACTGGTGTTTTCATTGCGCAAAGCAGCCGTGTTGATTCGAACCTGATCGGCGGATGCAATACGTCTTCGCAAGGCAATCCGCCCTCGGAAAACCATACCAACAAGATAGTGATCCGAGTAGATATTGGCACCTCGGTACGTTCGTACCGTCATCAAGTTCGAGTAGTGGCGACAGTCTATCAACACGTGGTCAATTTGGTTACGAGTGACTCCATCAGAGGTGATACCCAGGTGGCTTTGTAGATATCTTTACGCGGGAAGCTGGTACTCGCAACGACCATGTTTTTCGATGCTGCCAATTCTAAGACTCGAAGTCCATTGTCATTAGTGTTCTCATGCAAACTATGGGTGCCTGCGTAGTGCCTGAATACCGGCTCCCGACCTATTTTTGCATTCAAATCCCCAAGGATGATTTTTACGTCATACCTTGGACAGGCATTGAGGGCCCTCTCGACTTGTTCGTAGTAAGTCTCTTTTTCTTCGTCTGAGGACTCCTCCGTAGGTCCGTGAACGTTAATGAGGCTGATGTTCTTAAATTTGCCTCGCACGCGAAGGGTGCTTAGCCTTTCGCTTATAGCGTTAAAGCCGATGATGGCAGACTTCATTTTTTCGCCGACTAGGAAGCCTACCCCGAGCACATGGTGTTTTGTATGACAGCTGTAGTATAAGTCATAATCTTTCTTCTGTAGAACACCATTCCCTGTCCATCTTATTTCTTGAAGTGCTGTTATGTCAGCTTTATATATTGACAGGGCATCGGCTAGCTGCTGAGCAGCTCGAGCTCTATAGAGCGATCGTACGTTCCATAAGAAAATTCGTAAATCGTTTTTCCGTTTTCTTTGCGTGGGTTTCGTCGTGAGATCAGTCCGTTTCCGAGGCTTGTTGTTGGTCTCGAAATTCTTATGCAGCCCCTTAATTGATTTTCATTCAACAGTCGTCTTATTGCTCTAGAAGAAAGAAAAATACCGTACTGTGACTCAACATCTGCTTTTATTTGCTTCGAAGTCTTGAATGGGTCTCCAGTTGAAGCTATGTGTATTAAATGATCTTCTCTAACGGTGGTCTTTCTTGCACGTAGTGTTTTCGGGACGTTTTTTTGTAGTTCCAAATATCTCAAAATGATGAATTGCATTATAAACAAGCTTTCTGGAACAGTTTAAAAAATCCGGCATTTCTGTGACCGTTCTCCCTTGCTGGAGCTTCCATCTAGCTTATCAAAAACCTTTTTTCAGGGACCACATTCCCTTTCCCATATCTAGAGTATATTTTTACAGAAATTTATTCAAAATCCATTTATAAAAACTTACTGCTCGTATGAATGTTATTAAAAATTTAAATATTGAAATAACTCTGACTAAAACTTCCAATGTGCTAATTATGTGACCAAGCTCAAACAATTATATTACACAAACTGTCTATTTACTCAAATATTGTTAGAAAAAACATACAAATTCTAACGTTTTTTTTTTTCTCCACTTCTCATAAGTTAAAGCAAAGAAGAAATTCCGTTGCCTTAAGACAATCGTTAAGGTTTGTATGCAATTCAGTAAATGAGAGGTGAAGTGTGCTATTTATGTGTCCACTACGGTATACAGGGTGGCGCACCAATTGTGCTACAATAAGAAATTCAAATAAGTTTTTTTTTAATCGATGTATTTCATTTATTTTTTTTTTTTTTATTGGAAAGAAAATTAAATTTTATTTTAAATAACTAATTGTTTTTAAAGATAAAAGATCGCATATGACCTCTACGCTCACCCACGCATATGCAGCACCTGATCGGAAAATAATTGTTCATTGCGGCCTGAAGGGTTGAAGTTGGGATCGACTCAATTACTGTTTTAATGGACTGCTTCAATTCAGTCAAATTCCTGGGTTTCGTTTTGAACACCTCCTGTTTGACATAACCTCATAAAAAAAAAGTCTGGTGCAGTCAGGTCAGGTGACCTTGGGGGCCAGCGAATAGTGGAGATCCTGGAAATTAATTTGTCTGGGAATTTTTGGTGGAGCTCCGCCATAACTGGTCTGGTGCAGTTGCTCCATCTTGCTGGAACCAAATGCTGTTCAATGGGATACGTCTTCGGCGCAGTTCTTGGTAAAAAAATCATTTAACGTCTTTAAATAACGGTTCCCATTGACAATTACTGGTAAACCGTTTTTTTTTTTTAAAGAAGTATCGACCGACAATACACCTTGATGAAACTGCGCACCACGCAATGACTCGCTCTAGGTGCAGTTTCGTCTCACAGTGCATTTCTGGATTAGATTCACTCCATATACGGCAATTTCGCTTGTTTACATTGCCGTTTAGATCAAAATGGGCCTCATCAGCAGGGCCGGACCCAGCCAAACTTGCACCCTATGCTAGATTTGCAGAAAGCGCCCCTTTTTATATTTTCATGCATACATACATACACTGGTACACATGCATAAGACTTTTCCACATTACCCAGGAGGTAGACTTTTAATGCGTAGTTCTAGTGTGATCTTTAATTTAACGATATTTTGAGCTAAATTCTCCTTGAATGCAACATAGTGAAAGTGATATCAGTTATAGTGTGCAAGAAATAACTTAGCACAGGGATTATTTGAACAAGTTTTGTGGTTAAAATAGAAATGTCAGTACATATTTTGTTTGCCCAAGATCAGATTACGTTGTCTTGCCCCTGGTAGTGCGCCCCCAGAATTTCGCGCCCTGTGCATTTGCACATCTTGCACACATAGTTGGTCCGGCCCTGCTCAGGAGACATGATTAATTTGTTGTCTTCTTCGGCCATTGCAATCATTTTTCGGCCAAATTCCACTCGAACAGGCAAATCCTGTTGTAATCCTGATTGTACATAATTTTGACTTTGTACGGAAACATGTTTAAGTATCATCATGAAGTATCCGTTGTAATGACCATCTGCTAACTCAAATTTGTCCCGATAACTTTCGAGTCGAAACACTGATCGGGTTTGCCTGTATTGCCGATGCTACAGCGGCGATTGTATCCTGAACACGAACATTGGGATCTCGATGATACGGTCTTTGGGCGATGCTTCCAGATTCGGCAAACATGTTCAACAGCCTCATAATGGTCCATCTACTCGGGGAGTACCGCCAAACTCCCGCCTAAATTCCTTTTGGACCGTTGCACTATCCAAATTCTTTTTTTCAGTATCCCAAGCATTCATTTTGATAATTCTAAATAGTATCCTGCAAGATAAACAAAAATAAGCCCATTACTCACACTCACACAGAAAAAAAGTTCTTACGTTTTATTTTTGTAGCGCGATTCGTGTGCCACCCTGTAGTATAGTTAAGCTACGTTTTTGGCATCAAACGAATTTCTTACGTGCTGATGGACCTTAAGTTTTTTCGTTCCTGAGAGTTTTCAATCCTATTTTACCTCATTTATATTTTTTTTTATTTGTCAATTCTATTTTGAGCTTTCCGTTCATAGAGTAACAAAGATTTATTTAACTCCGTCACAAAATGAACTTATGTTTGTTAAAGAAAAGTATTAACAAAATCTTTGCAAGGATAAAATAATCAATATTTTGTATTTATGAATTTGATTTACACAAAAAAAGCTTGTTTTCATTATGTGAATTTATTTGCTCAGAACCTGGAACGCAGTTCTTTAAAATCCCTTTGTTCATTACAATTGATGAACAAAGTTTAATCAAAATCGATAGAGCCGTTTTGGAGAAAATCTTAAAAAAACCAGAATCGTGGCATGCTGGTACGGCCAGTTACACGTTCTAAATGAACTTAAACAAAAATTCTAATTATTTTTCTAGGGAATCACATACAAATGCTTTGTATTAAAATTGAAGCAAATCTGATTACCTTTTCAGGCTATAGCTCAAATATAAGAGAACGAACACACCGATACGGACGCGTGGATGGAATGACAAGACGCAATTTTTTTGATCATCGTAGTATTAGTTTTAATTATATCGGGTTTTTCAATAAGAGCGCTACAAAAGTTTTTTTCAAATAAAACAAAAACGGTTTTGCATATCAATGAAATTCTTTATTCCTGTGAAAGTATGTTTGATGGCATTATGTATGGAACTCGATTTCTTTTGCATGGCCACCACGGGAACGCTTGCAGAAGTCCAGACGCTGAACCCAATATTCGACGGTTTTCAAGCATAAATCGGCCGATAATGCTGCAATTTCACGTTCGATATTCGTACGAAGTTCATCAATCGTCGCACTTGTTGGCATAGACCATAGACTTGACAAAGCCCCACAGGAAATAGTCTAACGGCGTCAATTCGCACGACCGAGGTGGCCAAGCGACTGGACCATTTCGTGAGATAATACGTTCTCCAAACTTGGTTTCCAATAAATTGATTGTGACATTCGCTGTGTGGCTTGTGGCGCCGTCCTATTGGAACTACATGTCCTCCAAGTCCATATCATCCAATTGGGGCCAAAAATATTCGGTTATCATTGAACGGTAGCGATCCCCATTCACAGTAACGTGCCGGTCTTGATCATCACGGAAGAAGTACGGCCCAATGACGCCGCCGGCCCATAAACCACACCAAACCGTAATTTTTTCGGGATGCAATGATGACTCATGGAGTACGTGTGGATTGCTGCTTGACCACTACCGCATATTTTGTTTATTGACGAAGCCATTCAGCCAGAAATGAGCCTCATCACTGAAGATGATTTCGATGAAAATCCGAATCATTTTCAAGTTGTTGCTCAGCCCAATTCACGAACATACGACGCTTCTGGTGGTCAAGCGGCTTCAGTTCTTGCGTCAATTTAATCTTGTAGGGATGTAGGCCAAGATCTTTTCGCAAAATTCGCCACAACGACGTCACAGAGATGCCCAACGCTTGAGAACGACGCACGTGTGAGAGACACATTTGGGCTTTCTGCAACTGAAGCCTCAGCCGCAGCAATATTCTCGATACTACGAGCACTTCTTTGTCTCACTGCCACGGGAATATTTTGTACTGTGCCTGTGGATTAAAATTTTTCTACTAGACGCTCAATTGTTGACGTAGCGCTCTTAACGTTGAGGCCACTGACTCCGAGTTTCGGTAGTAAATTTTAATAATTTCGACTAGTTGTTGGGTCGTATATCTTTCCATCATGAAATGGCAAACCTTACTTAAGAGAAATGTCAAAAGAACGGCAAGAAATATGGCGTCGTTTGCTGTCCCTGTTGCTCTACTTTTGCATTCTTTGCATAATTTTGCACTTTATCACCGTATACGCTATGCGTATTGGGTATGCAAGTACCTGTCCATACTTGTCGAAGATTGCATCACTGTTGTTGGCTTGTGATTTTTGCAAATTATGCGTTCTAATAAAGGGTTTTAAATTAGCGTGGGTAGCTTTAGGCCATTGTGGTGGCTATGTTGTTTTGGTGGCATCTGTCAAATCTGTCGATCGATTCGCCGTCAATGGCGAGCACAGCACAATGATGATAACCAATTTCTTATGTCCCACAGATTTAACCATATGGACCTAGACGAGATGTGGTTCCATCAGGACGGCAATACGTGCCACACAGCGGACGCCATGATAACAGCATCGTGTCTTAACGATTTGAGGGTATAAGGTTATTTTTCCCAAGGGTTCGTGAATTGACCACCAAGATAATGCGATTGGACGCCGCTAGACTTTTTCTTGTGTGGTTTCCTGAAGTGATATTGAAAATTGTACCACTCGGATCCATGCCACCATAAGAAGCCGATGCGGGCAGTTAAAAGATGTCATAATCGATACATAATAGCATAAATGGGCCTTTCAGAAAAAAAGAGCTTTGTTAATACCTCACACACAGTTTGCTTTATACCATTTCAACATCTTCCCGGCCATTGGAGTTCAATTCCCAGCCTCGTCCACCTAAATACAAAAATACCACTAACCACTGCCTCTTGCGAAGAAATGACAAATCCTCGAAGAGTACCGCTTGTCATAAATAAGTGTTTCTCACCTTAGCCTACCGTTTGGAATCCGCTGAAAATTATAGGTCCCCTCCATTCATGCAAACCAACAACACGCACGCAGGAGTGGTTGATAGTTCTGTACAGGGCCGGCCCCAGCCAAACTTGCGCCCTGTGCAAGATTTTTACCGCCTCTTTTTTTATATTTCCACACATCCACTGATACACATGCATAAGACTTTTTCACATTTCCTAGGAGCTAGACTTTCAATGCGTAGGCCTAGTGGGATCTTTAATTTTACGATATTTTGAGTTAGATTCTCCTTGAATGCAACAATCAAAGTGAAGTTAGTTTAGTGTGCAAGAAATAACTTAGCACAGTTGTGATGGATGTTATTTTGGGATTATTTTAACAAGTTTTGTGGTTAAAATGCAAATGGCAGTACATATTTGTTTGCGCAAGATCAGATTACATTATCTTCTTGCTCTTGGTAATGCGCCTCCAGAATTTCGCGCCCTGTGCATTTGCACATCTTGCACATATGGTTAGTCCGGCCCTGGCTGTATACGTCACTATAGGCACTCGCTCTCCCCGAAATGTCACTCCACTAAATTTATTTGTTTTATGATTTACAATCTAGCAAAAGTATAATGTCTCGTGGTTTCCTCACATAGATACACCTACGCAAAATTTCTTAAGAGGATTTGTGTGGTTGTGGTATCTCTCTGTAGTGGTTTGCATCGTTACAGTTTTCATCAAAACATTTGTCCTGATGACTACTTGAAATTAAGTTAATTTCATGCTCTGATGGATTTATTTCGAATCAAAGTGTCTACCAGTAAAATAGTTAAGCTGAGTGCTTGCCTTATTAACTTAAATGTGTTTGTGGTCTCTTAGGCAAGATAAGAGGGAAATCATTCTTTAAATTTCGCACTAAGACTTTCGTTTACGATTTCCAAGAATATCCCTCTAGATACGAGTATCTACTATCAGTCATACATGCTTCTGAAATTTAATATCCATTAAGCCATTTTCTGCACCTCAAGGACTCTCTATTGCCTTAAAAAAGTTTTGTTTATATTTTATATAGCATGCACAGGCATACTCATGGCTTGTAGCTATTTTTCTAGTTAGAATTTTTGCCAGAGCAGCAGGTGATTTGGTTTTTCTTCGAAGTGAACACAACATGATGATTTATGCAAACAGCATGAGAAAATAAAATGTTTATGCAAACCAAAGAACTGTATCTAAGACAATAAACATAAAATCTGTGCATAATGTCGTGTCGTGTGTATGTGTGGTAGTTTTTGTATAAGTGCTGAGTTCAGGACGAAAATTTACATTTGCATTTAATTAATTCACATTTTCTATATGCCTGATAGGAATATAGTATAGAGACTAAAAGACATGTAGGGAATTTTCAAAGAAGGCAAAGTTCGTTGATTTATTTAGATTGAGTTGGAAGTTCATTGGAAAGAAGATTTTTTTTACTTTTTTTTGTTTGTATATGTATAAAGTTTTCTATGAGTAAAAAGTTTTATACAGTTAGCAAATGTAAATACGCCTAAATGAATCATTTTCTTTGAAATGCTTGGAAATCCGATTTTAGCTAAATGAAGTCATATGTGGGACGATCAAATGATTAGATACACAGATTTTCTGTATAATCTGTAAACTGTAACCCCACACTACGCATAGCTAGGTTAGAAAGTGTAGAAAAAGGAAAAAAAGCAAATAAGGTTGTGTTTGGAGGGTTCAACTCCGAAATAAAAAAATCTTTATTTAACTTTGGTTTTGGTTACAATTCTTTATAATGTTCATTGACTTAAAATAAGTAACATGGCATTTTATACTATAATCCTCGAGTTTGACAATTCTTCATTATGACTTATTATAAATAATAGGTTATTACATATAATTTCTCCCCAGCACGAAATCTGGAGAAAGGTCAAGTCGGAACCTTCTGGGGGAACCATGTCCAAAGGAACCTTGAAGAATGTAATCTGTAAGCCAGCCTAGTACCCAGTCTAGCTAGACTAGGTACTAGCTGTGGTACTCGCTCCTAATGAAAAGTAAGTACCTGAGCATTTCTTCACATCACTAATACCAGATCTAAATTCACCAAGCGGTACTAGGACTCTGTTCAAGATCTATTACAATATTTATCCGAATATATAAATTATCTATCATCTAAGATCCTAATAACTGGCAATACTTTTACTATTCTATCACTTTATACTTTAATCCTATTACCAGAAATCAATACCATGTGAAATGTCAAACAATCTCTCTAGCTATCGTCCACTTTTGCAGCATACCGCCTCGAGTTAAGATCGTTTTCCTTTTCATCATCATCATCATCGGCTCGACAACCGGGGTCCGGTCCTGGTCTCCTTCAACAAGTCCCTCCACCAATCCCGGTTTCGAGCCGCCGCCATCCAGTTGCGCACCCCAAGGCTCCGGACGTCTTGATGGTCTACGCCATCTCTCCAGCGCAAGCATGGTCTACCACGCTGTCGTCTACCATAGAACGTACCACAAAGAACTTTCCGAGCAGGTTCCTCTTCGCTCATGCGAGGTAGGTGCCCTGCAGACCGGAGTCTAACGAGCTTAATTTTTGTCACGATATCTGCTTCAAGGTAGATTGCGTAGAATTCATGATTGTACCGTCTCCGGAATCGTCCTTCCTCACATATGGGGCCAACAATTCTCCCTAAGACTTTTCTCTCGAACGCGGCTAAGAGGTCGGAGTGCCTTTTACTAAGCACCCAAGTCTCGGATCCATATGTGAGTACTGGCAGAACCATGGTCCTGTACAGCAGCAGTTTTGAAGTTATGGTGAGATTTCTGGATTTGAAGAGCTTTGACAGACTATAGTAGGCTCTGTTGGATTTGAGAAGCCGCCCACGTATTTCTTCTTTTATACTGTTATCGGCTCCTACTATTGACTCAAGGTATTTAAAGGATTGCACCACTTCAAATTCGTGCTCCGCTACCTTGATTGTTTGGCCAACTGTTCCTCTCGCATTCGACGCCACCATGTACTTTGTTTTACCTTCACTAATGTGCAGCCCCAGATTTTGTGCCGCCTGCTCGATCTGGATGAAGGAATCATGTACAGCTTGCTCGTCGGCGTAAGCCAGTATCTGGCTGGAACTGTTGACGATGGTCCCTCTTGTTGAAGTGCCAGAGTCATGGATTGCTTTCTCCAACGCCAGGTTGAATAGGAGGCAGGCCAAACCATCCCCTTGTCGAAATCTATTAGAGATGTTGATTGGTTTGGATAGCAATCCGGCTATTTTTACTTGGCTTGTTACGTTGGTCATGGTCAACCTTCAGAGTCGTGTCAATTTATTTGGGATGCCGAATTCTCTCATGGCTTTGTAAAGTTCTACCCTGGCTATGCTATCGTAGGCGGCCTTAAAGTCTATAAACAGATGGTATGTTGGGATGTTAAATTCTAGACATTTTTCCATCGCCTGCCTAAGGGTAAAGATCTGATCAGTTGTTGATTTGCCTGGAATGAAACCACACTGATATCGTCCGATGATGGTTTTAGCGTATGGGGTTATCCGGTCTTGTAGGATAGAGGAGAGTATCTTATAGGCGGTACTCAACAACGTGATACCTCTATAGTTGCTGCACGTTGTGACATCTCCCTTCTTATGTATGGGGCAAATTATACCTTTTCGCCAGTCTTCTGGAATTTCTTCATGCTCCCACACGTGCACTATAATCTCATGAATTGCTTGACGTTAAGCTGGCCCACCGTGTTGAAATAGTTCGGCTGGTATACCATCGGCTCCCGGGACTTTGTTTTTCTTTAGCCGGCCTATAGCCTTCTCAAACTCTTCTATGCTTGGTGGCGGCAACATAGGGTACTCTTCTTGAAGTAGTAGTAGCAACTCATTGAAGTACACTTCCCATCGCTCCAGTATGCTTTGAGGAGCGGTGATCAGATTTCCCTCTCCGTCCTTGCAGTATGTGCAGCGTGGTGTGTACTGCGTCATGTTTCGGACGGATTGGTAGAACTTCCGCGCCCGGTTCGGACCTCGCCCAATATATTTTACACTTAAAGTTTAAAAAATGTTCAATATCTTTTCTTCATTAAAGCTTTCACAGGGTTGTCTAGTGTACACGATAACACTCATCATTAACAGCTTTTTCTTAAAGCTCGAAAATCAAAAGCACCTTAACAGAAATTCAAGGAAAAAAAGCTGAACGAATTACCAAATGGACGAGGGTAACTCTGAATGCACATCAAGCTGCAGGCAATCGCCATTCGCCACAGCAATTCAGTGCACACTAGAGCTGTGTAAATCGTTTATTTCAAATGATCGAATCGTTCAAAAAGCGATTACCAAAATGATTCGATCATTTTAATCAATCGATCATTCGATCATTTTCATTCCACTCAATTCATTATTTCACACTGTTCCGATTCGATTTTTAATGTGTAAACATCTATGTCGGCGGTAGAGTGAAATAAAAACGTGGACTTTCCTCTGTGCGACGTTACGATGTACAAGGTTACGTAGCGCGTATTCTCGGAAATGATTTGACATTTTGACACTTGTCAAATTAAAAGTGTTCTGATGGACCTAGAGAACCTAGAGAACTTGTGTGACTTTATGTAATTTCCACCTCCTTAATTGGCGTACTCCGTTTTTCGATCCGCCGAAGATACCAAAAATTTTGACATATTTTGACACCTGTCAAACTAAGACAATTTTTTTATTTCGGTTTCTATGAAATTCAATCTCCGAAGTTAACGAATACTGTACAAATTTTGATCGAACCCAATCTGACCCATATTTCTTTTCTCCGATTATTATTTAAATATATTTATAATTCAACAGAGATTGATATCGAAAATCGAGATTCATTAAAATTATTGAGATTGGGATGGAAAATCGAGAATCATCGAAATGATTGAGATTGGGATGAGATCGAGAATCGAAATGATTGAGATTTGGATCGATTGAAACGAAAATTTGTGATTTCAATCATCAATACTTTTCGATGATCCGATCAAAAAAATCGAATCGTTCCTGATTGACACAGCCCTAGTGCACACTCAGATGTGCTTTGAATAGGACGTTGGGTCTGTGTCAGATGCTATTGGAAATTCACGGTCGGGCATAAACTTTTTGTGGAGGAGTTATTTCAATTTAATATGGTGCAAAAATATGGCACGCTACTGATTTTGAAAAAGCTTTCCCATAAGACGTGTACTGCCTATTTTTGTTGGACAGAGTATAGTATGCTTAGATTTTCAATAAAATAGCCGAATAGTTTTTATTATTTTTTGGTTAAAATTTAACTTTTATTAGATTTTATTTTTAACAATATTCTTCAATTTTTATTTTAAAAAAAACTTTAGATATGGATATCGTAATGAAAGCACTAGAACATACCACACTTAATCTAGATTTTTTTTTTGACATTTCAAACGAATCTCAGTATTAAAGCAACTCAAAATAAAGTTCACTTGTAATCGCCAAAAGTCCCAAAACTATTTCTCGCATTTCATTTTTCCATTTGAAAACAAAAAAAAAACACCATAAAACCAAATAAAATCCCATCACCTGAAGACACTGCACTCATAAAAACAATAAACTTCAACTTGAATCGGAGGAAGACAATCTCCTGATACTCTTTGTATTAAACTATTGCTTAGTTAAACCAAAACCTTACATTTTCATTTAATTCAATTTATGTAAATGCACTATTTTTGAAGTCAAATAAGTTAATAAATTTCTTCTTTTATAAATACAGAAACGCAATTGAAAAAAATTGTATTAATTAAATAATAAGTTAATTGGTAATTGATAATCGAGTCGATAAAAGTCCAATTTTGTCATTTAAGAATATTTAAAAAAAAATTAAGTTTTATTCATCGAAAACAGCTGTTGTAAGCGTTTAGACAGCATCGGTGAAAGAATTATTTAACACGCATTGTTTTCTCTCAATATTTAAATCAAATGTGGAAGGATCAATAAAAGCCGAATTTATTACCTATTTAATAAACAACAACCAAGAAACTATCGAAAATCAACACGAATTCATTGAAGAAAATGTGTTTTTTGCCCAACGCTGATACTTACATTGGGATCAACGAATATTCAAAATTCATAAAAATTAAGAAGGCAGAACAAGTGATATTTTAATTAATAAATTTGTCGTTTATTGTCCGTTTCGAAATTTCCTAATAATTGTTAATAAATTAAACTACTTAATTATTGTTTATTATCTAGATTCAAGTGATGATTGCTTGGTGTATATGAACGCCTAACAATTTCCACTAGAATTGTACAGATAACAATTTAGTTAATTTAATTAAAGGAAAAAAGGTTATCAAACTATTTTCGAATGACATGTATATGTTCATCAAACGATTTCAATTTTATTTTCCCCTTTTCTTTACTCTTTACTACAAATTGGTTAAAAATTAAATTAACTGATAAAAGTAATGGGTGATTTTTTAAGAGGTTTAAAACTTTTTTAAAAAAAAAACACAAAAAATTCGAAAAAATGAATGAAATATTTATTTGAATCGATAGTTTGAACCTTGCAATTTAATGTTTAAAGATAATTTCATGCAAATGTTGACCGCGGCTGCGTCTCAGGTAGCCCATCCGCTGAGTCCAATTTTGGCATACTCTTTCACACATATCGGCCGGTATCTCACGAATGAATGCATGGATGTTGGCTTCCAGTGCGTCAATCGAAGCGGGCTTGTCCCTATAGACATTAGCCTTGACATACCCCCACAAAAAATAATCTAATGGTGTCAAATCGCACGATCTAGGCGGCCAATTGACCGGCCCGAAACGTGAAATTAACTGTTCGCCAAACTCGCCTCGCAATTGCGCCATTGTTTCGCGTGCTGTGTGGCATGTGGCACCGTCTTGTTGCAACCACATATCATGCAAGTCAAGAACTTCCATTTCGGGCAAAAAAAAGTTTGTTATCATCGCTCGGTAGCGTTCACCATTGACAGTAACGCTGCGATTCGCATCATCTTTGAAGAAATAGGCCCAATAATGCCGCCGGCCCATAAACCGCACCAAACAGTGGCTTTTTCGGGATGCATTGGTAGCTGTTGCAATGCTTCTGGCTGATCTTCACTCCAAATGCGGCAATTTTGCTTATTTACGTACCCATTCAACCAAAAATGAGCCTCATCGCTGAACACAAGCAGCGCGCGATGAACATTTCGAATCGAGCACGAATTTTGATAATAAAATTCAATAATTTGCAAGCGTTGTTCATTTGTAAGACGATCCATGGTTAAATTGCAAACCAAACTGAAGCTGTTTGACAGTGACACAAGGTACTAAACACACGTCAGCTGTCAAAACCAGTGTTGCCAAAACCAAACCAGCCAAAAAATCACCCGTTATATTATACTCATAGCTTAGTCGCTGGTGTTGATTCGCTGAACTCAGGATTCGAAAGAGGATTCATTGCTCGATTAGCTCGCCTTTTATACCCAATTTCGCGTGGTTTAGTGGTGCCATTTTGATCTTTTGATTACTGTTTATATTTCACCACATAAAACGAAAGGTTAAATTATATTAATTTTATATAAAATGAGTTTATATAAGCTAAAATATTGTTTAAGTTTTATGAAATCGTGAAGTTTGCTTAATTCCTTGATTTTTTTTGCTTTGGCTATTCCTTATTTTATGTCTGAAGCTCAAAGAGAAAATTCGTGGTGAATATAGTTTATAGCATTTACCCAATGAATTAATTTTTGGTAGCACTGTTTATAGCTATTGGTATTTTTTTTTCGGGCACATTTTCTATAAGTGCCATTTTGTTTTTGTTTCATTTTTTGTCTCTCTCTCACTAATTGTATCTATAGGAAAATTATAAATCATACAATTTTTTCCCAGGGCCAGGCTTTGTTTTTATATGAAGAGTACAAAATTTCCAGCTTAATGATTAAAAATTTTGCTGCATAAAGCTACATGTGGAGAAGTTAAAATTTGTATATGCATTTGAAATCACTCTGTGGATGCACATGAGTTAAATTTGTAACGCTTTGTTACAATTTGAGAAATTAAATTGTTAATCGTTAGTATGCTGCACTTTCGTGCCACCAGAGTTTCGGGTTCGAATCCAGTCTATTCTACCTAGCCCTTAACTGCATTAAGTATTACTTCTTTAGCCGTGGGTCCACTAGACCAACCTGTTATGAAATGTGTTTCGAATTATTTTATGTACCTATTTCTTGTTTGAAAATTCGAACTAAGATGTTTTCAAATGTAATTTAAAGAAAATCAGCATTAAGAACTTTCATTTTTATTTCAAACTAGCTGGCCCACCCAGCTTCACACGGGTAGACAAACCTAAGCATACAAATTACCAATGAAAATATAGATTAATATTTATGCTACTTTTTGTAATTGAATACTACTTTCTGGGTCTTCATTCTTAAAAATATGGTCTAAGTCCAACCTTAATTACTTTCCCAATACAGAAAGAATGTTTGTAATCAAAAATCATTTTTTTTTGTTTATCCCATTTTACTCTATAAATATCAATTTTAACCTTTCAACCACAAACACAATTTTTAAAACTGAATATCCCTTATTTGTTTATACTTCACCCTATAAATTAAAAAAAAAAATTCCTTAAGCTATGCCCTGCAAAACACCTTTGATATAAACATACGTTTTTACCCTATAGGTACCAAATATTAAAAAAACAAAATAATTTCTAACCCTGAAGCCATCTACTAAAAATTACCTTTCAAACACCAAAATAAATTTCCCTAAAGCCATTTCCTAAGAAAAAGCTTTTAAACAGAAAAAATCATTTCTTGAATCAGACAATTTTTTTATTTTCACCCCATTTCACCCTATAAATTACAAAATTTGTCAAGTTTTTTTTTTCTTGAAAAAGGACCTATGTATCTATGTATGTCCTTCTGATTGTTTTTCTGAATAGTTTAAAAGAAAATCCCACCCACCAAGCTTCGCTCGGATAGACAAACCTAAGCTTCTCATAAAAATTACCAATGAAAATATAGATTAATATATATATACTATACTATACTTTTTGTAATTGAATACTACTTAAGATATGACCATCTTAGTCTAACCTTTATTACTTTTTCCCAACGCAGAAGGAGTTTTGTAATCAAAAAACACTTTTTTACCACATTTCATCCTACAAATAACAAAATTTCAAAACGAATATCCCAAAAGCTATTTCCTAAAAAACCTCTCAAATAAAAAGAATTTCTTAAATCAGACAATTTTTTTGCCCCATTTCATCCTACAAAAAAAAAATATCCTTGAAGCCATTTCCTAAGAATATCCCTTCAAACGCAGGTGGAGTTTTTTTTTAATCGAATAGGTACGTGTTTTTCATTTTACCCCCATTTCACACTACAAAGTGAATTTTTCTCATATTTGTATAGTTGTGCTGCTATTCGAAGCGAAAACAAATCCAACAAATCAAAAATCATTAAAATCGGCCCAGCCGTTCTTGAGTTATAAGTGTTATAACAGATTACACCAATGAGTCGCAATTTACTTGTTTTCAGTCATATTTGAGAATTTCAAATGATCTTAGAAACCATTTAAGTATATTCCCCGGAATTTGTGTAAAGATTTTCAAGTTTTCTTTTTCAAAAAAAAAATATATAAATTGGATAATTTCTTGCTGAGAGATTGAGTAGGTATGACAAGTCCATATGTCTGCAATTTTAAATAAAACTTCGGAATGAATTTGTTGTTAGCTGAAATATATATTTCCAAATGCAAATTTAGTTCTTACGAGTTGAAGTTATTGCTTATTTTTTTATGATACTTTGTTAGAACGGTGCGGTCTTTTTATAGTATTTTTATTTGTTGAAAATACATAATTATATTATCGTCACGGGTAAAGAAAAATCATTTATAAAGAAATACATCGTAAAACTTCGTTGTTTTTTTTTTTTTTAAGTTAAGCATTAGTTCGATGTTGTTTGTCTGTTTTTCCAATGTCTTTTCTTTTTTCATAAATTTTCGCATTTCCAAAAGTCAAGTATTGGTTTCGAGAAAAAAAACTTTTTTGTCATTTGAATTCAAAACCAAGATAACATTGATTTAAACTTAAGTCATTGGCCCGCTATTTCCGAAGAGAAATGTGTGTAGATGCTTTTTCCTCTTCAATTGTTTAACACCATGTACCTCTAGTACCAGCCAACAAAATAAATACATTCCATTTTTAGAGATACCGTCGAAGGCCTTTAAGCCTTGATAAGTTCGACACAGGAAGATCAAGACACAGGAGATGAGGAGACCGACTTGTGTCTGCAGTAAACATATAAAAGGTATAAATTGATTAAATCAAAAATATTCTTTCACCGTGTGCATTTTTTTAAAATCTATCCACAATTGACAATTTATTTAATTTAAATATGTTTGAAGTTTTTTGTTTGCCTTATGTTCTCATTCTTTTTTTATATTGTAACGATTTAATAACTACCCAACTACTTTTACTTTGAATTTGAAACAAGAGAAAATCCCCTAACTGTTTTCAGCGCCATCTCTCGGAAAAACTAAACATCAAACCTTCAACCGTTCACAGCGCCATCTTGTGATTCAGCTGAGTATCAATTCCAATGTTCCATCTGTCAGCGAGTAAGTTCATACGACCATATCAAGTCTTTAATTTTCTTACGCGCCAAGGACAAAACAAGGAGAAACAAAAGTCACCCCTCTTCGAAAACAATTTATTATTGGCACCCTTGTGAAAAATTGTTTTAAAATCGGTTTCGAACAAAATGAATTTACACAGAAAGCCATTTGCTCCCTTGGCAAGAAAAAAAAAAAAAAAAAAAAAAAACAATAATTCATTTCGCAGCTCGTAAGCTGTCATGTTAAAGGAGGTACAAATATATTCATCAGTTTATTGTATACGTATGAGTATGTAAGTTTTTAGATTGTTCTTTTAAACACAAAAACAAAACAAATCGAAAAAGTTTTTAAGTTATTGTTGGAACACAGTTTTAAATTACGATTGGAAATGTTTCCAAATTCCGGATGGTTAGGAGTTTTGCTGTTGTTGAAATAAATCAATTAAAATTAACACACCTTATTCGTATAAAGTGAAAAACAAATAATAAATTTAAGGACCTAGAACTTCGGCAACCTTTTTTGGTTTTAAATTTCTTTATACAGGGTCTTTGATTTAGCGCTTTTAAATATAAATAAAACAAAGTGTGTGTGAGATAATATCATCAAAATTTTGTATTCGTTCGAAAGGCCTATAATGATGCCATTGTGCATGGAATATAACAACGTTAACCCATTAACGCCCGTATCTTTTTTTGTTTAAAAATTTTAATGATATTTGTTCAGATTGTTCCTTATAAACTTCTAGGACCTAGGAAAAATAAAAAAAAAAAATTATAACACCCCCAATTTCTTGGAACTACCCGATGCCATATGTCATCGCCGGCATTTGACCTAAATACCCTCTATGGGTTTTAGCTAACGAATAAAATAGAAGAATAGAAGAAATCAGCCGGAAGAACTTTCAATCAAAATAATGTTTATTTTTTCAAGAATTCTTTTTTTTTAATATTTATATTTTTGCGTGAAAACCCATAAAACAATCAACACATAAGCCAACTTTGCATTTATGGCACATTGTTCTTGTTTGAGATTTGCAATTTGGAGCAGCACATCTCCTCCTTTTTTTGTCTGGTGTAGAAACAATCCAATGGTCATTGCGAACAAATCTTATATCGTCCAGCACTCTGGCCGAAGAAATATACCTTCCAGAAGGTCCGGGGTTTTTCTTTGAAATTGCATATTTTGTAAGGTACGTCTCTACAATTGAGCGCCTGAAATTTAGTTGCGTTATTTTGTTGGATTTTTTTCGAAAGTATCCATGAGTTTTGGATCACTGCATCGATCATCCAAGAAAAAATCTCATACCACCATTTTTTGTTACGTATGCTGATCCGATACGCGTTTATATTTTGATCCATGCGATCTGTTCCACCCATTCCTTTGTTATAACGGTGGATCATTGAGGGCATTCGAACTATAACGTTTTTTTTGCCACACAACATTTGAGTTCTTCCACCGTGATTGGAGTAACATCAGTTACATTTTTTTTGGCCCATGTATATCTGAGTTTCTTTTCGTAAATACTCCCATACTTCTTCATTGAAAAACTCCTCAAAAATTTCAGTTGGTGTTTTATCCTTAGAACTTGAATAATTAGGCTGCGGAAATTCTACGTCTTCTGCATTTTGAAAATCACCTGCATTCCATCAAGAAGTCTGTCCCATTTCCTTTTTCTTCAATCGCGTTTGCAACTACAAGGCAATCGAGTCAGGGGGATCAGACTGAACTGATGTTGATGGTGCAGTTTGAGATTCTAATTGATCGTTTTCATCCGTTTGACCAAGTCTTTGATTCCCAACAAGTATTTCCGCTGGGGCCAATAATTGTTTCCCGGGCTAGTGACGAATATCTTGGACCTCATCTTTCTCGTTGCCTGACTCCTCGTCAGTAAGAATACAAGGCTCAGGAGGCTCGATATAGATGTCAACAGGAGCATTACCTTCAGGTGTATCGGAAAAAAGAATATCGAGTGCGTCCTGAAGGGAAAATCCAGGTCTGAAAAAAAATATTCGAGTCATATGGAGCTTTATGCACACTACATACACTGCAATAAAAGACTCATATTTACGCCTATCCCAATAACACAAAATTTTGTAAACTTGGTCTTTGTTGTTTGTTATTGACAAAATAACATGTTTTTATGGTAAAACAATAAAAATAGTTACAAAAGATAAAAATATTGGTAACTTACGCCAGTGACTTACGCAAAGACTCGAGGTCGACAAATTGTTCCATTTTTAAAAACACTTAGATAAAACTTAACTGAATCACTTTAAAAGCACTACTGCCCGAAATAATACTTCTTACACAATCAGCCGATGAAAAAATAACGGAATAAAAACAGCACAGTCAAAAGTATTCGCAAAAATAACGGATATGTTATTGCTTCTCCAGCGATGCCATTTGGCATCTCTGATTATGGCGCGCTTCCAAAATGTCAAATTTTCCATGACTCTGGCGCATAAATAAGGCTGAATTTCACCGATTGCATCGGTTATTTTGGCTTTGAGGGCCGCAGTAGTTAGTAACTTACTCGCAAAGACCTGTGACTTCAGAAAACCCAACAAGAAAAAGTCTAAAGAGGTCATGATTTCGGGTGGTCACAGTTCACATCATCTCCACTTGAGATGACCATGTGTCCTTGAATCGCTCGTGCAGAATTTCCAATGTGGCGTGAGCTGTGTTTTCGTTCTCAAAAGAAATACAGGCCCCGATGACGCCGCTAGCTCAAAATCCACATCAAACAGTGAACTTTTGGGAACGCATTGGACGCTCTTGGATCTCATGTGGATTGATATCGTCCCATATCCGACAATTTTAACAATAAATAATTAAAAGGTTTAATAATTATTATACAAGAATTACAAGAAACAGTTGCGATAATTAAGAGCTTGATCACAATACCCGTAGAGATTTGTCCACCCTGCCGAACCGTTCAAAATGTCTATAAATTGCATTATAGAGAGGACATTTTGATGGAAGTAAAGTCTTCTTATTTCCTGAAAAATTGGGCACACAGCTATGAAGTGATAAACATCATCACGATCGAATCTGTTACAGAAATTATATATAAAATTATTAAGTCTGAGCGATGAGAAACATAATTTAAGCTAAGGATTTCAACTCTTGCTCGAAAAATGGTGCTTATAGCTTTCACAGGAAGTTCGATGATTTAAATCTCTGTATTTAAGTATTGTTGACGATGTCACCACACGATTTAGATGATGAACGTATATTTGTTCGTAAACTTTCGATATAACATTCGCAAATAACTCACTCCAGCTATCTATATTAGATTCTGTAAGGTCTAATCTGAGGCCATGAGAGCTTGCAAGAGCACTCCATTCTTTGAATGGTGTCGAATTTGTTCGCAAAAGGTTCGCCATAACAGACTTGTGTAGACTAATGCCAGGCTTTTTACTGGTTCTGATCAAAAAATCTGAGTTGGCTTTTAAGTTTTTTATATAAATTCGGGTAATACCTGACTCGACGTGGGTAGCATGCGTTGGAGTAGAATTCGGTAAACGAAATAAACGTTTGAAGAAAAACTTTTGAATCAATTCGAATTCTTCCAAATAAAGGGTTTTTCAACAGGGACGCTACAAAAGTAGAGCAACAGGGACAGCAAACGACGCCATATTTCTTGCCGCTCTTTTGACATTTCTCTTTAGCAAGGTTTTCCATTTCATGGCCAACAACGAGTTGAAATTATTAAAATTTACTACCGAAATTCGGAGTCAGTGGCCTCAACGTTAAGAGCGCTACGTCAAATTTATGGTCGTCATAATCTTCCTAGCAGATCAACAATTGAGCGTCTAGTGGAAAAATTTGAATCCACAGGCACAGTACAAAATCTTCCCGTGCTAGTGAGACAAGGAAGTGCCCGTAGTGTCGAGAATATTGCTGCCCCTGAGGCTTCAGTTGCAGAAAGCCCAAATGTGTCTCTCACACGTCGTTCTCAAGCGTTGGGCATCTCTGTGACGTCGTTGTGGAGAATTTTGCGAAAAGATCTTGGCCGACATCCTTACAAGATTAAATTGGGGCAAGAACTGAAGCCGCTTGACCACCAGAAGCGTCGTATGTTCGTGAATTGGGCTCAGCAACAACTTGAAAATGATTCGAATTTTCATCGAAAAATCATCTTCAGCGATGAGGCTCATTTCTGGCTCAATGGCTTCGTCAATAAACAAAATATGCGGTATTGGTCAAGCAACAATCCACACGTACTCCATGAGTCATCATTGCATCCCGAAAAAATTACGGTTTGGTGTGGTTTATGGGCTGGCGGCGTCATTGGGCCATACTTCTTCAGTGATGATCAAGACCGGCACGTTACTGTGAATGGGGATCGCTACCGTTCAATGATAACCGAATATTTTTGGCCCCAATTGGATGATATAGACTTGGGGACATGTGGTTCCAACAGGACGGCACCACAAGCCACACAGCGAATGTCACAATCAATTTATTGGAAACCATGTTTGGAGAACGTGTTATCTCACGAAATGTTCCAGTCGGTTGGCCGCCTCGGTCGACTATTTCCTGTGAGGCTACGTCAAGTCTATGGTCTATACCAACAATCTAGCGACGATTGATGAACTTCGTACGAATATCGAACGTGAAATTGCAGCAGTATCGTCCGATTTATGCTTGAAAACCATCGAAAATTGGGTTCAGCGTCTGGACTTCTGCATGCGTCCCCATGGTGGCCATGCAAAAGGGTTCCATACATATTGGCATCGAACGTACTTTGACAGGAATAAAGAATTTCATTGATATCCAAAACCGTTTTTGTTTTATTTAAAAAAACTTTTGTAGCGCTCTTATTGAGAAACCTTGGACTCCGTAACACATATAAGAGTTTATGGTAGCTTCGAAAACCCGGTATTTTGACCCTAAGTCCATATTTTGGTTGGCAAAGAGATTTGGCCACATAACGCTCATTGCAATTTTGGCTTCCTTACACTTTTCCTGCACATGCTGAGCAAAGCTAACGTTTGAAGACATCAGCACTCCCAGATACTTTCATTTTTGTACTACCTCTATACGTTCGCCATCCAAAAACCAGCTTTCCTCCCTTGATCTCTCACATTTCCGAGCTTCAAACACCATAATTTTTGTTTTCGAATCTTTTATCTTCAAATGCCAGGTATTACAGTACCTATGAAGCTTGTTAATTTGGAGTTGAAGAGAGAAAGGGTTATCTGCCAACATAACCAGATCATCTGCATAGAGTATAGGACTTGATAAAAGAACAAATAATATTGGTCCCAGGATACATCCCTGAGGAACACCAGCAGTAGTTTCAAACCAACTCCATGTCTCCGAGCATGGGACGGCTGCCGCACTAGTTCCAATCTAAAAAGTTTCATAGATTGCTAAAAATTTCCTAGATATACCAACGGAAGCCATTTTGTATATAAGAGCTTGACGTGGGAAAAGCAAATACAAATCGAATTACAAGGACACATACAACAGCTCTCCGATCGAAAAAAAGGTCCAATAGACACAGGAACAGCAGGCGCCATTGAAGATGAGTCGAATACACATATTAAAAAGTCAAAGTGGATAGGTTTTGCCGTCAAGTAATAAGCCTCTCGAGCCGGCTCTATCTATAGCCTACCGTCTCCAGGCTCGCATATAAAGTGGTTGGAGATCTCCCTCTACTTGATGATCACTGAACCGAAGAGCAAGCCTGCCTGGATTTCCCTTTCCCTCTGGTCTGACGTTGAAGACCTTACGGGCTGGAGTGTTGGTGTTCAATCGCTTGAATTCAAAGTTTTTTCTACTATAGTTGTATGACGCCGTACATTGTTTAGCCCGTAAAGTTCGTCGTTGTATCTTCACCGCCAGATGTTGTGTTCTTTGTGAGCACAAAAATTACCATAAATTGTTGGTAGGACTTTTCTCTCGAATACATCAAGGGAGCTTTCATCCTACAGTGATGAACCATACAGCACTACAGCAGGACCGGGATGATGGGTGTTTTGTACAGCGTAAATCTTCCATCTCTTTTAAGTCATCGAGAGTACTTGCAATTCTGTTTTATGGTGGGAATTGTTAGTGGAACTGTTACAGCTCCATCGGTTCTGTGTAGATTGAGTTTTAGTGTTAGTCGTTGCAGCTTAAGAAGGCAATTGCCTCTTTGTAATATCTTTAGTAGATCTAACTATGGGGCCAATAGTCCTCTCAATACTTTGATAAATATCTTCAATAAAAACTATTTCTTAATTCAATCAATTAATGTTAACGTAAAATCACAAAATTTTAAGAATATGTTCTTCATACATTACAACTAAATTTATAAAATAGATTAAAGTATTTATAAGTATATTTAATGTACATAATGTCATAATATAAGAGATTACTGCGTTAGTATTTAACGTGTTGAATAAAAATGAAAAAAAAATGAAAAAGCGTCTCCTTGGTTCTTCTCGATAGGGCTTTATTCCTCAATTGCTAATACTCAGCCCAAAGAAATAGCGATTATGAAGAGTTAATCTAAGTTTGATGTCTGGGCTGGTGGTGTTTGTCGAGTTTTCAGCAGTGTCCAAGTTAACAACAAGACCCATTTTGATAGCTTTAGACTCGAAATTTGCGAAGGTATGAGTGACTGCTTGCTGGTTTCTTCCTATATCACATCTTTTTCATCAGCATACCCAAGGTGCTGGGTAGATTTATTGGAGATAGTACCCGATTGGGCGTTGCGTACTACACCTTTTCAAGCACAATATTAAACAAGCTTTATGAAAGAGCATCTCCCTGTCTTAGGCTTCTGGTGGTGTTGAAGGTTCGAGTTTTCTGCGATGCTATTGAAAATCGTAGAATCCTTTTTAAATACAACAAAAATTAACTTCTCCTTCACTGCTCCTTAAAAGCACTGATTTTCTAAAGCTAAAATAGGACTTCACCTGACTGGATATGTCAATTCACATTTTTTGCAGCCCCTTTTACTTGCCCTTTAGATACAAATATAAACTCAAATAATAGTAAAACTGAATAATTTTGTTTTTAAATCTTCAATTTGTTTCGAATAAATTACGCCCCCACAATAAAACATGCATATTAAATGTAATAACAGTCGTTTTGGTCTTCCGGTATTAATTTTCCAAACACCACAATTTACAGATAAACATCTTCTCTCGTCCCTTCGACCGACGAAGCCGACGCCGACGCCGACGCACGACGGAAAGGGAAGTTGGCAGTTAGGAAAGTTAATGACATCTTTGTGGAGTGTTAAAGGGATTTGTACCGTTTTGTTATTATGATAAGGTATACACGTGTATAATCATTTAATTAAAAAGTTACTACTGTATTTTGGCTTGGAATGGTACTGTAGGTATTGTTAGTAAAGGTTTGATTAATACTTTACAAACTATGGAAGTCGTCTTCATTTGACAAAATATAAATTAATTTTTTTAGGATCTGGTTAGAGATTCTTCTTCTATCTATTAAAATAAAACTTAGTTGCTAACTTAAGGTGGTGCTATGATCCGTAAATAGTGAAACAGAGCCCCAATCCCATAACAGGCTTCTTCAAGCAAGCTCGGTCCCAAGCTATGTGTTTCCAGTTTCGCACGCCAAGTTATGGTTGAAGTCTTCTTGGACTTACGTGCGCCGCCTGAGTCGTGGTCTTCTTCTACTTCACCGTCCCTCAGGGTTACATTAAAAGAATAAAAACACACCAGAAATGCTTTAACTATACTAACAATTGAATAAGAAATTATAACTAACCATAATTATGAATCAAATCGACCAAAACAGATTAATACCCACTCTTGATGCAACACTGCTCTTACCCCACGAAGACATCGTCCTTCACTTTCGAAGTCTTTTTCAAGACCCCTCCCATCGTCAACAGAACATGGACTACATAAATAAATCTAATTCTTCTGTAATGTAATCATAATAACTCTTCTCCTTCCAAGATGTTCGCTTTTCCGTCCAACTTATCCCATAACTTTCTCATAGAAATAGTAGTAAAGCGTTGCATAGAATAACCAATGAACTAGTGGTGTCTAATACCAATTAACTCTCAGGGTATGCAATCTACAGTAAGAAGAAACCATATACTCTCACCCATCACCAACCAAGAGGAAAATTATTATCTCCAGTTCCAGTTTTTCTTGAATGAAGGCTATGAATGTCACGAGCATGTCCTTGGCAAAGGCAAATGGTTTAACGCGGCAGTTATCTATCTTCCATTTCACTTGTTTTTCCACTTCCAGGATTCTCTATATATGTATATTTGTTTTATTTTTTATTGGTCCTGCTCTTGAGTCCTTTTTTTTTTTGTCCCGTGGAATACTTTCATCTTCATCACGGCACTGTGGAAGGGGCTGGAGGGAGGGGGGATTGTGAAACAAAACCCAAAAGTCCTTGTGACCTTTTGACTTATAAAACGGACGCAATGGAAAAAGAAATTGTGCGAAATGTTCATTGCTGCATCCACACACAACGACAATAATTCATCCTCTTGCAAGAGTCCTTTATAGTGCGGTTAGCGTGTCGGCAGTAAAATAGCTTCTGAAGTCCTTGCATAAATATCTTTATTATTATTTTTTTTTTTTCTTTTTTCTTTTCATTTTTGCATACACAAAAGAAAATTAAAATTATAATTTTATCTTATTCCTTCCTTCCTCTTTTACTCGCCGCGCTGGCTGCCATAGATAATTTCTAAGGCTTTTTGTGCGTGTTAAGCTGTTCACTCTTGGTGTTGATTTAACTGTATAAGAAGACGCAGAAAAAGAAGCTGAAAACTGAAAAATAAATTGAAGAAAAAAAAATAAAGTATTAAACGCTATCTAATAAAAATTATAAATTTGCGGAAGCTTTGAAGAAGTGGTGTGGGTTATTTTGTAGAAAATCGAATTGATATTTTATAATTTTGTTTAATTAATAAATTCTTAATTGCTTAATTGACCATATATTGAAGAGTTTGAGTTGGAACTTTTGTTCTTTTTTTTTGTTTCTCTAAAAACCAATAATATGAAGCTACCTATTTGCAGAGGCATCGACAAAGGCGATAAAATGAGTGGGCGTTAAGCCAACACTCAATCATAAATAACAGGTTATCGCAAATGCGAAATGGTTCGGTGTCGGTGTTTTTTTTAAGAAGGAGCAGTGTGAAAGTGCTTAAACCTGGGATCGGTTTTGTTCCTAAAAATTTTGAATCTTGCCTCTTTTGTGTTATTTATGAGACCAAGATAAGAAATGAAATGAAATTAAAAAAAAAGATATTGTTCTGAAAATTAAACACAAAGTTCTATTAAAATAACCAAATATCTATAAAAATAAGAAATTAGCTATAGGCAAAATGAGACTTATTAAGGTGCAGTTTTTCAGTTCATGAATTAAATCAGAGTTTAGTTAATCCTGCAAATACTTTAATCCCGAGTCAAGTCAAAAGTAGTTTTTCAGTGGAGAATTAAACATATAATTCCTATAGTTGTCAAAAATCTATGAAAATTGAAGTGCGACAGTATAAAAATCAGTGTTTCTCTATCGAATTCAAGATGGCGCGACTGTGAAAATCACCCTTTCCATTAGTCTCGTACCTCGATTTGAATACACTTTTGACAGACATCTTTCAGAAATACCTATCCAGCTAATCCAGAGTTAACTCACCAAATTTGTTTAGTTAACTCGGGATCTAAATTGACTGAAAAACATGCTTCAGGAGTTAACTCGGGCTTAACCCTGAAATTAGGATAATCTCGCACTGAAAAACTGGGCCTAAGAAAGTGAGAACGAAAATAAGTATTTGTTTTCGTTTTTGTGGACTTTGTTCAATGAAATTCAATTATTTAAGTTATTTGTGTCTTATATTTTCGTTTTTGCCTCCTCTTATTCTTCGTAGCTAGACCATATGAGCTATAGTTTGTTGAGTGATATTATTTGTTTATTAAATAAAGGGTCCGCCATCTAAAGGTTTTTTTTCAACTAGTTCTTATTTCGTAAATGGTAACACTTAGCTCATGTCTGATTTGACAGATAATTAGTTTTATCCTTCCGCTGAATGAATATGGTTGTGTATACGCTTCGCTAAGTGGGCCTGCGATCGACTTAGAGAAGATGCCGATTTTGACAAAAAAATCATCTTTTCAGATGAAGCTCATTTTGATCTCGACGGGTAGTAAACAAGCAAAATTGTCGCATTCGGGGCACAGAAAACCCGCACGCATACATTGAAAAGCCGACACACCCAAAACGAGTCACTGTTTGGTGCGGATTTTGGTCCAGAGGCATAATTGGGCCATTTTTCGAAAATGAGCAAGAAGTGGCCGTTACAGTCAATGGCGATCGTTATCAGGCCATGTTGAACGAATTTTTGTTCACAAAAATTGAAGAGGAGGATATTGGCAGCATCTGGTTTCAACAGGACGGCGCTACGTGCCACACAGCTGAAGCTACACTCTATGATTTGCGCCATTTTCAAAAATAAAACAAAAGAAAGTTATTTGGCGGACAATCAAGTATATAGCATGGCAATGCAGTTTGCCTTAACTTAGCTCCTTTAGATTATTTCTTAAGTTTAAACATCAATAACAATTAAAAAAAATTTAAATTCAAAACTGATTATTCTATGTCGGGACTTCCATTGCATTTAAATGTGATACGATCTCAACCTCCGTTAAAATATTACAGCCCAAGAAAAATCTCTTTGTTTCCCTAAAGATCAATAAGACTGATGAACATTTTCCTAGAAAGTGGAACACATCCGCTCTCTGTCACAGATTACAAAGATTACATAAAACTGGTAAATCATCCCTTTGTGGCACATAGTTACGACATAACAGTTCTCCACGCAGTCTTACCATCATAGATTTTTACTCCACACTGTTTTCATTATTCGGAAATATAGTTTCTATTGACTAAATTATGACAAAGTCGACTTTATATTGATATATGCACGGTACTGTTAGTTTCTTCTATATATTTTTCAAGATATGATATCAACAATCTAAATTAATTTCTAATTTTGTCCCAGGTTGAATACCTATTTAATTGTTTTGCGGCAATTAAATAAGTGATCGCTGGTGCGATCCGTTCACACATTTAGGTGAGTCATACTTCCATTAATGAATCGATGGCTTGTTATGTCTTAGGTGGACATACATATATGTCCATTATGGAATTATGTCTCGGGAAGTTAAGTATCCTCAATTGTACATGCGCCATAAAAACACCTTAAAGTTGACCGGAATAGTAATTTATTTTGAAGCAGGTTAAAATGAGCTTCAATCTACATATTGAATGAAAAGGGCAACAAAATCAGAAGAGGCCACAAATCAGTGTTAGCGTTTATTGAAATACCAAGAAGCTTACAGATGTTCATGTTCACTGCTTATTGCTAATTTCGGACCAATTCAGAAGATAGTGAGCAGTACTTTTATGTTGTGTTCCCCTCAGTGAAATGCTTTCAATGCCCACAATGACTTGTCCGTAAAAATTATTTCCATCACAAGAAAGCAATGGGAGCAATGGGAGCAAGCGAATTATAAGGACCATATCAAAATAAATTAAGAAGTAGGATTCAGGACTCGATCTTTCTGTCTAAATCTCTGTTCTTGAGCAGATAAATTCTAAAAATTGGGACCTAAACAAGGAAGAGTGTTAGTTGGAAGTGGCGCAAAATTTAAAATGGTTTAGTAGGGTCTTAAAACATTTTATTAAAATTCTAAGTTAAAAAATATGCACGACTGGGTTGCACAAACTTGCTCTTATGTGCGATCACACTGTCGTTCTTAAGTCTAAAATAAATTAGTAATGGGAGCATAATATTTTATCCATTTGTCAAATCTTAGTTAAGTTGCAGGCAGTATTATGTGAGTATATAAAAATTAACAATTTAGCCCCAATGTACAATATGCATGCATTGTTTTAAATTAACAAAATTAGAAATAAATTGATTAAAATACTTCTGAAACTGTTTTGAACCCAACACGATGTACACCATCTAATTTTTATATAAACTTTAATTAATAAGAAAAAAGTTGAACAGATTTTGAGAAAAGCGAAAATCAAAACAATGGTTCTTTGGGAGGTACCATTACCATTGAAGTTTTTTTTTTTTTAAATTTGTCGAACCGATTTTAAGAAAAAATAGGATTTTCCTTTTTAGCCTAAAAGGTTATATTTGGTGAATAAAAAAATGAAAAAACGTGTTGGGGGGGTGTCCAAAAAATGCTAAGTACCAAGTTTAAAGAAAATCGACTCATCCATCTAGGTTGTAGCCGAACAGACAGACAGGCAGACAGACGGCCTTTTTTTTCGAGACCCACTTCTCTATCTATTTTTATCATATTTCTATATATTTCTCTATCATCGTAATGTCAAGTTTGATCAAAATCTCGAGTTTGATTTTGTGCACGAATCCATAACTTGCCATATAGGTGGGGTGATGCTACGGCAAGCCGAATCATCTCACTCGGATCTCCATGGATCCATTACGTTCACCGGGGTAAAGGTATGTTGTGAAGGTGGGTAGGGAGGGGAGTGAGTGGGACTTTTAGGTATGGGTATGGGGAGCCTCCCTGAACCATCCTGAATTCTGGATAAATTTCAGGATGCTATCCAGTGGCAAGGTTGAGATGTCTTACAGTTCATCGAAAAAGTATTCTCCGAGGTTAATTTTCCTGTTTCTGGCTAGGCTGGGGCATTCACAGAGAAAGTGATATGAGCCCTCTTCCGAATCTTCATCATTACACCCTAATGCCCATTCTGCTCATCTAGGTTCCCATTGCGTTGTGACCCGTTAGGATTCCAACAAGAAGGGATAGTTGAGGTCTGCTTAACTTGAGTAGATAATCTGTTTTTTTCTTGGAGGTATTCGGCCAAACATTTCTTGAAACCCGGCAAGTATCCAGTGATGACCACCTGTCGTTTGCGGCTTTGAGAAAGTTTTGGTGAATTCTAGTCTTTTCTTACTCCAGTGGCATTTGAACGGAGATGATACGATTTGGCTTGGATCAAGAGATGACCTGTTTTTGGCCAGTTCATCTGCCATTTCGTTCCCATGTATATCACGGTGTCCTGGGACCCATTTTAGGGTAACTGTGTTTGTGGAGCTGAGTGATCTTAAGTTATTACGACAACAATCCACCAGTTTTGACTTTGTGATGAATGAGGAAATAGCTTTAATCGCCGCCTGGCTGTCTATGAAGATATCTATATTTCTATTAACTACTTCACAAGTAAAAAGATGTTTTGCGGCTTCGCTAACTGACAGGACTTCTGCTTGGAAGACACTGCAGAAATTCGGAAGCTTTATTGCCCTTTTTATGGGTGGGTTATCTGAGTAGATGCCTTACCCTGCCCCTCATTTGTCTTAGAGCCGTCTGTGAAGATCGAAACATGGTTTTCATTTATCACCCGGTTTTCCTTCCGGAATTTAATTGTTGGGATATCTGCTAGAGTCACTGGGCTGAAATCCATGTGCGGTGAGGTGTAGTCCATATGAATGTTAATGTCAGTGAAGTTCATTATGTTCTTGTGACCTTAGTGGCATCTTTTCCAATTGTTACACTGTATAAGTCTTAAAGAACTTTTGGCCGCCAGCTCTTTCGTAAATAGGTCGAGCGGGGCAAGTGAAAGGAAGGTTTCTAAGGCTGTGGTCGGTGTAGTTCTTATGGCACTAGTAGTATACCAATACACGCAAATCTTTGGATTTTAGTCATGATTTTCAGATTGGTTACTTTGTCTAGGGCTGGCCACCAGACCACGCATGCATACGTCAGAATTTGCCTTATTATGGCTGTATACATCCAATGAAAGGTTTTGGGGCTGTGTCCCCAGCTTTTACTAAAAATCCTACTTCAAGTGTAGAATGCTATTGAGGCTTTTTTCTCTCTTTCTTTAATATTTTCTTTCCAGTTCAGTTTACGATCTAGAGCCACACCCAGATATTTGGCCGTCCCCGAAACACGTAGTGGTATTCCGTTTATGGTGGGCGGGTCCGTCTTTGGAATGTTATGTTTCCTTGTAAACAGAACCAGTTCTGTCTTATGTGGGTTGACGTTTAGTCCGCAATTGTTGGCCCAACTAATGAGCTTGTCAAGCGCCGTAGTGTAGGAACAAATTTTCCAGAGGATATTAACACAATGTCATCGGCATAAGCGACAACCTTTACACCGCTCATACTAAGTTTAACTTAGATCTGATCAACGACAAGAAGCCAAAGCAGAGGGGATAAGACTCCACCCTGTGGACTACCTCTTGCATGTCTTAACTTTTATATTGCTACCACCCATTTCTGCATTCACAACCCTCGATCGGAGCATGGAGTCAATCCAGTTAACCAATCTTGGATCAATGCTGCCATATAGTTCGGACCTATATTGGCAAGTAAAAACGGGTTCTTTCCGAATGTTAAACGATTTTGAACTATTTTATTAAAGTTAACAACACCAAATACCTATTTTAACTTTTTAGTATTATACTAAACCCATATGTCAATTTGACAATAACAAATTTGAAAAAGTATTTGTTAAGAAGTATCATGATAATACCTTAACATCAGGCTGTTCGAATTTAACGCCATTATTTTTTTTTAAATTAGAAGTTTTGACTTCAAATTATAAAGGGTTTTCCAATAAGAGGTGTTATTTTGAATAGCCCGCTATTTCGGTAGCTGTCACTTTTGAAGCTGTCATTTTTTGACATTTGACAAGTAGAAACTACGCCATTAATAAAAATGGAACGATACACGCCGCTTCAACAACGCATTGAAATTATTAAAATTCACTATAAAAATGGTGAAAATTTGGCAGAGACGGTTCGTAAAACTAAAACATTTTTGGGTCATCGTGAAGCACCTTGTCGGACCGCAATACAGAAATTGGTGGACAAATTCGAGCTGTTGGGACAAGTTAGTGATGTGAAGAATAAAACCCGTGCACGTCGCTCAAGAACAACTGAGAATATTGCTGTTGTAGCCCAAAGTGTTGAAGAAAACCCAGGTTTGTCCATTCCTCGTCGTTCTTTGGAATTAGGCATTCACCGTATTTTTCATAAAGACTTGGGTCTTAAGGCTTATAAAGTTCAGTTAACACAAGAACTCAAGCCGGCTGATCATCAACAACGTCGTGTCTTTGCTGATTGGGTCCTTGAAATGCATGAAAATGATCCGGAATTTCATCGAAAAATCATCTTGACTGATGAGGCCCATTTCCACCTCGGAGGCTACGTGTCAACAAGCAAAACTGTCGCATCTGGGGCTCGGAAAACCCAAGAGTTATTGTTGAAAAGCCTCTCCATCCTCAACGCGTGACTGTTTGGTGCGGTTTATGGTCCGGCGGGGTCATTGGACCTTACTTTTTCGAAAATGAGGCTGGAGCAACAGTTACGGTCAATGGATTGCGCTATCGAGAGATGATTAATGATTTTTTATGGCCGGAATTGGATGGTATTGATTTGGACAACGTTTACTTTCAACAAGACGGCGCTATGTGCCACACAAGCAATGAAACCATCGATCTTTTACGGGAAAAGTTTCCGGACCGTGTTATCTCTCGAAGAAGTGATCACAATTGGCCACCGAGATCTTGTGATTTAACACCTTGCGACTTCTTCCTTTGGGGCCACGTGAAAGATAAGGTCTACGCCAACAGCCCAGCGTCGATTCAAGACCTCAAAGATGGAATTCGTGAGGCTATCGAGGACATAGGGCAGCCACTTTGCGATTTGGTTATGGAAAATTTCATGAAAAGGATATGGTCCTGTAAGCGTGTTTGTGGCGGCCATTTGGCTGATGTTGTGTTCCGTTATTAACGGCATACCTTTTTCTTTATAATGAAATAAACATCCGATCATTTATCTCAAAAAATGCCATTTTTTTTTTTGAATATCAAAATAACACCTCTTATTGGAAAACCCTTATATATGTATATGAAACATTTGGGAATGACAGTCCCAAGAAAAGCTATTAACTTTGTGTTCACTAAATCCTTCATTATACGCGCAATCGTAATGCATCACATCCCTTTATGCAGATTTTTACTTTATTTTTTAGCCACATAATCATCTATAACATCGCTTACGGAAGCAATATGTTGCGATTAAATTTATCACCCATTGACATAAACGTCCATACCAGAAAGTGTCATACATAATCCCGCAATATTCATTTTGAATTTTCCTCAATCCTTGTCTACGACCATCAGAAGTCGTTCATATTTTCCATAAAATGTAATTACAGTCAAACTTCTTTATAACGTAATTCTCTCTATAGCGAATTTCATTTTGTTCCCCTTGCAGTATTTTAAAACAAAATAATTTCTATATAACGAATTTTGTATAAAGCTTCTTTATAACGAAGCAATTTTGTGTTCCCTTGAAGGTTCGTTATGCAGAAGTTTGACTGTATTTACATTTAAATTGCATTTATTTATCCATCCTTTAATCCTAATTCTTCTATACATCTTCTTTATTTGTTTCCTCACCTATGACATATATTATGGTCATTGGTTGATGCTATAGTGTCGACGATGACCTGCAGTAGTTGTATTGATATACCTGCTCGTAAATCTCTTCACGTCTTTAAGGAAAAGTTAGATTGACACCACATTTACTATGTGCTGTACCTACATAATCTTCGAAATAAATTGGTTTCATGATTCTTGCAGAATGTTTTAGTCTTTAGTTTTGAATAAAAAAAACTTTGTCTTCGGTATTTGTTTTTGGAAAATTGTCGATGAAACAAAGTTTACAGCAACAGATAGTTGTGCTTGCTTCTTCTTTGGAAAGCAATAAAGACTTTCATTTTATTCCTGCTGTTATGTCTGGTATAGTGGTATCAAAAGCAACTTGTGTTATATACTACCTTTATTTAAACTGTCTTTTTTAGTTTGGTATTTTAAAGATTTATCGTTATTTAAAAAGATTTATGTATGGATCCGATCAAAAATTGCTATAAAAATAGTGATAAGTTTTCTTTTTTTTTTGTCAATTTACTTTACTTGTATAGGTATATAACTTGCTTTACAACAACTTTTTTGTAAAACCAAAGTCTGCATCGGGCGAAAAATTCCACCTTTAAGTATTAAGAATTTTAAACTCGTTGGGTATTGCATAGCATCATCATCATCGTCGGCTCGACAACCGGTTTCCGGTCCTGGCCTCCTTCAACAAGTCTCTCCACCCATCCCGGTCTCGAGCCGCCGCCATCCAGTTGCGCACCCCAAGGCTCCGGGCGTCCTGATGGTCTACGCCATCTCTCCAGCGCAAGCATGGTCTACCACGCTGTCGTCTACCATAGAATGTACCACAAAGAACTTTACGAGCAGGTTCCTCTTCGCTCATGCGAGCCAGGTGCCCTGCCCACCTGAGTCTACCGAGCTTAATTTTTGTCACGATATCTGCTTTAAGGTAGATTGCGTACAATTCATGATTGTACCGTCTCCGGAATCGTCCTTCCTCACATATGGGGCCGACAATTCTCCTTAAGACTTTTTCTCTCGAACGCGGCAAAGAGGTCGGAGTGCCTTTTGCTAAGCATCACCCAAGTCTCGGATCCATATGTGAGTACTGGCAGGACCATGGTCCTGTACAGCAGCAGTTTTGAAGTTATGGTGAGATTTCTGGATTTGAAGAGCTTTGACAGACTATAGTAGGCTCTGTTGGATTTGAGAAGCCGCCCGCGTATTTCTTCTTCTATATTGTTATCGGCTGCTACTATTGACCCAAGGTATTTAAAGGATTGCACCACTTCAAATTCGTGCTCCGCTACCTTGATTGTTTGACCAACTGTTCATCTCGCATTCGACGCCACCATGTACTTTGTTTTACCTTCACTAATGTGCAGCCCCAGATTTTGTGCCGCCTGCTCGATCTGGATGAAGGAATCATGTACAGCTTGCTCGGTTCTTCCGATGATGTCGATGTCGTCTGCGTAAGCCAGTATCTGGCTGGACCTGTTGACGATGGTCCCTCTTGTTGCCGTGCCAGAGTCACGGATTTCTTTCTCCAACGCCAGGATGAAGAGGAGGCAGGCCAAACCATCCCCTTGTCGGAGTCCATTAAAGATGTTGATTGGTTTGGATAGCAATCCGGCTATTTTTACTTGGCTTGTTACGTTGGTCATGGTCAACCTACATAGTCGTGTCAGTTTATTTGGGATGCCGAATTCTCTCATGGCTTTGTAAAATTCTAACCTGGCTATGCTATCGTAGGTGGCCTTAAAGTCTATAAACAGGTGGTATGTTGGGATGTTAAATTCTAGACATTTTTCCATCGCCTGCCTAAGGGTAAAGATCTGATCAGTTGTTGATTTGCCTGGAATGAAACCACACTGATATTGTCCGATGATGGTTTTAGCGTATGGGGTTATCCGGTCTTGTAGGATAGAGGAGAGTATCTTATAGGCGGTACTCAACAACGTGAGTATTGCATAGCATAGTTCACATTTAATTGCTGTCTTAAAATCGATGTATCTTAAACTGCGAATTTTACAATTTTTTACTTTTTTATTTATAGATATTTTCGATTTATTTTGTATTATGTTTTTGACTTAAAGCTTGGGAGACTCAATAATTGAATATACGATAGCACAGCGAACAAAAACTGTCCAATATTTTTGGAAAATGACACGTCAATAATTTACACAAATTTTTACATTTTAGACATTTTATGGTGTTCAAAATATTCCAACAGCTGCGACAATTCTATCTGTGGTGGCCAAATTTTAGCGAAATGGGGACGTTAGACATGTGAAAATTACAGGCAGACCTTTTTATAGACGATCGGCCGAAAACATTCAGGGCTTTCGTGAAAGTTTTGCAGCTGGTGGTGAAACATCAGCACGACGACGTTCAATACAGTTGGTTATATCACGTCCACGTGGCACGATTTTGAGAAGAGCTTACTGCATCTGTATACCCTAACGAAATTCCGGTTCCTGCAAAAAATTAATTCTCTGAATTTATACAAAACATTTCTTTTCAGCCTTTTGATCAAATTTTCCATCACTGTATTGTTCAAATATTCCAAAATTTGTTTTAAAAAATTTTCTATGGCAATCACACTATCAAAATCTTACATTTTAAAAATGTTTCACAAATGTCAAAATTCTCTCCTTTTCACTATCTATAAAAATATTGTTAACAAAGATTTTGATAATGCGGTGTATTGTAACCAACCCTCTACGTGTACACCATTGCATCGCCAAGAAAATGGCTTGGAAAACGATGTTACTCAACCGATTTTAGTAAACAATTTGATAAAATTTCCCAAAGATTTTTTTTTTAAATCTTCCACCCTTGGCTTTGAATTTTTTTTTGTCAAGATGGATTTTTTCTTACCTAGGAAATCAGTATTACGGTATTCTTTTAATAAAATATCACACCTCTATAGACCTTTCTTATAAAGCTTAGGTGTCCCTCAAGATGGCCACTTAGGTAAACTTCTTTTCACTTTTACTATAAACGATATTGAAATGGTATAAGATCATCCAACATTCTTATATCACTTTTTCACTTAAATACATTAAATTCCCTCCGCGAATGTACTTCCCTATAATCAAACCTTATTAACCGTACAAACGAAGACGATGCACGTCTTTGGCATATTATGTAACCAAAATCTCAACCTCATAACACATAAATGCCGATACAATTCTAAGTGAGCCAAGATTCATAGTCTGATTAGTCGGATTAAATGGTCATAATGGGAGAATTGAGGAGTGGCACTAACTCGCAGTTAAGTATCCACTGTGAAAGTGGGTATTAGGATTAGATTGAATTAAGCATGTAAAAGTAGCCGGTCGGTGGCGTAATCGTTAGTGCGTATTAGGAGTGTCATGCTGGTAGTCTTGGTTCGATTCCAAGTATCGGCTAATGCATCTCTTGTTATGAATAATTCGGTGAATAAAAGGTCCTCTCCATTTTTACAAATAAATAAAACTCAGACAGGATTAGTCTGAGAGTTGTAAGTCACTAGGCTCTCTATAAGCTGTTGAGCCACCAAATATATTTATTATTTATTTAAGCATTGCATTTTTCCGAACCCAAATTAAATATTTTGTATCAATATAGACCTGGATCCAGTCGAGGATGAAGAATATCTTATCCGTTTTTAAAACTGCGAAACCAAGTCTTTATTTGGTCACGTGGATTTCTACCTTCCTAATCGTTAACTAATTTAACTGATTAAATTCAATACTTATTCACTGCTTTATAGTAAAAAATCAAAATTACTTATCAGACTATTTTTTTTTTTTGTTCCTCTTTGCTCCTTAAAAGCCTACAACACTCCTTGCATTTCTTTATTCTACACGTAATACCTATAAAGTAAATTGTCAAAATATTAAATATTTTTTTCTAATCAGAAATTGTGGTTTGCCTTACAAAAGGTTTCTCCATAAACATTCATCTCTTAATAAAGAGTTTGCACTTAATTTTCAGGATTCCTCTTCTTACGGAGTTTTCTTCACAAAAATAACATGAAGTAGGTATAATTAATTCTTGTCAAGAACAGCAGTAAATTGTATCTTGAAACAAAATATAATTTGATATTGATTGACTGATGGTAAAAGAACATTTTTTTTAAATAAAAAAATATAATAATTACATTTTAAACCATTAAATGTAAGAGAAGGAAAGCAAACAGGAAGCTTAATAATATGATGTAAGAAGAAGAATTGTAACGCCCCCCCCCCCCCAGATTTATTCTTGATTTGCTATAAATCTATGTTAATATTATCATTGTCTAAAATAATCTGGATGTAAGTTCTTTGAGGTCTCCTGAAAGCAGTTTACATTCAATTCGATTTATCTACATTGGGTTAAGAAAAATTGGATTTAAATCTGGATTCAACGATTGGATAACATGGATTGGTAAATGCTGAAATATGGAAAAAGCGCCATATTAGATGTTTTGACATTATTTTCAAACAAACATTAATTTGTGAAAAAGTGCCACATCAGTGGACAGAGTCCAGTATAATTCTTATTTACAAAAAAGGTAAAAAGGATAATATTAATAACTATAGGCCAATTAGCATCATATTCTTAATATACAAAGTTTATGCTAAATGTTTATTAAGAAGATGCAAAAATATATTCCACAGCAACCAATTAAAAGAACAAGCTGGTTTTCTTTCAGGATATTCTACAGCCGACCATCTATGTATCGGGTTTTTCAATAAGAGCGCTACAAAAGTTTTTTTAAATAAAAACATTTGGATATCAATGAAATTCTTTATTCCTGTAAAAGTACGTTCGATGCCATTATGTATGGAACCCTTTTGCATGGCCACCATGGGGACGCATGCAGAAGTCCAGACGCTTAACCCAATTTTCGACGGTTTTCAAGCATAAATCGGCCGATACTGCTGCAATTTCACGTTCGATATTCGTACGAAGTTCATCAATCATCGCTGGCTTGTTGGCATAGACCATAGACTTGACGTAGCCACACAGGAAATAGTCTAACGGCGTCAAATCGCACGATTCGCAATATTCTCGACACCACAGGCACTTATTTGTCTCACTGGCACGGGAACATTTTGTACTGTGCCTGTGGGTGTGGATTAAAATTTTTCCACTAGACGCTCAATTGTTGATCTGCTAGGACGATTATGACGACCATAAATTGGACGTAGCGCTCTTAACGTTGAGGCCACTGACTCCGAATTTCGGAAGTAAATTTTAATAATTTCGACTCGTTGTTGGCTCGTATATCTTTCCATCATGAAATGACAAACCTTATTGAAGAGAAATGTCAAAAGAGCGGCAAGAAATATGGCGTCGTTTGCTGTCCTTGTTGCTCTACTTTTGTATCGTCCTTGTTGAAAAACCCTTTACAATCAATAAATCAACTCGTTGAAAAATCAGTTGAATACAACAAGGAAGGATAGGTTAGGTTAGGTAAGGTTAAGGTGGCTGCCAAGCAGAAGGCTTGACACACTTAGACCATAATTGGTTCATTGTGATACCACAAGAATCTGGGAACTTTCTTTCCTATTCGTTGAACCACCTAGAGCTTCTTACGAAGCGTGCGAAATTAATTATATCAACATTTACCAGATCACTATAGGATCGTTGTAGTAGTACTCTCCGAGATCGAGTTAATGTCGTTGGGATAGAGCAGGAGGTGAGGAATCGATTCTTTTTCTTCTTTATCCATACAGCTTCTGCAGAAATCGTTTGAGAATATTCGAAGCCTCGTTGCGTGCTTGCCTATCAAGCAGTGCCCGGTAATGGCACCTAAAACGGAGCCCATATGCAATCTGCTTACAGATATTAAACTCTTAGAGCGCTTCAGGTCCACCTTTGGCCATTTCTGTTTTGTCGCTACACAGGTGGTGATGTTGTTCGACCTTAGGTTTGTTTTCTCACTTGCATCCTGCTTCAGCATAAGTTTACAAGCAGAAATGGGTAAACCTATATTTGACCTATTTGGTAAAATAGTTAGTATTGTTCCACTTCTGGCGAGTTCATCAGCAATTTCCTAGAATGTCCCTACGGCCCGGCACCCAGCAGAGGTGAATATTAAACTGCTGTGCCAGCTCAATGAGAGATGATCGACAGTTAAAAGCTGTTATTGAGTTGGTAGCGACAGATTCCATTGATTTTATGGCGGCTTGGTTATCCGAGAAGATGCGGATATCTGTGTTAGATATCACGTTTTCTTTAAGTCAAGAAAGTACTTCTTTGATCGCCAAAAGTTCCGCCTGGAACACGCTACAGTGATTGGGAAGGCGAAAGGAGAGATTTAAATTCATCGTGTCTGAGTACACACCCCCACCAAAACCATCATCAGTTTTCGATCCGTACGTATAGAAGTGGATTGATTCATCTTCCAGAAATGCCAGATCCTCCCAGATAGATCTGGAGGGTATGATGACCTGGAAGTTTTTATCGAACTCTAACTGGGGGATGGTGCAGTCAATGTTACTTGGAATTGTTCCGAATGTGTTCAGAATGATGGTGTGACCAATATCATTATTTGTCCACTGTGAGGAGGCTTTAAGACGAATGGCTGTGCCTGCAGCTGTTTGTTTAGCATATATATTGAGAGTTGCTAAATAGAACATAATATCTAATGCAGCAGAAGGGGTTGTACGAAGTACTCCACCCATGCAACGGGAGGCTGACCGTTGGACCTTGCTTAGTTTTTCGCAGTTCGTAGCTTTATCTAAAGCGGTCCACCATACTGGTCACACCGTATGTAATAATCGGTCTGACAACCGAGGTGTATAGCCAATGAGTAATGCTGGGTTTAAGACCCCATTTGTTTCCTACGGCTTTTTTGCATGAAAAGAGTGCAACAGTTACCTTTTTGATTCTTTCTTGTATGTTGGGCTTCCAACTTAACTTCTTATCTAAGATAATTCCCAAATATTTGGCTTCGTCAGAGAATTTAAGTGGAATTCCTTTGATAGACGAAGGGTCTATGTGGGGGATTTTGTATTTCCTTGAGAAGAGGACAAGATCTGTCTTATGAGGGTTAACACCCAGTCCCTAGCGATCTGCCCAGTTTATTAACTTGTTTTGTAAGAGTTCTTTTAAGGTACTGAGATGCTTTCCTGATACGGCAATAGCATCATCGTCCCAATAGGCGATCACTCTGTAGCTCTCCGCTTCCAGGCTTGTCAGCAGCTCATTTACTACCAGGTTCCAAAGAAGGGGAGATAGAACACCGCCTTGCGGTGTACCTCTACTAACAGATCTTCTTGTAGAAAAACCGCCCAGCTTTGAATTGATCATCCTGCTTGTCAGCATTTGATTAATCAACTCACCAAGCGGAGCATCCACATTCAGACCTGACAGTGCAAATGCGATTCCAGACGTGGAAGGATACTTAAAGTTATGTTCGAAAACAACACGGCAAATATAATAACTACTGATGTCCAAGGTCCAACCTTTAAAATAAAAAAAAGAGTGAACAAGGAAGACCCTCTATCACCAGCTCTTTTTTGTGCATTACTAGAAGAAATATTCAGAAGGAGCGATATCGAAAGCCTTGGCATAAATATAGATGGAGAGAAGCTATCTAATCTTCGCTTTGCAGATGATATAGCTCTTTTTGTAGAGACACTGGATGAACTCCAGACAATAATCAGAAGGATGTAGATCTGTAGGTTGATAAATGAACCAAATAAAGACCAAACTAATAACCAACAGCATGGAAAGCGAAATGAAGTTAGGAAGAGACAAGCTTGAGCAATGAGTACGTTCAGGAGTAAATCTGCAGGGTGGCTGATGAAAACCGCTACCTAAAAAAGCTTTTTTTCTATTTAATGAATCTGGTTATTTTTTTTATTTTGCAGATTAATTTTTAGATTTAACAAAAATGGATAACTGGGACACTGAAACAAGAATTTGGATATTCCGCCGCTATCACGAACTGGAGTCCGTAGTTTTGGTTCAAAGAGAGTATAGGGTCACGTTTGGCGGAAATCCTCCGAGCAGATGGACCATAATGAGACTTGTTAACAATTTTTAAGAGCATGGGACATCAAAACCCTTCAGTTCGGACAGAGGAAACAATCGCTGCTGTAGCTGCTGCCATATAAAACAATCCAAGAGTTTCGACAAGAAGCTAATCTGCTCAAATGGGTATAAGCAGACAGTCATTGCAGTCAATTATGCACAATAATTTGGACTTTTTCCAATATGAAATTCAAATAGCTAACAGTGCAGTGTGCTGTTCAGTTTTATCATTGTCAGGCCCTTCTTCTTCGAAGAAAATGGTCACACCGTTACGGTTACTGGAGACCGTTACTTGAGCATGTTTAGAGAGTTTTTGTATCCAGAATTACGCCGAATGAATTTGAATTTCTTTCAACTCTGTGTGGTTTGAGCAAGATGGTGCAACTCCTCACATAGCCCGACCTGTTATGACAGAATTGCCACGAAAATTTCCCAATAAGCTGATATCCAGAAACTCCATATTCCGTTGGCTCCCCAGTTCGCCTGACCTTACTGCACCTGACTTTTTCTTGTAGTAATAACCAACTTTTTTGTAAGATGCCGCACATGCATCAACGAGCAAAGGGCCGGGCATTTAAAATCCATTATTTTTAAAACAAATCAAGCTTTATTTAGTAAAATTTAATGAGCTTTAACATGAATCAAAGAAAAATGAATTCCATACACTGAAAAAAAGGTAATTTGAGTTTCTTAATCGATCATACAAAAGCCCCTTCAGTTTAAGATTTAAGGCAGCTATTTGATCAAGGCTAGGTAGGACATGTTTTTTTCTTTATTTTTTTCACTAGTTTAACTCTAATCTATTTGAAATCTAATCCAAATCAATTTTGGAGTTATATCAATGCAAAACGCAGAAGTTTGGGATTCCCATCAACAATGCACCTTGATCAGAAATCATCGTCCGATCCAGAAGAAATTGAAAATATGTTTGCCGACTATTTTCAAACTATCCATAATTCATCTATAACTCAGTTACGTTGGATGAAGATTATTTTGAGTCCCTTCCTTCCTTTTTTAAATTCTGTAATTTCAAAATAAACATTGAGGAGATACTTAAGTTATTAAATGGTCTTGAGCCTATAAAAAAAAGCCTGATATATTGGGATTTTTTGCCATTGTTTTAAGGTATTGTGCTGATGTCCTCTCTGCCCCTTTGACAGAATTGTTTAATCAGTCATTATCTACTGGTGTTTTTCTTGAGGGATGGAAAATCTCTGTTATAAATCCCATTTTTAAATCTGGAAAAAAAGATAACATTGCTTATTATACCCCTATTGCAATATTATCCATCATTCCGAAGATTTTGGATTGTCTGACTGGTTAAGGATATTTTTGTTGATTTGTTAAAAGGGCATGTAAGCCTTTTTCAACATGGATTTTGGAAATTTAGATCTACTGTATCGAATCTGGTTGAGTTTACAAATTTTTCAATAAATGCTTTAGAGAAAAATAGAGAAATTCATGTAGTTTACACCGATTTTTCCAAAGCATTTAGCAGAGTAAACATAAAAATTCTTCTGAAAAAACTTGAGTGCTGTGGTGTTTCTGACCCGTTATTGAGTTGAAATTGAAATCCTACTTATATGGTCGTAAGCAAATCGTACTTTTGGATGATGTATGCTCTAAAGATATACATGTTACTTCTGGAGTTCCAGAAGGGATTCATTTAGGACCCCCTATCTTCTTGCTTCTTATAAATGATGTACCCGATATCTTAAAATTTTGTAAATGTCTCATATTTGAAGATGATATAAAGTTTTTTGCCGTGGTTTTTCAAACTGTGCTGATCGATTGCTTCTGCAAAATGATCTTAATTCATTTGCAAGGTGGTGTAATCTAAATGATTTAAAACTCAACCTTCAAAAATGCACTTGTATGTCTTATAACCGTTGTTTGTATCGAATTGATCCATTGTACTCCTTAGACAACATTAATTTAAGAATTGTTCATGAAGTTAAAGACCTCGGTTCAATATTTGATGAAAGACTCACATTTCAACTTCACATCAATTCCATAATTTCAAAAGCTAATTCCTTGTTAGGATTCTTAGAGAGAAATTCGCTCAAATTTAAATCTCTTTAAAATCTCTTTTTTATAGTAAAGGGTTCTCCAATATGAGGTGTTATTTTCAAAAGCCCGCTATTTCGGTAGCTGTCACTTTTGAAGCTGTCATTTTTTGACATTTGACAAGTAAAAACTACGCCATTAATAAAAATGGAACAATACACGCTTCAACAACGCATTGAAATTATTAAAATTCACTATAAAAATGGTGAAAATTTGGCAGAGACGGTTCGTAAAACTAAAACATTTTTGGGTCGTCGTGAAGCACCTTGTCGGACCGCAATACAGAAATTGGTGGACAAATTCGAGCTGTTGGGACAAGTTAGTGATGTGAAGAATAAAACCCGTGCACGTCGCTCAAGAACAACTGAGAATATTGCTGTTGTAGCCCAAAGTGTTGAAGAAAACCCAGGTTTGTCTATTCCTCGTCGTTCTTTGGAATTAGGCATTCCACAAACGTCATTACACCGTATTTTGCATAAAGACTTGGGTCTTAAGGCTTATAAAGTTCAGTTAACACAAGAACTCAAGCCGGCTGATCATCAACAACGTCGTGTCTTTGCTGATTGGGTCCTTGAAATGCATGAAAATGATCCGGAATTTCATCAAAAAATCATCTTGACTGATGAGGCCCATTTCCACCTCGGAGGCTACGTCAACAAGCAAAACTGTCGCATCTGGGGCTCGGAAAACCCAAGAGTTATTGTTGAAAAGCCTCTCCATCCTCAACGCCTGACTGTTTGGTGCGGTTTATGGTCCGGCGGGGTCATTAGACCTTACTTTTTCGAAAATGAGGCTGGAGCAACAGTTACGGTCAATGGATTGCGCTATCGAGAGATGATTAATGATTTTTTATGGCCGGAATTGGATGGTATTGATCTGGACAACGTTTACTTTCAACAAGACGGCGCTACGTGCCACACAAGCAATGAAACCATCGATCTTTTACGGGAAAAGTTTCCGGACCGTGTTATCTCTCGAAGAGGTGATCACAATTGGCCACCGAGATCTTGTGATTTAACACCTTGCGACTTCTTCCTTTGGGGCCACGTGAAAGATAAGGTCTACGCCAACAGCCCATCAGCGTCGATTCAAGACCTCAAAGATGGAATTCGTGAGGCTATCGAGGACATAGGGCAGCCACTTTGCGATTTGGTTATGGAAAATTTCATGAAAAGGATATGGCCTTGTAAGCGTGGTCGTGGCGGCCATTTGGCTGATGTTGTGTTCCATTATTAACGGCATACCTTCCTCTTTATAATGAAATAAACATCCGATCATTTATCTCAAAAAATGCCATTTTTCTTTGAATATCAAAATAACACCTCTTATTGGAAAACCCTTTACAATGTTTATTCGGGATGTTTTGTGTAGTTATGTTGATTGCTCAAGCTTGCTTTCTAATATAAATATTTACTCTCCGTCAAGATCTTTAAGATTGAGGCCTTTATTATTTGAAGTTTCACATAGAACGAATTATGGATTGCGTGAACCATTAAGTCATTTCTGTAGATTATTTAATAACGCTTAATATTGTTTAGACATATGCATGCATAAATCTAATTCTACTCGTAGTTAAGAACCATTGTATTTATTGCATAATTGTATTTAATTTAGGTAATTAAGTATATCAAATCTGTAGATGTAGATCGTAGAGAATAAAAAGAAACTGTCAAACATTAAACTTAATTTTATTCCTACAAGAATAAGCTTTAGTTTAAGCTTAAAAATATACATTTAAGTCCTTTAGGTTTTATTTCTTTCACGAGACAATATGCGTCAGTGAAAAAGTCATTTATCTTAATCAATAACGGGAGTTATCATAAATTTTAAAATACCACTGCACATTAGTCTATGTAGTATACCCCTCTACCAGACGCAAAACAGCTTACACGTTGGCATTCATAAAAACAACTCAACCATAAAATATGAAAATAATCAAAAATCTGATGAAAATCCATCCGTTCGGAAGTAAGCAACACACAAAACACCAAATCTGGCAAAATATGATATTTTCAATTTAAATTACTCAAAAGATCCATACCCAAAGCCCTTCTATTCTTTGTTTGTAATTTTCCCGTTTTAATGCCACCAGTCAAAGGGCTTTTGTGACTTTATTCTGCGTTCAAAGAGAAAAATGTGTGTAATAAGATTTAAGTTTAAATCCTGTGAAATGAAAGATGGGCTGGACAGCTTTTTTAACAATGCCTTTTGCTTTACAATACCTCTGACTTGAAGAAACTTTGAGATAGAACGAAATAATGATTTTAATTTCTTGCAAGTAAATTGATTAAATTTTCATCCTTTGTTGTTTATGCTAGAAAGTTTTCGCATTTTGTATATTTTGTACGTGATGAAAGTATGTATATGATTTTCACAGGCAATAGCGGATGTGATGGCGATAGGGGCAGTAATGGTGTCGGCAACGTAGAGTCACGATAAATTTTGTTTCTAGTTTTGCTACCCTTCATAACATAATGAGTTTTTAATTCACTTTGATGCATGTGCTGATGCTGCTGCTGCTGCTGCTGCTGCTGACGCCTCTAAACGATGATATCAACTTTCAATTTTAATAAAGTTTGTTGACATATTATTGCCGTCATAAGCCTACCTAAGCTTTGAAATAAGAAGAGAAAATATATTGTTTTGATGTTAACTGAGTAAAAGCTGATGTTTATTCTTCTTTTAAGATGAGACGATAAATTAAGTTTTGACCTTCAAGACATAATTTATGATGTGTTATAAGAGATTTCTTGCCATTGAAGACATTTTCGCATGAATTTGATGTAACCCAACTTCACAACACAGCTCAATTCTTTATGTTTTAATTTTCAAATTATTGATATTTTTTTTTATAAAATTGACATTTTTTGGGATCTAAATGAGTTTTGATCGTACGATATCCGGGAGATAGGTAAATAAAAAGATTCGGAAGGATATACATTGGTTTTGAAGTTGGGAATATTGAAATTGGATGGGCAATTATACCCGGATGAAACAAACAATCACTCTACTTATACCGAGTTACCACAAAATTGATATCTAAGTCCTTTGCTTCAAAAAATCAGTGAAATCATCATGGCGGTTAATGTAAGAGTCAGTTTACACTTAGTGAAAAATAATAAAAAGAGAAACGCCATATCATTCGATTTCTAGGTTTTAGGTTTTCAAGCTAATATTGAGGTTATTTAACAATGCGAGGTAAATAAAACAAGGCATTTCTATATGAATTGTAAAATGATTTTTTTGAGCTCAATTGAAATATTGGAGTTACCGACTTCACTTTGAGAACTCGGCCTATCGCAGACTTCAACTTGGCGAAATTTGCATCGGGACTTGGGCCTTTACCCGTACAAGATGTACAAGATCCAACTGACCCAGGAGCTCAAAGTTCATGACCATAGACAACGCCAGCCATTTGTTCGCTGGGCTTCAGAGCGCTTGTATCGGGTTTTTCAATAAGAGCGCTACAAATGTTTTTTTTTAAATAAAACAAAAACGGTTTTGGACATCAATACAATTTTTTTTATTCCTGTGAAAGTACGTTTGATGCCATTATGTATAAAATTCGATTTCTTTTGCATGGCCACCACGGGCACGCTTGCAGAAGTCCAGAAGCTGAAACCAATGTTCGACGGTTTTCAAGCATAAATTTGCCGATACTGCTGCAATTTCACGTTCGATATTCGTACGAAGTTCAACAATCGTCGCTGGCTTGTTGGCATAGACCATAGACTTGACGTAGCCCCACAGGAAATAGTGTAACGGCGTCAAATCGCACGACCGAGGTTGCCAAGCGACTGGACCATTTCGTGAGATAACACACGCTCTCCAAACTTGGTTTCCAATAAATTGATTGTGACATTCGCTGTGTGGCTTGTGGCGCCGTCCAACTGGGGTCAAAAATATTCGGTTATCGTTGAACGGTAGCGATCCCCATTCACAGTAACGTGCCGGTCTTGATCATCACGGAAGAAGTACGGCCCAATGACGCCGCCGGCCGGCCCATAAACCACACCAAACCGTATTTTATTCGGGATGCAATGATGACTCATGGAGTACGTGTGGATTGCTACCTGACCAATACTGCATATTTTGTTTATTGACGAAGCCATTCAGTCAGAAATGAACCTCATCGCTGAAGATGATTTTTCGATGAAAATCCGAATCATTTTCAAGTTGTTGCTCAGCCCAATTCACGAACATACGACGCTTCTGGAGGTCAAGTGGCTTCAGTTCTTGCGTCAGTTTAATCTTGTAAGGATGTAGGCCAAGATCTTTTCGCAAAATTCGCCACAACGACGTCACAGAGATGCCCAACGCTTGAGAACGACGCACGTGTGAGAGACACATTTGGGCTTTCTGCAACTGAAGCCTCAGCGGCAGCAATATTCTTGACACTACGAGCACTTCTTTGTCTCACTGCCACGGGAATATTTTGTACTGTGCCTGTAGATTAAAATTTTTCTACTAGACGCTCAATTGTTGACGTAGCGCTCTTAACGTTGAGGCCACTGACTCCGAATTTCGGTAGTAAATTTTAATAATTTCGACTAGTTGTTGGGTCGTATATCCTTCCATCATGAAATGGCAAACCTTACTGAAGAGAAATGTCAAAAGAGTGGCAAGAAATATGGCGTCGTTTGCTGTTCCTGTTGCTCTACTCTTGTAGCGTCCCTGTTGGATGTCCCTTTAATAGGACCCCAATTTTGACCGCAAAATCATCTTTAGCGACGAGGGGCATTTTTAGATAAATGGCTATGTTAGCAAGCAAAATTGACGTATATGGGACGACACCTACCAACGCTAGGCTCACCAGGTGACATAATGCATCCTCAATAAGTTACCGTTTGGTGTGGATTTTGGGCTGGCGCGTGGCGGCATCATTAGTCCGTACCGGGCCGATTGATCATAACCAATTTCTTATGGCTCAAATTAAACCATTTGGAACTAAACAACATGTGGTTCCAGCAGGATGGCGCCACGTGCCACACAGCGGCCGCTACGGTGGATATTGTTCATGAGCGGTGACATGAATTTGCCACTAGACTTTTTATGTTGGATTTTCTGAAGTCACAGGTCTATGCAAATAAACCACAATCGATCGATGCCCTTAACTTAATCTGAACATAACACATGCCATCGCTGAAATTCAGCCGGATCTAGGCGGAAAAGTCATTGAAAATTAGACCACTCTGATACGTGCCATCATATACGGTGGCCGAGGCGGGCATTTGAACAATGTCATATTCCATAAATAATAGCATACAGGCACAGGGGCCTTTCAAATAAAAAAAATTTTTTTTAATACTTCGCACACAGCTTATTCCATTTCAACATCTACCCGTCTTTATTGAAAAAAAAAACCTTTATATAAATCTGGTAGAAATCGCAATATCTTTGCCAACTGTAAATAACAGAATAGCTAAAAAATCATTTACTTGAGCTTTTCAATGTAAGTATCGTGTTGAAAACGATCAGCAACAAACAGAATTGCTTACATTGAAAAACATAAGGGTTGGCAAGGGTGTTTTAAACAGCTGTTGATTATTTATAGTTATAAAGAGTCCGAAAAATAACGTCTTTTTGTTTGAAAATGGCGCAAAACATCGAGTTTAGGCACGTAGTGGCACGTAGAGTTGTCCTCTTGAAACCAAATGTTGCCAACATCCTCCTCTTCAATTTTTGTGAACAAAAATTGGTTCAACACGGCCCGATAACGATCGCCATTGACTGTAACGGCCACTCCCTGCTCATTTTCAAAAAATGGCCCAATTATGCCTCTGGACCAAAATCCGCACCAAACAGTGACTCGTTTTGGGTGTATCGGCTTTTCAATGTATGCGTGCGGGTTTTCTGTGCCCCAAATGCGACAATTTTGCTTGTTTACTACCCGCCAAGATCAAAATGAGCTTCATCTGAAAAGATGATTTTTTTTGGGAAAATCGGCATCTTCTCTAAGTCGATCGCAGGCCAACTTAGCGAAGCGTATACACAACCATATTCGTTCAGCGGAAGGATAAAACTAATTATCTGTCAAATCAGACATGAGTTAAGTGTTCCCATTCACGAAATAAGCACTAGTTGAAAAAAAAAACGTTAGATGGCGGACCCTTTATAATATTTTGACGAGTTAAGATTAAATTACATATTACTTTTTAGTCTGTTACATGCCACTCTGTTAAAAAGGTTCTTTTTTTTAGACGAGTGGTTTTCAATCTGGCAATACTTTTTTCGGAGTTGGTCTTTTTGACAGCTGTCACTTGATTTATGCTCACATTGGTTTGCCATTTTATAATGAACAGACTTATTCCTGAACAACGTTTGCAAATCGTGCAGATTAATACCAAAATAATGGTTCGGTTCGTGCGACGCATCGCGCGCTGCGTCCAATATTCGGGCGACATAATCGAAAAATTGCAAAAATTCGAGCAACAATGGATCGATTTCGGACCAAGTTTACTCTAGTGGAAAATGCGCATCCTCAGAGACGCCGTACAGTGCGCACCGAAGATTGCTGCTGTTGAGCAGAGTATCGAAGAAGACTGGATTGAGTCCATCCGCCATCACGCGCAACAATTGGGACTGTGCCCATCCATGATTAATGACTTTTTCGTTCTTGAATTGTAGGATGTTGATGTGGAAAATGATCGGTTGTAGTTGTTTCGTATATGAATATTTTTGGGGCCTTATTTCAGTTTTTTTTGGCTGTATTTCCTTGGGCATAATTTCTTGGAACCCTTTTAAAGCGATCAATTGAATGAAATCTTTTGGAAACTCAAACATTCTTTGCATTATTTTGCATGATCATAATGCTATATGATCATGGGCTATATGGAAACAAGTTTAATTGAGCCAGAGCACGTTATGTTAGGGAGAGCAAAAGAATGCAAAAGAATGCATGAATTCCCAAAACATTGCATTCAATTGATGACCGTAGAATAAGTGGGGAAAAATGTAGCCAATCTGTTTGATGGCAAAGAAATGCTGAATGCATAATTTGAAATCAAGGTCTCAAAGTAAAGTCATTGAACGCAAATCTTTTTATTGAATTAATAAAAGATTGCATTCACAGAATATTGCATTCTTTTATTACCCTAATTTAGTTTTGATTACAACCTCAATTTTTTTTTTCACACGAAACCAATACTTGCCCTATAGAGCAAGTAAAAATTTAGAGAAAAGAAGAAACATATACATTCTATGGCATATAAACAGTGAGGTAGGTATGGGAGGCATGGTTACTTGCAGGGCCTGGATTTATATGTAATTGTATATTTTTTTTGGACAGCCTTGGAAGCAAATGAATAATGTGGATTTTCAAATTGAGAAATTTCTGTTGAATTGGCATTCAACCGTTAGCGCATATTTTGGCATATTTAGGTATAAACGAATATTTTTAAAGCACATTTTCACAATAAACGTATATTTTTCGTGCATATTTGTGAGAAAATTGAAAATGTTCATAAGAAAACGAAGGATTTTTGAAAATTAAAAATATATCCACCATGTTATCCTTGAATGTGAATAAAAAAAAAACGTACTTGGATATTCCATAAATGAGATTGTTTCATTGAAAATTTATCCACTAACGTCTGTTGACGTGGGGAGGTCATTTTCGATGAACAAAGGCTTTTTAAGACATACATACCTATTTTTTTTATTATTTTTATAAGCTTTGTGTCGTGAAAACTCTCTTTTTTCATCTACTTTTTGAATATTTTTGAAGCATATTTTTAATTTTTGATGGCAAATTTTCGATTTTTGATGGCATAATTTCCAATTTTGTGTTCATATTTTAGGTAGATATTTTGTGTTTTTTAGGACATACATAAAAATCCGGGATCCGGGCCCTAGTTATATGCAAAGTTTTCTTTTGGATGTAAAGAAACCTCACTGTTAAGAGCAAATCGTTATTTTGAAGTAACTTTGGTGATATTTCCATCGAATTGTTTTAAACGAATAGTTATTAGTAAAAACGTTTTTAGTCGATTTATTTTTAAGGCGAATTATTTTAACCCAATAGTATTAGCTGCAGAATATATTTATAAGATCTCCAATATTCTTTTACCATTTTATTTTTATCTTTATTTTATACAAAATACTTAAACATAAATTAAATGACATTAAATTTTCTTATAACACAGCAATGAGCTAATGAGTCTGATAAAAGAAAAATTTAAGTTAATTTTATCGCTGAGGGACAATTAAGAGGTAAATAAATTTTACTATTGAAAACGCCCGTGGCGTATATAATGGTTAGTACGTAGGATTGTCATACTGGAGGTCTGGGTGCGATTACCAGTCTCCTCCACCTAAGTAAACTATGAAAATAAATAAAATAAAATAAAAATATGGTGTTGCTAGACGTTGAAAAGGCATTTGATACTGTCTGGCGTGATGGACTCTTGCACAAGTTTTTGATGCTTTACTTTCCCATGTATCTTATAAAAATTTTAAAGTCTTTTCTGTCATCAAGATGTTTTGTCGTTTCTGTGAATAATAACTTGTCCGAAATTTTCATTTACACTTCAGGTGTACCTCAGGGATCTGTTCTAGGACCAATCTTGTATACAGTTTATACATCTGATTTAACTCATTTGCAGAACTGCGATAAGGGTATTTTTGCAGAGGATACCTGCATCTTTTCTTCAGATTCACTTGGTTCCACCATTGGAACCAATCTGCAATCTGCGTTAAATGCACTCCAAAATTATTTTATCGATTGCAAGAATATAATAAATGCTTCAAAGACTCAGGCCATCTTTTTCATCAGAAAAAGAAATACCTGTTTCTTTCCAAGCAATTCACTCATAATAAATTAACGGCCAAGAAACTGAATGGAAAACAAGTTTGAAATACTTTGGGGTACATCTGGATAGGAAATTAACTTTTGGGTTTCATGTTCAAGAAATTATTAAAATAATGATAAATAAAACTATCAAGATTCTCTACCCATTTATTAACCGAAAATCCAAGCTAAGCGGAGATAACAAACTTATAATTTTTAAAGTGATTTTCCAAGCAATCATCTTTTATGTGTCACCAGCTTGGGGAAACTGTGCAAAAAGTCATATTCAAAGGTTACAAGCTGCTCAAAACAAACTATTAAAAATGATTAATTTCAAATTTAGCTTCATAAAAATTTGTGAACAAATATTTATTATAATGGGTGATTTTTTAAGAGGCTTAGAACTTTTAAAAAAAAAAAACACAAAAAATTCGAAAAAATGAATGAAATATTTATTTGAATCGATAGTTTGAACCTTGCAATTTAATGTTTAAAGATAATTTCATGCAAATGTTGACCGCGGCTGCGTTTCAGGTAGCCCATCCGCTGAGTCCAATTTTGGCATACTCTTTCACACATATCGGCCGGTATCTCACGAATGAATGCATGGATGTTGGCTTCCAGTGCGTCAATCGAAGCGGGCTTGTCCCTACAGACATTCGCCTTGACATACCCCCACAAAAAATAATCTAATGGTGTCAAATCGCACGATCTAGGCGGCCAATTGACCGGCCCGAAACGTGAAATTAACTGTTCACCAAACTCGCCTCGCAATTGCGCCATTGTTTCGCGTGCTGTGTGGCATGTGGCACCGTCTTGTTGAAACCACATATCATGCAAGTCAAGAACTTCCATTTCGGGCAAAAAAAAGTTTGTTATCATCGCTCGGTAGCGTTCACCATTGACAGTAACGCTGCGATTCGCATCATCTTTGAAGAAATAGGCCCAATAATGCCGCCGGCCCATAAACCGCACCAAACAGTGGCTTTTTCGGGATGCATTGGTAGCTGTTGCAATGCTTCTGGCTGATCTTCACTCCAAATGCGGCAATTTTGCTTATTTACGTACCCATTCAACCAAAAATGAGCCTCATCGCTGAACACAAGCAGCGCGCGATGAACATTTGAACCGAGCACGAATTTTGATAGTAAAATTCAATAATTTGCAAGCATTGTTCATTTGTAAGACGATCCATGGTTAAATTGCAAACCAAACTGAAGCTGTTTGACAGTGACACAAGGTACTAAACACACGTCAGCTGTCAAAACCAGTGTTGCCAAAACCAAACCAGCCAAAAAATCACCCGTTATTATTGCTTTAGACTGATCTCTTGCTGTTAAAAATTTAGTTTAAAACCTAGATGTAGGTTCATATTAACCTTATTTATTATATATTTGTTTATTAATCTATTTGTTTGTTTATTTATTTATTTCTTTTTTTATTTATTTATTTATATATTTACTTATTTATTTATTTATTATTTATTTATTTTGTACTCCAAAGAGCTAAAAGGGCCCCGTTTTTTCACTCCTATTACACCTTTATGGAGTAAATTTTGTTACTTCGAGAAATACACTTATAAGTTATGCTATAGAGGTACTATAGGATAATATATTACCATAACAAGAATCGGAGAATGTTTGGTTTATTGCACCGTTTGCTTGGATTGTAGATATGAAGAGAAGATTTACTGTTACAAGTATATAATGCTTATAGAAAAATGAAGAAAATAAAAAAAAAATTATTTTGTATATTATTATTTTTATATTTTTCATATCTTCTGACAGCTTTTTCCACATGATTATCTGCAAAGTTCTTAAGTGATAATTATTTTATTATTTTTGTCATGATTATTATTATTATTATTTTAAAAATTACTTACATTTGCAGGCAGGTCTAGGAATCGAACCTTGGTCCCTTTGTCTTGCTCGCTTACCGCTCCGCTAATCTCGAATCTACAAACCTAGCGTCGAATCGGGTTCACTTTTATCATGAATTCTTTCCTATAAATCCACATTGGCTTTCCTTATAGATACTTTCAAAACTATTATATAAGTATATACTATTGTTATAGAAGAAAGAATATATAGTGTTTCATTAGCGATGATCTTATACAACTGATTCACATAAGCTATTTCAAAAAGATAGAAAGGCGGGCACTACTTACTAAAATTACCTTATTTAAAATATAACTTAATTAAATGTTGTCTTTAAAAGAAGGTATAAAGTTCTAACAAAAATGCTTCCAATTTCCGATATTCGATATTAAAACATTATTCGTAGCTATAGTGCTTTTATAACCATTCTGGCTGGAAGTCAAGTAGTTATAGGAGTTAAACTTGATATAATTCATCGCTAAGATATTCTTTTAAGATATTATTTTATTTCTCGTATAATTGTTATAGAAACAATGAGTCAGTTCAATGACCTGCGTGAATACTTGATAAAAAAAATAAATAATTTACTTATACTACCGTCATCGACAGTAATACATTCTAAGGATATATAATATGGAATAAAAACGAGCACTCCGTATTATATTGCTTTTGATGATGGTAGTTTTAGTAAATAATTTTTTTATCAATTATTCACGCAGGTTATTGACATTATTTATGAACCATATTCTTATAAAGGGTGATTTTTAAGCTGGTTTGGTTTTGGCAACACTGGTTTTGACAGCTGACGTGTGTTTAATACCTTGTGTCACTGTCAAACAGCTTCAGTTTGGTTTGCAATTTAACCATGGATCGTCTTACAAATGAACAACGCTTGCAAATTATTGAATTTTACTATCAAAATTCGTGCTCGGTTCGAAATGTTCATCGCGCGCTGCTTGTGTTCAGCAATGAGGCTCATTTTTGGTTGAATGGGTACGTAAATAAGCAAAATTGCCGCATTTGGAGTGAAGATCAGCCAGAAGCATTGCAACAGCTACCAATGCATCCCGAAAAAGCCACTGTTTGGTGCGGTTTATGGGCCGGCGGCATTATTGGGCCTATTTCTTCAAAGATGATGCGAATCGCAGCGTTACTGTCAATGGTGAACGCTACCGAGCGATGATAACAAACTTTTTTTTGCCCGAAATGGAAGTTCTTGACTTGCATGATATGTGGTTTCAACAAAACGGTGCCACATGCCACACAGCACGCGAAACAATGGCGCAATTGCGAGGCGAGTTTGGTGAACAGTTAATTTCACGTTTCGGGCCGCTCAATTGGCCGCCTAGATCGTGCGATTTGACACCATTAGATTATTTTTTGAGGGGGTATGTCAAGGCTAATGTCTATAGGGACAAGCCCGCTTCGATTGACGCACTGGAAGCCAACATCTATGCATTCATTCGTGAGATACCGGCCGATATGTGTGAAAGAGTATGCCAAAATTGGACTCAGCGGATGGGCTACCTGAGACGCAGCCGCGGTCAACATTTGCATGAAATTATCTTTAAACATTGTTACGGTAAAATTTTGCCGTAACAAGAATTACTCTTTTGCTTCCCCATCCTATGTTCCTTTCTTCCCAACTTTCGTTTACAGGTGTTTCGTTCAACTTACTGAGAGAGAGAAGGGCAGCCATGGTCCATCAGCCATCGGTTCACTCTCTCAGTACCTTGAAGAAACAAATTATCGAAGTTGTCAATTTTGACACTTAAGTGGATGGTTGATCCACTGCATCATATTTGACAGACAGGTGGTCTGTTCTGAACCACTAATTCCGAGCGCGGGTGACAGTTGGTCCCCGAACGCTAATAATTCTTAACAGACGGGCGGTCTGTACAAACTGTACATACCAAAAGCACGGACGACAGTTGGTCTCCGATGCTGATGTTACTCCTTGTGAGAATGGCTGCTTGCCCAACGTAAACAGTAACTTATTTGTTTTTGTAAAAGATGGAACGTTAACCACTAGTCCTCATCCCCCAAATCTGCGCAAAAGCCCAACGACGTAGAGTAACTTCGCGAAATAGGGAATAACTGCCTGCATCTCCTATCCTGACAAATGTGTATAATCGAATTTTGCTTTCCACCAATTTGTTGCTAGTTGCTAGTTTTTTGTAAATGGAAGGGGAAAAATGCACGCGCGATAAAGTTGAGTTTCGTTTTGTTTTTTTGAAACTTTCTTTAAAAATAGATTAGTGGGTGAGAATAGGTGGCTGAATGCACCCATTGAATTGCCGCCCACTGGAAGTCATACAAGTGTTCGACGAATTCAATGGTGACGGTGTACGAAGCTGGGGTGTAAAGTGCGAGTAGGAAAGGCTGCTGGGTTTCAACTGCGTTGGCTCACTCACGCGAATATGCTGAGTGTTGCTGAGTGATGACGCGATCGAAGCCCACGTCACTGATTGGCCGAAAGCACTGGGGCATTGGAAAAAAGAAGAGGTCGTCCAGGCAAGGTGAAAGCCTGGATGGGCACTTCTTACCCGTATAGAGTACGAACCAGAGGTTCTTAGAAAAAAAAGGCAAAAATTAAAATAAAAGCAAGTTTTCAAAAATCCAAAAAGAGATTCAATTATTTTTCGGTTGCGATTTTTTTTTGATATCTAGCAAGGCAGATAATTGTTGTGGAGTGACTTAAAAGTCAAGTGGCAAATTTTTGGAATCTTGGCGAAAAATTGGTGGAAAAAAAAAGTCCAGATAAGTTGTCGTCAGGGAGGAGAGTAGCAGGAGTTGAAAAAGCTAAGTATAGTGTGGTGTTGTAATTAGTTTTCTTTTGCATATAAATTCGTTTGCCAGAGTCATTTGTTGAACTCATCTTTAATTTTCGGTTTGGCTTTTGTTCCGTAAGTTTTCCGATAAAGCGGAACTCGCGACCCGTTTTCCATTTTCCGTTTGTTCTTTCGGGACCAAGTGTTAACGGTCCATCTTGTTAGTTAAAATTGAATTTCGTTGTTCTCTTTGTCTAAAAGATCTTGGGTTTTAGCCCTACTTAATTGCAAGGTTTCCCAAGCAATTTAATAAAAAGTGTTAAATTCCCATTCGGAATCATAAATAACTTCTTTCATTTCAAATACTTTCACCGTCGGTTCCGCTTCGGAGGTTTGTAATTTCCTTATTCAAAAAAAATTACTGGCGCCCTTATTTTCTTTTTCAGCGACGCCCCTGTGGCCATCTACATATCCAATAATAATAAATTCTTGATTAACTTCGTCAATCAGTTTAATTAACTTTTTATCACGATAAAAGTGTTAAAAAGTGAACCCACCCCTTTGCTGAGCATAGCCGTGGTGGCAGCACTTTTGTTGTTGCCTGTTGCACTTCTTCGAATTCGGACTTGTTTTCGTTTTCTATTTTGCTTTCCTTTTGGTTGACATTCTTATAACCAAAAGTCGTGGTCAAATCGTCAATGCCGGTCGCATTTTGTTTTCGCGATAGATAATTAAATTTAAATAAATATTTTGTTCGGTTCGTCGCGAAAAAGTGTAACAATTGGCACCCGAACGTGGGGCTTTTTGATTGAAAAAAAAACATTCCAAAAACCGCGGTGAAAGTTCTCCAAAAAGAAGAACATTCTTGTAAAGTTTTTTGGTTGTGCAGTTTTTTAGGGAAGTTTTCGTTTATCTTGTTTTGTGCCATTTACTTTTCTTATTTTTTGTCTCTTCCCCAGGAATATAATCTGTTGTGAAAAAAGGTGGAAATTTGTTATAATCTTGTGGAAAAAAAAACACAATACCTACCTGATTGAAGCTGGAATTTAGCACTCAATAGTGTATAGTGCATACCTACATACCTACGGTGGTTTTTTTTATTTTGTTTTCTATAGAGTGAGTACCTACCTATTTAATATTCTTTTCATTTACATTTTTGATAAAATTCTAAATTAATCCCTTCATTAGTTTAAATTTACATATACCTACCTACATACATATATATGTTTTTTTTCGCATAACCTTTAAGTGTCGCAGGTTTTTATATCTTACTTACGGTGCTTATCTACCTACGAAACCCGTTTGAATTGTTTACATAGGTGATCGTGATTGAGTTCTTTTTCTGAGTTTTATTGTGTTGATTTCGTTAAAAAAAAAAAAAAAGTTTTGTTTACATTTTGCTAGAAGTGCTACTCCTAGAAGTTATTATATTTTACTTACCTACAGTGTCGTGTAAAAATTTCTTACAGGTGGAAAAATTTATTAGGCAAATTTTTTTTTCTGGTGATTCTTTTTTTGTGCTTTAGTCGAGTGTAGTAGTAATTTCTTTTGAAATAGTTTTTTTTCTTTTGGAACAAAATCAGCTGGGTGTTGATTTTGGTTTAATTTTGCATCATTTTGACTTTGGGTTTATTTTTCGCGTGTTTTCTTTGAATTGGTACCATAATCAACCGGGTGTTGAATTGGTCCAATTTTTAGTTAGTATTTCGGTGGAAAAAAAATAATAATAAAAGTTTTTTTTTTGTTTTTGAATTTGTATAACAATCAACCGGGTGTTGATTTAGTGGAAAATTAATTAAGCCATTTTTTTTTACTGACGATTTTTCTTTTTTTTGTGCGTTTAAGCTCATATAGTTTTTTTTCACTTTTAGAACAAAATCAGCTGGGTGTTGATTTTGTTAGCTTTTTGTAATTTTTTGTTTTTCTATTTTTTTTTTCATTTATTGCGTGTTTACTTTTAAATTGGTACAACAATCAACTGGGTGTTGATTTGATCCAATTTTTGGTTTAATAAGGCGGTTTTACATTTCTTACGCTTTGCTAATTTAATTTTACTTTTGGACTTCAAGTTTTTTTTTAAAATGGACGTGAATAGGTTAAATAAAGAGGAACTCCTTTATGAATTACAGGCGCGTGGTCTTAAGGAGGGTACGGTAGACAACATGAGGATGACACTTAGAGCATCCCGTACACTGGAACGGTCGGGTTCCATTTCGAGTGACAGCCCTCACTACCCATTTTCGTTTGAGGATGATTCGAAAGCGGTTCGAGCTAAAATTATAGAAGTTAGGGACTTGTTGAAAACTCCTCCGAAGAATCCGAAGTCGTCGGAGTATTTGAAAATTCAGACCAAAATTGAATGGTCTCTAGGTAGGATTAGTAGGGCCAAAGCGGAGTCGTCTGAGGAGGTCAATCAGGTGGCCGATATTCGGGGGGAGTTATTGTTGCTGATGGCAACCTTAACGGAAGGGGGTGAGGAAGTACCTCAAGATAAAAACAACGGCAAGGACAACACGTCGACAGCAGGCATGGATGCGTTGCCAACTGCACATGTCGACCAACGTGCGAGTTCAGGATTTCAACTACAGGGGGAACCCTGTGACCGAAATCCTGAGCGTATTGAAAAGTGGAATATAAAATTCTCTGGTGAGCAGTGCGGCTCATCAGTGAATTCATTTATTGAAAGAGTTGAGGAACTAAGGGAATCTCGTGGAGTTTCAGAGGCTAGGGTTTTCAGGTCGGCTGTTGATCTTTTTACTGGGAAGGCGCTTCTCTGGTTTAGGGCGGTTAGGGATTCCATCACAACATGGAAAGAGTTGGTTAGGGAGTTGAAGTTGGAGTTTTTGCCCTCCAACTATGACGACCTCTTGTTGGACGAGGTCAGGCGGCGTACCCAGGGTAGGGATGAGACAATGGGAATGTACATTGCTCTCATGCAAACCCTTTTCAAAAGATTCTCTGAGCCGTTGAGTGAGAATAGAAAATTATCTATTCTCATGAGAAACATAGCTCCTTTCTACCAAACGCAATTAGGCTTGGCTGATATCAAGTCAGTCAATGAACTGGTGGCGTTGGGTAGGAAGTTAGAGACAATTAGGTCAAATGTGGAGTCTTTTGTCCCTCCTCCTTCTGGTCGTAACAGGCAGGCTTTGGAGCCTGATGTTGCGTATGTTGCTTCCGTTCAGGAAGCAACAATTGCAGTTGATCGGAACCCACCACCCCCCAATAGGACCATTCGTTGTTTCAACTGCAATAGGGAAGGTCATTTTTCTAATCATTGTTCCGCTCCTAGGCGTTGTTTCGGATGTGGTACTGTAGGTACTACACATCGTAATTGTAGGCGTTGTTCGGGAAACGGGCAACGGACTCTTGGGCCAGCAGGTCAAGAGCGCCGTCGCAATTAGTTAGGTCGCCTGCTGACGACCAGCTGGCAGATCAAGTTAGGTTAGGTTTCACGTTAGATAGTAGTGGGGACGATAGACGTCCATATTTAGGAGTTAACATTTACGGTATTAGGTTTTTAGGCCTACTAGACTCGGGGGCATCTCGAACTATAATTTGTAGGGACGTTTGGAGAGTTTTGAAAGATTTAGGGTTACAGTTAGACAAAACAAATGTTAGGCAGGTACATTTAGCTGATGGTGCAGGGGTAGGAGTTTTAGGAGTTGTAAATCTACCCATTGTTGTCGAAGGCAAATCAGTGTTGGTAGAGTGTTTGGTTATACCCTCCCTCCCACATGCGATGATACTCGGTGCAGACTTTTGGGCACTATCGGGAATCGTCCCGGATCTTCGATCACGCATGTGGAGTTTTTCGAGCCAGGAGATGGTGGCTTCGATAGAAACAACGTCTATCACAGATGAGTCCGAGTTAGATGAGGATGAAAGGGGCAAACTGAATACTTTAATTGAAGATTTGTTTAGGGACATGCCAGAAGGGTTAGGAGTGACAACAATGGTAGAGCATATTATTAGGACGTCGACAGAACCTATTAAGCAGAGGTACTATCCGGTATCACCAGCAATGCAGGTGCATATCGATAAGGCTCTTAACGAGATGTTAGAAGAGGGGGTGATTGAGAAGTCAAATAGTCCTTGGGCTTCTCCAATCGTTTTAATTAAAAAGAAAGATGGTACCTTTAGGTTTTGTGTCGACTATAGGAAACTTAATCAAGTTACAGAGAGAGATGCATATCCACTTCCGATTATTTCAGCCATTTTAGACAAGCTTAGGAACGCGAAATTTTTAACATCACTGGACATTAAGTCAGCGTATTGGCAGATTCCTATGGCGGAGGAATCTCGCAAGTTTACGGCCTTTACGGTACCGGGTAGGGGACTTTTTCATTTTAAAAGAATGCCATTCGGGTTGCACAACGCCCCTGCTACGTGGCAGAGATTCATAGATAGTGTTTTAGGGCCGGAGTTGGAGCCATATGTTTTTGTATATCTGGACGATATTATTATCGTTACAGATACATTCGAGAAACATCTCGAAATTCTTGACGAAGTTTTTAGGAGATTGCATCAGGCAGGTTTGAAAGTAGGTAGGGAGAAATGCAACTTTTGCAGACCCTCTCTAAAATTTTTAGGTTACGTGGTTGATCGGAACGGGTTACATGTTGACCCGGAAAAAGTGGATAGCATGGTAAAAATACCTGCACCCAAGAACGTTAAAGAAGTTAGGAGTTTTGTAGGGACTGTTTCGTGGTACAGGCGCTTCGTACCAAATTTTGCTATATTAGTTAGGCCATTGACAGATTTGCTTAAGAAAAGCAAAAAATTCGTCTGGACACAGGAATGCGAAGATTGCTTTAGGAAAGCTAAGGAATGTTTAATCACGGCTCCGATTTTAACATGTCCCGACTTTAATCTTCCATTCGTGGTTCAAACAGACGCATCTGATTACGGTATCGGGGCCGTACTCACACAGACTTTTGAGGAGGGGGAAAAAGTAATATGTTACTTGAGTAGGTCTCTTAATAGGAACGAAAGGAACTACTCCACTACTGAAAAGGAGTGTTTAGCAGTTTTGTGGGCAGTTGAGAAGTTGCGGCCGTACATCGAAGGAGTTCGCTTCACGGTCGTAACTGATCATTACTCATTGATTTGGTTGAGTAATCTCAAGGACCCACAGGGAAGACTTGCGCGCTGGGCAGTTAGGCTCCAGCAGTTTGATTTTCAGATCATTCACCGAAAGGGTAAAGATCATGTCGTTCCGGACATGTTATCTCGGGGAGTTCCAGTAGTGGCTGGGATTTCGGATGAGGATTCTGACCCTTGGGTGGCAAAAATGATTTCGAAAGTTGAGTCAAGCCCGTTAGCTTTTCCGGCCTGGAGAGTTGATAATGGCCGTTTGTTTAAATTTATAAAATCGAATCATGTGGTGGTTCATGAAGGTAACGACGAATGGAAATTAGTAGTGAGTAGGAAAGATAGGTTAGGAGTTCTTAAAGAATGTCATGATAGTCCATTAGCTGGACATATGGGGGTTAGGAAAACATTCGCTAGAGTAGGTTCAAAGTATTATTGGCCTAAAATGAGAGGAGATATAACAAGATATGTCAGGAAATGTAGGGTATGTCAACAAGTGAAACCGATAAACGATAAGCCAGCCGGTCTTATGACTGAAAGAGTAGGAGCTTCTTCTCCGTGGGAGATGATAAGTGTGGACTTAGTGGGTCCTCTGCCCAAGTCTAGTAAAGGTTTTATGTATATCCTCACAGTGGTAGATTATTTAACGAAATTTCCGTTACTGTTTCCATTAAGGTCTGCCACTGCAAAGGCAGTGTGCAAGGAGTTAGAAGATAGTGTTTTTCTTTTGTTTGGAGTTCCGAAAATTGTCATTTGTGACAACGGTCCTCAGTTTAAGAGTAGGGAACTTAGGACACTCTGTGAAGGATATTCTTCGAAGATTAGGTTTACTCCACATTATCATCCACAGGCTAATCCTGCGGAGAGGATTAACCAGATCATTAAAACAACTTTGAGGGCATATGTTTCGGAGAATCACAGAAGTTGGGATTCTCAGCTAGCTAAAGTGGCTTGTGCCATCCGCACATCCCAACATGAAGTTTTAGGAGTTTCACCATATTACGCTAATTTTGGAAAGGAGATGTCTACTAGTGGACAGGAAAAACTAGGAATTAGTAATGAGGTTTTGGATAAGGAAAATGGTGAACGATCGGTAGGAAATATAGGAGATAGGTTTAGAGAACTAAGGGCTGATATTGCTGCCAAGTTGAAGGCAGCAAGTAAGAAATCAGCAGGTGCATACAACCTCAGGAGGAGAGACGTTCAATATCTCCCGAATGACGTTGTATGGCGGAGAAATTTTGTCCTTTCGGACGCAGCAAACTATTATGCGGCTAAGTTGGCACCGAAATTTGTGGGCCCGTTTAGAATCCGCAAAAGATTGTCTCCTTGGACATATGTCCTTCAAGACGAAAATGGTAAAGATCGTGGCACTTGGCACACTAAAGATCTAAAACCTTTCACTTCGTTATCTGAAAATGATTGAGTCCGTAAGTCCCTATTAAAGTAAAGAGTAATTCATTTTTTTTTTTGTAACTTTTTGATGGTATTGGTTTTTATATTTTGTTTCTCTTTTTTTTTAACTTTTTTTGTTTGGTTTTGAAATGGACTACCATATTTGGTCTGATGGTTTTTTTTTACCTTTGTAGTTTGTGTACCTGGTCAATCCGTAGGAAATGGCTTGGTTTTCTTGAAAACCAAGCACATTTCCGAGGAGGAAAGGGTGGGATTTGTTACGGTAAAATTTTGCCGTAACAAGAATTACTCTTTTGCTTCCCCATCCTATGTTCCTTTCTTCCCAACTTTCGTTTACAGGTGTTTCGTTCAACTTACTGAGAGAGAGAAGGGCAGCCATGGTCCATCAGCCATCGGTTCACTCTCTCAGTACCTTGAAGAAACAAATTATCGAAGTTGTCAATTTTGACACTTAAGTGGATGGTTGATCCACTGCATCATATTTGACAGACAGGTGGTCTGTTCTGAACCACTAATTCCGAGCGCGGGTGACAGTTGGTCCCCGAACGCTAATAATTCTTAACAGACGGGCGGTCTGTACAAACTGTACATACCAAAAGCACGGACGACAGTTGGTCTCCGATGCTGATGTTACTCCTTGTGAGAATGGCTGCTTGCCCAACGTAAACAGTAACTTATTTGTTTTTGTAAAAGATGGAACGTTAACCACTAGTCCTCATCCCCCAAATCTGCGCAAAAGCCCAACGACGTAGAGTAACTTCGCGAAATAGGGAATAACTGCCTGCATCTCCTATCCTGACAAATGTGTATAATCGAATTTTGCTTTCCACCAATTTGTTGCTAGTTGCTAGTTTTTTGTAAATGGAAGGGGAAAAATGCACGCGCGATAAAGTTGAGTTTCGTTTTGTTTTTTTGAAACTTTCTTTAAAAATAGATTAGTGGGTGAGAATAGGTGGCTGAATGCACCCATTGAATTGCCGCCCACTGGAAGTCATACAAGTGTTCGACGAATTCAATGGTGACGGTGTACGAAGCTGGGGTGTAAAGTGCGAGTAGGAAAGGCTGCTGGGTTTCAACTGCGTTGGCTCACTCACGCGAATATGCTGAGTGTTGCTGAGTGATGACGCGATCGAAGCCCACGTCACTGATTGGCCGAAAGCACTGGGGCATTGGAAAAAAGAAGAGGTCGTCCAGGCAAGGTGAAAGCCTGGATGGGCACTTCTTACCCGTATAGAGTACGAACCAGAGGTTCTTAGAAAAAAAAGGCAAAAATTAAAATAAAAGCAAGTTTTCAAAAATCCAAAAAGAGATTCAATTATTTTTCGGTTGCGATTTTTTTTTGATATCTAGCAAGGCAGATAATTGTTGTGGAGTGACTTAAAAGTCAAGTGGCAAATTTTTGGAATCTTGGCGAAAAATTGGTGGAAAAAAAAAGTCCAGATAAGTTGTCGTCAGGGAGGAGAGTAGCAGGAGTTGAAAAAGCTAAGTATAGTGTGGTGTTGTAATTAGTTTTCTTTTGCATATAAATTCGTTTGCCAGAGTCATTTGTTGAACTCATCTTTAATTTTCGGTTTGGCTTTTGTTCCGTAAGTTTTCCGATAAAGCGGAACTCGCGACCCGTTTTCCATTTTCCGTTTGTTCTTTCGGGACCAAGTGTTAACGGTCCATCTTGTTAGTTAAAATTGAATTTCGTTGTTCTCTTTGTCTAAAAGATCTTGGGTTTTAGCCCTACTTAATTGCAAGGTTTCCCAAGCAATTTAATAAAAAGTGTTAAATTCCCATTCGGAATCATAAATAACTTCTTTCATTTCAAATACTTTCACCGTCGGTTCCGCTTCGGAGGTTTGTAATTTCCTTATTCAAAAAAAATTACTGGCGCCCTTATTTTCTTTTTCAGCGACGCCCCTGTGGCCATCTACATATCCAATAATAATAAATTCTTGATTAACTTCGTCAATCAGTTTAATTAACTTTTTATCACGATAAAAGTGTTAAAAAGTGAACCCACCCCTTTGCTGAGCATAGCCGTGGTGGCAGCACTTTTGTTGTTGCCTGTTGCACTTCTTCGAATTCGGACTTGTTTTCGTTTTCTATTTTGCTTTCCTTTTGGTTGACATTCTTATAACCAAAAGTCGTGGTCAAATCGTCAATGCCGGTCGCATTTTGTTTTCGCGATAGATAATTAAATTTAAATAAATATTTTGTTCGGTTCGTCGCGAAAAAGTGTAACAACATTAAATTGCAAGGTTCAAACTATCGATTCAAATAAATATTTTATTCATTTTTTCGAATTTTTTCTGTTTTTTTTTTTAAAAAAAGTTCTAAACCTCTTAAAAGATCACCCGTTATAACAACCCGACGGGTTTAGTGTCTTTGCTAAAACTCTTTCAATAACCCTTCTATAAAGATATCTTATACAAATGCCATATACATTCGCAGATTTATGCATCTTAACATTGATTATACAAGCGATACAGGAGTTAAGACTTTATATCATTTTATAGTATGGATATAGTGTGATTATAGAAAAACTGCCTCATTGTGCCTATAACAATGATACAAGTAGCTCCAAAGAATATCTTACCGATGAATTATATCAAGTTTAAGTCCTATAACTACTTGACTTCCAGCCAGAATGGTTATAAAAGCACTATAGCCACGAATAATGTTTTGATGTTGGAAATCGGAAGCAATTTTGTAAGTTAGGTATTTATCACGAATCACCCCTTCTCTCCACCTCTATAATACGAATAGGTATTAGTTTCTTATTTATTTTTTGTTTAGTGAAGGTTTTTACAAGTAGCTTTCCTTCAATTAAATTTCAATTGTATCAACCCATTATAACTTTATAAACTAATTTAAACTTGGCAGTAGTAAGGTAGTTTATATAACAATCTCTGTAAATTGTGCAATATAGATTTAAGAAAAAAAAAATGATATGATGATTTCGCTACAATAAATAAAGGATTTTCCAATAAGAGGTGTTATTTTGATATTCAAAGAAAAATGGCATTTTTTGAGATAAATGATCGGATGTTTATTTCATTATAAAGAAGAAGGTATGCCGTTAATAATGAAACACAACATCAGCCAAATGGCCGCCACGACCACGCTTGCAGGACCACATCCTTTTCATGAAATTTTCCATAACCAAATCGCAAAGTGGCTGCCCTATGTCCCCGATAGCCTCACGAATTCCATCTTTGAGGTCTTGAATCGACGCTGGGCTATTGGCGTAGACCTTACCTTTCACGTGGCCCCAAAGGAAGAAGTCGCAAGGTGTTAAATCACAAGATCTCGGTGGCCAATTGTGATCACCTCTTCGAGAGATAACACGGTCCGGAAACTTTTCCCGTAAAAGATCGATGGTTTCATTGCTAATGTGGCACGTAGCGCCGTCTTGTTGAAAGTAAACGTTGTCCAGATCAATACCATCCAATTCCGGCCATAAAAATCATTAATCATCTCTCGATAGCGCAATCCATTGACCGTAACTGTTGCTCCAGCCTCATTTTCGAAAAAGTAAGGTCCAATGACCCCGCCGGACCATAAACCGCACCAAACAGTCACGCGTTGAGGATGGAGAGGCTTTTCAACAATAACTCTTGGGTTTTCCGAGCCCCAGATGCGACAGTTTTGCTTGTTGACGTAGCCTCCGAGGTGGAAATGGGCCTCATCAGTCAAGATGATTTTTCGATGAAATTCCGGATCATTTTCATGCATTTCAAGGATCCAATCAGCAAAGACACGACGTTGTTGATGATCAGCCGGCTTGAGTTCTTGTGTTAACTGAACTTTATAAGCCTTAAGACCCAAGTCTTTATGCAAAATACGGTGTAATGACGTTTGTGGAATGCCTAATTCCAAAGAACGACGAGGAATGGACAAACCTGGGTTTTCTTCAACACTTTAGGCTACAACAGCAATATTATCAGTTGTTCTTGAGCGACGTGCACGGGTTTTATTCTTCACATCACTAACTTGTCCCAACAGCTCGAATTTGTCCACCAATTTCTGTATTGCGGTCCGACAAGGTGCTTCACGACGAAGTTTTACGAACCGTCTCTGCCAAATTTTCACCATTTTTATAGTGAATTTTAATAATTTCAATGCGTTGTTGAAGCGTGTATCGTTCCATTTTTATTAATGGCGTAGTTTCTACTTGTCAAATGTCAAAAAATGACAGCTTCAAAAGTGACAGCTACCGAAACAGCGGGCTATTCAAAATAACACCTCTTATTGGAAAACCCTTTACAATACAATACATAAAATAAAATAAAAGCTACTACTGCCAACTGCGAGGAAGTGACAAATCCTTCAAGAGTTTCTCTTGTCGTGAAATAGTGGCTTTCATCATAGCCGTTTGGATTCGGCAGAAAATTGTAGGTCCCCTCCATTCTTGCAAGAAACAATACACAAACAAGAATGGGTGAGAGTTGTAAGTATAACAAGACTCTGGCCCTCCATGAGCTGTCACGTCGCCAAATCTATTTATTTTTTTTAAAGGAAAATGTAAAACCATTACATGTCGAACATCATCAACCCAACTCTTGCATTTGGGTAAAATTAATGAAATTCCAAACTTTTCTTATTCAAACTTACCAAGCTCAAGTCTTTAATCTCTCTTACTACCTCATTACTTTAAGTTAATTCTAAATGAGTAATTTTTAATTAAGTTTTAATTCAAGTAAAAGTAAAGTATTTAGATTTATTTTAGATTTGTAAATACATTTATTTCTTGGAAATGAAAATACAACAATTCAAATTATCATTAAATAAACTGATAATAGAAATAAAGTAGTGGCATTTTATATTTAAAGAATAAACAGTACTAAATGCCACTTTAAGTTATACAAAGATATCAAAAATAGTAATTTGGGTGGGATGACCCTTATTCAAGAAAAATAAGTACATTTAAAAAATAAAAAAGTGTTAACAATTCAAAGTAATTATAAAAAACCCAGATTAATTTAATTCATTTGCAAAGTAAAAAAGAGCAGATAACAAACTCTCCTTGAAAACAGCAGAAGATATAGACGACAGTGTTTTATTTGACAGGGGACAACATCTCTTCTAACTCTTCAAAGTTAAAACTGAACAACCAGTCCTTTACAAGTTTCTCAAAACGATTTGGTAATATAAGTGATCTTATCATAATAGGAAGTTTATTGAATAAACGTGGAGATGCAACAGAATAGAAATTGCGGAAGGCGGTAGTGCGGAAGATAGGGACATGAGCCATACATTGCATGTTACCACGAAGGTAGGTCTAATATTCTGAAATTAAGATTTCCTGAGCGCTTGAAGAAAGTTTTAAGGACCTTATAGCAGTATAAGTGTCGAACTGGAAGAATTTTCAACCCTGTGAATAGTGGAAAACTACGGTACAATCGATGTTTTCTGCTTATTTTTCTGATGACATATTTTTGTAGCGTCAAAATCGGTTTGATTTTGTTTAAATACATTCCACCCCAACATGATATACCATATTGTAATTTAGATTGAAAGATACCATACTAAATTTTTTTAAGCAGAACAGGTGAGCATACTTTTTGGAGGTAGAAAAAATGCCTGAGTGTGGAGCGGTATTACTTCATTAAATTCTCAGATTGATTCCTAAATGACATCTTAGAATCGATTAATAGACCAAGATATTGAAAAACATGAACTTTCTCAATTTTAAAAAAATGATCACTACAGTTGAAGTTGTGAGAGTAGGTAGTAGTTGATTTTAGCATTTATGACTAACTTATGTTCCGCGAGCCATGACCTAAGAATATGTAGATCCCAGCCCAAGTAACATTTTTCCTCTCATAAGACGCTCCGAGAGCGCTACGAGACTTATTTTAGGGAGCTAAATGCACTCTTGAGGAGTTCTTCTAGATTCTTATAAGATTGTTAAAAGCCTTGAATGGCCTAGTTATCGGAGCCTCTTGATCCTATAGGAAGAGTTTTATTCTTCTTATGCGAGTATAGACGCCGCTTTGTAAATCTAGTAAAGCTCTCTGAACTCTTCCTATGGGAGTGCGTCTCTTCCTACAGAAGTTGTTAAAAAGAGAACGAGTGTGTGTAAACTTAAAAAAAACATATATCTTTCGCATTTTTAATTTCTTTTTTTGAAGAAGGTAGGCGAATAGTTTTTATGTGTGTTTGTGATTCTCTCATGTCAAAAAATAATGTGTTTTTTGATGCGAGTATTTATCTCACAAGTTAATTGACGTATTATATTTGTAAAAATTATGGCATATGTAGACTAAATTCTTGGTGCAATTAAAATTGCATCTACTAATTTAAACATTTTGCTTCGAAAAATAACAACGCGCTTCCAAAATAATGCATATTTAAAATATTTTGTTATTAATTATAATCTTATTATAGGGTTACCATTAATATTTTTTTAGGTGCAAAAATCACCAAAGTATGTTTTTATACAACTCCCAAAATGCGATCATTCATACCATATTTTTTTCCAATTACTGTCATTATCGTGCTTTTATGACAAAAATTGGATCTAAAGGTGTACAAAATATGACGCTTTTTCATTATTAAGATTTTCTGAAATTTTCCAATATATTTGTCATTAAAAACTGACAAAACAACTGATTTTTAAAGATGCCATTTTACTTGTGTCGTGTTAATATACTGCTGTCACAAATTTTAAATAATGACATAACACAAAAAAGAATGTCCCCGCTCATTCTTCTCTGGTATAGTAGCTGTATACTAAGTTATACAAATCCATTTTTTATACAACTAATATCATAAGCAAATAAGAGAAAACAAGATGAATATGACCTATACAACTTCTTACAAGTTTTGGTCAGAATGGAAAACCAAATAAGATAATTTTTTTAGAATATTTTTTTTTAAGCTACGGTAACCCTCAAAATATAATGAAAACATTTTTTTCATTTTGCAACATGGCTGCTGTTGATTGATACTTTAACTCTTGTTTTAACATCTCTATGAGATCTTTGGATGATGATGAAACAGAAAGCAACACAGATAAATGTGTTTCGTTTGAAAGTTAAACGTCAAATTGTAGTCCCATTAGAACGTTTGAGCTCCCGTAAGAAGTGTCGCTCTCAGTAAATATAAATTTTCTCTGAGAGACAGTACTTCTTATGGGAGCTAAAATGCTCTTATGGGACTTAAATTTGACATTTAACTTTCAAACGCAACACATTTGTCTGTGGGGCGCTCCTTTTTATTGCAATTGCCAACTTTTATTAAGAAATTTAAATGAGAAAGCAAAAAATCGATAATTGTGTTAGATTAAAATTATGAAACAATGGAACTAAATTATAACCTAATAATTTTTCGAATAAAGTAACAATCAAAGTTAACTGGATATAGCTTGGTGTTATTTAAATCACTCCAAAGCTGATGACAGCCAATACAACAACAGTGATTTCCATTAGTTCAATTAATAAGGTTGTTTCGATCAATTCTATCAAAATAATGCTTTTGAGATCGATTTTTCGGCAGATTGTTTCCTCTTTTTAATAATACTAATAATATTAACTACCTTAAGTTTAAAATGTGTGCTTTTTGTTTAGTATATTTCAGTGCTAAAAATTGTTGTTATAATATTTATAATCAAATTCACTACTACCCTGAAATTAGGTAAACAAACAGAACAAAAAATCGACCAAAGAAACTTGCTCGCAAAGAAAACAATCAAACTTTTCTTTGAAATCTAAATTTACATCTTCCACCGCCAATCAAATAACCAATCCGATAGAAACATGAACAGAAGCAAGTTTTGTGAACAAAAAGAACGCACTGTACAATTCAACTATAACATCTGTTCGTTTGATATTCAAAGCTGGCGTCGTAGCTCCTATTAGAATCTTGAAAAAAACTTATTTATCATTGAAGTATTATTATGGGATTATAAAGACTAAAAATGACGTTTAGAGTTTTAATTTCATAACGAGATACTTATGAGACTTAAATAGGTTTACAAATAGGATTTAAGTACTTTCAAATTTAAAAAATGCTTAGCTCTTACAATAAAAATGCTATGAGACGAATTTGAGTTTCATAACAAGAGATTCATTCTTAAGTATAGCAATAGGATATATAAGAATCTTATGGGAGTTCTTTTCAGATTTGAAGAGCTTAACTCCGGGAGTTTGTTAGTTGGGAGTTAATTTCACAAACTAGATCAAGGAGACTTTCAGCACCAAATGCACAACCAACGTCATCCGCAAAAGCAGTAACATTTGATTTAAGTTTTAAAGTGAACAAAGAATTAATATATATGAGGGACAAAATTGGTCCTAGCACTGAACCTTGTGGAACCCCTGTATTAGTAAATTTGAATCCACTCCTAACATTGCCAATTCTAACTCGTTGTGGTCTATTATTAAGGAAGGATCTAAACCAGTCACTCATAAAGCTTCGTAGACCCAGATTTTCAAGTTTAGTAACCATTATATCATGGTTCACCATATCGAACGCTTTAGTGATATCAACGTAAAGCCCAGCTGTGAACTTCTTATAAGTTATTAAAGATATCGGTGCAAAATTTCAGAATAGCATCTTCAGTCAATTTTTTTTCTGAAAACCGAATTGCAGGGGATTTAAAAATTGTATTTATTTAAAAAATCAATAAGTCTTTTTTTTAATACTTTTTTTCGAAAATTTTGCTTAGTTAAGAAAGAATTGAAATGGGTGTGTAATTGCTTACTTCTTTATCTGAACCTTTTTTAAAGATTGGAACAATATGTGCACATTTTAATGCTTCAGGAAATATCCCTGATAAGATGCTTCTATTAAATATAAAGGCTAAAACATCTATTATGAAACAAGCAATATTTGTTATCACCATTGATGAAATTCCATCAGGTCCACAAGAATTCGAATTTCGAAGACTTCCAATACATTTAAGGAGCTGTAAACCAGTTATGGGTTCAAAAAAAAACGATTTTTGGGTCAAATATCACCACAAATAATAACAGATCTGCAAGAAGTACATATAGAAGAAAAAGAAGATTGTAAGGTGTTTGTTACATTGACAAAGTAATCAATAAATGTACTAGCAATACTGTTTTTATCAGATACCACATTTTCATCAATTTTGATGGTAATATCCTTTTTGGTAGACGTAGGTTTGTTTAGGATACTGTTTACTAATTTCCATTCATTTTTAATATCCCCTTTAGAAAAATCAAATTGGTTGCCATAATAGCGATCTCTAACTAATGGAACTTCTTTTCCAAGTTTGGAACACATATTTTCGTATCTTCTTTTTAAATTCTGGTTAAGTGGATGTTTTGCACATTTGGTTCTCAATTTATTTTTCACATTAATTTTTCTTAAAATATAATTGTTTATCCAAGGTTTTAATTTTTTTTGTTTGCATCCTATTTTAATAGTAGTTATAAGTACATTGAATTATGAATTCTTTTAAAGTTTCAATAAAAATGTCATAGGCTTTTGAGATATCATCCTCTAAGTAAACCAACTGCCAACATTCACAAGAAAGTTTAGTTTTCAGTAAAGAAAAGTCGATTTCCCTTTTTTCAACGCTTATAGTAGGAGATGAGGTTTTGGCTTTAGTAGGGCAACTCACTGAAATACCTGTCATGTTGTGATCAGTTATACCTAGATCAAAAATAAATTTTTCAACTTTGCTAAAAGAGCATTTGGAAAAGCGACCATAAATATGATCTAAACATTTCTAAACGTATATCGTTAATAAAAGAAGCCAAGCCATGAGATGCAAGAACCGACAAATATGTAGAAATGGTTTCTGAATCTTCCAGGATGTGGATGTTCATGTCTCCTAAAATGATTAAGTTCTTTGAATTTTCTGTATCCAAAAGATTAAAAAATTCCTCCATAAAAACAGACGCACTATACTTATGTAATCTATAAATGCAAAGAATAACAATGTTTTCTCGATCCTGTTTAAAAGAAAGTTTCAAAATATCGGCACTCAAAAAATCTATCTCAGTAGCAACACAGTCATAACAATCCCCAAAAAAAACAGCTCCCACCACCAGCACAGTAACCATCATTTGTAAAAATAACCATCAAGGTAAAAAATAATCACTTATCTCAAACTTATATATCCAAATCTCCGAACAGGATACAGGAAAAGGAATCTAAATGGGAAACAAGGCAAGCAAAATCCTCTCTTAGACTTCTTTTATTCTGGTGAATCAAGGAAAGTCTGTTAGAGCAGTAGTTTAAAAAATTGTAGTTTATTCACAGTATTTTAATAAAATTAAAGCCATAACCATAACTATTAGACTGAAATTCCAGACATGGATAACAGCTTCGCTGACTTTTCCACCAACCACTTTAGATCGGTTTTTTAAATGATCAAATATTTTATTTTTTGTCTACTAATCTTCAGTCCCAAACAAGTTTAAATCCCATTTAAATCTCTCTGTATGAACTTTTTAGAAGTAAAAAATATTCATTCACATACTCAATTTTCCAAACTTCCATTCACCTATAACTAACCCAGTTACAACCAGTATGTAACTGTGCTGCTGTGGGGTAATTTTATAAACTTCGTTATTCTGTTTTTTTTTTTTTTTGGCCTTTAGCTCTTTGGCTTATGTTTTTGTCAGAACTTCGATTACATAAATATCATTTGGGGCCATCTAGGTTCATTGAAAATCCATTCAGAATGTTCTCCATGGAAAATGTTAACAAAAAAACCCTCTGTGAGAATTCAGCTTATTTTACTGTTTTTTGTTTTTTTTTTTTCTTTTCTTTTTTTTCATATTCATGTTCCTGTTGAGAAGATAGTTTTATCATTCAGCGAGTGTTTGGGTTTTTTTTTTTTTGGAAAACACAACCTAAAAGGTAGAACTTTTATGTATTCTACAATTCTAATGGAAACGTACTAAATCACTTCATGTCAGCAAAACTATTTGTCATTCCACTCACCTATAGAAAAAGAAAACCCCATGGCTTTGAGGGTTAGTTTTAATGGAGTAGGTGTTAAAGTAAAGAATGTTTTTTTTTGTTGCTACACAATTCGATGGGAGATATTACAACATTCGGACAAAAAAATTAAATTGTCTTTTGTGTTTATTCTCTTTAAATGTTTTTTTGGAAAGTATAAGAAAAGCACAGAAATGATTGATATCCATTTGGAGAAATCAACAACCCTTTTCACTTCCTGTTAATCTTTCTTCAAATATATCGTCCTTTTTTGTACCTATACGTGCCTCCCTGCTGCGCACATTTAAAAAATCTATTTTTAACAACCTTACGACACAGTTTTATTGATTGGAAGGTATTCTTGTCTTGATTCCAATCACTTTTCATACGAGAACCAAACTAAGGTCCAATTGGAATTTGATGGATTGACCCCAGATAAACATACAAACACAGAGTATGCTCTTTTTTCTCTGTCTCTGTCAGATAGTTTTCGAATATCTTTCTTTTTATGGCCATATGCTGGCGTTCAACGGCCAACGGTATATAGTCTGTGAGTGGGATGGGATTTTTCTATATACCGTGTGCGTGCTATAGTGATCCAAGTTGGGTACACGGGGTACATATAGATAAATGGTTCTCCAGATGTTGATAGATTGATGTAATATTGAAGCAGACCCAAGGGTGCACGTAAAAGTACATCAACTCTCATTCATTGACAGCAGATGACCTGTCAATGGTGATGTTGATGTTTTTTACAAGAAGTCACAGTCGTGTCGATTGAACTTTTCACAATTTCTCATTTAGTTTTATGTGTTGAGAATTTGAAAAATAATTTGGAAAAAATAAATGGGATTATATTTCATAAATAAAAAATCGGATTTTGTTTGTGCCTGGCATTTGGTATGTGTAGTTAATAGTGTAATATTGAGTTAAGGTTGGTAAAGTTAACAATTTAAACAAAATATATCTCCTTTCAAAATTATCTGACATCAGGAACGTAACACTCACAGAGACTAGTCAGATACATCAAACATCGAGAAAAACACAAAAATATTCAACATACGCCCGAGTGTACCTCACACATTTACTCGAACAACCACAGCTAGCAAGAAGAAGTAAAGATAAAATTTAAAATGGGATTAAGTAGTGTTGCTCGTTTATTTGAAGTGTATATACTGTATATGTATAGCATATACAAATGTAGGATGTAGTTTATTGTTGCTGTACCGTTGAAGATCTTAAAGGAGAAATCTTTATAAAATATTCTTGTAAAAATTGTTATTGCACATAGAGTGTTGCTAAGGAGTGTTGTTGGATAAAAGATTTTCTTTCAGCTGAATGATAGCATTTCCCCAATTCAAATCTTATTTTCTCCGAATTACATTAATCTCTTGCAAAATAATTTAATTCCATTGTTCTGTTGCTCCTTAGAGAGGTGAGCTTCAGCCCATAATCCCCCTCTGTTGCACCAAAAGTAAGCAATGGAATACTTAGTTAAAATTGTTATCGTACACAAATAAGTTTTATAGTTCTGTTGGTTCTACAAAATAATTCTGTTTGGTTTTGTGGTACAAACTACAATCACTTTGTTTAAATAATATATGATGTAGGTTTCTACATACTTCGATATTAGATTGTGGCTTTGCTCGTATGAAAATATTTTCTTTTTTTGTGTGGCAGCTCTTGGAATTTATGGGAGCTGCAATGTTTTAAAAAATGCACTAAGTGACGTACAATTGTTTAAATAGTTTATACTTTTTGATAAAATTAATCTGAACAAACATTCATTTTTACTTGCTTTATAGGGTAAGTATTGGTTTCGTTTAAAAAAAAAATTGAGGTTGTAATCAAAACTTACACTACGATAGTCGAGAAGTCCAAACAAGTGAGTTTCGTCATGCCTTCCGTCAGTCTGTGCTTCTCTGCGTCCACTATTATTTGAGCTAGAGCCTAAACGGGTGGACCGCATTTGCTTTAAATTTAACGGAATTAGATATTCTACGTTTTTTGAGAAAATGGTCTTATTTTTGGGTTATTTACGTATATCTTTTCCATAGTTTGGCCGATTTTGTTATAATTTTTCAATCGGATGCTTCTCAATAGTTTAAACAAGAATGCTTTTAAAAATGTTTAAAAACATTTTTTTATAAACAAAAAAAAAATCAAATAAAAAATCAATTTGTTAGTACTTTTGATTCTTTTAATATTTTCTCGTTAAATATACATAATGCATCTTCAATGTGTGGAAACACACAGTTATTAACCACAAGAGCAAGTTGTTGCGATCAAGTCGTGGATATTTTTTTGCACTAGCCCGAGGCGTAATGGTTATTGGTTAGTACGTAGAACTGTCATGATAAAGGTCTGGGTTGGATTCACAGCTTCATCCACCTTATTAACTCTTGCGAGGATAAGACGAATTCGGGAGAAAAATGCGAAGTTATTTGTTATCTCGTTCATTTGAATCTAGACCACACTAAGGGTAACATCTTTAAAGTTAATAAATAATTAATATAGCTTGGTAACTTCGATATTTTTATTGTGGTCATGGTGGCCATCATCCCGCTTAAATAATGGTTTAATAAAGAAGTTTTTCACTGAAGTGCCATATCCATCGATTGCATTTTTGTGAAAACGGTGCACAGGTTAACATCAGAGAAGATCTTTTTTGAGATAAAAGGTGAAACCAACCTTCTACTTTTCAAGTGAAGAACAATAATTGATCTTTCAACAGGTTCCTGCTCCAGCACAGAAAGCTCAAATTTAATATGAGTTGTTAAGGGCCAGTTTCAGAGTCAGAAAAGTGGCACTTAAGTGGGCAATGTGATAGATTAATGCGCAATATCACAGTGCGCACTTACCTGAATAAGTGGAACTTAAGTCTCCGATGTTGCTGACTTAAGTTCCATTTACGCTGGTTATGAAACTTAGCCATAAGTCCTATAATAAGTGTCGACTGTGAAACTGGCCCTTATTGTCAATAGTTCAGCTTTAATAGCAGTTAAAGATTAGTCTCCGGAAATACCGATTTTATTCCTTTGGATTAGATACTGGTCTTGGTCGGAACTTGAACGTAAAAACAGTTTTAACCGAAGAAGTGGTATAAATTGCAATAAAGTGCGTGCCGCTATAGTGCCAGTATGGTCACACATCGAGCTTTAAAGGGAAAGGTGGCCATTTTATAAAAATTATAATTATTATTGTATTAAAACATGTGTAAAAATTAACTAAACAATTTGTACTGCAAAATATTATCTACTTTAACTCCAACGGAGTAATTCTGTTTTTTTTTTTTTTAATTTTTTTTTAAAACAACTCCTTCGATTTTGTTTAAAATTTGCACCTCAAATATATCCGAAGTGATTGCAATAACATTGCGTTGTGTTTTATGTTTTTATCTTAAAAAAAATCCCACAACGGAAAAAGGGGTTCAAGTTTTTTTTTTGAAATTTTTTTTTTTGAATTATTTTCGTATATGACTGGACTGCAACATAAAATTCGTGCAATCGAATCATGCATGTTATTTAAATAAGACGATATGAGAATAAACAAAAAGGACAATCGATATGGTATGAAAGTATTTCTCGAAAGCGATAAACCTACCTATTATGTCTGGAGAAAGGAGCCAAACTCAAGGCCGTCTTTACCCTTTTGGGAGCCCTGGGCACTTTTCGAAAATGGGGCCCCTATATGATTATATAAAAATGTTTTGTTGTGTAATAAAGATATACAGAAAAAATCACATAACTTTGAATTAATATTTATTCTTTTAATTTTTTAAATAAATAATATTTTTTAATTCATTAAGAAGATAAATAATTATTGCAGCATTTAAAACATAAACATAAAAATAAACATAAACAATGTAAAAATAAAACCAAAAAAATAAATATTTCATAAAAAAATTCAAAAATAAACAAAATTTAAATAACAGAAGATTGTATAAGAAGAACAATATAATAATATGCAAAAAGTGACACAGACTTTATTTTTTTAGGTAAAAAAGAGAAATGTTTTTTGAAGTAGTCTTTTTCTTGATTTGAGATTAGCAAAATCATTGATCAAATCTTCAAAATCGATGCCTCTGAGGATGTCGCTTTCGATTGTCATCAGCGACAAACTTGTCAATCTTTCTTGAATCATTGTAGTTCTGAGTTCGTTTTCATTCTTTTTAACTTAGAGAAGGAACGTTCCCCACTGCACCATCATACTAAAGAACATTCTTAGTGCAATTTCAACATTTGGAAATTCATCTTCAATTTTATTTGTTTTTAAAAAATTATAAAGTTCTAGAATATTGTCAGTTTTTTCATTTTCGTGTCGACTAATTTTCAAGTAGTCTTTTAAATTCAGGCTTTTAGCATGTAGTTCATCTCCGTTCACATCTTCGGTGTAAAATTTAACAAAAGATTTGCAGTTTTCTTTTAAGTCTTCTGAATTCAGATTTTTAATCGAAAAAAAAGTCAAAACGTTGGCCAATCTTCGTATACGAACCTAGTCGTTGTTTCAAATGAACGCTTAGAGTGTCGACAATGGGAATAAAGGTTTGAATTTTGAATCTTTCTTTCCCAGTCAGAATTACTAAGGGTCCAGAGCCGTCAAAAAAATTCTGGCGTGAGCTTCAACACCTCGTCCTTTCAGAAAAGTCCTTATATTCGGAATCCGGGTTTTTTTTGTCTGGCTGATGAATCAAAGTTATCAAAATTGTCCCTGAACCCAATTATAAATTCGTCGATTGCACTCAGCAAATTTATTACAACATCCAGGGTAATAATTATTTTGTTTTTGAAGTAAAGTACTTGTTTTATTAATTCTTTGCAATACAGAGTTCCAAAGTTCTGTAAGTATGGTAAATTCAAGCTTGGACTTTTTTGCAAAGACTAAGTGCTTCCTCTCTGGCCTCTCGTGCCTGTCCTAAATCGTTGGCGATTGACATAAAAGCTTCTTCAATTTCTTGATGACCTTTATATAAGGCGTTTAGTATGCATCACCGCTGACTATCTTGTTTAAGAAAGACTTTTTAAAACTTTTTTTGCACCACAGACAGCGACATGCGCTCCTACCAATCTTAAAAAATTGAAGGCCGTTCATCCGACGGATAGTTAAATCGCCTATGTATGAGATACTGCGTTGATGCAAACTTGTATGCGCGTTGCAAATGTAGAAACACCATTATCTTTATTTTTCCATACAGATACAGTGATATTCAAAATGTGTGTTTTTTTTTTTGTTTCTGTCAGAAAGCAAACTGCATTGCCACTCAGTTATTTATTCACAGCGGAGCATTGTTTATAGGTGCTTCATATTTCTGTTTTAATTTGAATATAATTTCGCAGGGAATGTGATTTAAAATGTTCAGCAAAGGTTGTTGTTCAGCAAAGAAAGTACGAATTCTGATCATTCTTTATGCATCTAAAATTGTATGGAAATATTTTTCTTCTTGAAAATAGACCGATAGAGGTTAAGTGATGTTTCAGCAATTTGGGGGCCCCTGGTGATTGCGGGGCCCTTGGCCCGGGCCCAGTGGGCCCAGTGGTAAAGAGGGGTCTGGCCAAACTATACGCGTTCTTCGTTGACTTAAGAGCAGCCTTCGATTCTGTTGATCGAAAATTTCTATTTTAGAAGTTGAGCTGTATACGACTTTCGACGAAAATAATTACACTGCTGAGGAATCTATACAGCGAAACAAAATCAGCAGTTTGGAATGGTGAAGCATTGTCAAATTGGTTTCAGACTCTATCGGGAGTACGACAAGGATGTACAGTGAGTGTCCTTATTTTTATTTTGTTTATTGATGATTTGGTTGAATGGTTAATTGGAGTAATTTTATGGAATGGTATAAGAATAAAAATTCTTATGTATGCAGATGATGTAATCTTGCTTGCGGATTCTCCAGTCATTCTGCAAAAAATGATACAAAGACTTGAAGACTATTGCAAGGTTTGGAGCCTAACTATCAACCTTAACAAATCAAAGGTCATGGTTTTTAGAAGAAGCTGTGGAAGATATGCACAGTCTGAAAAGTGGACATTTAAATTGCAGGAGATTGAGATCATCAATAAGTACAAATATCTGGGCATTCCTATTAGATAAAATTTGAACATGCAAAACCAGCTTTTAAATAAATTTAAAGTTGCGAAATACACACTGAATTTAACATGGAGGGCATGTATGAGTAACTCAGCCCTGTATCCATCCGCAAAATACAAAATTTTCCAAAGCACTGCAACAGCAACAATGTTTTACGCTGCGCAAGTTTGGGGAATTAAAAAGCTTTTGCGGTTCTTCATCAAACGATGCTTTCATCTGTCACAAAACACCCCGAATGACATGCTATTTTTGGAAACAGGACCCTCATCACGTAGAACTAAAACGATCGATCTTTATTTTTCTCTACAGATACGATAGATATAGCAATGGTGGAAACGATACCGTCCGATCGTTTTTGTTTTACGTGATGATGGCCCAGGATTGTCCCTGTTGCACATCTCAACAGTTAAACTACACATTGACTATATTCTTAACGTACTAACTCAAAAATATCCGATGCGTGGCTACCTGAAAAAGTTGCACAATTTGGAATCAATAACAACACCTTTTTTTAAGGAATGGACTTCATTGGCACAAAAACATAACCTACAGCTAAACATAAATCCTAGTCGCCCAAACGATTGGAAAGAGATTTTGTACAGTTTTGTAAAGGATCTTGATTTGAAATCAAGAGAAACGTTTATTGAGGAAGCTGAATCTTCACTTCACCGAAATTACTACAGGCAACTTAACTTTAATTTAGAAGATCTCAACTACTTCAACTCGGAATTCAACGTACAATTTATTGAAATTGAAACCATATTTAGAACAAGGAGAGAACTTCTTAGACTAAACTATGTGCCACATCGTGGTGATCTTCCCATTTTTTTTTGTAACCTATGCAACATGAACAACAGGGAGGATACTTTCCACTTTGTCGCAATCTACCCCATTTTGAAGGATATTAGATGAAGGTGCCTTGAATAAAATGAGCTAAATTGGCTAGAAACAAAGGATATATATTGAAGGGCAAAGCTGGTTAAAGACCTCTCTTCTCTTTTGTCAAAACTGCAGCCGCCTACAGACAGATGATGGTCGATGAAAATTTTTAGAACTTGAATTTGTTTGCAACTTAAAAATTTGAATTTAAGATTTTAATTCACAATTGCAAAATCATTTATTAATATTAATGTAATTCTTTCGTTTAATTTAAAAAAATCATTTCTTAAGTAACATTTGTCAATCAGGCAGACGGCTTCAAAGCCATGCCTTAACATGCATTTGAAAAAAAAAACTATGTAAAAACTTTAACTTAAACTAAATAAATCAACTTATTAATATTATGTTTTCGGTTTCAAAAATATTTAACAGTCTTTAAAATTTTTAAATGGCGTATTTTGTATAGAACAAATGCCATTTTAAGATTTAAGAGCCTGTTAAATAGTGAAAAGCAGTTTTTAATCTAAATACTTAACTATTTTATATAGGAGAGCAAATATGTACATAGGTATTAAATTAACATACTTATTTAATTAATTTCTTCTGCAATACAATTTTTTCACTGTTTTTATCTCTTTAACTTCAAAATTAATACTTCGAACAAAAGGAAAATGCCCTTCATAAAAGGATGAGTTTTCTTAAACTTATGAATGAAGTGCGACATAACCACAATAGAACTCCTTTTTGTTGCATTGAAAATATTAAATCTACGGACTTTTTGCTGGCATAACTTCAACAAAATTTACTGTTTCCTTCTTGTATGAAAGTTTTCAACTTTTCAAGGAACTTCTATGTTAATCCTTCGTCACTGCCTTTCTCAGTTTGAAAAATTAAAAAAAAAAATCTAATTCGTAAAACCACTCCAAACTTTTGGTATAGGCTTAGGCAGGAATCTAAATATGTACATAAGTTGAAAAAAATTTCTAGGAATTCAGTTTTATTTCCCCTTTGCATCCACTTAGTTTTGAAGCAAAGTACCTTATTATTATTAAAACAAAAAAAGTAGATTATAAAATTTAAGTTGTAACGGGTGATTTCTTAGCTGGTTTGGTTTTGGCAACACTGGTTTTGACAGCTGACGTGTGTTTAGTACCTTGTGTCACTGTCAAACAGCTTCAGTTTGGTTTGCAATTTAACCATGGATCGTCTTACAAATGAACAACGCTTGCAAATTATTGAATTTTACTATCAAATTTCGTGCTCGGTTCGAAATGTTCATCGCGCGCTGCTTGTGTTCAGCGATGAGGCTCATTTTTGGTTGAATGGGTACGTAAATAAGCAAAATTGCCGCATTTGGAGTGAAGATCAGCCAGAAGCATTGCAACAGCTACCAATGCATCCCGAAAAAGCCACTGTTTGGTGCGGTTTATGGGCCGGCGGCATTATTGGGCCTATTTCTTCAAAGATGATGCGAATCGCAGCGTTACTGTCAATGGTGAACGCTACCGAGCGATGATAACAAACTTTTTTTTGCCCGAAATGGAAGTTCTTGACTTGCATGATATGTGGTTTCAACAAGACGGTGCCACATGCCACACAGCACGCGAAACAATGGCGCAAATGCGAGGCGAGTATGGTGAACAGTTAATTTCACGTTTCGGGCCGGTCAATTGGCCGCCTAGATCGTGCGATTTGACACCATTAGATTATTTTTTGAGGGGGTATGTCAAGGCTAATGTCTATAGGGACAAGCCCGCTTCGATTGACGCACTGGAAGCCAACATCCATGCATTCATTCGTGAGATACCGGCCGATATGTGTGAAAGAGTATGCCAAAATTGGACTCAGCGGATGGGCTACCTGAGACGCAGCCGCGGTCAACATTTGCATGAAATTATCTTTAAACATTAAATTGCAAGGTTCAAACTATCGATTCAAATAAATATTTCATTCATTTTTTCGAATTTTTTGTGTTTTTTTTTTTTAAAAAGTTCTAAACCTCTTAAAAAATCACCCATTATCTTTAATCCAAGCAAAGAGTGGTTTCTGGGCAGACTTTGATGAAATTTTAAGTTTACTTTAAGGTTCTTGAGATCGTGGTAAGAAAAAAGAGCTAATTTTTAAAGAAGCAGAAGTTTTTGTTGGAGAAACATACCTACATACGTCTTTAAAATTATTGAAAACTGTGAGAAAATATAAAACCACGAGTTAGTATTATTATTTATGGTACTATTCATACTAGAATGAAGCCCCTCCCGAAATGATTTGTATCTTAAGAAATTTAGTAAATAGACTTAATCTAACTTAAAAATTACGAGGCTTAAATCTAAGATAGGGATGTATTGGGGGAAGGATTGAGTAAACGGAGTTTAAGACTGGAGTTGCTTAGGTTAAAGTCGAAAAAGTTTGCGTTCGAATTAGCAGTGTTGAAAAAGATAGAATTGTAAAGAGTTTGGCAGTCGACAGAACCAGAAAGGAGACGGTGAATGAATAGAATGTCAGCTATTTCTCTTCGTATCCCGAGTGAAATCAGGTTAGTTAATTGTAAGCGATCACGGTAAGGTGGTAGGATTAAAGGATCGTTCCAAGGAAGGCCTCTAAGAGTAAATCGAAGGCACCGGCGTTGAATGCTCTCAATTCTTGATATATGAATATCTTGATAAGGCGACCATGCTTGACAAGCGTATTCGAGAAGGGGTCGAACAAATTTTATGTACAGCGACCTAGTTACATAGGGGTTGGAGAATTCCTTGGAACACCTTTTGACAAAGCCAAGAGCTGAGTTGGCTTTCAGAATTATATCATCTATATGTGCAAGGAAATTAAGTTCCTGGTCACATAGGAGGCCATAAAGTGGCATAAAGTGAAATAAAGGAATGTTTGATTACCATTTCGATATCGTTAATAGTAAGAATAAAAAGAAGGGGACCCAAATGGCTGCCTTGGGGAACGCCGGAGGTAGCAAGGAAAGGATTCGAAAGGGCCGATCTGAAGCGCACGCTGTGGTAACGGTTCTCCAAGTAATAATATATCCAATTCAAGAATAAAGGTTCAAAGCCGAGAGATGACAATTTGAAGAGTATAAGTCTATGCGAAATTTTATCAAAGAAGAAGAAGCCGAAATATTGCAAAATAAAAATAACCAAAATTATAAGATCTCAGAATGTCAGAATAATAAAAACCACAAATGAATAGAAATAATGATATGTGTGACTGGAAAACGTTTCTGCTGGAAAACAAAAAGATGCTGCTACCCAATGCCAAAGCAATAGCTAAAAATAGAGCTGTAATAAGACCTTTTATTCAGACTATCTTATTTTGTGCAGAACAAGAGGTGACGACGATAGTGGAGCTGTATATCTTACTGGGCCCACAAAAAAAGATGGAAAGTTATAAGGCCTCTCCTGCAGTTCAGAATTAAATCTGGGGACAACAATTCAAAGAATCACGTCATTATACCAGCTCTAAAAACACAGGCTATTTGAGCTCAGCTATACAAAATGACATACTGGAGACATGTTCTGGGGCCTCATCACGTAAAATGAAAACGATCGAACGATATCGTTTTGGAGATAGCTATCTTTGTTTTTTCTCTACAGATATGATAGAGATAGCAATCGTGGAAACGATGTCATCCGATCGTTTTAGTTTTACGTGATGAGGCCCCTGATATTGTCACAACCGAAATAAACAATATACGGGCTATACATTTAAGTAGTTTCAACGTCCTCGCTGACGAAACAATGGATGTTTCTGGCACTGAAGAAATTTCCATATTCCTTCGATATGGCGACTGTTTATTGTTCAGTTTTGTAGGTTTTGTTCTCGTTGATGACCAAACTTCTAGAACTCTGACCAAACTTCTAGAAACCTGACCAAAACCATATGTGAAGCACCATAACTTGATATATGTATATGAGCAATGGTATTGGCCAAGGCATCGACGGAGCCGCCAATATACGACAGGTCACTTAAGTGGAGTACAAAGCAGGATTAGAAAACAGTATCCAAACGCTTGTTATGTACACTGTGCGTGCAAGCCATCGCTTGCAAAATAACTTTCCAAAATATCATAAAAAAACACAACAGAGGGTAAAACAAAATGCCAAAATATCTTACTTACTTTAGAGGTATTAACTTCTTGCTCACGGTTTTGGGCACACTTCCAGTGACAACAGCGTCTTGAAAGAATTTTTTTAACTTTTAACTATGAAAACTATTAAAACAATGTCTCGAAGCAATATGAGCAATGATGGGCCGACAGTGGATCTTGTTCCCGTCACACTTAGATCAATATTGATCCATTGTGATACCCTGATGATGGATTGGACCATTCCTTTAAATGTATAACCTATGAAACGCTATGGATTATCAAGCCATTTGGAGGCGTTGATGAAGTTCATTAAATTTAAGATGTTGTCACCTGTTGACTTCGAGATTTCTGCTAGATCGTTGAAGAAATAGCTAAGCAGAATTTTTTTCCTTATATTACAGAGTGCCGGACAGTGACCTAGGTAGTGAAGGGTATTCTTCTCTACTTCTTCGTCTCCGCAGCCTCTGTAAATGTCTTCAGTACTTAGTCTCATATTCCTTCTATGATATCCTAAGTGATTATGACATGTCATGATTCCTATCAAAAGATTCAGTGATCTATTTTTCAGGTTCATAATTTTGTCCGTTTTTTTTCTTGTTGTTGTGGTAGAAGTTACGAGTGAGTTCCATCCGTCATTGGTAAGTATACCATTATCTTCTTACCAATTTCCTGTTTAATGACACAAAGTGGAATTTTAACACCGGAGTCCATTAGGCTTAGTTCTAATGATGAACCAGTCCTTGCCAGTTTATCTGCTTTTTCGTTTACTAGAATTCCACAGTGTCCAGGGACAAAGCAGAGTCTGATGTTGTGCTGAGTGGGAAGGACTTTTAACTCTTCGCGACAGCAAGAAACCAGCTTGAATGTTATTTCTGTGGCAGAGATAGCTTTGATCGCTGCTTGGCTGTCAATGTTAAAGGTGATGTCAGCCTGTGGTATCGCCAGCATTGAGACCTGTTCAGCAGCCTTTATCACTGCCAGAACCTCTGCTTGGAAGACACTGCTGTAATTAGGGAGCCTATAAGAAGAGTTGGCTAAATCGAGGGACTCTGAGAAGAATCCCGCGCCTACTCCTGTATCCATCTTCGATCCGTCGGTGTAAATTTCTACCATTGAGATGGGGGATGGATACAGAAAACGGTTTTTCAAAATCTGTACGGGGTGTTGTGTAGTCTGTGCATACACATCCCTGTGTAAATTTGTTAATAGTTTGTCCATGACCCACGGAGCTCCTTTTCCAGCTATCGGTCTGGCTTAATCTTTGAGCACTGTAGGCTGCAGCCTCTTGCACGAATATATCTAGAGGTCTTAGATTGAGTATTGTTTCCATTCCCGCAGTGGGTGTGGACCTCATTGCCCCTGTGATTCCTACGCATGCTAGTCTTTGAACTTTGTTAAGCGTTTTATAGTTAGTTACTTTATCCATCGCGCTCCACCAAACCAGGCTACCATATGTAAGGATCGGTCTTATAATGGCCGTGTACATCCACATTATGATTTTAGGGTTTGGACCCCAGGCCTTACCAAAGATCCTGTTGCAGGAGTAAAAAGCGATAATGGCCTTCTGGCTCTTTCTTTAACGTTCATACCCCAGTTTAGCTTTTTGTCAAGAATTACGCCACCTAGATATTTGGCATGATCTGATAGACTAAGTCGGGTTCCTTCTAATGACGGAAGGACAAATTCTGATATTTTCCTTTTGTTAGTAAAAAGTACCATTTCGGTTTTTTGCGGGTTGACCGAAAGACCACATTTCCTCGTCCAGGTGCAGACTTCTGACAGGGCGTAGTTAATCTGTTCACTGGTTGTGGAAAGAAATTTTCCGGTCGCCAGCAGGGCTAAGTCATCTGCGTAGGCAACCACTTTGACGCCGCTATGGTCCAATTCAATCAGGATTTCATTCATAACTAGTATCCACAAAAGTGGTGAGAGAACTCCTCCTTGTGGAGTCCCCCTAGATGTGGATACTTTGATCTGTGCGTCCCCTAGTTCTGAATTAATCCGTCTGTTTTTTAACATACAGAAAATCCAGTTAATGAGGGAATTATCCACTTCAAGGTCAACAAAGTGCTCTTTTTACCGCATCATTTTGTACATTGTTGAAAGCTCCTTCAATGTCCAGAAAGGCAGCTAGAGTGTACTCTTTGTTCTTGAGTGACGTTTCTACTATGCTTACTATGTTGTGAAGTGCTGTTTCAACACTTTTTCCTTTCGTGTAGGCATGTTGGGCAGTCGACAACACATTCGGTTTAAGGAAACTTCGTATGTGTATATTATCTATTAGCCGTTCGAAAGTTTTCAAAACAAACGATGTAAGACTAATGGGTCTATAGTCTTTAGCTTCCGTGTGGCTTGGTTTCCCAGCTTTCGGTATGAAGACAACTTTTACTTCACGCCATGCCAAAGGAATATATCCCCACTTAAGACTGCTTATAAAGAAGTTCTTGAGATGTTGGGTGACGTGTTTAGTGTTTTTCTGTAGCATCATGGGGAAGATGCCGTCTGTTCCTGGAGATTTGTATAGGGTGAAAACGAGTTTATCGCCCAATTTATTTTATCTTCCGTTATAATATCTGGTGGTACTGTGTGCTCTGTTTGTACTTCATCTTCTAAGTTATTAACACCGAAGTTTCATCTAGGAAAATGAGTTGTGATAAGGAGCTTCAGTGATTCAATGCATGATTCAGTCCATTGACCATTAGGATCTTTAAGAGACCCAAAGGGAACTGGTTCTTTAGCTAAAATTTTCCTTAGTCTCGCTGATTCATTGTTTCCTTCAATTTGGTTGCAAAAGGTTAACCACGAGCTTCGTTTCGACCATTGTGTTTCAGCTTTGAATTTTCTTTGACTGTTGTTGTAAGCTTCCCAGTCTAATTCGCATTTGGTTCGTTTGGCTGTATTGAAAAGTCTTCTTGTCTCTTTTCTAATATTGCCAAGTTCGTGTGTCCACCTAAGCGTTTAAGCTTTTAAGTGGACAACCTTTTTCAAAAGCCTTATTTAGAATTTCTGTGAACTCTGTGGTGGCTCTATCTAAGGAATCAGGTCCATCTAGTGAATTAATTTCTAAGGATTTGATCCTACTCTCTAATTCCCTATTGAAAGTATCCCAGTTAGTATATTTCGAAGATTTCTAAACGGTTTCTGGGAGGCTATTGTGTCTGGTATGAGAAATTCAATGATTTTGTGATCAGAGAATGATTGCTACTTTGACGCCCTCCATTGCTCTATTGGTACTGTGCTTGAGTTACCTGTTATGGTAATGTCAAGCACTTCCTTATAATTTTTTGTAACAAAAGTTGGTTCTCTACCCCTGTTTGCTACTAATAAATGAGGTGATTGATCTCATATAAAAAAAATCAAGACTTTTTATGCTGTAAAAAAAATGTGTATAAAAAAATAATTTTAATATGTAAGTACCTACGTTATGTACCTACTTAACATAAATTTTTTTTATTTTAAAACTAATAAAAATCTATGAATTGGAATATGTTATAGTTTTATATTTTTTGTTCAAAGAATTGTTCGTAAGACTTGGAAGCAATCCATAATTCAAGTTAATTAGTTCGCCTCTTAATTTAAATATTAAATTTATAATGTGGAGAGGCAATCGATTAAGGAAGTATGTGTTTTCTTGAAAATTTAGGTTCAGTTGTCTATAAATCTTCCTATATTATTCCCTTTAATTAGTTCTTAAATAAGCACCTCAGATCACCTGAGTTGATATCCGATTGAATCCGTACTTTTTCCCCGAAACTATACCCCAACTCTTGCTACTTTTTGACAAGGTTTCCTTGCTATTATTCTCTTTAGTACATGTTTATGTATCCTTTCCCTTCTCCATCTCCATGACTTTAAACACATAGTCAAAATGTAGTTTAAGGGTTTCTTAGAACAAGAGGGGTACTGACGTTTCCAGATTGAGCATATAATTCGGTGTATATGTCAGCAAACGGAAGATTCTCTTTAAAAATATCTCAAGAACTTTTCAACCACTTCGAATTTGGAATAACTCCAAATTTTGGTCCCGTACAACGATATAGAGGTTAAAGTTGATCAATCAGTCTCCTCATAGATTCTATTTTTGTTTGTTGTGATTCAAATTCGTAACTATTTACAAACGAGGCATACAATTTAATTACGAAGAAGCTTCAAAATCTGCCACCAATTATTAAATATAAAAATTGATTTCGTCAAGATTTTGAGCTTGAACTATGACCCCTACATAAATCAAATACAATATTCATAAGCTTTGTTTTTTTAGTCCAAATCGACAACTAAGAAAAATAAGGAATTCAAAATCGTATATACAGACTTTAAGGTTTCGATTTTTTTTTGCAACGAAGTGAAAAAAACACACACACACAAAAATGCCCATAGTGACATACAAACAGCTTATTCACTAAAAAAACACGATTCTACTTAAGAGCATTGAATAGGAAGACATCACAATTTTCTGTTTCCATTTAACCCAACAACAACAACAACAACAACAAATATCTCCAATTGACAAAAATCGGGTGGACGTACAATTTGACTTGATGCTCACACAGGCGTAACCCATTTAGCTGAACTGAAACAGAAACATTCAATTTAAATATTTCACCAATTGTACATTTTTGCTTCGTCTTTTGGCAAGGACTTAACACACACCAACACAACACTCCCCCTCCCAGTCCCCCACACACCTACACACACACACACACAAAGAAACTCGTAAAAATGTCACATACTCTGGCTTATTTTGCCATCATTATTGCTCCCGAATTGTCAACCTTAAAATGATGGCTTTGCGTCTTTTACGATGAACATGAAATTTTTATTTTTATTTTTTTTTTTTCGTTGATAAAATATTTGCTTACCCCAAAATGAAGCCCATAAAAAGGCCAACAATAACATTGCGGCTGAAAACAAGTAGGTTAGGTATGGAGTTTTCAATTGGAAATGTGTTTTAGAGACTTTATCGATTTTCATATTTCCTAAATAATGCTAATGAGGATTTAAATAAAATTTGCATCATGTACAAAAATGATTCTGAGGGATTGATCTGTGCAAATAAATCTTAGTTTTTCGCTTTTAATTGGAGCATATAGAGTTATCTTAAGAAATTGAAGGAAAATACACAAAACATTAAAAAACAAATATTATTTCAATATTTTTTTTTTTTTTGCTATACAAAAAATACAAAATGAATGAATTGTTTACTCATATTCGTCCTTTTGGCTTATATAGTTGCCAAGTAGCTTCAATTGTACAAAAAACTATTTAGAACTAATAAGTACATTCAAAATATGGATGTTTTATTCCAAACATTTTTTTGTGTTTTTTCGGAAGCCCGGAGGAAATTGGTCAACAAACCGTGTCAATTTACATGTTAAATGCAACGACAACTAATCCCCTTCGGCCCTTCGGGCTTTGCTAAGCGCAGAGAATTCTCGGGACATAACTTAAACACGGAGAAAAACTGTGTTACCGGTGTGCATTACATAATAGTTATCGATAGTTTCTATTAAAACTCAATTTTAATTCTGTAATGGCGTCGCTAATCCCAAATGTCAGGCCCCTGGCTTGCAAAAAAACACGCCTACTATGCAACAAAATGGTACACTCGTTAGTATATTTTTTTTTAACAAAAAAGAAGTGTTTTAAGTTATTTATGCAGGTAGTTATTACTTTACATTTTCACATCATTAATGTTGTGAACTCAGAATAAGCTGCAAGTTGTACAATCAGGGGCCGAATTACCGCATCAGTTATCGAGTAACACGTGACTGAATTATGTGAGTTTGGCATTACCGCTCACGTTATGGAGTCATCATCCCCATAGGTTTTACTCGTTCATTCGATCACTGATGGGACTCACTCGATCAGTCACTGATGCGGTAATTTGGCCCCAGAATTCCATAAAAAAGGACAGTTATTTGTGGTTTGTAAACCTAAGGGCACAACACTAAACAAAAGACGAATTAAAAATATATAGTTTAAAAAAAATGACGACTGCATTAAAATTATGTATTAATATTTAATTTATAATTTATAAAAAAATATATATAAAAATTCTTAACAAATGTTTCTTGAATAGAGGATGATGTGCATATTTGGGTGTTCGTGGCCATCAATGAAATAAGTGTCAAGTGTCAACTTTCACTTTGGGCGTTACGTTGCATTTAATTTATAAATAAATACATTAAGATATTTTTGTGAAAGAATTTATCTTATGCGCGATCGTATTGTGGTTCAAAATTATTTTAAATATTAAAAAGGAAATAAATTAGCTATGGGAGCCTATGCAACCTTTCAAAAGCATATTTTCATTGAACAAAACGAATAATTTAGCACCGTGTTGTACATGTATACATGCATGTATATCCAATGTGCACGCTTAGTATTACTAGACATTTGTCTAGAAAATAGTCACAGCGAAGAGAGAAGAGTTTTCTGGCCTTACAAAAAGGTGTATCATGGCATTGTATGTGTAACTGATGTTTTTGAATATTTTTTTTAGAAAATTGGCTTTCCGAGGGGGAATAGACCACCTAACCTCCTCGCTCTAGCTTTTTGTCACACCGTATGTGAATCACCCTGTATATAACTCTATTCTTGATTTGCTGGGTTTCTTTAATAAAATAATAAAAAATACCTTTCATCATCATCATCATCGGCTCGACAACCGGGGTCCGGTCCTGGCCTCCTTCAACCAGTCTCTCCACCCATCCCGGTCTCGAGTCGCCGCCATCCAGTTGCGCACCCCAAGGCTCCGGGCGTCCTGGTCTACGCAATCTCTCCAGCTAGTACCATAGAACGTACCACAAAGAATTTTCCGAGCAGGTTCCTCTTCGCTCATGCGAGCTAGGTGCCCTGCCCACCGGAGTCTACCGAGCTTAATTTTTGTCGCGATATCTGCTTCAAGGTAGATTGCATACATGATCATGATTGTACCGTCTCCGGAATCGTCCTTCCTCACATATGGGGCCAACAATTCTCCTTAAGACTTTTCTCTCGAACGCGGCTAAGAGGTCGGAGTGCCTTTTGCTAAGCACCCAAGTCTCGGATCCATATGTGAGTTCTGGCAGGACTATGGTCCTGTACAGCAGCAGTTTTGAAGTTATGGTGAGATTTCTGGATTTGAAGAGCTTTGACAGACTATAGTAGGCTCTGTTGGATTTGAGAAGCCGCCCGCGTATTTCTTCTTCTATATTGTTATCGGCTGCTACTATTGACCCAATGTATTTAAAGGATTGCACCACTTCAAATTCGTGCTCCGCTACCTTGATTGTTTGACCAACTGTTCCTCTCGCGTTCGTTCGGCTTTTCTCTATTTCACAGATTATGTTCTTCTCCCAGGCTGATTTTTTCTGTCTGTGAAGCCACCCTATATACATAAATAATTTACCATTTTTATTTTTTGTGTACTGACGTTTTGCAAGCACTTCACACCAATACATTACTTGCTCCATTTTCATTCCTGAGCAAGCACTTATTCAAACCATAAGATCCTAATTTGTATGGAAATGTCAAACTATGTGTATACATCTGTAATCTGCGTTACTATATAGGGCTTATCGCTAATCAAATTTTCCTGGATGTAATTTATTTTCTGCATATTCGACAGATTGGTTGTATGTAGCTATGTACCTATCGTGAATAAATAATGCTTAAAGATTTCACTTGAAAACTTTGTTGATTGGCTGCCTTTCATTGGAATTTTTTTTGTCGGTTCATGATATGAGATATTTTTATGAGAATGATCATTTTTCGGAGGAATAAAAATTTCCTTCGAAACACCCCAAATTGTCTTATAAATTTTTTAAGAGCATCCTGCTCATGAGATACCTACATCAATTTATGTAAATTCAAATTTTAATAATGTAAAGAGATTCATAATAAAAAAAACATGTTTAATTTGTAGGAAAACTTATTTTTTAATGGAATTATAGTGTTGGTTTCACGATAGAATTTTAAGATATTTGGCAACCCTTGCGCCTTGTGGTGAATTAAAATATTAGCGCTTTATTTGAATTCTTCAAAATGCAAATTGTATGCTTCTTAGTCTTATATTATAGAATAAGAAAGTATTGTCAATTATCACGACTATTTTTGCACCCAAATATGCTGTCGCAAAGACGAGGGCTTTCGGATTTTCTCAGTCCTTGAACTTCATTGAACAATTAGACATTATACCAAATTTTCCTCAGCATTTGTGCTAATTAATTTCTATCCTTGTTTCTTTCAGTATCACTTTATTACTCAAAAAAGTTTTACAGTTCATAAGTTCTTTCAATTAATTAGAATCAATTTCGTTCGGAATCATTCATAACTGGAGTTGTTCCCTTTTTGTATCAGGAATAAACTTCCAAGAACTAATTTGCCTGACTTTAACTTTGGGGCTGATTTTTTTTTTTTTCCTACAATTTTTAAATCGATATAATGTTCATTCGAAAAAGCGATTGTCGTTTCACAGAATATTTTTGATGACAAGTTCTGAATTATTATTTGCATTCGTCATCACTCACATCACTCGGTATCTGTATTCCATCGATAAAAGACCTAATTTTATTTCAGGTTTATCCCCTTATTGGCCTTTAATGAAATTTCACGGTTGATAGTCAAAAGGCCCTACTTTGGGGCATAAAAGTTAAGCCCAATGAATTCTTCCAGTTAATGTCGGTAATCAGTGTTGGTTATGGGAGGCAGAGATGGAGAGAGAGAGATAGACAACAGACAAAAATTATGAAGGAACTTGAGATCCCTCTGGCGCTTTATCCCTTATTATCCTGTCTGTTTTTATAATTCACGTGTCGAAGTTCATTTTTTTTTTTTAGACAAAAAAATAAAATTTATGCTGGACACATCAATTTTTCTTATTTTTTTGTGTTTGGTGTATCAAAATAAATCGTTTGATCCATCAAGTTTAAATTCTTCACGAATCATTAATTTGTCGATGTTTGCAAATATAACGGGTGAATGAGAATTTTCGATGGAAATTCGGTGACGAAAGAAGTATAAATAGGTTTAGAGCTTAAGGCCTTTTAAATAGATGGAGAGGAAAAAAAAAGTAATATTGAGATTAGGATTGATTAAAGGAGGTCAATTAAATATAACAAAAAAAGAACTGACGAGAAAGAACTCATAGTATTTACCTATAGATTTTGATTAAATATACTTTGCTGATTTATTTGTAAACTTAAACTAAAACGAATCAGGATAATTGGATATGAGTTTTGAAAATACAAAGCAATCGGCATTTGCCGACCGATATAGTTGTTAGGTGGATAATTTCAAAATTATAGTTTCCTGTCTTCTATGTTTTTGTGACTGCTTTACAGAGTTCATATTCAGTAAGTGAAACACCGCCCTCAGAAAGGGGTACAAACTTGTTATTCTATTGAATTGTTTACTGTTTATACATTTTCAGTCGTTAATTAGTTGCGACAATTTAAATTTTGTCCTTGCGATGTTTTCTATGTTTTAGTGTTTTATTGGAAAATTCATATGAAATAAGTAAAGTAGCCCCTCGACATAGGCTTAAAACTTGGTACATCAAATAGTTTATTGTTATTAAGTCGTTGATTAGTTATGATAATTTAAATTTGTTCATGTGATGTTGTCTATGTTTTTTGATAAATTCACGAATTTATCAAAAAAAAAACATAAATAAACATAGAAACATAGTTTTTTTTTCTAAATTCATATGAAGTTAAGAAAAACATAGAAAATATATGTAAATTAAACAAAACAAAAAACATCGCACAACAAAATTTAAATTTTCACCATTACTTCACCACTAATGAACGACAAATTATCCAGCACGGTTGATTTGAATTCAGCAAATCAAAAGAAAAAAAAAACATAGAAAACATCGCATGACAAAATTTAAAAACTAATTCACGTCAAATTAAAGGAAAATAACCCACCTAATCACTTTTCGATCTGCGAATGTTTATTCGCTAACTCAATATTCATAATTCAATCAATATGGATACATACATATATGGCATCGAAAATATAAGAAGTTCGATTTGTCCGTTCGATGTCTATATCTCGATAAATCGTTATAATTTAATGATTTGGTTATAAAAAGTAGATTATAATTAAATCAATTAAAAGTTCAAATTATTTTAACTCAAAAATGTGTTTTTAATTAGATACGGCAGTAGGGTCATCAGTTAGATGGTGTCGTAGCCTTTTAAGACACGAATTTTAGTCGACTTTTATTTATCAACACTTTTAAAAAATTAAATTTTCTTCATCTTCGTGGTTTTCTGACTGAGGTTTGGTGCTGAATTTTTTTTTCTTTTAGGGACAAAATGTCCGTACCTTTCGAGGGGCAGACATAGACTCGGCCCATAACTCTTGGTAATAATGTCAATTACGGGATAGATATCCTTGACACCACAACGCCGAGCGATATGTCACCAGCATTAAGTGCAGAGAACCAGTCATAGAACTGCCAACAATCCATCAGAAGTTCTGCTATTGATGTTATGCGGCTTATCCTGCAGCCATAAAGGAGATCTTCCAGACTAGAATCAGTGCTACTAAGGGTACTTTCCTAAGAGGAAGACATCATTCTCAAGAAGAAAAGGGAGAAAACGAGAAACTCACTGCCTACTCTATCGAGAGTTGTTATGGCAGGGGTGTTGTCAAAATAGAAGCTTGCCAAGATGATAGTGGGAATACGGTAGTATATTAAGAGGATCTGGAAAGATCACTTTTCTAAACAGCTTAAGGTCTAAGACTGTCAACATATGGCGTTTTTCTTTTTTTGGCTCTGAGCAAAAGCTGTGAGCAGAGGCTGAGCAATCAGAGCAGAGCTCTGAGGAGATTATGATCAGAGTCCTCAGTTCTAATCATAAAACACACTGGAGCACTGAACCGTCATTTAATAGGTGTGCCTGTCAAATCACTAAAAAAACAAGTGAAGTTGTCTTCGCTCAGCGTTTCGTTCAATTTGCTCGGTCATTTTATTCTGAGCTAATTGAGCAAGCTCTGAGCTAACTCCGATGAAAAAAAGAAACATACTTTGTATTCGAATTGGGTAGACTGGTTTGCTCATTGTTAACCAAACATTTTTCCGTGTTGTAGTAGCCTGTGGCGTAATGGTTAGTGCAGTTTGACGCCAACTTCTGCCACCTTAAACTGTTCATGGGTATTGCCTCTCCCAAGGAATTGACAAATCCTGCAAGAGAATCTTTTGTCATAAAGAAGTGCCTCTCTTGTATTTGGTAGCAAATTGTAGATACCTTTCATTTCTGCTTAAAACACGCATACAAGAAGGGCTGAGAGTTGTAAGTCACTATAGGCGTTGTTTCTGTACGAGTTTGTTAATGTAATCATTCCCATGTTCAACCTGTGTCTTTGAATCCAACTCTGAGAGACGGTGCAGTTAGAGGACGATCGCAACTCAGGTGGCATATGCAAGTGAGAACGGACCTCAAACAGCTCCAGTATGAAACTGGAGACAGCTAGCTAGGTACCACCGGTCCACTCCAAATCGTAGCGCTTCCTTTAAGTAAGTAAGTTTTTCCTATTAAAAAAATGTGTTTGTACTTAGCAAACAGTATTGGCTAATTTTTCTTCCCAGATAACGATATAAGAAACGTTGCAGTCAATATGGAGATTGAGAGCGCTGTACTGAGCCATCATAACCGAATTTATGATACCGGATGATTTGGACTTGTTCGAGCTATGGTTTTGCAGCAAGATGGGGCTACATAGCACACAAGTCATCGTGTAATCAGTTGTTTAAAGATGTAGAAATCTCCCAGTTCCATCAAAATTGGCAAGAACACCATAGAACTTTTTGATGTCGAGTAAGGTCTAAGGTAGGTTAGGTTGGGTTTTAGGGCTGATAGAAAAGAAATCCCGCTAGAACTCTACATTCCATTTTTGAGCCAACGGTGAAGACTGCTACCTTTGGGTCACTGATGTGTGGATGGGTGACAACCCATCCCTGTTCTACTAGGAATTTTAGAGGTGAATGGTCTATAGAAATCTAAATGGGGGGTAATGTAGTCTGTGCACACATTACTACCTATATATTTGTTTAGAATCTGAGCGTGGCCTACTTGACTGTGTTTCCAGAGATTTGTCTGGCTTAGTTGTTGTGCACTCTTAGCTGATGATTCTTGTACAAATAAGTCAAGAGGCTTTAGATAAAGTATGGCTTCAAGCCCTGCTGTCGGGGTGGATCTCATAACTCCTGTGACCGCAATACATGCCATTCTTTGAACTTTGGTTAGAGTTTAAGAGACTATACAACCATAAGTGAGTACCGGCCTCACTACTGCTGTATACATCCATATAATGATTTTTGGATTAGGTCCCAAGGTTTTTCCGCAAATTCTGTTGCACGAGTAGAGTGCAAACATTGCCTTACGAGCTCTTTCCTTGATATTCAGACTCCAGTTTAGCTTTTTATCCAGGATTACACCTAGATACTTTGCACTATCTGTGATCCTAAGTTGAATACCATCAATCAATGGAATATTGAAGACGGGTAGCTTCCTTTTATTTGTAAAAAGAACAAGTTCTGTTTTTTTAACGGATTAACCACAACTTTTTGTCCATGTACAAACCATGGACAAGGCATGTTCTATTTGCTCCTTAATAGTGGACAGGAATTTAACTATTGCTAGTAGTGCTTAGTCATCCGCGTAAGCTTCTACTTTGACCCCACTGTATTTAAGGGCCAGTTTCATAGTCGACACTTACCGAAATAAGTGGCACTTAACTAAATTTCATAGCTATAGCGTTAGCGGAACTTAAGTCACCAACATCGGAGTCTCAAGTGCCACTTATTCAGGTAACAGTGAACGGTGATATTTGGAATTAATCTTTCACATTCCCCGCTTAAGTGTCACTTTTCTCGCTGTGAAACTGGCCCTTAGTTTGTTCAGTAAGACGTTCATTACAAGAAGCCAGAGAAGTGGTGACAGGACTCAACTTTGGGGTGTTCCTCTAGATGTTAACACCCTTATCTTGCTCCCTCCGAGTTCTGAATAAATACGTCAGGTTTTCAGCATGCACATTATGCAATCAATGGTGGCATTATCAACACCAAGCTCTCTAAGGGTACTCTCAACTGGTGCATTTTGTACGTTATTGAAGGCTCCTTCAATATCTATAAATGCGGCTAGTGCGTATTCCTAGCTACTTAATGATTTTCCATTTTGAAATGCGTGTAACTAGTTAAAAATGTCTTTTGTCCTACCAGCCACATTCTTTCGACCAACATTTATATACAAAAAGTTGACACAAAGATGCTTGCTTCACTCTAATGCAGTTAGCAATCAAGTTATAATAATTGAAATCTCTATACCTTCAATAAACTCAAATCTACCGCACAAGCAGCAAACCATTTATTCCATTTAATGAAGCAACTCATTCACATGGAACACCACGTGCTTGAAGTCTGACTTTACCAGAAATGACAAAGCAATAAGAAAATATTCTACTTCCCTGTCGAGAGCCATAAGGACTTCGTTGGTGATACGTAAATACATAAAACAAAGCTTTTTATTACATTTTTCTTCTTTGGCTTCCTGCTCTTGTTCCCTTACAATGCTCCACTCAATTCCCAATGGCAGTTAATTTCTATTTCACCCCTACAATGTAGGTACTATACGCATTGTTCCAATAGCAGCAATAGTTGTTTACATGACCCGAGAGTTGTTTGAGTTCATTTAAGATATTTTATTTATTAGAAGATCATTAGTTATTGTGACCTAATGTGGTGTTTTGTTTGCTACATGAGTTGATTGTTTTATGTAGTTCGACTTATAATAAATTGTTTAATGAGTTATGCCTCAAGATGATATATGTAGGTGTATTGCGTGAGCTTATACCCTAATCCAGTGAGATGTCAAGGTACTTTGCTATACTTTAACGCACTAGTACAGGGTCATTCATTTCTTATCCGAAATCTAGGAAATCTTCATTGATGGTTCTTTCTAAGGAGCTTCGAATGTCATTCATATTACTTGGTTTTGCTCCTTAAATATAACACACTTGTTGTGAAGCCGTATATGACAAGGCATTGCATACTTTACCGTCAACCATTGTCAATTTAAGTATACCTATATGCTTTTCGCTGATAAAACGATCAGATATATTAATAGTAGTTTCATTGAATTCGTTTATTTGGCTCTGAATATATTCTTGCTCAGCTCTGCTCAAGTCTGCCGTTTCTTTTTTTAATTGAAAACGTATGGGTCGGCAGTATCGAGTTGATCCTGGCCGAGGATTTTGCCATAAAATTTTCTTTTCAGCCTCTTGCGAAAAATGTTGTATTGGAATATATGATTTTATAAACATATCCGAATAGCTGAATTCGCTGGATATTCTTTGTTTGTATTCGGACTGTCCACTGCTTCCATCAAAGCCCCATTTACCGATTAGAGTAAGAGTATTTAGATCATAAAGGGTTTTCCAATAAGAGTTGTTATTTTGATATTCAAAGAAAAATGGCATTTTTTGAGATAAATGATCGGATAATTATTTCATTATAAAGAGGAAGGTATGCCGTTAATAAAGGAACACAACATCAGCCAAATGGCCGCCATGACCACACTTACAGGACCATATCCTTTTCATGAAATTTTCCATAGCCAAATCGCAAAGTGGCTGCCCTATGTCCTCGATAGCCTCACGAATTCCATCTTTGAGGTCTTGAATCGACGCTGGGCTGTTGGCGTAGACCTTATCTTTCACGTGGCCCCAAAGGAAGAAGTCGCAAGGTGTTAAATCACAAGATCTCGGTGGCCAATTGTGATCACCTCTTCGAGAGATAACACGGTCCGGAAATTTTTCCCGTAAAAGATCGATGGTTTCATTGCTTGTGTGGCACGTAGCGCCGTCTTGTTGAAAGTAAACGTTGTCCAGATCAATACCATCCAATTCCGGCCATAAAAAATCATTAATCATCTCTCGATAGCGCAATCCATTGACCGTAACTGTTGCTCCAGCCTCATTTTCGAAAAAGTAAGGTCCAATGACCCAGCCGGACCATAAACCGCACCAAACAGTCACGCGTTGAGGATGGAGAGGCTTTTCAACAATAACTCTTGGGTTTTCCGAGCCCCAGATGCGACAGTTTTGCTTGTTGACGTAGATTCCGAGGTGGAAATGGGCCTCATCAGTCAAGATGATTTTTCGATGAAATTCCGGATCATTTTCATGCATTTCAAGAACCCAATCAGCAAAGACACGACGTTGTTGATGATCAGCCGGCTTGAGTTCTTGTGTTAACTGAACTTTATAAGCCTTAAGACCCAAGTCTTTATGCAAAATACGGTGTAATGACGTTTGTGGAATGCCTAATTCCAAAGAACGACGAGGAATGGACAAACCTGGGTTTTCTTCAACACTTTGGGCTACAACAGCAATATTCTCAGTTGTTCTTGAGCGACGTGCACGGGTTTTATTCTTCACATCACTAACTTGTCCCAACAGCTCGAATTTGTCCACCAATTTCTGTATTGCGGTCCGACAAGGTGCTTCACGACCACCCAAAAATGTTTTAGTTTTACGAACCGTCTCTGCCAAATTTTCACCATTTTTATAGTGAATTTTAATAATTTCAATGCGTTGTTGAAGCGTGTATCGTTCCATTTTTATTAATGGCGTAGTTTCTACTTGTCAAATGTCAAAAAATGAAATAGCGGGCTATTCAAAATAACACCTCTTATTGGAAAACCCTTTATTAGGTATATCTGGCATAAGCCTCCCCCATTACTGCCCATAGTCGTCGTTGTAATATCTAAGATCATCTATCCATCTCTTATTTGGTCTTCCTCTCGGTCTTGATTCGTTTGTTGGGATCCATTTGGTTATTACTTTCGTCCATCTGTTGTCTGGCGTTCTTGAAATGTGACCTGCCCCAGCTCCATTTTAATTGTTTTATTCGTTGAATTGCGTCTGTTATATTAGTTCTTCTTCTGATTTCTTCTGATTTCTTCGTTTCTTATTCTTTGAACTGTCCTTATATTGAGTAATCGTCTTTCCATTTTTACTTGACATTTTCTAAGTTTTTCGAGTGAATTTCATGTGAGTCCCATTGATTGTAATCCGTATGTCTAGGATGTTTTTTTGTGTGTCTTTTCCAACCTTTAAGTCCAAAATCTGTTTTACATTCTAAAAATTGCTTCCAACTATTCGTTATACGTCGGGCAATTTCCTTTTCTTCTTGTTTTTTAAATGATTTCAGTTGTCGGAGGTAAACGTAGTCATCAACATAGTAAATTTTTTCATTTTTAAGCTAGATGTCCTTCCTTATGTTGTTCGTCATGACTTTGGTTTTGTTTAGGTTTAATCTTAGTCCATGTATTTCACATTCCGTGGAAAGTTCGTTTAACATTTGTTCTATGTGCTCTGGTGTTTCGGAAAGCAAAACAATGTCATCTGCAAATCTCAGGTTGTTCAATCTCTCTCCCCATATGTTTATTCCAAATCTATTATTCCAGTTGTGCTTGCGAAAAATTTCCTCGAGTACTGATGAAAAGAGAGGCGGACAAATGGGGTCTCCTTGTCGAACCCCCCTTTGTATGATGAATTCTTGTCCGATTTTGTCCGTTTTTACTTTTGCAGTATTGTTATAGTACAAATTCATCAAAGTTTGGATGAAAGTCGGATTAATGTTTTGATTTCTCAGCGCTGTTCATATACTTTTGTGCTCTACAGTGTCAAAGGCCTTGCTGAAGTCAATAAATAAGAGGTATAGTGGTTTTTTGTATTCTATTTATACTTTTCTATGAATTTATTCATGGTCTGGAGGTGGTCTGTAGTTGAAAAACCCTCTCGAAATCCAGCTTGCTCTCTCGGCTGTTTGTCATTTAGTGCGTCTTTAACTTCTTTATATAACGCTTTAAAAAAAAGTTTATAAATTGTCGATATTAATCTGATTGGTCTGTGTAGCAATATAATGACACTGTGCTTCCATTGTCTTAGTATTTGTTGAGTTCTTATGATAGTATTAAAAAGCTTCCTTAGTTTTGGGGTAAGTTACTCTTTTCCGAATTTAAGAATTTCTGCTTCTATGTCGTCACTTCCTGCACTTTTTTCGTTTCCCAAGCTATCAATAGTGGACTTAATATCTAATAACTAAAGTTATCGGTTGCAAAAAATACGAAACACTTTAACTATAAACATAGCTAAAAAAATGAAAGGACAAGTTTTACAATATAACACAAAACTCTGTTTTTAATTTTTTTTTTATATTACCGAAATCATACTCCAAATTTTCAAAAATTTCTCGTGGGGATTCTACGATGCGTTCAGCTGTTTGATTAAGGATTCCTTGAAGCGAAACTTCAGCTAATGAATCCGATGTATTTATTGTTTGAAGTGCTGTGTAACATTCTTGTTTCGCTTTAAGAACCTTAACATAGCTTGGAAAAACATCGACTTCAGTATTTTGGTTTACCAAGCTCCTGATGACTTCGTACTGATGTTTTGACAATTTTGCCTCAACCAAAAGCTTCAAAGCATCATTCGTATCAAGTTGTTTAACTTGAACATTTTCTTTGGACTGGCATTTTTTTAAATCACAAGCGATATCTTCATCGACCACGTCAACGATCTCTGCAATACGTCTCCTTTTCGTTCTAGACGAGCTTTACAGAAATGGCTTTTTTGGTCTGTCTTGACGTTTTTGCGAATCATTCTCATTTGCTCGGTCTTGTAAAGAACTGAAATCTTCCTCGAAATCAAGCCAAGCACTATTTGTAGATAAGAGTAGTTTTTTTTTTTTTTTTTTGAGCATGCCTCCCACCTTCTTTGATAGGATTTACACAGATTATTTATCTTCCTTTTTGCTTCTAAATCTTTGATTTTATAAATTTGTTTAAAAATTGTCCATGTTTCGTTAGCTCTTGCAGCACTGCGACCTTTCTTGACCGAATGCCAAATGTTAAAAATATCAATTCTCTTGATCATATTGCTTCAATCTAAAAAAAAAAAAGTGGAAATCAGTGTTTTACTTCGGGTCAAAATGTTAAGGTTGGCGCCAATCTGCGCTCAAAAAGACATATATATTCTGAAAGAAGAAAACTAGCTCTAAATTTTGATGAATAAGTTATAACCGACATTTATCGGCATTCGATGTTCTTATTCTTAAGAAAAATGAAGAAAAACAAAACAATAACTGTATTTTTACATTATTTTCATAAATGCCAAAATTGAGGATATCAAACGATAGGAAGTAATGATTATGATTTAACTGCATCCGGATGATAGGTGATTTCATGAATATATTTGTACGTGCTGGAGGTGGCTGAAATGTTTGTAATAAGTGCCTGTTGGGTCGAGATGGCCATCTTATATATACTTCAGCCAATAGTAAAGAACATCGTACACTACCTGTAATTATATGCCTCAAATAGGTTTCGGTTAATATTAACCTGCGTTGAGAAAGTGAAAGTATTTTGAAAAGTTTCAATTTGTCATTATACGCACTATGACTCGAATACATTTTTTTTTGAAGGTATCTGGTGAATTTGTGCTGAACTCTTTTAATCGCATTACAATGGGTTTTATAGATAGGAGACCATACAACAGCTCTGTACTCTAGGACACTTCTACACAACGTATTAAAAAGTTGGATAAAAGATTCATTATTTTTGAAAAATTTGCCAATTCTAAAGATAAAACCCATGGCTTTTATTTATTAATAATTCCCAGGTTCTTTGCTCCGTTACTCTCTTTAATTTGTCTGCATTTACCCTATATTCAAAGTCAATGGGGTAAAGTTTCCTGGAGTAAGACAAAATTGAACATTTTTTTATGTTAAAATATAAATTATTCTTGAGGCACCATTCAAACAAGGTATTGAGGTCTCTTTGAAGAGAAACACAATCCATAACAGTATGGATAACTTTAACAATTTTCAAATCATCAAGCTAAAGACATAGAGAAAATACTACTAGTTATATCGTTAATATAGATATTAAATAATAAGGGACCCAGAATTGAACCTTGTGGGACACCTGATAATGGATAGAAAGGCCTGGAAGATACATTATTTAAAACAACATTGTGTTGCCTATCTGCCAGATAATTTTCAAACCACGTAACAAGGTTTTCGTGGAATCCAAAGTTAAGCAATTTCAGAACTAAAAGTTCATGACTTATCCTGTCAAAAGCCTTTGAAAAATCCGTGTACACCACATCGACTTGTGTGCCTTTATCTAGTGCATCCGCAACAAAATGTGAAAAAGTGACTAGGTTTGACACCGTCAATCGACCTCGCACAAATCCGTGCTGACTGATGTTAAAGCGTTGTAAATGCATTTTTCAAAAATTAGAGACATAGAGTTTAAAATTGATACTGGGCGGTAATTCTTAATATCAGAGTAACTCCCATCTTTTAATAATGGAGTTACAAATGAGTGTTTAAGACATGATGGAAATATTTTACTATTTAAAGACTTATTGAATAGCAGACATAAAGGTTTTACAATTGATGCTTGACAGTTTTTATAAAATAAGTTTTGAATACCATCTGGACCCGCATTTTTGGTTATGTCAAGACTATTTAAAACACAGTTCACGTTATCTATTGTCATGATTCGTACAGGAATATTTGTTAGTTGTCGATTTGAATTGTTATCAACATTTCTGATAAGTGAGGGATCTTTGCGATTATAATTAAGTTTAAAATACGAAGCTAAAGCTTCAGTTATGTTTTCATTTGACGAAAGAACTTCATCATCAAAGAGCATTGTATTAGGAAACTTATTAGATTTCCCTAGTTCTTTAGAATACGACCAAAAGAATTTTACATTCGTTTTTAGATATTTTTCAACATACTGATACTGAGTATAGTACAGCCTCGCTAGTCCGGACACATAAAGTTTCTACCGTGTCCGGAATAGCGAAATGTCCGGACTATAGAGAAAAAATTAAATACAATGGACAACCGAAAACTTTTCAAAACCTTTTTATTACCAATAGAAGTACATATACACATAATTTAAATGTATACATGAACGTATGTAAGAAATATGAACGCATTTTAATTTTTTTTAAAGAGTAGGAAAGCACGTGTTAATTCTTGGTTGGAACGCTTTATCTAAAAACATCTTTTCAGCTTTTTCGCGTAACCTCTTTAGGAGAAGGATATCCATTTGAGATGCATTATTTTGTTCGGCCCACTGAATGCCCTTATCAAATATCTTCCTTGCTTCATTGTTTGAAATTTTCGAAACTTCTTTGTTTACATTTTCATCTTCACTGTTTTCTTATTCAGCTTCAGTAACATTTTGTTGGATTTGTAAAGCGGACTGAATAATGTCATTATCAGAAAAGTCGTAGGAGACTTCATTTTGACCAGTTGCCCATTTATTGATTTCATATGTGGATGTGTCACCATTCGGATCAATTATTATTATCATGGCATGAATTATATTTAAATCAGCAAGCGAAGAATCCGAGTCAATTTGTTGGCGTAACTGTGAAAGTGGTATAAGGTCTTCATTATTCCATTGGGATGCCAGTTCTGGCCATAATATTGACCAACTCTTTTTAATATTTTTCTCTCCGACACCTTTCCAAGCTGAATCTAAAAAACAAACAGCATCTCGCAAATTGAATTTTTTTAAGACTGCTGCAATGTTTTTATCATCTTCCAGTAGAATGTGGGTCAATAGCTGTTTTCTATATGCTACCTTTATATTCTGAATTAAATTTTGATCCATCGGCTGCAATACTGCTGTACAATTAGGCGGTAAGAATAAGACTCTGAAGTTCGGATCAAAGTTTATTTCGTCTTCTTTAGGATGAGATGGGGCATTATCCAAAACCAAAAGTGCTTTCAACGGCATGTTAATCTCTGTCAAAAACTTTTTCACACTTGGAATAAAATTATTCTTGAACCAATCAAAAAAAATCGTTGTAGACATCCAGCCTTTTTTGGTAGCTTTATATGCTACTGGAAGATTAACGTTTTTAAAAGCCCTCGGATTAACTGATTTTCCGATAACTAAGAGGGGTAACTTATGAGTTCCTGCAGCGTTAGAACATGGCATAAAAGTAACGCGATCTTTCGATATTTTTCTGCCAGGAGCAGATTTTTCATTCGCATGAACCCATGTCGTCCCCAGAAGAACCCTCCAAAAGGCAGCTGACTCATCAGCATTATATACCTGTTCTTCACTTATGTTCATTTCTTGAATCAGTTTTAAAAATTTTTCTTGAAAAGGCTTAACAGCAGCAATGTCGCTGGATACTTTTTCGCCACAAACCTTAAGGCATCGAAATCCATCTCGCAATTTAAATTTTTCCAACCAACCAGAACTTGCTGCAAAATCTTCCTTACCTGTCATCTCTTTGTAAAAGAATTTTACTTTGGAATCATATCTGTTGAAATTGGCACATGATGATTTCTTTGTTGGATGAACCATGTCATCAATGCTTCTTCTACCGCTGGGTGTTCACCTTGTCTGATAATTTTTCTCTGTCCTTAAAGCAATTGTTAAATGATCTTAGACCTTAAATTTAAGACCTTTTGTTAGCTTACCTGATCCTTGCAATGTGTTAGATACAAATTTCCGAATTTTCATCTTATTCATTTTTATATCAAAAACAGTTGACTTTGAGACTTTGAAAATTTCTGCTACTTGCCTGACTGATTTGCCAGTTTCAATATCATCCAATATTTTACATTTCTCAGAAAGTGTCAAAGTAACATGCTTCCTTTTCTTTGTAGAAGCCATAATAAGAAATAACTTATGTTTTAAAAATTTTCAATGAGAAATTCAAATGACACCAAAAAATATGCCTTATCCTTAAAGAAAGCTCACGATGAAATGTAAGAGAGCATGAAAAATCAACGACCACAAATATAAACTTCCAATGAGTAAATTTGCAACGATTAAAATGTCTAGATTCCAGAGCCAACTACAAGCGACAAAACTAGAAGGGGATTCCCCGTAATCGTATGAACAAACGTTTTTTCCAAGAAACAGAGACAAATAATATATGTATGTGTATTGTACGTAAGCATTTTAATACGCTGTCCGGACTGCAGAGGTAAACTTTTGAAAGTGTCCGAAACATAGAGGTGTCCGGACTACTGAAGTGTCCGGGCTAGCGAGCGTCCGGACTAGCGAGGCTGTACTGTATAACATTGACCGATCTGCTTTTTAACTAACGAACGCAAGTACTTAAAACTTCTTATATCATCTGGCATCCTAAATTTTTGGACATTATGTAGCATTCTATTTTTTTTCTTTTATTGAGTTAATAAGATTCGCAGAATACCATTTCGGATATGAAGCATTACGTTCTTTTTTAAGTGGTACATTTAAATTTATTACATTGAGTATGGTGTCAACAAAACTACGGAATGCTAAGTTAGTATCTTATGGATTGAGATAAGACCAATTCACACTAGCTAAGAATGAATGTATCCATTGAAAATTAGCTCGATGGAAATTTCTATGTTGAATGACAGATTCTTTCAAAAATCTTTCTATATGAAATTTCATCATCATCATCGTCGGCTCGACAACCGGGGTCCGGTCCTGGCCTCCTTAAACAAGTCTCTCCACCCATCCCGGTCTCGAGCCGCCGCCATCCAGTTGCGCACCCCAAGGCTCCGGGCGTCCTGGTCTACGCCATCTCTCCAGCGCAAGCATGGTCTACCATAGAATGTACCACAAAGAACTTTCCGAGCAGGTTCCTCTTCGCTCATGCGAGCTAGGTGCCCTGCCCACCGGAGTCTACCGAGCTTAATTTTTGTCACGATATCTGCTTCAAGGTAGATTGCGTACAATTCAAGATTGTACCGTCTCCGGAATCGTCCTTCCTCACATATGGGGCCAACAATTCTCCGTAAGACTTTTCTCTCGAACGCGGCTAAGAGGTGGGAGTGCCTTTTACTAAGCACCCAAGTCTCGGATCCATATGTGAGTACTGGCAGGACCATGGTCCTGTACAGCAGCAGTTTTGAAGTTATGGTGAGATTTCTGGATTTGAAGAGCTTTGACAGGCTATAGTAGGCTCTGTTGGATTTGAGAAGCCGCCCGCGTATTTCTTCTTCTATATTGTTATCGGCTGCTACTATTGACCCAAGGTATTTAAAGGATTGCACCTCTTCAAATTCATGCTCCGCTACCTTGATTGTTTGACCAACTGTTCCTCTCGCATTCGACGCCACCATGTACTTTGTTTTACCTTCACTAATGTGCAGCCCCAGATTTTGTGCCGCCTGCTCGATCTGGATGAAGGAATCATGTACAGCTTGCTCAGTTCTTCCAATGATGTCGATGTCATCTGAAAATGAAATTTACATGTTATTAAAAGCGATGGGTGATATAAGTCGATTTTGGAAAGCACTTCATTACATAAGGATACCGTAATGTGCGGCAGACACTTGCCCGAAATCATTTTTAAAACATAATGGCAAACCCTTATCTTTATTATCAAGCTAAATTCTTGGCCATAACATTAAATTATATGCGTTTTCAAAATAGCTTTTAACGGCCTTTAGTCCATAAAAATTGCCGTTTCGTCCCGGCGATCTCACTTGGACTCATCAGTTGACTAGTGAGGGCCTTGTCAATACGCAATTTTTACTAAGATCAGTTCAACTTACATGAACTTTTTGACAAAAATCCAATGTGAACTATATCCAACAAGATAAAAATTCTTAATCATTAAGCTGGAAATTTTTGCCCAGGACCAAGCTTTGTTTTTATATGAAGGTTTTTATAATACAAATTCTATATACTACTGAAATACATCAGCCAAGTAGAAGACTTAGCACTATTTAATTGGACTTGTTGAATTATTGATTCAAAATAGCTTTTAACGGCCTTTAGTCCGTTTTATTTCTTCTTGAAAACCACACGTCTAAAAAAACATCATTTTTATTATTTTTTGTTAACTTTAGTTTCCATTCTTTTCCAGAAAATACTTCTTTTTGTGCATTTTTCATAGAATTATTTTCTGATGACATTTGTTTTATTAGTTTGTTGTTGTATTCCAGCACATCTTTTTTTTCTGTTTTGCATTTATTTTTAAGATTTCTAAGTTCATTCTCTTCTGCATTCGTAAATTTCATTTTTTGTCTTGAAGATTCTCTCTGTGCTATCAGATTGTTTTGTTTCTAGAGTTACATAATTTGTATCTATTTTGTGTTTTGATTGTTTTAAAATGCTGTCGTCGGCTGCTTTAACGATTCCTTCCTCTAACTGATTACACATAGTGCTCCCTGCAAGCAAGTTTTGTCGAGAATACCCCAATGACATCTGCGTCTTCCAAGCTTTGTTTGTATTTGCGAGTGCTTTCTTCATCAATAATTTTTGAATCTCTTTTTCTATGATTTTTTATGATATAGTTCTTGGTCTTATGATCGATGTTGAATATTCCTATTTCGTGTAATAAGTCCGGAATTTTATTTCAGCTCATCTAGAAACGGTTAGCCTCCATACAAGAGTATATACCTACTGCATTCTTGTTTTATTTATTTTTAAAATCATTTTCTTGTATTTATATTGACATTTTTTTTCTAACAAATTCATCTTGATGGAACTATGTATAGGTAAATATAGGTATCGGGTTTTTCAATAAAAGCGCTACAAAAATTTTTTTTAATAGAACAAAAACTGTTTTGGATATCAATGAAATTCTTTATTTCTGTGAAAGTACGTTTGATGCCATTATGTATGAAACTCGATTTCTTTTGGATGGATACCACGGGCATGCTTGCAGAAGTCCAGACGCTGAACCCAATTTTCGACGGTTTTCAAGCATACATCGGCCGCTATTGCTGCAATTTCACGTTCGATATTTGTACGAAGTTCATCAATCGTCGCTGGCTTGTTGGCATAGACCATAGACTTGACGTAGCCCCACAGGAAATAGGCTAACGGTGTCAAATCGCACGACCGAGGCGGCCAAGCGACTGGACCATTTCGTGAGATAACACGTTCTCCAAACTTGGTTTACAATTAATTGATTGTGACATTCGCTGTGTGGCTTGTGGCGCCGTCCTGTTGGAACCAGATGTCCTCCAAGTCCATATCATCCAATCAGCGCCAAAAATATTCGGTTATCATTGAACGGCAGCGATCCCCATTGACAGTAACGTGCCGGTCTTGATCATCACGGAAGAAGTACGGCCCAATGACGCCGCCGGCCGGCCCATAAACCACACCAAACCGTATTTTTTTCGGGATGAAATGATGACTCATGGAGTACGTGCGGATTGCTGCCTGACCAATACCGCATATTTTGTTTATCGACGAAGCCGTTCAGCCAGAAATGAGCCTCATCGCTGAAGATGATTTTTCGATGAAAATCCGAATCATTTCCAAGTTGTTGCTCAGCCTAATTCACGAACATACGACGCTTCTGGTGGTCAAGCGGCTTCAGTTCTTGCGTCAATTTAATCTTGTAAGGATGTAGGCCAAGATCTTTTCGCAAAATTCGCCACAATGACGTCACAGAGATGCCCAACGCTTGAGAACGACGTGTGAGAGACACATTTGGGCTTTCTGCAACTGAAGCCTCAGCGGCAGCAATATTCTCGACACTACGGGCACTTCTTTGTCTCACTGGCACGGGAACATTTTGTACTGTGCCTGTGGATTCAAATTTTTCCACTAGACGCTCAATTGTTGATCTGCTAGGACGATTATGACGACCATTAATTGGACGTAGCGCTTTTTACGAATTTCGGTAGTAAATTTTAATATTTTCGACTCGTTGTTGGCTCGTATATCTTTTCATCATGAAATGGCAAACCTTACTGAAGGGAAATGTCAAAAGAGCGGCAAGAAATATGGCGTCGTTTGCTGTCCCTGTTGCTCTACTTTTGTAGCGTCCCTGTTGAAAAACCCTTTATATGGCGTTGTGATTATATTTATAAATAACGTATAGCTTTTCAAGGCTAAGGCACTTTATAACCTTGAACCATAAAAGCAAGTTCGCGATCCAGTCTTTCAATATTTTTCTTTTGTTTTTATAACTCTATGTGTAGGTAGTTGTAAGGTGAAACGTTGAAAAGCCCATATCCAAAAACATTTCATCCAATTTTGAATATTATATTCGCCATTTTGTGAAATTATTAAATGAAGCAAAATTGACTCGAAGGACTTTAAACATATATGTACCTACAAATATATCGTAGATATATCTCCTTCGCCACTGAACCTTATCATACATACTATATATGCGAAATATTAGTCAGGTTTATGTGTGAGGATACTACGAACTAAAAATATACCACAAAATTGTTGGTATTTGGATGTAGCTACATACGTATATGTCAACATGGTCGACGTGCGTCGTCGTCGTCGGTGTTCTGTAGGCCTGAGGTTAGATGCTTTGAAGGATATGAGGTTGTTTTTGTTGGTAGTCATTTTCTAAATTACTAACAACCCTTGAAACGATATTAAATTTGTGGTACTTAGGTGAAAGAATGTAGACATTTAAAGGGTGTGTGAAGTTACACAAGTTATAGTGTCACGTCTACAGCAATTTGTTTGAGGGCTTTATGGTAGTCGTGTTCTGAAAATTTTGAGATGTGACAAAAATTTTGGCTAAAGAGTTAATTAAAGACGATCCCTTTACTTTGTTAAATAGTATAAAAAGAGTTTTTCAACAGGGACGCTACAAAAGTTAAGCAACAGGGACAGATTATTTCCTGTGGGGCTACGTCAAGTCTATGGCCTATGCCAACAAGCCAGCGACGATTGATGAACTTCGTACGAATATCGAATGTGAAATTGCAGCAGTATTGGCCAATTTATGCTTGAAAACCGTCGAAAATTGGGTTGAGCGTCTGGACTTCTGCAAGCGTGCCCGTGGTAGCCATGCAAAAGAAATCGAGTTCCATACATAATGGCATCAAACGCAAAATCGTTTTTGTTCTATTTAAAAAACCTTTTGTAGCGCTCTTATTGAAAAACCCATTATATATAGGTATAGGTATGTGCAAACAATTTTAGCAGCGGTTAGTTTAGTGTTTAAATGTTTTCCTTTTTTTTAAATTTAAGTTTCCTACGTACAAAATTAAGTAGTGGAATTGTAGGTAGGATTAAATGGAAAATACCTAACACACTATCCAGACATAGAAAACAAGCATACGATTTAAGTTAAAATTCAAGCTTTAATAACAGTTGTTCGAAATTTATGAAATAAAAAAAATTAATAAGGAATACAATAAATAAAGGGAGTTTCTCTCCATTTAATTATATATAGTATCTACATCAGCTCCATAGGTTTTTGCTATTTATTAAATGGACGTGCGTTGTCAGACAAGCCTTATCATTAAAATAGCTTTTAAAACATATTTTCTAGCATATTTTTCAGCGGACAATCGGTTATAGTCCAGGACTAAACAATAGTTCTGATTGTATACCCATTGATGCTTGGATAAGGCTTAATATTAAATCCTCACCTAAATCGTTTATCGACTTTCATTTAAAAACTAAACACCAAAACTATTGTTATGAGGTTAGTACAAATTTAGTTAGTGAAAAATAATAAATAAAAATAATTTAAATAAAAATAATTTACTATATTAGTTATTGGTTTGTTAAATTATAAATTAAATAGTAAATAAGTAGATACATAAATAAAAAGGAAACAAATAAATAAATAAATATAAAAGGTGTTTTTTTAGAGGTTTAAACCATAGATACACCATATAAAGATGACAATCTTGGCTGTCAACCGAGTTTGCCTACAAGCTAATTCAGGGGAAATTCAGGAGAAACACGCACACATATGCAGAATTCGTCCATTCACCACCAAAATGCCGGTTGTTTTAAAAATGTTCAAAAAGTATAATAAATAGAGCAACTAGTTATCAAGTGCTAACCCGACCTTATATGGATAAGTTTGTGGAAACAAATTTTGAAACTGAAAATTTATAATCGATTTAAGTATATTCGATTGTTCTTTGTTTTTTACTCTCAATTTATTGAAACAAACAGCGAATATATGATGAAAAAAAAACAACAATATAAGAATGAGAAATAAGAGAATCAACGCTGCTCTCGTAAGACAATTTTAGGCGTGTTTTTTTGCAAGCCCGGAGGAAATTATTCGAAAAAACAACGTCGGGGCTAAAGGTAGAACTAGAATAGTCGGAAGGCCATGCAGGTGGTCGTACAAAACCAAGCGAATACAAAGAACTCAAATGTTGTGCCCGTAATTGCGCTTTGTTACTGTTCGTCTAGTTTTCGTTAACTTTTGCCGTCGGACTTGAAGAGCGCTCATCTACCGCTCATTCGTAAATGGTTGGATGCAAAAAACAAAATGGTGAAAGCAAACTAAAAACAATTTGGCGCTTGGTGCTTAGTTTTCGACTTTTTTTTCTGATTGATGAATGAGTGAAGTGAAATGTTAAGTTTTCTATTAATTAATTTATATCACATCGTATTTTAGTGGTTTCGAAAAGTAAATAATAAAAAGCCTATCACTCTGTGCTGTGAAAATTGACATTAAACAAACAATTATTTAATTTGCTTCCGATAGCTTCCGCCTATTCTAGTTCTACCTTAATAAATTACATGTAAAATGCAGCAACTAACCCCTCTGGGCTTAGCTAAGGGCGCAGAATTCTCGGGTCTTAACATAAGCACGGAGAAAAACTCTGTTGTTGGCTTAAATTACACACATATGTTGCTTCATTTATTTCTGTTGTTTGTAAAGCGCACATGTATACCTGTATGGTTGTTAATATACATACATATATGTATATAAAGAGCATTGAACATTTTAATAACCAATCAAACTAAAGGGAAATTCCAAATTGGAGTCAAGATTAAAATATCAATGTGTAACAGCGCACGATTCACAAGATGAATTTTCAAAAAAAAGTTTAAAGAAGTTTCATCACGCCGAAGTCGTCGTGTAATAGCGGACTTAGCATCATTAAATTTGTGTTTCTTTTAACACAACCCGATATCCCACCTTACATCCCCCATTTTCATGGTCAAAAGCTGGTGAGTTGGAATTTTTTTAAAGATGGCTGCGTCATTTGCACATACAAAATGGTCGATCTAGCAAAACAGAACAAACCCACCCCATTAAATTGTTGTTGCAATTCACATCTTTTCATCGATACGGGATGAAATTACAAATACAACAATGTAAACAAATGGGTTTTGGAGGGTGAAACGTACGAAAGATTGTCATCTTTATGTGGTGTATCTATATGGTTTAAACTTTAAGTAGGCAACACTATTTTCACTGGCAGCCAGTTTGTCAGCTGTCAAGTGATTTATTTTTAGTTTGTTTTGGCATTTCAACATGAATAAACTGACGCCGGGAAAAACGCATGCAAATTGTGCAAAATGGTCTCGAAACGAGACCGTTGTTGACCCCGATTTTCAGAAGAAATTTTTTTTCAGCGATGAAGCTCATTTTTGATTGAATGGCTACGTCAATAAGCAAAACTACCGCATTTGGAGTGTAGTTCATCCTCAAGCCATTATTGAGACGCCGTTATTAAATCCAGAAAAACTGACAGTTTGGTGTGGTTTATGGGGTGGTGGGATCATTGGTCCTTACTTCTTTTAAAACGATGTCGGCCAGTGAGTTACATTTAATGGAGACCGTTATAGAGCCATGATTAATGAATTTTTCATTACTGAATTGAATCGCTTTACGCGTTACGGACCCGTGAATTTGCCTTCAAGATCGTGCGATTTAACTACTCTTGTCTATTTTCTGTGGAGATATGTGAAGTCTTGTCTTGGAGGACAACATTCGCCGCGTTATTGCCGATATACGGCCACAAATGTTGGAAAAAGTTTTTGTTTTATTCCATTTCAAAGAATCATCACCCTTTAAATTAACTATTAAATAAATACATTCATATGTAAATAAGGAAATTAATAAAGAAATAAATAAATAATTAAATAAATAGGCAAAAAAAAAATAAAACAAATAAATAAATTAAGAAGTAATTAAATAAATTAATTAATAAATAAATAGGTTGACACTTAAAGTTATTGACGACATACGAGAAGCTATTGACCGCGATGAAGTTACTGTAATTACTTTAGTTGATTTTACTAAAGCTTTCGATTCAGTTCGTTCTGAAATTCTATGTAAGAAACTCTTGACTGCATTTAATTTTTCCCATCTCTCCCTCAAAGTAATATCGTCATACCTTGCCTTATCTACTACCTTACCTGTTCACAGTGGTGTGCCCCAAGGATCTATAATCGGTCCTTTATTATTTTCTATGTTTATTAATGACCTTTCTCAAGAAGTGATAAAAAACTGTAAGTTTCATTTAAAGGGTTTTCCAATAAGAGGTGTTATTTTGAATAGCCCGCTATTTCGGTAGCTGTCACTTTTGAAGCTGTCATTTTTTAACATTTGACAAGTAGAAACTACGCCATTAATAAAAATGGAACGATACACGCTTCAACAACGCATTGAAATTATTAAAATTCACTATAAAAATGGTGAAAGTTTGGCAGAGACGGTTCGTAAAACTAAAACATTTTTGGGTCGTCGTGAAGCACCTTGTCGGACCGCAATACAGAAATTGGTGGACAAATTCGAGCTGTTGGGACAAGTTAGTGATGTGAAGAATAAAACCCGTGCACGTCGCTCAAGAACAACTGAGAATATTGCTGTTGTAGCCCAAAGTGTTGAAGAAAACCCAGGTTTGTCCATTCCTCGTCGTTCTTTGGAATTAGGCATTCCACAAACGTCATTACACCGTATTTTGCATAAAGACTTGGGTCTTAAGGCTTATAAAGTTCAGTTAACACAAGAACTCAAGCCGGCTGATCATCAACAACGTCGTGTCTTTGCTGATTGGGTCCTTGAAATGCATGAAAATGATCCGGAATTTCATCGAAAAATCATCTTGACTGATGAGGCCCATTTCCACCTCGGAGGCTACGTGTCAACAAGCAAAACTGTCGCATCTGGGGCTCGGAAAACCCAAGAGTTATTGTTAAAAAGCCTCTCCATCCTCAACGCGTGACTGTTTGGTGCGGTTTATGGTCCGGCGGGGTCATTGTACCTTACTTTTTCGAAAATGAGGCTGGAGCAACAGTTACGGTCAATGGATTGCGCTATTGAGAGATGATTAATGATTTTTTATGGCCGGAATTGGATGGTATATTGATCTGGACAACGTTTACTTTCAACAAGACGGCGCTACGTGCCACACAAGCAATGAAACCATCGATCTTTTACGGGAAAAGTTTCCGGACCGTGTTATCTCTCGAAGAGGTGATCACAATTGGCCACCGAGATCTTGTGATTTAACACCTTGCGACTTCTTCCTTTGGGGCCACGTGAAAGATAAGGTCTACGCCAACAGCCCAGCGTCGATTCAAGACTTCAAACATGGAATTCGTGAGGCTATCGAGGACATAGGGCAGCCACTTTGCGATTTGGTTATGGAAAATTTCATGAAAAGGATATGGTCCTGTAAGCGTGGTCGTGGCGGCCATTTGGCTGATGTTGTGTTCCATTATTAACGGCATACCTTCCTCTTTATAATGAAATAAACATCCGATCATTTATCTCAAAAAATGCCATTTTTCTTTGAATATCAAAATAACACCTCTTATACATATATATATAAATGCTGATGTTGTACAAGTCTATTATTAATTTTCCTATTGAGTTGATGGATGATGCCGTTGAAAGAATGAGTGAGGATCTCTCTTCATTAGCTATAAGATGGGCTCGTGATAATGAACTTTCCTTAAACCCTTCCAAAACTTAATGTATCTAAATATATAAACATTTATTGTTGTCCCCCCTGCCTCTTATTCTATTAAATGGTACTCAGGTTGAAATGGTATCTAAGATCAAAAATCTTGGCGTCATTTTTAATAACAACCTTACTTGTTGTGATCACATAAAATCAGTGATATCTAAAATATACGCAGCTTTTAGAGGGTTGCCAGTCTGTCGAGAAACGTTGTCAACCTCTGTCAAACTTAAGTTAGCAAAATCCTTGATCGTACCGTAACTAATGTATGGCTGTGAATTATTCTCTAGTTGTGATGCCAATTCACGACGTAAGCTAAATGTTGCTTTCAGGTCTGTGGCTAGATTTGTGTACAATCTGCGTACGTACGACCATGTTTCGAACTTCTCTCGACAAATTTTAGGATATAGCCTTGATCAATTTTTGGATTTTAGAGTTTGCACTATGCTTTTTAAAATTTTAAATATAAAACCACTCTTTCGCAATCTAATCGCTCTTGTTCCATAAAACCTATAATGTTTATACTTGCACGATATCACGTAGGCAATTTTTCATTCATGCCATATATAACGGGTGATTTTTAAGCTGGTTTGGTTTTGGCAACACTGGTTTTGACAGCTGACGTGTGTTTAGTACCTTGTGTCACTGTCAAACAGCTTCAGTTTGGTTTGCAATTTAACCATGGATCGTCTTACAAATGAACAACGCTTGCAAATTATTGAATGTTACTATCAAAATTCGTGCTCGGTTCGAAATGTTCATCGCGCGCTGCTTGTGTTCAGCGATGAGGCTCATTTTTGGTTGAATGGGTACGTAAATAAGCAAAATTGCCGCATTTGGAGTGAAGATCAGCCAGAAGCATTGCAACAGCTACCAATGCATCCCGAAAAAGCCACTGTTTGGTGCGGTTTATGGGCCGGCGGCATTATTGGGCCTATTTCTTCAAAGATGATGCGAATCGCAGCGTTACTGTCAATGGTGAACGCTACCGAGCGATGATAACAAACTTTTTTTTGCCCGAAATGGAAGTTCTTGACTTGCATGATATGTGGTTTCAACAAGACGGTGCCACATGCCACACAGCACGCGAAACAATGGCGCAATTGCGAGGCGAGTTTGGTGAACAGTTAATTTCACGTTTCGGGCCGGTCAATTGGCCGCTTAGATCGTGCGATTTGACACCATTAGATTATTTTTTGTGGAGGTATGTCAAGGCTAATGTCTATAGGGACAAGCCCGCTTCAATTGACGCACTAAAAGCCAACATCCATGCATTCATTCGTGAGATACCGGCCGATATGTGTGAAAGAGTATGCCAAAATTGGACTCAGCGGATGGGCTACCTGAGACGCAGCCGCGGTCAACATTTGCATGAAATTATCTTTAAACATTAAATTGCAAAATTCAAACTATCGATTCAAATAAATATTTCATTCATTTTTTCGAATTTTTTGTGTTTTTTTTAAAAAAAAAGTTCTAGACCTCTTAAAAAATCACCCATTATAATCAACTATAATCAACTTCCACTTATAGTTTAAGAGCTAAATCAAGCACAGGAGTTTTTTGTCGTTATTTTTTTTTTATTATAGTAATTCTCACTGATGTTTTTCCCACGAAAAAAAAATATATATATATTGTATACATATTATACTTTTATATCATGCATATTTAAAACGCCTTCTATTATGTAAACTGTACTTTCTACAAAAATTGTATTTTTATGGTACAGAAAATTTAAAAATAAATAAAATATGAACAAACCAAGATTGAATTTTTTTTAGAATAAATACAAAAAAATATAAAAAAAAATACTTATTATCAGAAAAATGGTAAAGAAATCAATTGATTAATAAGTTGGATGGTTTGAGGATACGCATTTTTTCTGAAAAAGAGTTGTTAAGTTTTTGGATTCTTTGAGAAATCATTTTGAGGTAATTTTTAACCACTTTTTCGCACATTTCGGGTGGTATCTTGGCCATAACTTGAGTAATGTTGGTTTTTAATGCGTCTAGAGTTGGGGGATTATTCACGGTAAACACGGTCTTTTGCGTAGCCACTCAGAAAAAAACTCTAACGTTGTAAAATCGCATAATCTTGGTGGCCAATTATTCTCACGCAATAAAGCCATAATTGGTCGTGTTGTGTGGCTTGTTGCCCCGTCTTGTTGGAACCACATATCGTCCAAGTCATGATCTTTAATCCCCGGCCAAAAAAAAAAATCGGAACGACACGTTCAATTGCTGCGAACGCTGGATAATCAATAAATTCGGATCATCACTCATCAGCAACACTTGCACTTGCAGCAGCAATATTTTCGACTGGGCGTGCATTACGATGATGCACAGGACTTACGAGTTACGGCATCAGTAACGCTCTTCAAATCTCTTCAAATTTCTTCTTAATTTTACCGATTGCTTGTGTAGCCGGACGATTTATTACGAGTACCTATAATCATCGAGTAATGCGCGAAAAGTGGCTACGTTTGAATCACCACTTTTTAAAAGTAAGTTTTAATAATTTCAACGCGTTGTTCGATTGTAAAGCGATCCATTATCGTAAATGGCAAATATTCAACTAATATTGTGATACTTCAAATGACAGCTGAGTTTGAAAGGTGTCAAATTTCAGCGCCACCAACTTGAAAGCACGAAATGAGTGACCCGTTGTTCATATAGATATGAACACATTTACACTCAAAAGAGCAGAATTTCTATCGTTGTCAAATATGCGCAATCGGCCTGTTTGTTCAAAATCTTTTTAATCAACGTCAGTCAATTTTCTTGCAAACGCATTTGACGTTTACGAACATGCTCTGTTGATATTATGCTGCGCGGACAACTTTCACTCACACAAGACAAAGAGTATCTATCGGATCTGTTAAAAAAATTAGCTGGAAATGCTAAACCCGCAGTGAAAAGTCGATCTTTTATTCAATTTCTCTAATCCAGGAATGCCAACACCACAATTTCCATTACTCAATCAATATCATTTGCCAAAAAAATATAAAACCCCTCTAACCTCTAACAACTGTCACAAAAGTGATGCAGTTCAAACTAAATTTCCAACTCTGCTTCAATGATACTAATCCTCAGAAAGAAAATATTTCATAAACTCCAACACATCCATAAACCAAACAGAACCAACTGCAACTGTGGTGTGAAAAAAAAATCTATGTTTTTTTTTCTTCCTTCAATGAACAAAACCGGAAATAGAGAAAAAATAACCAGCACGCAATTGCATTGGAAAATTGCAAAAAACAGTTTTGTTTCCTGTGGAGGGATAAAACAAGAACCGCATGAAAAGAAAAAACACGATAATGCTTTCAATGTTGACGCCGCAGAATTAAAAAACAAAAAAAAAAATCAACAACAATAAAAAGGAACAGTATGCGGATTTTCAAATTGATATAAAAAACACAACAACTTCATCAAAATACATACAAATATGGCTGACAAACGAAGCAAAAAAATAATGACTTGGCAAACAAGAAAAACTTATTGGAATTTTCCATTTCCAGCTGGGGTTTTTTTTTTTATAAAAGGGAATGAGTTAGATATCCTTATCCTTTGTGATCAGCTGTTGAGTTGAACATCCTGGTGAAAAATTACCACAGATAAAAATGTATGCAGGATAAAAAATGAAAATAAAAATACCAACAAAAAAAAACACAGACAAAGGACTAAATAAAGGGCGAATATTTGACTTTAATTGAAAAAAGGAGATTTTTTTTTTTTGTTAAAGCCCATTTTGTGAAGAGGACTTATAATCCAATTTACAAAGCAAGAACGGATTAAATTGGCTCACTTATTTTACTCTGTGCTGGCCCTGTGTGTGTGAAAGACTTTGTGAGTGGTTGAGGATATAAGGTGTCATGTCCTTTTTCGTTTTGAAAGTGTTACAAGTATAAAAGGTCTTCAGTTAATGTTTCTCACCTTCTAGAGGGGTTATTTAAATTTCGAAAATAAATTGAGCAATTTATTTTTAGGGAAAAGGTTTGTTGGATATTATGTTACACTCAGTATCACACGTTTCAAGTTCGGTCGGTGTAACAAATTGTTTACCTACCTTTATAAAGACGATTCATTTGAGTTTGACAAAGTGGGTTATTCGAACATTTTGTTTGAGCTATTTGCTTAATTTTTAATAACTAAAATTCATAACGGACATTATTTAATTAATTTATAGACTATACGTATAGGGTAAAGGTATCTGTTAATGCCAATCCTGTGAAAACGATAAGATTTTTAGGGAAATTGTTACAGATTCCAATATTTGAGTTAGCAATTTTAAAGATCTATGTACAAATCTAGGAATGAACTACTTCAAATTCTGTATATCATCATGGAAAGAACAATAAAGCAGTCTGCAGAAAGACACATTCTGAAAACATCAACAAAGAAACCCCAAAAAATCTCTAACGAAACGTTGCAGCTTATTAAAGAACGTGAAAAATTACGCTCGAAGAAAAGTCTCAATGAATTTGAAAAAATCAATCATAAAACTCTTAGAAAACAAATAAAGAAAAAATGTCAAGAAGAAATACAAATTTGAACGAAAACGTTCTAAAAAAGTTGCAGTTGTAGAAGAAACAAAATCAATCAAAAAAGCAAATGCGTCAATGCAATTTCATAAGGATTGGATCGTTGTCTTATCCGATAATTCTCGCAAGATTCATAATAACTAGAAGAGATATTTACCAAAAAAAAAAACTCTTACCGCAATTTATATATTTAAAACCCAATTAAACAATTCTGATGTCACTTCAAAATACTAGCACATTTTCCGAACTTTCTTAAAAGCGATGTAGAGAATGCGATTCAATGTTTAAAAAAAGAAAAATGTAAGTTAAGCGATGGAATTGCGGAAGAGTATTTAAAATATGCAAAATGTTCATTGGCCAACTGGTTGAAAGATGTTTTCAATCAGGTTTTGGTCACCGAGGAAATTCTGGAACAATGGAACAAACCAGAAATAATACTCATCCACAAAAAAAGGCAACGGAGACGATATATTAACACCCACAGACCCATTAGCATAATATCTTGCGTTAATAAGATTTTTGAAATATGCTTGTTTAATCGCATGAAGGGAAGTCTAGAATTCAATCAGGTTCATGTTTGAACACCAACTTTAATTTCATGTGGTTTAAATTCACCGTCCATGAGCGCATCATCCATACTTGTTTTATTTATCGTAGTCCTAGTTTGGATAGTAATTCAACTTCTAACGAATTAGATAAACTGTCCGACTCCATCCAGCGAATTATTTCCCATTTTCCGCACAGTGAAATCGTTGTTACGGGCGATTTCAATGTACATAATTCTTCGTGGCTACGCTATTCGGGTCAGACAACACCCGAAGGAATTCATGCCGAGATTTTTGCTGAGTTAAACAACCTGACTCAGCTTGTTGACGAGCCCACTCGGATTCCTGACGTTGCAGTTCAATCCGCCAACACTCTAGACTTGTTCCTTACTTCTGACCCTGATAAATACACTATTAGTGTATTATCGTCTCTAGGCACATCAGACCATTGTATCATATCTGCTAATTTCTCGTATCAACAAAACCCAGTTAAAGAAAAAACTCCTAAGAGAACCGTTTGGCAATACGAGAAAGCCAACTGGGACGGTCTAAATGTTTTCTTCAGGAACTTTAACTGGTCACTATGCTTCCTCGATAGTGACGTAGATTCCAGCGCAGATATGGTTGCAAACTTAATTCTTTGTGGAATGAGAAATTTTATCCCGAACAGGGTAAAATCTATCAAACCCAAAGAAAACTCATGGTTTGATTCGAGCTGTAAAGAGGTTTTTAGGATCAGAGAAGTAAGCTTCCGTTGTTATAAAGCCAACCCTACTGAGGAAAACCGGAAAAAGTTTCAACAAGCTAGAAAGACCTGCAACGTTCACATTCGACGAACCAAATTTCTACATGATCAAAAATTACGGCAAAAAATACTACAATGTCCCAGAGGTAGTACAAATTTTTGGTCATTTGTAAAAAACATACGAAATACCACCTCGTCCTCGGTTCCAACGCTCGTCTCCAACGATACTCCTTTTGTCAGCTCACTCGATAAAGCCAATTTGCTTGCAGTACAGTTTGCTGTTAATTCGACGCTGCCAGAAGAAGATATGACTCCACCTGTACTTGAGAGCGTAAACGATTTTATGGGGCAAATCTTCTTTCGCACTCGTGCAGTTGCTAGAGTTCTGAAAGATCTTGACATTCACAAATCCGCTGGCCCGGATAGTATCCCTCCTATTGTTCTGAAGAACTATTCTTCAACGCTGGCAAAACCACTGCGTAAGCTTTTCCATCTGTCCTACTCTACTGGTCTCTTTCCGAGTAGATGGAAAACAGCATTTGTCCAGCCTGTCCCTAAAAAGGGCGTGTCTTCTTCCCCCTCTAACTATCGACCAATTGCACTTACGTCCCTTCTTTCCAAGGTCATGGAAACGCTGATTAATCATCAGCTTAAGAAATATCTCGAAGAACGAAAGCTTCTTAATGACCGTCAGTATGGCTTTCGTAGCAATAGGTCCACCGGTGATCTGATGGCATATCTCACCGAACAGTGGAACAAATCTTTACATCGTTTTGGCGAAAGTAAGATTATTGCACTTGATATTTCAAAAGCATTTGATAGAGTTTGGCACCAAGCTCTCCTATCGAAAATGCGTGCATTTGGTATTGATGAATCTCTTCTTCGTTGGATTAGAAATTACCTTTCGGACCGATCAATACAAGTTGTATTAGACGGCTTCAAGTCTGATATCTACAAAATAAATGCTGGTGTGCGCCAGGGCTCCGTTTTGTCTCCAACCCTCTTCGTAATATTCATAAATGATCTGTTATCTGAAACTTCTAATCCATTAAACTGTTTTGCTGACGACAGTACTCTCAGCTTTTCATATTCGTTTCCAGATTCACATCCATGTTCTTCAGATGTGGAACTTCAACGGCAGCGTATGATAAGCTCATTAAATTCTGATCTTGACAGCATTGTCCAATGGGGAATCAAAAACCGTGTAGAATTTAATGCTTCTAAAACTCAATGCTGTCTCCTGTCGTTAGAGCGGAACCCGCCCCCCATGCCGCTATCCATGAGCGGTACTTGCATAGAGGAAACTGAACAGCTTTCAGTACTTGGTATGTGTGTCACAGACCACCTTTTGTGGAACGACCACATATTTGACATAGCCAAAAACGCTGCTAAGTGTTTAGGTTTCCTCCGTCGATGCAAGAAATTTTTCTCCCCTTCTGATCTGGCTGTGATCTACAAAGCCTTTATTTGTCCAAAACTTGAGTACAACTCCCATATTTGGGCAGGTGCACCAAAAACCCACTTGAGCCTATTGGATAGAATACAAAAGAGAGCTCTGAAAATGATAGGTGAAAGAACTATAACGGAAACATTTACATCTCTTGAGCACCGTCGCAATGTTTCATGTCTATCATTATTCTACCGCTTTTTCTATAAACAGTGTTCTAGTGAAATAGCCAGTTGCATTCCTCCCCTTAAACAATTCAACCGTAATACTCGCGCTTCTAGGAATGCCCATCAGTTTACCCTTGAGCCCAACTTCGGACGTACTGTTAAGTACAGAGATTCTTTCCTTAGTCGCACTACACAAATGTGGAATGCTCTACCTAGCCCGATTTTCCCCTCCCATTGTGATCTTCAGACATTTAAAACCAATGTGCATCGGTACCTCCTTTTCAATCCCCTCCAATCTACCTAATCGCTCGTGCTGTGTATATCATATTAATTGTAGTCACAACCCCTTAAGTGCGCGCTAAATTAAAAAAAAAAAAAAAAAAAAAATACTGTGTATGATGTATATTCAACCCCAAACTGAAATCCACGATTCGAACTCGCAAGTAGGTATATAAGCGAACGTTCAAGATTTAATTTTACTGTTTTGTTTTCAGTAAATCAACTGCAGATGGATAATCCGAACGTTCACAGTCAAAATTAGGTAAGCGTTATCTACGTTTCTACTTAAGATATATCATTAGTATTTCCTTACGTACAGTAGTCTACTATAGAAACTGAATTGAAAGTTAAATTTTCGTTGAATACAAGGTGTGTGTAAAGCTGGAATAATGTTTTGGTGGTTAGACAAGAAAAGTGTAACTATACGTTACATTACTTTTGACAAGAGAATGAACTTATTTTATACTTGAACTTGAATCCCTCGGTAAAACTAGGTCCCAAAAACTTATATACTTAAACTTCTTTCAACTTTTCGGATGAAATTTGTTGTTATTCACTGTTCTGTTACATTATTAAAGTATTTGTCAAAAATTTGAAAGACACGCAAAAACACTAAAGAAAACCGAGTCTTTAGTTAAAAAAACAAAAACAAGAATACCCTCATGATGGAAAGTTTCCAGAATGTAAACACTCCTCGTTGAATGAATTATTACAAAGATTATGCAGTCGTGCTGCATGACAGCGCATAAGATAAGCAACAATGCAAAAGTAACTCAAGCATACAATTCTTCTATGACGGCAAGGACACTTTGTATTCCACACCACTTTTCTATTCTCCTATACTTTAACTCTAGTTGTGCGTATAACTTAAGAACATAACTTACAAACATGTTATATCAAGGATACATTCTTTCAGGGATACAAGCAGCTGCTGTATATCGAGAGCACCCAGTCCCAGGAATTATGCAACCCAAAATGAATAAATTTCTGTTGTTTTGGAAATGAAAAATATAAAAGAAAATAATACTTACATATTGCATATTTGAAATAAGTTCTGATTTTATCCTTCTTCCTGTGTGCTATGCAATGTTGTGAATCGAAACAATAATATAATGATTTATGAAAATTACGAAACAAGAAAAGCATAAGAAAGGAACTTAAAGAGCTAAAATGAAAAACAATGGAAACAAGACAAAGTGCTTTAAATGCATAACAAAGTCATTCGCTCTCGCTCACTTTGAAGAATTTATTGTTATATGAATCCTTATTCTCTCCCATTAGTTATTTATTTACTTGTTTGCATCTAAACTTGAGTTGGCACTGGAAATAGATTGCTTAATTCTTCAGCAACGAACAATAAGTCTGGTCTGGCTGTCTGATGGCAATATGGAAACTCAGAAAGTGATATGCTTTAGCTTATAACTTTTTTCTTGAAGATAACTTCATTTCTACACGAAATCCTGCAATTATTCTATACAAAGGAGTTCTAGATTCGTATGCATTAAATACACACATAGGTTTCTTTACACAGGATCGACGAATTTTCGGAAACATCCAAGAAAAGTACCCCAGTTAGATGAACAAAAATAATTGACAATTTGTCTTGAATTGTGTGTTTATTGAAAAGCTGTTAACATTAAGCACCAGACCTTTTAAATAGTAATGAATTGCCGGATTAGGTCGTATACGCACTCTAGTTGTTATATCCCACAAAGTTACATCAAGACAAAGTGGCTATAAACTGAATGATCAACCCTGGAGTGTTTTTATAGGTTTCCATTTAATCTCTTCAACCTTTTGAAGAAGATAAAATTCTTGATGAGTAGACATCTTATGTGATTTCCAGAAATAAAATCGATTTCATGTTGCAATGCAATTTTAGTGATATTTTTAGATTTAAATTAAGAAGTAGGTATAGGTATATTCTCTCAATATATTTTATAGAGATTTTGTTTTTCAAATTGGTATCATAATTTCTGATGAAAGTGACAGTAAATTTATGAGATAAAATTATTTCTTAACAACGCGTTAAAATAATTGATTTTTTTCTATTCTTATGTCAACGAAAATATAGGCACCTCTTATTAGTGGTGCTGAGCTTTAATCCAATTTTATTATGAAAAACTTTCTACATGCCCATCATAGGGATCGAACCCACGATATCAGATTTGCTCAGTCTTAGAAGTCGTATGCACTACACATTCCGCCGCCTGAGACCACTGACGTCACATATCGAAAATGGGATGTTATTGTTTATCAAATGCATTTGGAGCATCAGCATTTTTCTAAGCGCCTTTAAGTATGCTATCTTGTTCCGCCTCCATTATTCTCCATACCTTATTTCGATAGACTACAATTCGTAGTACGCATCAAAGGGGGAGAGGTTGGAAGAGGAGACTGATGATAGGTGGCTTGGCACCCCTTGAAACAGCTGTATCTCTAACCAAAATAAACGAATTATAAATTAATTCGTAAACAATTGGTGGTAGCACCTTTAAGTTGTTGTTGTTGTTCAAAAATTCAAATATAGGCAATATTTAAATTCAAGATCAGCTCCGAAATCAGCTTCATGATTAGGAGTTTGATCAGCCTAGCATGTAAAAGACATAAAGTGTATCCTAGATTCATTAAAGTCAGTGCTGTGGTAGAGAATTATAGATCGGCAAGTGCAGTAAAAAAGGCTGAAATTGTGTTGCTTCATTCGGAAGTGAAACATAAATACAAAGAATTAGCCGATTGTGAATTAAAACTGTATAATCTACATCTTGATATAACAAATAAATTAAACGAAGACGAATTCGAGCGGTGGGTTCGGTTTGATAGAACAGTTATATTGAGAAAAGAAAATGAAGTAAAAAAGAAAAAAATCACATTAAATCGAAAATTAAATCATTTAATAGAAAAAGATCCTAATGTTGAATCTGAACCTAAGATTTTTCGAAATTTTATTGTTAATGAATCGAATGAGATTTTCAATGATGATGAGTTGAATTTATTAAATAAAGGTCTTAAATTTACACCAAGTACATCAGGGCCGTAGTCAGGATTTTGTTTCGGGGAGGGGGGGCTTGCTTCCAAGTCATACGATCAATTCTTTGAACAAAATATATTAAACTATAGCATATTCCAATTCATAGATTTTTATTAGTTTTTAAATAAATCTATGTTAAGTAGGCACATAACTTACGAATTAAAATTTTTTTTATACACATTTTTTACAGCAGAAAAAGTCTTGATTTTTTTGTATATGAGACCTATCACCTCATCTGAATCGACATCAATATCCAAATGAATAGATATCATAGCAAGTGCGTTAAGTCTTGCATTGCTCATATCGCTTCGATACACTGTTTTAATCGTCACTGGAAGTGTGTCCAAAACCGTGAGCAGGAAGTTAATACCTCTAAAGTAAGTTAGATATTTTTTCATTTTGTTTTGCCCTCTGGTGATGTTTTTTTATGATATTTGGGAAATTTATTTTGCAAGCGATGGCCTGCACGCACAGTGTACATACCAAGCGTTTGGATACTGTTTTCTAATCCTGCTTTGTACTCCACTTAAGTGACCTGCTGTATTGGCGGCACCGTCAATGCCTTGGCCAATACAATTGCTTATGTATATCAAGATGTAGTTCTTCACATATGATTTTGGTCAGGTTTCTAGAAGTTTGGTCATCATAGAGAACAAAACCTACAAAACTTCCAGAAGCATACAACTTTTAGGGTCTGTTAAACAATAAACAGTCGCCATATCGAAGGCATATGAAAAGTTGTTCAGTGATGCCAGAAACATGCATGTTGTATATTTCGGTTGTGACAATATCAGAACATGTCTCCAAGATTTCAGTTTGTATAGCTGAGCTCAAATAACTTGTGTTCTTAGAGCTGGTATTGACGTGATTCTTTAAATTGTTGTCCCCAGATTCAACTCTGAGCTACAGGAGAGCCTTTAGTTTTATATATAGCTCCACTATCGTCGTCATCTCTTGTTCTGCACACAATAAAATAGTCTGAATAATAGGTCTTATTACAACTCTATTTTCAGCCATTGCTTTTGCATTGGGTTTTCCAATCACCCATAGTCATTATTTCTATTTATTTGTGGTTTTTATTATTCAAAGTTCTTATAATTTCGGTTATTTTTATTTTGCAATATTTTGGCTTCTTGTTCTTTATAATGGGTGATTTTTTAAGAGGTTTAGAACTTTTTTTAAAAAAAAAACACAAAAAATTCGAAAAAATGAATGAAATATTTATTTGAATCGATAGTTTGAACCTTGCAATTTAATGTTTAAAGATAATTTCATGCAAATATTGATCGCGGCTGCGTCTCAGGTAGCCCATCCGCTGAGTCCAATTTTGGCATACTCTTTCACACATATCGGCCGGTATCTCACGAATGAATGCATGGATGTTGGCTTCCAGTGCGTCAATCGAAGCGGGCTTGTCCCTATAGACATTAGCCTTGACATACCCCCACAAAAAATAATCTAATGGTGTCAAATCGCACGATCTAGGCGGCCAATTGACCGGCCCGAAACGTGAAATTAACTGTTCACCAAACTCGCCTCGCAATTGCGCCATTGTTTCGCGTGCTGTGTGGCATGTGGCACCGTCTTGTTGAAACCACATATCATGCAAGTCAATAACTTCCATTTCGGGCAAAAAAAAGTTTGTTATCATCGCTCGGTAGCGATTCGCATCATCTTTGAAGAAATATGGCCCAATAATGCCGCCGGCCCATAAACCGCACCAAACAGTGGCTTTTTCGGGATGCATTGGTAGCTGTTGCAATGCTTCTGGCTGATCTTCACTCCAAATGCGGCAATTTGCTTATTTACGTACCCATTCAACCAAAAATGAGCCTCATCGCTGAACACAAGAAGCGCGCGATGAACATTTCGAACCGAGCACGATTTTTGATAGTAAAATTCAATAATTTGCAAGCGTTGTTCATTTGTAAGACGATCCATGGTTAAATTGCAAACCAAACTGAAGCTGTTTGACAGTGACACAAGGTACAAAACACACGTCAGCTGTCAAAACCAGTGTTGCCAAAACCAAACCAGCCAAAAAATCACCCGTTATAAACGAAGATAATAACTGAAGTCCTTAACTGATCCCAAATCAAATAAACTATACCTAGATATAGTTTTCATATTTTTTTATAAATTTGAATTGATATTAAAAATCTTTAGTTTTTACTAAATTTGTTTAGATACAAATCATTTCGGGAGGGGCTTCAGCCCCTCAAGCCCCCCCTGGCTACGTGCCTGAAGTCCATACAAAACCCAGATCTTAGACGTGGTTGACAGGTAGATTTTATGTGCGTAAAAAAGAGAAGGTAGATTCCACCCAAGTTTCACCGATGCGCCAGTTTCATTTAATGAATGAATGAAGCATGAAGCGTGTGAGTGAGATATATATGGATTTTAAGGGTATGAGATAGGGAAGGGTAGATTGCAATGAAAGGATTTTTCTTCACTGTGTAATCACGAGTTCAGTAACACGACCTTCAGTAAAAATACCCATGTAATCAGGCACTAATGCAGCAATAATGCTTCCACACAGCACTTTATATACATCAGTTTAAGTGAGTTCAACCTAGTTTATGCTTAATGCCCTACTACAGCGAGGCAAAACATTTTAATTTAATTTAACACTTAAAATGTACATAAATAACTTTTACCCAATAAATAAACACAAATTTTGTTGCTTGACAAAATTAATTAATCATGTTGTCATTAAATTAACCGCAACAATTTAATTTGGTTAGATTTTCATAAACAAACAAGCAAAAAGAATTATAATAATCAACCAGCGATTCTCGATATGAAGTGAAAAATCAATTTTCCGCTTCAAGTCATCGTGTTTGCCAACTCAACGCCAACGCCAACGTACCGAAAAGAACAATAAATCCCATAATAGTACAACAATTCAACCCCATGGTGGTTGATTTTTAATATTAATATTTTTATTCGACAAACTGAACCACCCGAGATAGATTTAATCAAAAAAAAAAATTAATTCAGGGTCGAAATAATTTGTCAACAATCAATATGTCAACCAAATGACATGGTAGTAAGCTGCAGGTGCTGGAAATAAATAATTTAACATTTCTATTTGTATATTTATTCCTTTTATTGTAGGCAATAAATCAACTTAAGGTCATAAAGGGTTTTCCAAAAAGAGGTGGTATTTTGATATTCAAAGAAAAATGGCATTTTTTGAGATAAATGATCGGATGTTTATTTCATTATAAAGAGGAAGGTATGCCGTTAATACTGGAACACAACATCAGCCAAATGGCCGCCACGATCACGCTTACAGGACCATATCCTTTTCATGAAATTTTCCATAACCAAATCGCAAAGTGGCTGCCCTATGTCCTCGATAGCCTCACGAATTCCATCTTTGAGGTCTTGAATCGACGCTGGGCTGTTGGCGTAGACCTTATCTTTCACGTAGCCCCAAAGGAAGAAGTCGCAAGGTGTTAAATCACAAGATCTCGGTGGCCAATTGTGATCACCTCTTCGAGAGATAACACGGTCCGGAAACTTTTCCCGTAAAAGATCGATGGTTTCATTGCTTGTGTGGCACGTAGCGCCGTCTTGTTGAAAGTAAACGTTGTCCAGATCAATACCATCCAATTCCGGCCATAAAAAATCATTAATCATCTCTCAATAGCGCAATCCATTGACCGTAACTGTTGCTCCAGCCTCATTTTCGAAAAAGTAAGGTCCAATTACCCCGCCGGACCATAAACTGCACCAAACAGTCACGCGTTGAGGATGGAGAGGCTTTTCAACAATAACTCTTGGGTTTTCGAGCCACAGATGCGACAGTTTTGCTTGTTGACGTAGCCTCCGAGGTGGAAATGGGCCTCATCAGTCAAGATGATTTTTCGATGAAATTCCGGATCATTTTCATGCATTTCAAGGACCCAATCAGCAAAGACACGACGTTGTTGATGATCAGCCGGCTTGAGTTCTTGTGTTAACTGAACTTTATAAGCCTTAAGACCCAAGTCTTTATGCAAAATACGGTGTAATGACGTTTGTGGAATGCCTAATTTCAAAGAACGACGAGGAACGGAGAAACCTGGGTTTTCTTCAACACTTTAGGCTACAACAGCAATATTCTCAGTTGTTCTTGAGCGACGTGCACGGGTTTTATTCTTCACATCACTAACTTGTCCCAACAGCTCGAATTTGTCCACCAATTTCTGTATTGCGGTCCAAAAAGGTGCTTCACGACGACCCAAAAATGTTTTAGTTTTACGAACCGTCTCTGCCAAATTTTCACTATTTTTATAGTTAATTTTAATAATTTCAATGCGTTGTTGAAGCGTGTATCGTTCCATTTTTATTAATGGCGTAGTTTCTACTTGTCATATGTCAAAAAATGACAGCTTCAAAAGTGACAGCTACCGAAATAGCGGGCTTACAAGCATAATAGCAGGACCGATTTGACGTTAGACTCGAAGAATCTCAACTTAGTTCTTAAGGAGATTTTACTGGATTTCCAAATTTGAGACACAGCACCGAAGGCAACTCGAGATTTATTTAGTCTGCTTTTAACGTCCAGATTCGTACCACTATCTTCTGATACAATCCTTTCCGAGGTAATTAAACAGTTCGACCCCTTCAACTGACGTCTATTGCAGAACAATACGCTTATGTGTAGAGCGGCGGCCAGTGGGCATTATTTTTGTCTTTTTGCTATTTATTCTTAGACCCCTCGATTGTCTATTCACCTGCAGTGCTTCACACATCCGATCCGGTTAAACCCACTAATGTTATTTTCCAAGAGACATATATCATCAGCATATAGTCTTAATGGCTAAGCTTTTGAAATGGTATCCATTAGATGGTCTGCTTCTCTGTTGAACCAACGCTGGCCGTCAATACGTCATCTATATCGGCATCAGAAAAAGAATAGATAACTGCCCATTCTACAGCACAAAACACCTTGAATTGTTGTGAGACTATCTTATAATGGCTACAATTTTTCGGGGAATTCCTCTTCCAAGAAGTGATTTCCATATACATTAACGGTTCACTCGGTCAAAGGCCTTGTCGAAATCCACGAGCATGAGATAAAGCGGTGATTGAAATGCCACAGATTGTTCGAGAACAATACGCAGGGTGTTGATATGATCAACACACGATCGACCGCTGCGAAAGCCAGCTTGATGTCTCTTGAGTGTAGACTCGATTCTAGCGTCTATCCGCTCCAGAATGATGGTAGCCATTAGTTTTGGAAAAAACTGTAATACCACGCCAATTGTTGAAATTCTTAAGGTCACCCTTCTTTGTCAACTTAACAATTATTCCATCTTTCTAGTCCCTGGGATAGGTTTCATTTTACCAAACAGTTAGTATCAGCGGATGAAGAATACTAGTCCTTCTAACAGGATAAGCTTTTAGGAATTCAGCTTATGTACGATCGAGTCTAGCTGCTTTGTTGTTTTTGAGAAGTTTTATTGAAGTTTGGGCTTTCATTACTGAAGGGGGTTCGATGTCAATATCCCTACACAACCTGCGCATCTCATTTAGCTGGGGCACTTCAGCACTCTGCCCAATGCAGTCTTCGTTCTGCAGGGCACAAAAGTGGTCCTTCCATCTACGTAGCTGATCCTCAATTGATACCAAAAGTGTGCATATTCACGTCCATTACAGGATGATTGGAATTGTTGTTTTTTTACCGACAACTTCTCTTGATATTCGGTACAATTCTCCGACATCACTCCTTCTTGCAGCGTTTTTTGCATTATCTGCGAGGCCGTCTATTGTCATATCCTCCTGTCACGTCTCACACAACTATAGACCGTCTTTATTGCTATCCGATACTCGCTTTGCAGTTCAACCTTTCGTTGAATATCTGTCTCGACGTTTATTTGCATCTTCAACGATTTACGGAGCACAATAATTTTATCCCAAATGTCCACAAGTCTCTAACTCTCGACAGCATACAGGGCCGGCCCCAGCCAAACTAGCGCCCTATGCAAGATTTGTAGAAAGCGCCCCTTTTTTATATTTGCATCCATGCATATGTATACATACAATGATATACATGCATAAGACTTTTCCACATAACCCAGGAGTTAGACTTTCTGTGCGTACTATTAGTGGGATCTTTAGTTTTACAATATTATGAGCTATTATCTGCTTGAATGCCACAATGAAAGTGATGTTAGTTAGTTTTAAATGCAAATGGCAGTCCATATTTGTTTGCGCAAGATCAGATTACATTTTCTTGCTCCTGGTAATGCGCCCCCAGAATTTTGCGCCCTGTGTATTTGCACATCTTGCACATATGGTTGGTCCGGCCCTGACCGCATAGGTATATACAGCTTCGGATCCAGCCTCCATAAAAACGCTTTTTATTTCACCCCACATTTCTTCAATTGGTGAATGATAAATTCCGTTTAATGACCAAGCTCTGTCGTTGAGGATATTGATATAATTACGACATAATTTGGTTGGCATCCCTTAAAGCAATCGAATTGAATTTTGAACTCCTTACTGCATCCTGTGATTGTCGTATAATAAAGCTGCTGTTCGTTGTTTGAAGCTCTTGGGAACCAAGTGGTGATCGCTTCCCACATTTCGGCATTTCTTATACTTATACACGCATCACACATCACAAATTGACTTCCTCCATCGCTGCTTTATCATGATATGATTAATTTGGTTTTCAATTTGACCGTCCGGGTGTACCCAGGTGATTTTGTTACATGTCTTATCTTTAAAAACAGTCCCACCAAGAACAAGACGATTTGCATTAAAAAAGTCAACAAGCAAATCACCATTTTCATTTCGTGATCCCAAGCCATTTTTTCCAATAACGCGTTCCTTTCGTAACACTGCTGTAAACTGAGGAAAGATGAGTGTTGAACGCGGTTTTGTGTGGTCGCTTCATTTGTGGGGGCGTAGCACTGAATAATTGTGATATGACGAATATTCGGACGAAACGTTGATGTCATTATTCTTGCAGATATGGGCGCCCAGGAAATAAGAACAGGCCTCGCTATTTCATTCAATATAATTCCGACACCATGCAGTCTTTGGCCACCCTCTCTTTCATTCTCCCCTGAAAACAGCATTCTCGTTTGTCCAGAGTCAGCTCTGTATAAAATACTTTATGATACTTTTGAATTTTTGAAATTCATAGACACACAATACTTTCAAATTCCTTACACTTACCGTAAGTTTGATAGAACCAAGACCTTTCTTGATAGAGGAGTGTAATGACTTCACTCTTCAGGTATCAAGCAAATTAGGACATAAATACATATTAGTCCACACAGAATTCTTGCTTTTAAAATAAAAGGTGACGGAAAATGGAATAATTAGTACTCTAATAAAAGCAGATTGGCGCTGATTCTACACAATATAAAGATAACATACAAAAACGAGTTAACTTTTAATGACCGAAAGACTTTTGGTTCTCATTACATTACAACCCAAGGACCGTTCAATCTATTCTTCATTTTTGAAAATCTCCCTTAAAAGTTTATCTTTATGTAATGCTATTCATTTCCATTGTCTGGAAGATTTTTGTCTATAATAACTATAACTTAACGAACTTCAGCTTTAATATTTCAGTCTTCATCAAATTAAATTTCTATACCTATCTACGTGACAAGAGACAAGAAATGATAAGGTTAATATAAAAACTAGATATATTAATAATAAGGTCCTTTTTGTAATAATCTACTTACCTACCTACATAATATTTTGAAATAACCTCTTTATAAATATGTGTCCTTTTTCTATTTCCTCTTATTATCTTATTGTGAATATCCCAAAAGTTCCTGTAACTTAATCCATTTAACATTATGAACTCAAACCGACCGGCCGGCTGCTGGGTGATAGTATATTGTCTAATGTGAATATTAGTGTTGAACCGGAGAAGGATGCATGGTGTTTAATTTGCTCTCGTTAAGCCCTTTTACCTGACCCAAAATTTAACAAAAACATTGAATACCTTTTTCTCCCATCAACAGACTTTTGCCGAAGGTGTAATGTTCTTAAAGTCTATACCAAGGTATTTTTTTTTTTTGTTTTCTATGAATGTTGTACAATGTCTAGCTAAAGCTACCTAATGAAAATAATTATTTGTATTTGAACTATTGGACTTTCTCTAAAGGGTAATTATTGGGTTGGAGTAAGAACATTGGATTTTTATATAAAATCTAACATCTGTATAACTTAACATGGACTAATACTTACGTTGGTGCATCCACCTGTTCACCCCAAACTTAAACCACACTCCAGTACAAAATGCTGACAATGGCGATTTTTGTTAATTGCCCGGGATTTCTTCTAATTGACAAAAATTAAATAAAATAGAAACCTTCATGTTTGCAATTTAACTGAAACTGATAGCCGCTGGAAATGAGATAAGTATAAGAGCAATTGGTACATGATAACTAATGTCGTTTTCCATTGGTTTCACTCGGGGATTCACTCATTCTGAAATCCAATGGAACAGTGCTAACTAAGGCCAGGCGCGCACATGCAACTAAACAGTTTGGTTGCGATTTTGAGCACTATGGGATTATATGAGAGTCCGCGCACATAAACCGGCGGCGCAGTGCGCAATTGAGTTAGTAGGTTATTGTGTTTCAAACGAAGCAATAAAAAAAATTGCGCTAGTGAGTAAGTGAGTTACGCTGATACAGTAAAGTGCGCTTGAGTTAGTGAATCACCGCAGCAAATTTTGCTGAGTTACCCATGTCTAGAAGGGATACTGACGATGAATGATCGTGCTTCGTCGTCGTCATCTACGATGTGTGTATTGAAATTGTGCTCATCCAAACAGAGTTACCTTCAAGATCTTTTTCTTTGAATTTTATTATGGAACTTTTAGGATTTGAAGCTTTTGAGAACAAATTTATGAAGTTGAGTAATTGAAGGGTGAATATAGTTATTTTGAGTGAGTTTGTTCTGACGTTAGAGCTGAAATGTACTCGTGCTTCTTGAGTGGATTCTGATTTTAAATCGAGAAGCGAAATTCTCTTCTCAAAAGCGTCGGTTGACAGTTATTTTTTTTAATGGAATGGTTTCAGAAGAGTTCTTTATGATTCTGGATGCTTCCGGACGTCCAATGGAAAACGACATAAGGGTTTTCTCTTAAGGGCGGGTCGATTTGTATATGAGATATCAATTAGGTTTTATCTTTGTTTGAGAGCCCTACCAATTGCATTATGTGTGAAATATAACATCATTCAAATTCCTGCAGCGGCTTCGCTGGGTGGCGCGGATTCGAAAGGTCCAGTTTTCGATGACATTGGCGCATAAATCAGGCTGAATTTGGCCGATGGCATCGATTATGTTGTCTTTGAGGGCCGCGGTGGATTGCGGCTTATTCGCATAGACCTTTGACGTAAGAAAGCCCCACAAGAAAAAGTCCAAAGGGGTCAAATCACACGATCTTGGTGGCCAATTCACGTCGCCTCGCCGCAAGATAACCATGGCATGAAACCGCTCTTGCAGAATATCGATTGTGTTTTGAGCTGTGTGGCACGTAGCTTTATCCTGTTAAGCCATATGTCTTCCAATTCCATATCATCCAATTCAGGTCACAAGAAGTTGGTGATCATCGACCTATAGCGATCACCGTTGACGGTGATGGCCTGGCCAACATCATTTTCGAAGAAGTACGGACCGATGACGCCTCCAGCCCAAAATCCACACCAAATAGTAACTTTATTTGGATGCATTGGCACCTAGTGAATCTCGTGTGGATTGCTGTCGTCAAAAATCTGGCAATGTTGCTTTTTCACGTACCCATTCATCCAAAAATGGGCCTCATCGCTAAAGATGATTTTTCGACCAAAATTGCTTCCAACTGCTCCAAAACCAAAAAGTTTTATCATTTGCACGTGTTGCTCGACGCTGCAACTTGCCATGATGATTTTTCTTTAGTAACTGATTAAAAGACGATATTTTGACAGAAAGTAAAAGAAGCAATATGGCCGGCACGAGCTGTCAAAATCAACCCATCCCTATTGGAAAACCATTTATTTGTGTATTTTTGGGACACATCATGGAAATAAGTTTGGTTTTTTTTTAAATTCAGAAATTGTCAACTTTTGCATTGTTAAAAGCAATAATTAAATTTGTTTGCCATTAAATTGTATGCCAAAATTAGCACTGACATATGCCCTCAATTAGCAGAAAATAAAAAAAAAAATAACTGATGAAAGAAAAATAACCGAACAGAGTACCTAACATTCTTTCGGTTTGTATCAGTTTTAATGATTTTCTGTCTATTTTTGATTTGTTTTCAATTAAATATCAATCCAGTTTCTGAAGCTCGTAGAGCAACTACAGTTATGTGCTATATATGAAAATAATTGTCGTTTAATTTACCGGCAAATTAAAGAAAACCTTAATAAATCGATGAGTGGACGATGAGAGTTATTTGCTGCTATATGAAGTAAAAACTGTAATATGTTATGTTCAAAAAAAAATATGTGAGTAACGGGACTCACGGTTAAATATGTGTAAACATCAACGTTTGTCCAAGTGCCTGATTTTTGTTACTGAACGTCATCAAAAGAAACATTTATTGAATAATTAACACTACATTACCTATCTGTAGGCAGTGCTTAAAAAGCTTAGTGTTGAAAGAACGGCAGCGAAATATCTAGTGGGGGAACCGCTGTAACGAAATTTCCAAGCACTAAAAGGCTGGTGGTGAAGTGTCCACCGAACGGTGAAGGTTCGGTACTGAAAGGTCCTGCTTCGTAGTTCACTCTCAACTTTAAGATGACTTCACATTACACATGGTTATTGTTTATGGTAATCACTCTCTGAGCATCGACAAACAACAACTGTCAGCGGAGAGCACTAAAGCCGTGGTTTCAATTAAATGACACCGTACCCAAATTCCAAAGGAACTTAATGGTTTGACTGACAGGGGCTGAATTTAAATATCCAGTTAGAACTGTCAACGAACTTGCAACCCTTATGAAACTCCATCTTTCCATCGAGTAAAACTTACAAAAAGTTCAATCTTAATTTTATACTGAACGAACCTCAAATGAATGCCACTATGAGATAGCCGGTGAATTATATATCTTGAGTTTTTAGAATATTTAGTTGCAGTTGTTGTCAGTGGAAATCACTAAAATCGCAGTTTCAATCGATTGACACCATCAATCGCCTATGGAATTGGACGCTGTGATTTTTAATGAATGTTAACTTTGTGCAAGTACAAAGGTAGCCGATAACTCTGCAATTTGTTCAACCTCAGCTATTTTATGTATCCCAGCCTACAAATTGCAAGAAGAAATTGCATCGTTTAAAAGCATTATAATGTAAACGTAGAATTTAAGTTCAGATTTATATCACTGAACGTATCCGATATCCTACCATACCTACAGCCATTGACCTACCATACCTACAGTCAATTGTCAATCCCTACAGCTGACTAATATTATTTTTGTTTTGATTTTGTTTTCTTTTTAATTACTAGTGTCGCGTCCATTTTGTTCGGGGAATAATTAAAAATTAAAGAAAAAAATATAAAAATTTAAGTGTTAAAATGATAAAATCGTCGCTCGGTCTAAAAACAATTTGCTTTCGTCGTTGGCAAAAACAATATAAATGAGTGGTCGCGATAAAGTATAATCTAATTGTCGGTCGCGTTAAAATCAATTTGTTTTGGTCGGGGCAAATCAGATTTCGTAACGTAACGTGCTACAGCGTAAAGTGCACGACGTAAGTTTGTACCAGTAAACATGTAACGATGCATTTTATGTGTGGCAGGTTTAATCTTATGTCAATTACCTTATCTTTTATACTCGCTTACAAATATGTATGTTCTCAATTATGATAATCAATAATAGTCGAACACAAAAACAAAAAAGTAGATGTGTGCGACCAAGTTGAGAGCATCTTATTCGTTTAGATTTAAGAAATTTTAAAGACTTTGAATTCAATTTGATGTGAGTACGGATCAAGGGCAATCAAATAAACAGGAATTTACACTTTTTGTTTTATCCCTCAGGTCGTCTATCTCTCTCTAAGTAAGTAACGATAGAATGAAGAAGTAAAAATCCAGATCAAGATTAGGTTTTTAAGAAAAATGCCTTTTCACCCCAAAGCTAATTAAGAGAGGAAAAATATCTTGAATGAAATAAAACCTCTTGAAGGCAAAAACACAAAACAAAAAGAAGCAATAGATAATGATGTTTTGACGATTAAACGTATTTTGGTCATTAGATAATGTTTTAATTCCTAAGAGTAGGGCAGATTTGTCTTTAGACGATTTTATTTTATAGCCAAAGAGAAGTATAAAATTACTGGGGCTTTATAAGTAGGTATAAATAAAATATAATTAAGAGGAAAATTTCGTCCTTCAGTTAGGATTAAAAATTTATTTATGTAGGTATGTATTTATTACAGAAAAGCCACCCAGTTGCTGGACATAAGAAAAAAGGAATCGAAAAGAATCCAGAAAATTACAATGGACCAAAATTGCCAAAATTAATTTATTATTGCGAAATCTGGTTGCTGAGAGGATTTTATTTTAAATTTAAGCGTTTCTCAATAATATGGATTTGATTAACTAATTGCGCTGCCATCTGGTTCCACCTTTATGCCAAGTTGTCAAGGAATAAGATGCTTTATTAGTACCACTCATTCCTAACCACAATATGCTTAACTGTCAATTTCAACTCAATTAAGATATATTCTCGCTAGTTCGCAGAACTGTCAAAACTTTTTATTGCCGATTTGTGACAAAATTTGACATTTCATCACTTTTGTATGACAGAAAAGATACTCTTGGGGGATTTGCCACGCAGTAAACTTGTAGTCATGCATCCCTTCAATATCTGACTTCCCAAAGACCATATAAGATCGCACGCCAGACGCCACACAGACTAGTTCCAGCGCCGAACTTAGATCATCGACGTCTGGATAATAAGCTACGATGCGATTCCCGTATCAGGAGCTGCCCTTATGATGAGCGCCCCTTTCAAGTATCAACAACTTCCAGCAGCGAAGGAACCTCCATCATTTATCTCTGCAATCATCCGAGCAGTAATAGAGCCTACCGTCTGTCGGCAACAGCCCACAAACAAAGGGACCGTTGTACCCTTTGATTTACTCGGTTCTAGCCCTGGACCTGGGAAATAGGTTTTGGCCTTAGACTGGAACTAGGACGGAGGTTCTGGATCTGGGACAAAGGTTCTGGAGGTGGATCTAGAACATTACTGCAGGTGGCCTTGGAACTTGGAAAAAGGACAAATTTTTTTGTTTTTGGAAACAACTTTTTACAAATTTAAAAAAAAGTTCTGGAGGTGGCCTTGGAACTTGGACAAAGGACAAATATTTTTTTTGAAACAAGTTTCTGGAGGTGGTTCTGGAACTTGTATAAAAAATTGCCTTTTTAACTCAATTTTTAGTTCTCTAATCCGCTCACGTAACTCTGTTCTTCCGCTTAGGGTATTTTCGGTCGCCAGGCAGGCGCCAACAGTCAAATGTTTTCTTGCGCTACAGTACCTTGGGTGGCCCGCTGCGCGGATTCTACGGATCTTAACTCATTTTTTCGGGTGGTCATCCTGCTCACGCAACCCCGTTGCTCCGCTTAGGGTATGTTCAGTAGCCTGGCAGGCGCCAATGTCAACAGTTCTCTTAATTTTTTTAAATGTTTGCAAACAAAAAACAAAATATATCTTATTAATCTCAATTTTTTTTTGCCAAAAAAACAAAAAAAAATTCCTAAAAAAATGTTGAGAAAAGTTAATTTTTTTAAATATTTTTTTTCATAAGAAAATTGTCCCTCTCTGTCCAGGTCCAGATAACCACCTTGGTCCAGGTCCAGATTCTTTCAATATTGTATTATTTTATTCGAAACCAACATCAGTTTTCTTCCAATCGTATTTTTTAAAAAAGTATTGAAAATCCCGCAGCGTACTTTCTTGCGGGATTTTGTTGTTTTTGTAATCTGCGGATTTCGTGCTGCGGGATTTCGTAACCATCCCGTTGATTTGTATTAATTTAGAGAACCTAAAGGAAAAAATACAGCGCTATTCAAATTATTTCGAAACGATTCAATTTATTTAGCAAAAAGATCTAGAACATTACTGCAGGTGGCCTTGGAACTTGGAAAAAGGACAAATTTTTTTGTTTTTGGAAACAACTTTTTACAAATTTAAAAAAAAGTTCTGGAGGTGGCCTTGGAACTTGGACAAAGGACAAATATTTTTTTTGAAACAAGTTTCTGGAGGTGGTTCTGGAACTTGTATAAAAAATTGCCTTTTTAACTCAATTTTTAGTTCTCTAATCCGCTCACGTAACTCTGTTCTTCCGCTTAGGGTATTTTCGGTCGCCAGGCAGGCGCCAACAGTCAAATGTTTTCTTGCGCTACAGTACCTTGGGTGGCCCGCTGCGCGGATTCTACGGATCTTAACTCATTTTTTCGGGTGGTCATCCTGCTCACGCAACCCCGTTGCTCCGCTTAGGGTATGTTCAGTAGCCTGGCAGGCGCCAATGTCAACAGTTCTCTTAATTTTTTTAAATGTTTGCAAACAAAAAACAAAATATATCTTATTAATCTCAATTTTTTTTTGCCAAAAAAACAAAAAAAAATTCCTAAAAAAATGTTGAGAAAAGTTAATTTTTTTAAATATTTTTTTTCATAAGAAAATTGTCCCTCTCTGTCCAGGTCCAGATAACCACCTTGGTCCAGGTCCAGATTCTTTCAATATTGTATTATTTTATTCGAAACCAACATCAGTTTTCTTCCAATCGTATTTTTTAAAAAAGTATTGAAAATCCCGCAGCGTACTTTCTTGCGGGATTTTGTTGTTTTTGTAATCTGCGGATTTCGTGCTGCGGGATTTCGTAACCATCCCGTTGATTTGTATTAATTTAGAGAACCTAAAGGAAAAAATACAGCGCTATTCAAATTATTTCGAAACGATTCAATTTATTTAGCAAAAAGAGGCACGTTGCCGAGTACGAATTGTACTAGATTAGATAGCAGCCACTTTAAATTTTTGGTTGAAACACCTCTACCTCCGCTCCTGTTATCCCTTTTCCCCACCTGATTTGTTCGACAATCCACTGCCACTCACTCTAAGTGTATTGTGGACAGGGTTTAGCATAGACCGATTATTCTTCTAGTCTTTTGCTAGAGGGAGGGCACGGAGCAGGGTTCGGACATCATATTCAAAAATTCGAAGCAAACGTGGAAAAAAGCGAAGTAAATTCAAAATTTCCGAAGTAGATTTTGAAATTTAAAAAAATCACAGATTTTACAATTATACGATTTCTATTTAATTTAATTCCGAAAACATCCTCTCTTGAACACAAGTTCTTCAATATTATTTGTTGTTTTCATTATAGAGTACCAAAATTTAGGCAAATCACTTGTATCGTGAATCCGAAATGACCTCCATTCATCATTTAAGATATCAATGGAGCTTTTGTAAAATGGAAATGCCTGAACCAGTTTCAAAATTGAAGTTCAAATGCGAATCTTGATTTTGAAATTTGGAGTTTATTGGAAACAACAGTGCTGTCTCTTAAGAACGATGAAGTGCAGGTGATCGCAGTGATGTCTTTTCATTTATTCATTGAGAATTTTTTCAATTTCAAAATAGAAGAAGATTTTTAACAAGCGAAGTAGGGAAGTAGATTCCATTTTTTTTTTTCTGAAATCCGAAGTAAATCTACTTCAATTGAAGTGAAGTACGAACCCTGGCACGAAGTCCTAAGCCCAACCGATGATTATTGTGACTATCCTTCTTTAAAGAGTACCATATAGACATAAGACAAGCCTATTGCCACGAACCGTGCACCGGTTTTTCCCTAGGTTTTTGCTGGAAGAAGTTAGTTGACCAGTCCCAATCCCTATATGTAATACTTTTTTTTATTTAAGGTTTACGATAATTTATTGTAAGATATACGAATATGCAATAATATGTTAAAACATAATTTTGAGAATTTAAAGAAATTGTAAAAGTTGTAAAACGAAGAAAACTGTATAAACTCCGATTAACAATGAAACAAGTAAACTTTTAAGTGTGGCAAAAAGTAAAATGATAAGATCCACTTTAATTAGCACCGTTTCCTCGGGGTTTTAAACACGCTCTCCCGGCCAGAGACCGATCGAGACTGAGACTAATACACAATTCATTTTACAAAATTTCGTATATATTTAGGCTGAATAGATAAAACTCATTGTGATTTGGAGTTTGGAAACTCTTAACCCAAGTTTTTAGCTTTCTTTGAGATCAACCCTGGACACCAACGCGCCCACCTAATTACTCATTGCCTTAACTTTGAGACTTTGACTTCAAATTATTCAATCACTATTCATTTGAATACAATCTTTTGGGAAGTCATGCATTCTTTTTTATTCTTTGTACTCTTTACGTCCTCTGTCCCCATAAAATGTTTTCCCAAGTTGTGGAAATCAATGATTGAATAATGATTGAATTCAATGAATGATTCTTAAGGACTTCATTCACAAAAGATTGTATTCCTTTCCAACTTTACAACAAATATTTTACGAATATACTTCTGAAATAAATATAAATCAGTTAAGTAAAGGGTTTTCCAATAAGAGGTGTTATTTTGATATTCAAAGAAAAATGGCATTTTTTGAGATAAATGATCGGATGTTTATTTCATTATAAAGAGGAAGGTATGCCGTTAATAATGAAACACAACATCAGCCAAATGGCCGCCACGACCACGCTTACAGGACCATATCCTTTTCATGAAATTTTCCATAACCAAATCGCAAAGTGGCTGCCCTATGTCCTCGATAGCCTCACGAATTCCATCTTTGAGGTCTTGAATCGACGCTGGGCTGTTGGCGTAGACCTTATCTTTCACGTGGCCCCAAAGGAAGAAGTCGCAAGGTGTTAAATCACAAGATCACCTCTTCGAGAGATAACACGGTCCGGAAACTTTTCCCGTAAAAGATCGATGGTTTCATTGCTTGTGTGGCACGTAGCGCCGTCTTGTTGAAAGTAAACGTTGTCCAGATCAATACCATCCAATTCCGGCCATAAAAAATCATTAATCATCTCTCGATAGCGCAATCCATTGACCGTAACTGTTGCTCCTGCCTCATTTTCGGAAAAGTAAGGTCCAATTACCCCGCCGGACCATAAACCGCACCAAACAGTCACGCGTTGAGGATGGAGAGGCTTTTCAACAATAACTCTTGGGTTTTCCGAGCCCCAGATGCGACAGTTTTGCTTGTTGACGTAGCCTCCGAGGTGGAAATGGGCCTCATCAGTCAAGATGATTTTTCGATGAAATTCCGGATCATTATCATGCATTTCAAGGACCCAATCAGCAAAGACACGACGTTGTTGATGATCAGCCGGCTTGAGTTCTGGTGTTAACTAAACTTTATAAGCCTTAAGACCCAAGTCTTTATGCAAAATACGGTGTAATGACGTTTGTGGAATGCCTAATTCCAAAGAACGACGAGGAATGAACAAACCTGGGTTTTCTTCAACACTTTGGGCTACAACAGCAATATTCTCAGTTGTTCTTGAGCGACGTGCACGGGTTTTATTCTTCACATCACTAACTTGTCCCAACAGCTCGAATTTGTCCACCAATTTCTGTATTGCGGTCCGACAAGGTGCTTCACGACGACCCAAAAATGTTTTAGTTTTACGAACCGTCTCTGCCAAATTTTCACCATTTTTATAGTGAATTTTAATAATTTCAATGCGTTGTTGAAGCGTGTATCGTTCCATTTTTATTAATGGCGTAGTTTCTACTTGTCAAATGTCAAAAAATGACAGCTTCAAAAGTAACAGCTACCGAAATAGCGGGCTATTCAAAATAACACCTCTTATTGGAAAACCCTTTAGAAGACTAAGGTGCTATTTAATTGGTGTCGTTGAATTATTGATTCGAAATAGCTTTTAATAACTTTTTTCACAAAAAGTAAACAAGCCCATACAAGTAAACTATGATGAGTTCAAGTGAGATCGTCGCAAGGAATCATTATTTTTTTTTAAACTAAAGGCCATTAAAAGTTATTTTGAGTCCAATTTTTATTTAGATTGAGCTGGAATTTGACATGACAGTCCTACAAACTAAGTGACACGCCAGTATACAATTATTTAATTCACACTATCTATTCAATTGTTATTATCTATCCTTTGGTTAATCTATCTTTGATGTTTTCAGGTAAGTATTCAGGCATACAAATCACTTAGTTCAATCTGATCCTTTAAAATTTCGGTCCGAGACAACCCCTCACCCTTTGCAACTGTCTTACAACTAACACCAACAATATATCTTATATTTTCTTTTTAAATTTTTAAAAAAAAAAGGTCATACAAATGGAAAACATTATGCCATATTTCATTTTCCAGTCACGTTAGCTCGTATTATTTATGAGAAAAACAATGACTCTCTCTTACTTCGATGTATTTTTACTATAAAATGCAGACGGTGTCGAAGAAGAGAAGGATGCTTTGCTTATATTTTATGGAATAAGTCACGTTCTCCAATCTTCAAATGGTTTTATTGAATCAAAGATACTATATCATTGTGCATTGTTGTTTTTTTTTTTTTTTTTGTTATTTCAATTTCATGTGGGAGTAATAAATATCGATAAAGGGTATAGCGCATTCGGAAGGATAAACATATATATATTTTTGTTCGATATCCAAGGGAATAAACAAAGGCCAATGCCTGGGATGTTGGAACATATATAAATCACTTCTAAGCTGGCATAAGTGACATCGAAAATGACTTTCCATAATCTATCGAGTCAGCAACTGGTAGTTTTCGAAACTTTCATGTATGGATATCGTATACCTACTGTTCAGTAACACCTTCTTGCTGGTTAGCTGATGGTTTATCAAAACACAACTTATAAGCTTTTCAGCTTAAGTCTTTAAAATTGCTTCCTTGTTGTCAATATAGTGATTATATTGTCATAAAGTAGGGATTCCATTATACTGAAGTACCTTTGGATTGTGATATCGTTGCTGGGTGGTCATCTTTCTCATTATAGCTTATTCGGGTGATTGGTGATGTTCCCTATACAACAAGCTTCTTTGGGAAGCAGTAGATACCAGTCCAGTAGCATTATGTTCGCTTCTGAGCAAAAATAGTTGTTCATATTGTGTTTCTAAAGCTCTGTCTGTCAAAATTCAGGCCATAGAAAGATCCCTAATGTTTTCCTATCGAATTAAAATTCCTCCATGGCTCTTTTAACAAACCTTTACATTAACCTAGATCTCCAGTCCAGGATGGACCACAGCCCTAACCAACAAGCAGCTTTAGCCAGCCCAGTCACTATCTAGCTGTATCCAGTAACGCCATTAAGTTGGTTCAAGTCGTTATTTATTTTTTCTCCCCACTTCAATTGAGTCTTTCTCTGCTACGTGTAGATTTGAAGAATCGTCAAGTTTGTGCGTCGGTGTTTTTTTGCTCTAAGTTCTCAAGCTATTTTAGCCACTGTATTTTCAGATTTTTGAAGAGATTGCTAGTAAAGTATACTATGGACCTGAAAAATGCTCCTTCAAAGCAAACATTTATGTACTCTTGATAAGGTCAATACTTTGTTCCTTTACAGCATGACCGGATTGTTCAAGGTCTTGTATATAGGGTCTTCTTTGTTTTTTGGGAGAGGGTTCAACTACTTAAATGAAGTTCAAACATTAAACGTTTTCTTGTGCTCTATTCTTCTCCTAATGAGAAGTGGGTGTTAATCTTTTTTTACCCGTGGAGCCCGTGGTTTAGGTTGCATTCATCGCCTAGTGAAACCCACCTGCGCATCAGTGGTGGCACTTTTGGTAGCATATTGGCAGTTTAGTTTAGTTTATTGACTTATGAAAATAATTAATACAAGTTTACAATTTTGATTTTGACAAAGAAGTCTTTTGGTTTGGTCGATAGCCTTCTACAAGACTGACTTAATTTTCGTACTATTATAATTTTGATAATAATATAATTTGTATTGTTTGAATGAAGTTGAAGATCTCAAAAATGTTTGGTTACAATGCTATTTTGATATCTTAAAGCTCTTACAGTGAAGTTATAATGTACATCCCAGCCAACTGCTCAATTTAAAATTCTTAGCGTTTCCTCTAAATCGATTGTATATGCACTCCAAAATATTCTACTCGAAGTTCTTTTAGAATGGGACAGACAGCTATTGAATGGAAAACATCTTCTCTTTCTTTAAGGTTGCATAATGTACAATAGATAGGTAAATCAGGGCAGTGTGGTATGAAGTTGAGATTGAGTAATTTTCCTCTTAAACGATCTTATCAATTCTGTTGAATGGTTTACTAAAAAGTAAGTTTTTAACTAAAGTAGTGGTCCAACTTGCTTTAGTATAATCTGTACTTCGAATTTTTAGCTTTTTCCATGAAGTACTCATACATTCTGTTTCCTGTTTTCTTCAGCAACTCATCAAATTTTGATTTAAGTGATTCCAGTTGTAAATCGTTTGTTAAGAACTCCACACTCCGCTGCCTTGCAGATTCTTCACTCTTGAACACAACCTCCTTCGATGGACAATAAATGCTTTAGAACTATTTTTGGTAGTCTTTGTTCATGCATTGCCGAAACTCTTACTTACTACTTTGAAATGTAGCTTAAGTGTATCTAAAATCATGGAATGAATGCCAGTTTCCAGATGTATCATGTAATTTGGTGAACAGCTGGACAATCTAAAAAATCTTCTTGTGAAATAACGTAGAAGCTTTTCCGCTGCTTCGAAGGATCTGTATCTCCAAGCTACAGCTTCATAGAGAAGTATAGCAGTTGCGGTTGCTCGAAATATTGCTTGTTTTGAAGTGTGTGAAATACTTCTCTTGTAGATACCACTGTCCCAAACAGAACAGAGAGCTCGCTTTTCTTCTGAAAGTTTATCTTTTAGATGTTTATTCATGCAAGTGTTCGATGTAATTAGCACTCTCAGATATTTATATTCCTTTACTATTTTTATATCCTCTCTCTGGAACGTCCACTTTTCCATGCGTGACTACTTTTTTCTGAGAATCATCATTTTTAATTTGTCCATGTTATCAGAATGGTTTCAACTTTTGCAATATGTTTCTATTCGTTTTATCATAAGCTGCATGCATTCGACAGTTTCCGCGAGGAAGACTATGTCATCCACAAAATGTAAACCTGTTATCTTTATCCGACGTAGTTCAATTCCACCCTTAACAGCATCTGTGATGTATAAGATGAAAAGAAGAGTACTAAGAACGCAACCCTGCTTTACTCCCATTGTTGTTCGAAATTCATCAGAGAAGCACTTTCCATCCCAGACACGCACTGAATTATTTTGGTACAAAGCCCTCAACACATTATTTATTATTTCTGATGATATTCTGAGTTGTATATATGTAGTTCATAGAAGAGCGCTTCACAAGGTATGGAATCAAAGGCTGCTCAAAAATCGTCAAAGAAAGCGTAGAGTTTTGAATTCCTTTTCTTATATATTTCTGCTAAGCTGAGTAATGAAAATATTTGGTCCACAGTGGAATAGTCCTTCCTGAAGCCGGCTTGGAACCCCTGCTAAATCTGTTTGTTTTTTCCACCCACTGAGGAAGCTTTTTATAAAGCACAGTTGAAAACAATTTAGCAGAAGTATTGATTGTGCCAAAAGCTTGGCCATACAATAAAAAAATCAGCGCTTACCAAATGCCACAGCGGCAGCAATAACAGCAACAAACTTTTGGGGCACCTTATAGCAATTGGTGACGGCGGGCATAGGCAATACATCCAGCAACGGATGCAACGGAAGCGACGTAGCAACCGCACACACTGCTCGTCTTATTCTTCTAGCCAAAAAGTTCCTTTAGAATTAAGTTAGTTTTAAGCAAATAAAAACTATGCCGAAAGGGCCAAGTGACAATTAAAGAAAGAAAGAATATTCATGAGGCCGGAAGGGCAGACATTTTATTTTCGCTCGTCTCGTCAAAAAGGGTATGTTCGTTGAGTGAAGGAAAAATTGTAGCGAGCTACAATTGTGCTTTTCTCATAGATGGCGTTAACAAGTATTAAGAAATCATTGACCTATTACATATATATGGACTGCTAGGAGCCAACTTCACGCGGATTCAATCGAAAACTTATCGCCACGAGCGCCAGTTGGAGCAACACGGAAAATAAGGTATAACTTTTGACAATTCAATTTTGTGTATGTATATCTTGTCAATATTTTTGTAGTTTATTTTGCTTGTGCTTAATTTGTGGAAAACTTATTTATTTGTCAGACTAGAGTGGTTAAAATGGACCCAAAAGAAGCCAAAGAACTTATCAAACCAGCAATAAGGGAGGACAATGAAAGGGTATCTAATCCATCAAGACAACTAATGGATTTTTATAAAATAAATTCCTGACAGTCCAAAAAAAAGAGGGAATGGAAGAGTTCAAAAGGGATGTTTTCAAGTTTGGTGAGTTGGTGTGGTGCACGCACCTCCAACGTTAACTACTCTGCCCCGCAAGGTGGTTCGTAGCGAATCTGTTCCACGGGTAAGATTGTTTGAAGAATGTGTTAATTGCATTTTTATGTTTTTGTATTTATCGTCAGCCTGGCAAAAAAGATAACCTGCTATTGAAGTCCATGCTCAAAAGTGCAAGTAAGGAAGCGCTACACAAGGTTGTACCAAGTGCACCACAAGCACAAAAAACTCCAACGATTGATGATAAACTATTGTATGATACATTTTTTTTGTTGGATTTGGATTGAAGCTTATCGAGTCTTTAGCTTCTGAAGAGGTAGCATGGTTCCTAACGCTCCAACGATGTTCATGGACTCCCCACAGGAACTAGTAATGGTACGTAGGCGTTTTTGTGACGGAAACTTTTTTATTCTTTATTCCTTTCAATTCCAGACTAAATCTTAACCAGTTGGCGGCCACCTTGTCTCTTTGCTTTGTCATATCTCCCAATCAATATTATCTCCTGGACTCTTGGCTCATGTAGAAAGTAGAAGTACCCTAACCCACAGATGCCGCAACAAAACTCCTTCAATGAAGCTATAGATAATATCCTCGACTTCAAAGAGAATGCGTACATGCAACGAAGATGGATGTCGTGAGGAATGGGGCGACTTCATGGACACGTCCAAACGCAACCCCACGTACGACAACGACAAGAGGAAAGACTCCAAACAAGCCTTAAAGACAAGAGATTACCTGAGCCAAGCGACACTCAAAGATAAAAAAAAAAACAAATAAACAACTCATTTTTGTTAAGTCAATAAAAAACTGGTTTTTGTATTTCTTTTTACAAATTAAGCTTAGTATAATCGCTGTGGTAGTCCAATGGAAACAAATATCGATGTGTCAATGAAGCGCTCAACGCAATTCGTCAGACATGTTTCTCTATTGCTGTCTAATTTTGATCCCAGTTTTGACATACACTTGTCCCAACAGATTTCATTCGTGCACCTATGTGAAATAAAAAAAAACCATGTAAGATGTTCTTTTACAATTTGTTATAAATGTTACATATGGCTTGAGCTTTTTGATTTTCTGTCATAATCATTTCTTTGAGCTCTTGATTGACGGCTCTTGGTATTTATGGAATCGAAATCGGACATTCTGTGTAAATTTATTTAAAATTTGCAAGAAATATAATGCACTCCGTAAAGGTAAAAGATTGAGAATTTTGACAGATAACGTCCGACTTCTTTTGTGGCCAGAACTAGCAGATTATTCACCGCGTTGCGACGTCTGTCCAATGGAGTTGCAATACCGAAGGACAACTCACACATCTGTTTGACCTTTGTAGAAGTTTTCGCATTTTACTGTGCCCATTCCTGCATTATGACTTGCAGCCTGGGCAGAGCGGGTTGAACCGTTGAACTGCCTTAGGTATTCCCCGGATCAGCTTTAAACAACTCTGTGACATCTCTGTAACCCTTTTTGAACTTTTCCAAACCTACATATGCCTGAAAACGACGAAACAGAGCTTTGGAGTAGTTTGGCGGCAGTGGTACAGAGTGCAATCGTCGATGGCTTTGGTGGATTCGTTTATCTTCAAATAAGCAGCCGATCGATTCTTGTAAAAAATTGCCAGATCCTTGTACATTCCGCGAGGGTTCGCGAACAAATCTTTTTTTAACAATGCCGGCCATTGTTCTGGAGTGCGGATTTTATTTGAAGTGATGACCTTAAAGACACAGTTAATGCCAATCTCAACCTCTTATATTATTTAGCTTCGATGCATGTATAAAATGACAAAAATAAAAAGTAAAAAATATATTATTAAGGTAATGTGATGAAATAACTCATTTTAAGATTGAAAGCTTATAGAAAACTAAAAAAAAATTGAGCAAACGTGACCTTCAACAAAAACAAATGGCACTGTGTTTCATAAATAATAATAACAGTTGTCCCTACTCCCTAGATTCTATGGCAAATATAATGCGTGGTGAGCCCAAGTCCCAAGAGATGGCCTTGTGAATTATTACTTTTGTTTGCCACTTTGCTCCAAGTAGCATTAGTGTCGCTAAAAAGTGGTTGAATCACGTTTACTGAGATATTTGTATGGAAATGAGGCTCGACTAGCAGTCCATATTTAGTATGTCAATGTAAGAAACGATATACCTCTATAATAAGCTGAGTTTTCATATTCTCCTTTTTTGTACAGCAGATAAATTACTGACTTAAGAAAAGAATCAGGAACTTCAAAAGTTTCAAAAACTCTATTGAATGTTGATGTTAGTAGTTTATTAAACTCTGGTGTGCAGTTTTTGTAAAATTCAAAGGGGATACCATCCTCTCCTGGTGCTTTATTAAGCTTAGAACTATAAATTACCTCTTCTATTTCTAGCAGAGAGATTGGCGAATCCACGTAATCATCAAATATTGGCAGTGTTTTGCACTGGTCCTCTGCACTTAATACTGGAGGCGGGGCTGGCTGAGAGATAAAGAGAAACACGGTCAGCAAAAGTGCACTTATCATACACGTGTTCTCAAAAAGATCGGAGAATACTTCCTTGATTGTGAGTCATCTATTATCTTCCCCTGGGGCATGGGTTCAGACCAGCGGACCTATAGGTTTTGATTTTGGTGCTGGCTTGCATTGCGGTAGTAATGACTTGCCTCTCATATTTGATAATCTAGTCACACAACATTTAATGTAGAGTTGCAGCTCTGCATTTGTCGTTGATCTGTCAAAGTGTAGTAATTTCTTTGGCGTTACGTTGAACTGTCACATTATTTGAGACGCTTGATTTTTCATCAGCCTGGCTAGTCTCGATAATTGACTTCTGCTCTCTAAGTGCCTGATTACATTGGTCGTTTTACTGAAGGGCGCATCAGTGAGATAGGTAGATTTTAAGTGCGTAAAGAAGAGAAGGATAGATTCCACCCAAATTCCACCGATGCGTCAGTTTAATTTAATATTTTCGGATTCAGCTTGAAACGCTTTTTATTGTATGAGTGATATATATAGCATAGCCAGGGTAGAACTTTACAAAGCCATGAGAGAATTTGGCATCCCAAATAAATTGACACGACTATGTAGGTTGCCCATGACCAACGTAACAAGCCAAGTAAAAATAGCCGGATCAATCAAACCAATCAACATTTTTAATGGACTCCGACATCCCCTTGTCCTGGTTTGGCCTGCCTCCTCTTCAACCTCGCGTTGGATAAAGCAATCCGTGACTCTGGCATGGAAACAAGAGGGACCATATCGTCAACAGGTCCAGCCATCATCGGAAGAACAGAGCAAGCTGTTAATGTCTGTAAGAAAACCATTCATTATTGTTTCGTTTATCGAAGCCCCAACTTAGACAGCACGTCAACTTTAAACCAGTTCGATGCCCTGTCGGATTGCATTCAAGCAATAGTGTCCCTCAATCTTCACACTGAGATCGTCTTAACGGGCGATTTTAATGTCCATAATTCAGATTGGCTTCGCCATTCAAGCCAAACAACAGCGGAAGGTCGGTATGCTGAGATCTTTTCAGAATTCAACCATCTGACTCAGCTGGTGGACGAGCCCACTAGAATACCGGATGTTGCAGGTCAAACCCCTAACACCCTCGACTTGTTCCTCTCATCTCACCCCGAAAAATATAGTTTGAGTGTTTTAGCTCCCCTTGGTACTTCTGACCATTGCTTAGTTTCGGCTTCTTTTCCGTGTTCAAACCCCCCAGTTAAAGAAAAAATACCGAAAAGAACAGTTTGGCAATACGAAAAAGCCAACTGGGAAGAGCTCAACAACTTTTTTCGTATTTTTAACTGGTCGATCTGTTTTTTAGATGGAGACGTTGATGCTTGTGCGGACATGATAACTAATGTTATCTTTTATGGTTTGAAATTCTTTGTTCCTCACAGAACAAAGAGTATCAAGCCTAAAGAAAACTCTTGGTTTGACTCCAGCTGCAAGGAAGCTATCAAAGTGAGAGAATCGTTTTTTCGGTTATATAAAACCATTCCTTCTGAGGAAAACCGAACTAAATTTAAACAAGCCAGAAATTCCTGCAACGCCTTGATTCTAAGAACTAAATTCTTACATGAGCGTAAACTTAGGCTAAAAATTCTGCAATGTCCTAAGGGCAGTACAAATTTTTGGTCATTCGTTAAGAATATAAACAATTCAACATCTTCATCGGTTCCCACGCTCATCGTCAATGATAATCCTGTCGTTAGCTCTAAAGACAAGGCCAATGTGTTTGTTGAACAATTCGCCGCAAACTCTACGCTGCCATATAGCGCCAGGGTACCTCCTGTACTTGAGAACGTCCATTCCTCTTTGGGTCCAATCCATTTTCGTACCCGTACAGTTGCCAGAGTACTTAAAGATCTCGACATTCGGAAATCCGCCGGCCCTGATGGTATTTCTCCTATTGTCTTGAAGATGTGTTCTTCCACTTTAGCGAAACCACTGCGTAAGCTTTTTTACGTTTCCTATTCCTTAGGTTACTTTCCCTCAGGGTGGAAAAAAGCTTTTGTGCAGCCAATCCCTAAAAAAGGCGATTCATCTTCTCCTTCAAATTACCGACCAATTGCTCTGACATCCATTCTTTCCAAGGTCATGGAAGCGCTGATCAATCGTCAGCTTATGATATATCTTGAACATCTGAAGCTTCTCAATGACCGGCAGTATGGCTTTCGTTGCAACAGATCCACTGGTGATTTCATGGCTTTTCTCACCGAAAAGTGGAATCAATCATTGCATCGTTTCGGTGAAAGTAAAATTGTGGCCCTCGATATTTCAAAAGCATGTGATAGAGTTTGGCATCAAGCTCTTTTATCGAAAATGCATGCTTTTGGTATTAATAACTCACTACTTCGCTGCATTAGTAATTATCTTTCTGACCGTTCAATCCAAGTTGTTTTGGACGCTTTCAAGTCAGAAGTTCACAAAATTAATGCTGGTGTGCCCCAAGGCTCCGTTTTGTCTCCGACACTGTTTCTAATTTTCATAAATGATCTCTTGTCTGAAACTACTAATCCGCTTAACTGTTTCGCTGATGACAGCACCCTTAGTTTTTCATACTCCTTTCCAGATTCACCTCCCGGTTCTTCAAACGTGGAGCAGCAGCGACTGAATATGTTGAGCTCATTAAACTCAGATTTAAACAGCATTGTCAAATGGGGTTTTAACAATCGTGTAGAGTTTAACGCATCTAAAACTCAAAGCTGTCTTCTGTCGTTAAAGCGCAATATACCCCCTTTACCATTACACATGAACGGAACTTGCATCGAGGAAACTGAAAAGCTTTCGATTCTTGGAATGCGCGTTACCGATCAACTCTTATGGAACGACCATATACAAGATATCTCTAAAAATGCTGCGAAGTGCCTAGGTTTCCTTAGACGATGTAAGAACTTTTTTCCCCTTCTGATCTAGCTACCATATATAAAGCATACATACGCCCAAAGCTAGAGTATAACTCTCATATCTGGTCAGGTGCCTCTAAAACGTCACTGCACCTACTGGATAGAATCCAAGATAGAGCTTCAAAACTGATAGGTGACAGATCAATCTCGGAAACATTTGTTGCATTGGAACACCGTCGAAATGTTTCTTGCTTATCTTTGTTTTATCGCTACTTTTTTAAACGTTGCTCTGTTGAAATAGCTAGCTGTATTCCTCCCCTCAAACAATTTCAGCGTAGTACCCGCTTTGCTGAGAATGCTCACCAGTATACCCTTAAGCCTAACTTCGGACGTACCGTCAAGTATAGAGATTCTTTCTTTAGCCGTACCACACGAATGTGGAATTCCTTACCAAACTCTGTTTTTCCTTCCCATTTCAATATCCAAACATTTAAAGCAAATGTACATCGCTATCTCCTACTCCATTCTCCCTCTCTTTCCTAAACGCTCGCACTGTGTGAAAACATTTTAAGGGTATTCATGACCCCTTGAGTGCGCGTCAATTATAAAAAAAAAAAACAAAAAAAAAGCTGTACATGATTCCTTCATCCAGATCGAGCAGGCGGCACAAAATCTGGGGCTGCACATTAGTGAAGGTAAAACAAAGTACATGGTGGCGTCGAATGCGAGAGGAACAGTTGGCCAAACAATCAAGGTAGAGGAGCACGAATTTGAAGTGGTGCAATCCTTTAAATACCTTGGGTCAATAGTAGCAGCCGATAACAATATAGAAGAAGAAATACGCGGGCGGCTTCTCAAATCCAACAGAGCCTACTATAGTCTGTCAAAGCTCTTCAAATCCAGAAATCTCACCATAACTTCAAAACTGCTGCTGTACAGGACCATGGTCCTGCCAGTACCCACATATGCATCCGAGACTTGGGTGCTTAGCAAAAGGCACTCCGACCTCTTAGCCGCGTTCGAGAGAAAAGTCTTAAGGAGAATTGTTGGCCCCATATGTGAGGAAGGACGATTCCGGAGACAGTACAATAATGAATTGTACGCAATCTACCTTGAAGCGGATATCGTGACAAAAATTAAGCTCGGTAGACTCCGGTGGGCAGGGCACCTAGCTCGCATGAGCGAAGAGGAACCTGGTCGGAAAGTTCTTTGTGGTACATTCTATGGTTGACGACAGCGTGGTAGACCATTCTTGCGCTGGAGAGATGGCGTAGACCAGAACGCCCAGAGCCTTGGGGTGCGCAACTGGATGGCGGCGGCTCGAGACCGGGATGGGTGGAGAGACTTGTTGAAGGAGGCCAGGACCGGACCCCGGTTGTCGAGCTGATGATGATGAGATATGTATAGTGATTTTAAGGGTGTGAGATAGGGAGAGGTAGATTGAAGTGAAAGGATTTTTCTTCACCGTGTAGTCATTAGTCGCGAGTTCAGTAAAATAACCTTCAGTAAAACGACCCATGTAATCAGGCACTAAAACTAGATTTGCTAACGTAAGGTCTCCGGCTTCGAAACCGAGAGTGTTGACGGGGTCGTTAATTCACTCTATTGAAATCATCTACCAATTACAACTTCCTTTTGATGGACTCGTTTAAGTGAAACAGCAGCTGTATATGTTTGTTTTTTTATATTTTAAAGAAAACACACCAAAAATGGCATTGCACAGGCTTAGTTCTTCGTATTTTTTTAATGTTGATATTTTTTCATTCAATTTATAATTTTTTCACGAGACAAATCAGAGTAATCGATTGCGAAAATTGGTGAATTCTAGCAGCTGCAGCTCCGATTTAAGCTACGTTGCATTTTGTTTTCAACATTGGATTTGTATTCAACATTTTGACAACTATTCCGCCTGCGGTTCCAGTTGGAGCTTCGTCTTTATTGTGTTCACGCAGTTAGTTTTCTGCTGGATCATTCACTGCCTGAATGTACACCGATCTCTATAATACACTCGATACTTAGAGGATATATTATATGGAGTGCTTGTTTTTGTTCAGGTGCGAAGCTTTCATAGGGGTCATAGTTTCGGAAGGTTAAAGGCACTCAGTACAGAAATATTGGAGAAAAAACTAAAAAAGAGCATTTCAATATTTTGAAAATAATAAGACCAGGCGAGCACATGCAACTAAACAGTTTGGATGCGATTTTGAGCACTATGGGATTATATGAGAGTCCGCGCACATAAACCGGCGGACTCTAATATAATCCCGATTATCACTAATTAATTTCAAGAATTACTTCAAAGTAGAGAGAGAAAATAAGCAAATTATGACTTACAATTGATAGCAGCTGTAGGATATCCTCTAAGACTTTATCTTATCGAAAGTGAAACAACGCCCCCTATCTAGGCTTCAGGCACTACAATCCATTAGGAATAGAAAAAAGTATATATCCTCTAAGACTGGATCACATATTTTCTACAATGTATAACAGTTTTTGAGACTCTCATTAAAGATGACATTATGCGAAAAAAAGCCCATGTTTTGACGTCTATCTGAGACACGCGCGCATTGGTGTTCCCCTTATTAATTAATCGTCTTTGAAAATTTGGAATCCTAACTCTGATATTCCTTTTTGTTTGCAAGCCAGTCAAAGCAAATTATTGTTTATTTATTTGCAATTAAAATTGAAAAACCTACTCTTGAGTATTTTTTTTTTCTTTTAGGAGACAACAAAAAAAATTTCAAAATGATGAGAAATGTCAAATCTTCTTGGTGTGTGCGCAAATTCGATTAAACTTTGGTAAAAGCGAAAGATTTCAGTTGTCTAGAAAAATTTCTATTTTTTCTAAGCAAATGAGTTTTTTTTTTGCTAAATAGAATCAATTGTTTAGTTAAAAGGAATTTGACATTATTTAACTCCCTGAATCGCGATTGCGGCTGCAGCTTCATTGTATTCAATTGACGGTTTTCTCATTGGGCTCGCTCTTCTGAATTTTTGTTTGTTTTTTTGACGTGAATCCAGCTTGCATTGTTCAGATTCAGACACATCCTTATGTGTGAACACATCCTACTCATTTTGAAGTTCAGCAGTCGTTAAAACAAAACGAAAATCTGAGTTCGTTGAAGCATTAATTTGAAATTTTTAACTTAAAAAATGTAAATCCCATTAAATAAATATGTTTCTAAGGCCCAGTTTTTCAGTGGCGAGTTAAACCAGAGTTAGCTAACTCAAGAAGTAAATCAACTTACCGTGAATTGAATAAGCAGTTTTTAGGTGTAGAATGGATGCGGATTGACTAAAGAAACTCGGTGGATAAAACATCAAAAGCATCTGTTCAGTTAATCCTGAGTTAACTCACCAAATTTGATGAGTTAACTGGGGTTTAACTTTAATCTCGCAATGAAAAACTTTACCTAATTGAAAAAAAATTTAATTCTGTAGAATTTAAGTGCCAAAGATAAAGTGCAGACAGAGAGATCAGATGCCACAAAAGAAAACGTCAACAAAAATCAATTATAGTTTTTTTTTTTTTTAATTCTTCGCCAGCTCTTTCTCACCGTGAAGTGGAAGTTAAGTAAAGTACAGAGACGTCAAAAATAAGTCGGAGACAGTCCAATATGAACACCGTTCTTAATCAAGGTTTTATGTATTTTAACTTTGACAGGTAAGGATGCGCGCCAAAACTCGCCTCTATTGTGTTCAGCCACTTTGGCAAATAAGAAATGTTATACCTACAGTTGTAAAGGGTCCGCCAAATAACTTCTTTTTTGTTTGAAAATGGAGCAAAACATCGAGTAAACATCGGCTGTGTGGCACGTAGCGCCGTCCTGTTGAAACCAAATGTTGCCAACATCCTCCTCTTCAATTTTTCTGAATAAAAATTCGTTCAAAATGGCCCGATAACGATCGCCATTGATTGTAACGGCCACTCCTTGCTCATTCTCGAAAAATGGCCCAATTATGCATCTGGACCAAAATCCGCACCAAACAGTGACTCGTTTTGGGTGTATCGGCTTTTCAATGTATCAATGTATGGGTGCGTGTTTTCTGTTCCCCAAATGCGACAATGTTGCTTGTTTACTACCCGCCAAGATCAAAATGAGCTTCATCTGAAAAGATGATTTTTTTTGCAAAATCGGCATCTTCTCTAAGTCGATCGCAGGCCCACTTAGCGAAGCGTATACACAACCATATTCGTTTAGCGGAAGGATAAAACTAATTATCTGTCAAATCAGACATGAGCTAGGTGTTACCGTTCACGAAATAAGTACTAGTTGAAAAAAAAAAACGTTAGATGGCGGACCCTTTACTATTCTACGCAAAAGTTCTTCAATTTGCGTCAACTTCCTTGTATGAATGCGCTATCATACATTATAGAGATGAGTGGAATTGTAGTGTTGCCATTTTGATCCTCTGTTCAACACTCGCTTATAAGCAAGTCAGGTGCGACACTAGTATTCGATGGTTACCTACCAGTTGCAATATTACAATACTTTAGCATGTAAAGTAAACACATTGAAACATAATGAAGCGCGTTAAAGCACACCTACTTTTAATGGCAAGAAACTGTTATATTTGTTATAACTTCTGCTACTTCTTCACAGCACTGATCAAAAAATCACAGTATTCGAGTATATACTTATGAGTTTAATTCTAGCCATTCATTTAATTTATATCTAACAATTTAAAATCAAGTTCTTTGCTATAAGATTCTCGCTTAGATAAAAAACAAAACTAATAATAAACTCAGTTAAATAGTTCATCAACAGTATCTGGACTTTGAAAAACTCAAAAGAACTTAACACATCTTCGGTCCATCACGAGAGCTTATGCGGATCCAATATTAATTGCCTTTTGCACAAAGTTCTCATTTACAAATTGCATTACTTTATCTTACTGCGCTGTTAGCTGCTACCACTCCTTGTATATGTAGTTTCCCTGAGGGAGTATTTTCATTGCATTAAAAGTAGTATTTCAAGAAAATTATTTCTATCTTATCTTTGAATAAAAATGATGCGGTGCATCAAGTGCAGAGCTGCGAAACAAATTTGTCCTCTTAATTTTCCTTCGAAAGTATTTTGAACTATACATTTTTTTTTTTAATTTTAAATTTTACATCGATTTTCTTCGAAGTGAAAATTGGTTGCAAAGGGTTTGCTTGTTTTAAGGGATAATTAGTTTTCGATAGTTCTTGTTCGATTTTTTGTTCTTGCTTGAGTTAAGATGGAAAAGCAGATGGGTTTAGTTCAGATCATGGTTTTTGTTGGATTTAGTTGTTCAATTAATTTTTACAACGAAATATTTCTCGATACAAACTTTAATTAAAAGTTGAGAATTGATTAAAAACGATTTCAAGATTTTTTTGTAACATATTTAACTTTTTTTTTTGTTGTTGAGATTTTTCAACAATTTTCTTGACAGCGAAACTTTTTTTGGATTAAGACAAAGAGTATTGACTATGACGGTGAACTTTCTAGCGTGGTAGCAACCTGAAAAAGAAGAGTCACTGAGATATATAACTTTTACTTTTTTATCTGTATACCACTCATACGCAATGTCACAAGTGAATAATAGATAAGTTGTAGCTCATGTCATACATGATACGTTGGATGCATTTATTTGAATTTTTCCTTATTCCCCAAAAGCCAAAAAGCATGTGTCAGTTGCTTCGCAGCCTTAACCTTCAAGATCTAACAATTTGAAATCTATAGTTATAAATCTAGCCAATTTTACGGTGTCAATTCCTTCGCAGACTTAATTCTTAGTGTAGTTTCGTATTTAACCTACGTTTTTCCTACTGAAATCTGAATACTTGATCTGATTTCTGAGTATATTACGCGAGAGTGCGTCAATCGTATTGTAGGGAAATAGACTTTTGTTTCACAACAATTTACTGACTTATTTTCTTATCCCAATTGAGTATGGAAAGAACGTTTAAAGGTTTATTTTAAACTTATTTACATATAATATCGGAATTTTATTCTTGTTAGTTTTATGGAAAAGTAAATAGGAAAGCAACATCCATGAAAGTCATCAAAATAAGAATATGTCGCGTCAAATGTGTGGTCAGCTTAAATAAAATAAACTTGGTTTTATGGCAGTGCAATTGGTATCTTACAGCTGTTCGGCTTAAATCAAAGTAGATAGATCGATACTCGAAGTAGTCTATCCGGCCGCCCAGCTAGATAGAACTTCCTCTTTTGGGGTTTAGTCTGATTAAACAAAATCCTGTTTAATTTTGGTTTTTAAATACCATTCAGGATCTGTAAATTTCCTCTTAAGAAGATCTACAAATCCGCATCGACGTGAGCGATTTATAAATCTATTGTAATCAAAGCCATCAGAAGACTGTAACGAAGTTACACCTTTACATAACAGCGCCTATCCTCCAACTCAACATTTTCAACATCATCAACTAGAGCACAATTACATCACATACCTCAAGGCGCCCACGAGAATTGATGACGAGGTTTGGCGACAACAACAGCGCACGACAGCACAACACAACCAATACGCACAACAACAATTCAACGACTTATACGAAATTAATGGGTAGTATTTTTCTACTTCACATGATTCACACTTCCTTGTTACCGCCGAATCTATAAGCAAGGGTGAAATGGCCACTGCAAATGGGGAAAATCATATCCTCCGTGGTTCTGCTAATTCAATAATTTGAACTTAGTGAGTACCAAGAAGCAAGCTGCTGGGTGTGTAGTACACCAGTAAGAAGTTTCAATTAATTTTTGGCTTTAAGCCGTAAAAGAACCCCTTCCCCTCCTTATTTTTGCCACAACTTCTAGTTGCGGCTAGGGATTAATCCCAAACCAATTAAATCCGCCTCCACTTCTATAAGGCTAGGGAGCTAATCCCAAATAACATTTTTGCCTTAAGAGTCGCTTGGAGGGTAGGGAATTTATCCCACCGTCCGCCTTCGTACCGTGCCTTCACTTGGTGTTGGCTAGGGCGTTTATCCCACCGCCTGTCGTCGTACCGTGCCTTCACTTCAGTGTTGGCTAGGGAGTTTATCCCACCGCCTGTCGTCGTACCGTGCCTTCACTTCAGTGTTGGCTAGGGAGTTTATCCCACCGCCTGTCGTCGTACCGTGCCTTCACTTCGGTGTTGGCTAGGGAATTTATCCCACCGCCTGCCATCGTACCGTGCCTTCACTTCGGTGTTGGCTAGGGAGTTAATCCCACCGCCTGTCGTCGTACCGTGCCTTCACTTCGGTGTTGGCTAGGGAGTTTATCCCACCGCCTGCCATCGTACCGTGCCTTCACTTCGGTGTTGGCTAGGGAGTTAATCCCACCTTCTGTAGCCGTATATGCAATACCGTGTTATTTATTTAAGTTATAATACAATTGTAAGATTTATACGAAAATAATCTGTTAATATAGTTTTAAGTACGACTGGAATAAAAAGTGTCTAAAGAACTGGAGTTCTGAACTTTCTAAGCCCGAGTTTTATTGCTTTCTTCGGTAAAAACCCTGGACCCGCTGACCTACCTCAGCTGGAAACTAAAAAAGCATCACATTTTGGCGCCCGAGCAGGGACCACTAGAAGGTTCACCCAAACTCCGACCGACCGACCCGTAATCTTTCGAAGAGGATACCGACCGCCGCCGAAACCAATTTTTTTTATTTATCCCTTCGAAAAAGATTTTGCTGTAACCGAATTTCTTCAAAGAAGTACCACCGAACCGCCGCCATGTCCGACTCCGATGACCCACCGCCAGGAGGCGAATACAACCCGTATAAAAATTTGGGGTTCATTTACTTCCTCAAAAAGTCGGAACTCATCGAAGTATTAAACGACCGAAAGTTAGATACAAGTGGCACTTTACAAACGCTCCGAAAACGGCTAAGCCAGCATTTTAAGGAACTTCGTACACATAAGTCCACCCAAAATCTTTGTGAAGAATGGGAGGACGTTGTGGAGAAAAGGAATGACGCAGAACCTTCCGAAGATATACTGCCTCCCGACCCGCAGCTATACAAAGATTTTCAGAATATTTTTGTTCCTTCCGCCCCGCCGACAGGAGCACCTATATTCTTAAACGTGCCCGAAGTGAAGAAAACGACTCTACCAGCCTACTTATCATCCGCCGCCACCCAGAACAGAGCCACCTCACACATCAAGCCGACTCACATTAAGCTACGAAGCCGAAATGATGAATACAGTCCGCAAGTGGGGACTAAGGTTCGACTCTACAGGGAATCCGCTGGAATTTTTGCAACGGCTAACGGAATTAACGCGATGTTATAACATCCCGCCCAAGGATATGTTACGAACATTACCTGAAATGTTCCGCGGTAGCGCTCTCGAGTGGTTGCGCATAAAAGTAGACACTTTCAACACTTGGGACGGTTTTCGTGAAGCATTCATCCAACATTTCTTGCCAGCCAGGTATTTACATAAACTGGAAGAAGAAATATTTCGCAAGCGTCAAGGCCCCCGCGAAAAAGCGAAGGATTATATATTATCTGCCCAGTACCTTATCAGGCAGCATCCTCGCATCTCTTTGGCCGACAATATCGACCGCATTTTCGACCACATGCGACCCGAGTACCGGTATTACATTCGCCCCCGAGATTTTACTACTTTGGATGAGCTCGCATTCCTAGCGGAGGAATTTGAGGCTATTAAAAATGAGGAACGTAATATACGCCCTCCACCGATGGCTACCCCTTTCACTCCTACAATTCTCCGTGGTCCATCAGCAGAAGTTCCATATGACCGGAATACGCATTGCTGGAACTGTAAGCAGAGGGGACACCGAAAAGAGACATGTCGTAGGCCATATCGACTGTTTTGCTCCTTCTGCGGATTAGATGGCAGACTAACAGAAGACTGTTCGTGCCATAGAAATCCCGTCGCCGTTGTAACCACGCCACCCACACCAGGCCTTCGTTACTTTGTCCCGACCCAAGTCGAAGGAGAAGAGTACCAAGCTTTACTTGACACCGGTTCTACGAAAACGTTTGTGGGCCGGTCACTTAGGAATAAATTTAAGGAGCTGGACCTTCCCATGAACGCACAACGCTGGCCGATCCATGTAGCAAATGGGAACCCAATTATGACTTGCGAACATTATACCGCAACGTTCACCTTAGGGGATAAAACCCTGACGGGCGAAATCACGTACTTGCCTGAATTAGAGGAAGATGTGATACTCGGGATGGATTTATTGCACCAAGCCGGTTTGCAAATATTTTTGGACAGCAAACCTTTGACTAACCAAAAGCCTGCCGAAAGTAGCCACTCTTGTTCAGTCATGCAACATCCGTCAAGCAATCGCCAAGAGAACATGGATCAGTTCCGAAAAAATGTACTACCGACGTTTGAAAAAATAAATTTTGTATCAAACGTACCACCGCATCATAAGTCTAAGAAGAAACAAGGACCCGTGAAGCCAAGACGCAGTCCTAGGGGACATGATATGCGACCCCCTAGTTCTCGCTTCCATCGGCTATCAGCCCCCGAACGAGTAGCTATATATAATCCGCCGAACCAATCCGCGGCAAGCACAAAGTCTTCAGCCCAGCCGCCGATCCGCATCAGCCGAGCGCCCCGCTCCGCTAACAAAAGGAAGCTGAAATTATGCGTCAACCATGCTCCACGCCCTGTCAAGAAAGTAGAGAAGACAGGGCAGCACCCCGATGGCAAACCGTCAACACCCCATGGAAGCAGTCGTCAACAAGCCTTACCGATACCCGCCACTAGCGTTAGGCAGCGGACTCTACCGTGCAAGGTAGCCGCCCCTAGTCGAGCAACCGCCAAGCCCTTGTGCCTCACGTTATTGCCCAAGAGCAAAGTGAGCCCAGTCATTCCGCCAACTCTCGTCCGCAATACCGCCGTACCGATTCTACCGCCACCCGAAACCAGGATGAAGGAAGTCCGAGGTCAACGACAGATCGTAGAGGAGAATTGGCTGGTACGTAACCCGCCGGCCCCCGTACAACCTCAGCCTCTAACTGTCCGCTTCAACGCATTGACCAAAAGAGCAGCCGTTCCCGCTTCGACACCGCTATATGTTCTGGCAGCCATGACCACGACACCCCCGGGCGGAGTACAACCACCAGAAGACAATGCAGGGCATCCACATTCTGCCAACCAGCCTTCTGGGGCTTCAACTTCAGGACGACATGACCCTTTCGTCGGCATTTCACTGAACGGACCACATCATCGGCAGTCCTTCTACATCTACCGACCATGGGGTAAAATTTCTGTACGTCTCAATAAAAAAGGGACACAGGCCAGCCTTCGATTCAAAGGTCAAACTAAGACCATCGACATAGAGAACTAAGATTATCCCGATTATTCCATTTTTATGTTAACTACCCGATTTTTTATTGTGATTAATTATTATTTAGATTATAATTCGAATTATTTTGAAGTAATTGTTCAATTAAATTGAAAAAAAAAATATATATACGAAAAAAAAAGAAAAAAAAAAAAAAAAAAACAACAAAGATATATAAATAATAAAACAAAAAATAAAAAAAAAAAAAAAAAAAAACATTTAAAAAATAAGAAAATAAAAAAAATAATAAAAAAAAAAAAGAGAAATAATTATATTAATGAAATATATATATTTGCTATTATAGTCCATAACTAATAGCCTTTTTTTCAGATAGAAGTTACGACGAGCAGGCTCGTCTTTCGAAGAAAGGGGGGAATGTAACGAAGTTACACCTTTACATAACAGCGCCTATCCTCCAACTCAACATTTTCAACATCATCAACTAGAGCACAATTACATCACATACCTCAAGGCGCCCACGAGAATTGATGACGAGGTTTGGCGACAACAACAGCGCACGACAGCACAACACAACCAATACGCACAACAACAATTCAACGACTTATACGAAATTAATGGGTAGTATTTTTCTACTTCACATGATTCACACTTCCTTGTTACCGCCGAATCTATAAGCAAGGGTGAAATGGCCACTGCAAATGGGGAAAATCATATCCTCCGTGGTTCTGCTAATTCAATAATTTGAACTTAGTGAGTACCAAGAAGCAAGCTGCTGGGTGTGTAGTACACCAGTAAGAAGTTTCAATTAATTTTTGGCTTTAAGCCGTAAAAGAACCCCTTCCCCTCCTTATTTTTGCCACAACTTCTAGTTGCGGCTAGGGATTAATCCCAAACCAATTAAATCCGCCTCCACTTCTATAAGGCTAGGGAGCTAATCCCAAATAACATTTTTGCCTTAAGAGTCGCTTGGAGGGTAGGGAATTTATCCCACCGTCCGCCTTCGTACCGTGCCTTCACTTGGTGTTGGCTAGGGCGTTTATCCCACCGCCTGTCGTCGTACCGTGCCTTCACTTCAGTGTTGGCTAGGGAGTTTATCCCACCGCCTGTCGTCGTACCGTGCCTTCACTTCAGTGTTGGCTAGGGAGTTTATCCCACCGCCTGTCGTCGTACCGTGCCTTCACTTCGGTGTTGGCTAGGGAATTTATCCCACCGCCTGCCATCGTACCGTGCCTTCACTTCGGTGTTGGCTAGGGAGTTAATCCCACCGCCTGTCGTCGTACCGTGCCTTCACTTCGGTGTTGGCTAGGGAGTTTATCCCACCGCCTGCCATCGTACCGTGCCTTCACTTCGGTGTTGGCTAGGGAGTTAATCCCACCTTCTGTAGCCGTATATGCAATACCGTGTTATTTATTGAAGTTATAATACAATTGTAAGATTTATACGAAAATAATCTGTTAATATAGTTTTAAGTACGACTGGAATAAAAAGTGTCTAAAGAACTGGAGTTCTGAACTTTCTAAGCCCGAGTTTTATTGCTTTCTTCGGTAAAAACCCTGGACCCGCTGACCTACCTCAGCTGGAAACTAAAAAAGCATCACATTTTGGCGCCCGAGCAGGGACCACTAGAAGGTTCACCCAAACTCCGACCGACCGACCCGTAATCTTTCGAAGAGGATACCGACCGCCGCCGAAACCAATTTTTTTTATTTATCCCTTCGAAAAAGATTTTGCTGTAACCGAATTTCTTCAAAGAAGTACCACCGAACCGCCGCCATGTCCGACTCCGATGACCCACCGCCAGGAGGCGAATACAACCCGTATAAAAATTTGGGGTTCATTTACTTCCTCAAAAAGTCGGAACTCATCGAAGTATTAAACGACCGAAAGTTAGATACAAGTGGCACTTTACAAACGCTCCGAAAACGGCTAAGCCAGCATTTTAAGGAACTTCGTACACATAAGTCCACCCAAAATCTTTGTGAAGAATGGGAGGACGTTGTGGAGAAAAGGAATGACGCAGAACCTTCCGAAGATATACTGCCTCCCGACCCGCAGCTATACAAAGATTTTCAGAATATTTTTGTTCCTTCCGCCCCGCCGACAGGAGCACCTATATTCTTAAACGTGCCCGAAGTGAAGAAAACGACTCTACCCGCGCCGACATACCAGCCTACCTATCATCCGCCGCCACCCAGAACAGAGCCACCTCACACATCAAGCCGACTCACATTAAGCTACGAAGCCGAAATGATGAATACAGTCCGCAAGTGGGGACTAAGGTTCGACTCTACAGGGAATCCGCTGGAATTTTTGCAACGGCTAACGGAATTAACGCGATGTTATAACATCCCGCCCAAGGATATGTTACGAACATTACCTGAAATGTTCCGCGGTAGCGCTCTCGAGTGGTTGCGCATAAAAGTAGACACTTTCAACACTTGGGACGGTTTTCGTGAAGCATTCATCCAACATTTCTTGCCAGCCAGGTATTTACATAAACTGGAAGAAGAAATATTTCGCAAGCGTCAAGGCCCCCGCGAAAAAGCGAAGGATTATATATTATCTGCCCAGTACCTTATCAGGCAGCATCCTCGCATCTCTTTGGCCGACAATATCGACCGCATTTTCGACCACATGCGACCCGAGTACCGGTATTACATTCGCCGCCGAGATTTTACTACTTTGGATGAGCTCGCATTCCTAGCGGAGGAATTTGAGGCTATTAAAAATGAGGAACGTAATATACGCCCTCCACCGATGGCTACCCCTTTCACTCCTACAATTCTCCGTGGTCCATCAGCAGAAGTTCCATATGACCGGAATACGCATTGCTGGAACTGTAAGCAGAGGGGACACCGAAAAGAGACATGTCGTAGGCCATATCGACTGTTTTGCTCCTTCTGCGGATTAGATGGCAGACTAACAGAAGACTGTTCGTGCCATAGAAATCCCGTCGCCGTTGTAACCACGCCACCCACACCAGGCCTTCGTTACTTTGTCCCGACCCAAGTCGAAGGAGAAGAGTACCAAGCTTTACTTGACACCGGTTCTACGAAAACGTTTGTGGGCCGGTCACTTAGGAATAAATTTAAGGAGCTGGACCTTCCCATGAACGCACAACGCTGGCCGATCCATGTAGCAAATGGGAACCCAATTATGACTTGCGAACATTATACCGCAACGTTCACCTTAGGGGATAAAACCCTGACGGGCGAAATCACGTACTTGCCTGAATTAGAGGAAGATGTGATACTCGGGATGGATTTATTGCACCAAGCCGGTTTGCAAATATTTTTGGACAGCAAACCTTTGACTAACCAAAAGCCTGCCGAAAGTAGCCACTCTTGTTCAGTCATGCAACATCCGTCAAGCAATCGCCAAGAGAACATGGATCAGTTCCGAAAAAATGTACTACCGACGTTTGAAAAAATAAATTTTGTATCAAACGTACCACCGCATCATAAGTCTAAGAAGAAACAAGGACCCGTGAAGCCAAGACGCAGTCCTAGGGGACATGATATGCGACCCCCTAGTTCTCGCTTCCATCGGCTATCAGCCCCCGAACGAGTAGCTATATATAATCCGCCGAACCAATCCGCGGCAAGCACAAAGTCTTCAGCCCAGCCGCCGATCCGCATCAGCCGAGCGCCCCGCTCCGCTAACAAAAGGAAGCTGAAATTATGCGTCAACCATGCTCCACGCCCTGTCAAGAAAGTAGAGAAGACAGGACAGCACCCCGATGGCAAACCGTCAACACCCCATGGAAGCAGTCGTCAACAAGCCTTACCGATACCCGCCACTAGCGTTAGGCAGCGGACTCTACCGTGCAAGGTAGCCGCCCCTAGTCGAGCAACCGCCAAGCCCTTGTGCCTCACGTTATTGCCCAAGAGCAAAGTGAGCCCAGTCATTCCGCCAACTCTCGTCCGCAATACCGCCGTACCGATTCTACCGCCACCCGAAACCAGGATGAAGGAAGTCCGAGGTCAACGACAGATCGTAGAGGAGAATTGGCTGGTACGTAACCCGCCGGCCCCCGTACAACCTCAGCCTCTAACTGTCCGCTTCAACGCATTGACCAAAAGAGCAGCCGTTCCCGCTTCGACACCGCTATATGTTCTGGCAGCCATGACCACGACACCCCCGGGCGGAGTACAACCACCAGAAGACAATGCAGGGCATCCACATTCTGCCAACCAGCCTTCTGGGGCTTCAACTTCAGGACGACATGACCCTTTCGTCGGCATTTCACTGAACGGACCACATCATCGGCAGTCCTTCTACATCTACCGACCATGGGGTAAAATTTCTGTACGTCTCAATAAAAAAGGGACACAGGCCAGCCTTCGATTCAAAGGTCAAACTAAGACCATCGACATAGAGAACTAAGATTATCCCGATTATTCCATTTTTATGTTAACTACCCGATTTTTTATTGTGATTAATTATTATTTAGATTATAATTCGAATTATTTTGAAGTAATTGTTCAATTAAATTGAAAAAAAAAATATATATACGAAAAAAAAAAAAAAAAAAAAAAAAAAAAACAACAAAGATATATAAATAATAAAAAAAAAAATAAAAAAAAAAAAAAAAAAAACATTTAAAAAATAAGAAAATAAAAAAAATAATAAAAAAAAAAAAGAGAAATAATTATATTAATGAAATATATATATTTGCTATTATAGTCCATAACTAATAGCCTTTTTTTCAGATAGAAGTTACGACGAGCAGGCTCGTCTTTCGAAGAAAGGGGGGAATGTAACGAAGTTACACCTTTACATAACAGCGCCTATCCTCCAACTCAACATTTTCAACATCATCAACTAGAGCACAATTACATCACATACCTCAAGGCGCCCACGAGAATTGATGACGAGGTTTGGCGACAACAACAGCGCACGACAGCACAACACAACCAATACGCACAACAACAATTCAACGACTTATACGAAATTAATGGGTAGTATTTTTCTACTTCACATGATTCACACTTCCTTGTTACCGCCGAATCTATAAGCAAGGGTGAAATGGCCACTGCAAATGGGGAAAATCATATCCTCCGTGGTTCTGCTAATTCAATAATTTGAACTTAGTGAGTACCAAGAAGCAAGCTGCTGGGTGTGTAGTACACCAGTAAGAAGTTTCAATTAATTTTTGGCTTTAAGCCGTAAAAGAACCCCTTCCCCTCCTTATTTTTGCCACAACTTCTAGTTGCGGCTAGGGATTAATCCCAAACCAATTAAATCCGCCTCCACTTCTATAAGGCTAGGGAGCTAATCCCAAATAACATTTTTGCCTTAAGAGTCGCTTGGAGGCTAGGGAATTTATCCCACCGTCCGCCTTCGTACCGTGCCTTCACTTGGTGTTGGCTAGGGAGTTTATCCCACCGCCTGTCGTCGTACCGTGCCTTCACTTCAGTGTTGGCTAGGGAGTTTATCCCACCGCCTGTCGTCGTACCGTGCCTTCACTTCAGTGTTGGCTAGGGAGTTTATCCCACCGCCTGTCGTCGTACCGTGCCTTCACTTCGGTGTTGGCTAGGGAATTTATCCCACCGCCTGCCATCGTACCGTGCCTTCACTTCGGTGTTGGCTAGGGAGTTAATCCCACCGCCTGTCGTCGTACCGTGCCTTCACTTCGGTGTTGGCTAGGGAGTTTATCCCACCGCCTGCCATCGTACCGTGCCTTCACTTCGGTGTTGGCTAGGGAGTTAATCCCACCTTCTGTAGCCGTATATGCAATACCGTGTTATTTATTTAAGTTATAATACAATTGTAAGATTTATACGAAAATAATCTGTTAATATAGTTTTAAGTACGACTGGAATAAAAAGTGTCTAAAGAACTGGAGTTCTGAACTTTCTAAGCCCGAGTTTTATTGCTTTCTTCGGTAAAAACCCTGGACCCGCTGACCTACCTCAGCTGGAAACTAAAAAAGCATCACAAGACAAAACAAGTGAAATAAACTTAAAACTAAACCCATAAAACAAATATAGCCTAAAACCATTCAATAAATGGAATAATTTTTGCAAAATTCGCGGTAAAAAAAATAAAAAAAAAACAGAACAATATGAGAAAAGCAGAATACAAAAAAAAAAAAAAGGTAAGAGAGATAACATAAAAAAAAAGTGTAATAATCGACCCAGTAGATGTTAATTGTAATTTTTTTTTATCAAATAAAGGATCCAAGATAGGAGATAAAAAGGAGAGAGGGCCTCAGTATTTTCGCTCCAACATAGTTAGAACTTTTTCATCAAAACCTTACTCTCGCAAAAACAAAATTCATGATCGCCAGCGAAAACCTCGTTCTCCGCTTGGGTCCCTAAAATTGGAAGCGTCGCAAAAAAAAGCATTTATTAAAAGCTCGAAGTCAACGATCAGTTCCTCGCCAGTGACCAATCAGCCGCCAAGCAGTTGACTAACCAAAAATCCTTTATTTAAGGTAAAATAAAAGAAAGAGGCAAAAAAAAAAAAAATAGTAAAGAGTGCGAATTTTCCAATAAGAGGTGTTATTTTGATATTCAAAGAAAAATGACATTTTTTGAGATAAATGATCGGATGTTTATTTCATTATAAAGAAGAAGGTATGCCGTTAATAATGGAACACAACATCAGCCAAATGGCCGCCACGACCACGCTTACAGGACCATATCCTTTTCATGAAATTTTCCATAACCAAATCGCAAAGTGGATGCCCTATGTCCTCGATAGCCTCACGAATTCCATCTTTGAGGTCTTGAATCGACGCTGGGCTGTTGGCGTAGACCTTATCTTTCACGTGGCCCCAAAGGAAGAAGTCGCAAGGTGTTAAATCACAAGATCTCGGTGGCCAATTGTGATCACCTCTTCGAGAGATAACACGGTCCGGAAACTTTTCCCGTAAAAGATCGATGGTTTCATTGCTTGTGTGGGACGTAGCACCGTCTTGTTGAAAGTAAACGTTGTCCAGATCAATACCATCCAATTCCGGCCATTAAAAATCATTAATCATCTCTCGATAGCGCAATCCATTGACCGTAACTGTTGCTCCAGCCTCATTTTCGAAATAGTAAGGTCCAATGACCCCGCCGGACCATAAACCGCACCAAACAGTCACGCGTTGAGGATGGAGAGGCTTTTCAACAATAACTCTTGGGTTTTCCGAGCCCCAGATGCGACAGTTTTGCTTGTTGACGTAGCCTCCGAGGTGGAAATGGGCCTCATCAGTCAAGATGATTTTTCGATGAAATTCCGGATCATTTTCATGCATTTCAAGAACCCAATCAGCAAAGACACGACGTTGTTGATGATCAGCCGGCTTGAGTTCTTGTGTTAACTGAACTTTATAAGCCTTAAGACCCAAGTCTTTATGCAAAATACGGTGTAATGACGTTTGTGGAATGCCTAATTCCAAAGAACGACGAGGAATGGACAAACCTGGGTTTTCTTCAACACTTTGGGCTACAACAGCAATATTCTCAGTTGTTCTTGAGCGACGTGCACGGGTTTTATTCTTCACATCACTAACTTGTCCCAACAGCTCAAATTTGTCCACCAATTTCTGTATTGCGGTCCAACAAGGTGCTTCACGACGACCCAAAAATGTTTTAGTTTTACGAACCGTCTCTGCCAAATTTTCACCATTTTTATAGTGAATTTTAATAATTTCAATGCGTTGTTGAAGCTTGTATCGTTCCATTTTTATTAATGGCGTAGTTTCTACTTGTCAAATGTCAAAAAATGACAGCTTCAAAAGTGACAGCTACCGAAATAGCGGGCTATTCAAAATAACACCTCTTATTGGAAAACCCTTTATATATTAGCGATAATCGTATGAGATCGTGTAAAAAAAAAATTTAAGAATGGTTAAAAACAAGAAAAAAAAGGAAAGAAAATCAGAGTTTAGCAAAAAAAATTAGAATCAAAAGTAGTTAAAATAAAGTTTAAGCTTTCTTTCAAAAAAAAAAATAAAATAAGGGATGTGAATTTAGCAGAAAGTAGGATGTAGGAATGTTAATAAAGGGATCACCTAGAAAATTATGTTACCAGAATTAGTGATCATGGTGTGTTTGTGAGAGGAAGATATTTTCTTTTTAATCACAAAGGCTATAAGGGTGGGTGAAGAATTGCTCAAAAAACTAAGTCCTCTACTGGAATAAAAAGGCTGTACAAAGAAAAATTGAGGATTCTAACTTCGTAAAGGATCGGGTACCAAATATCAAAATAACAATTTTGTCTAATTTCATCGTTGACTTAAGCCTTGGATTAAGGTAACAAAAAAAAAACTTTTTCTATTTCCTCAAGAACCCCCCCATCCGACGAGCAAAAAAGTCTGGGAATAAAAGGCCTACCACAGAAGTCAATAGAGAAAAGGCCGCCGTTGTTTTTGGTCCTTACAGATGAAAGGAAGTAAGGCTGTAATCGCTTCCTCGAAAAGTAAAGATGCAGTGAAATAAGACCAAGACAATGGAAATCATTTTATAAGTACTAAACAAATTTTTTTAACATTACAGTACCCAACGAGTTAGAATTAGTTAGAATGTCTCCTACAGGGTGATTCGCATAAGATGTGACAAAAACCTAGAGCGTGTAGGTAGGTGAAGACAAGAAAAAAATCGTATAGTAAGAGGCCCATTCCCCCACCTCCCTCCCGTTTAGGCGGAAGTGCAAAGCCATAAATCTTCTATTTTCTCTTATTTTGAAGTAAAATTGTGTTAGTGAACAATTTAAAAAAAAAAAATAATTTTCAAACTCAAAATTTTGAGGAAAAAAATTTCAAACAAATTTATTTCAAAATTTTACATAGTGCAGTGCTACTTTTGTTTTCAATATTCAATGCTCTTATAAATTTTTAATCAAAAACAGATAATTGGATGCTTAAATGTCTTGTACTTTTTGAGAAAATTAAAAAAATAACTAAATCTACTTTACTAGCTATACGTTGTGGAAATAGGATCCAACTTAAGCAAATTTCTATAGAACTAGAAGAGATTTAAGCATCTCGTTTTTCGTGTTTGACTAAAAATTATATAAGCTTTGAATATTAAAAAACAAAAATAATACTAAATAACGTAAAATTTTAAACAAAATTAATTTGAACAAACTGATATTTTTTTTTTTTGAAAATTTCGAGTTTGAAAATTAATTTTTCAAAAACTATTCATTAAGGGCCAATTTTTCAATAGCCAGTTAAGCCATCAGTCAGTCCTTATTCTTCAGATAGACCAAAAATCAGTTTTTCAATCATCAGATAAAACTAATTCCTAGGAATAAATCTTTTACCAGTGGAATAAAGTTATGTGCTCATTTGAGAGCGGCCGATAAGGAGTAATTCTTAGGAATAAATAAATCAAATGTCAAAAAAAACTAATTCATATTGTTTTGAATATTATATGAAAATGGACTGCTTTGAAGCTATCGACGATGTTATTATGAAGAAGAAAATGCAAATGGTCTACTCGAATCATCATCCAAAAAAAAAAATGTCATTAGAAATAGATCAATTTTCGTAATTGGAAATACGTGGATTTCCGAAAAAGACTTGATCGCAAGAACTTGCTCTTGTGGTTAACCACTTTGTGTAACCCCACTTTGTGTAACCACATATTGAAGATGCATCATGTATATATTTAACGAGAAAAAGAGTCAAAATTACCCACTAAAAATTTGATTTTTTTTTATTAAAACAATATTTTTGAAATTTTTTAAATGCAATATTATTTAAACCACGGAAAAGCACCAGATTGCAAAAACAAAATCGGTCGAACCATCAAAAAGATATACCTACTTGAATAACCCAAAAATAAGACCATTTTCTTAAAAAACGTGGAATACCTAATTCTGTTATGTGAATTTTTGGAAAAAAAAACGTGGTATGCAGTTTTCTTACAAAAATTCGAATTGCAACTCTGGGGAATCACATTAAAATGCGCTATACCAAATTTAAAGCAAATCTGTATACCTATCCGTTTAGGCTCTAGCTCAAATTACAATGGGAGCACAGACGAACAGACCGACGGAATGCATTACGAAACCCACATAACTATTATTTTTAATATTTCTTATATTTTTCCATTACAAATGTTTAAGAACGCACTTTTTTAAAAATATAATTCAAATACCAATGGTATTTGGTATAAAACAATAAAACAAACACGAAATACGAGTAAAAGTGACGTTTTGATTTGAATATTTTTTTTGAATTTGACATCATTTGCTATTATTCTATAAATAATTAACCAAGTGTTTATTTTTGATTGAAAAATTCAATGCTGTTATCTGATCGTTTAAGAGTTAAATAACTTTATTCCTCTGACAATTAACTGACTTTTTAACTGATGATTGAAAAATCGGCTCTAAAACAACTTTATTTAAAAATAAAAAGCGCTACAAAAGTTTTTTTTTAAATAAATCAAAAATGGTTTTGGATATCAATGAAATTCTTTATTCCTGTGAAAGTAAGTTTGATGCCATTATGTATGGAACTCGATTTCTTTTGCATGGCCACCACGGACACGCTTGCAGAAGTCTAGGCGCTGAACCCAATTTTTGACGGTTTTCAAGCATAAATTGGCCGATACTGCTGCAATTTCACGTTCGATATTCGTACGAAGGTCATCCATCGTCGCTGACTTGTTGGCATAGACCATAGACTTGACGTAGCCCCAGAGGAAATAGTCTAACGGCGTCAAATCGCTTGACTGAGGTGGCCAAGCGACTGGACCATTTCGTGAGATAACACGTTCTCCAAAATTGATTTCCAATAAATTGATTGTGACATTCGCTTTGTGGCTTGTGGTGCCGCGCCGCGCCGTCCTGTTGGAACGAAATGTCCTCCAAGTCCATGTCATCCAATTGGGGCCAAAAATATTCGGTTATCATTGAACGGTAGCGATCCCCATTCACAGTAACGTGCCGTTCTTGATCATAACGGAAGAAGTACGGCCCAATGACGCCGCCGGCCCATAAACTACACCAAACCGTAATTTTTTCGGGATGCAATGATGACTCATGGAGTACGTGTGGATTGCTGCCTGACCAATACCGCATATTTTGTTTATTGACGAAGCCATTCAGCCAGAAATGAGCCTCATCGCTGAAGATGATTTTTCGATGAAAATCCGAATCATTTTCAAGTTGTTGCTCAGCCCAATTCACGAACATAAGACGCTTCTGGTGGTCAAGCGGCTTCAGTTCTTGCCCCAATTTAATCTTATAAGGATGTAGGCCAAGATCTTTTCGCAAAATTCGCCACAACGACGCCGACGTCACAGAGATGCCCAACGCTTGAGAACGACGTGTGAGAGACACATTTGGGCTTTCTGCAACTGAAGCTTCAGCGGCAGCAATTTTCTCGACACTACGGGCACTTCTTTATCTCACTGGCACGGGAACATCTTGTACTGTGCCTGTGGATTCAAATTTTTTCACTAGACGCTCAATTGTTGATCTGCTAGGACGATTATGATGACCATAAATTGGACGTAGCGCTCTTAACGTTGAGGCCACTGACTCCGAATTTCGGTAGTAAATTTTAATAATTTCGATTCGTTGTTGGCTCGTATATCTTTCCATCATGAAATGGCAAACCTTACTGAAGAGAAATGTCAAAAGAGAGGCAAGAAATATTTCGTCGTTTGCTGACCCCGTTGCTCTACTTTTGTAGTGTCCCTGTTGAAGAACCCTTTAAAAGAAGAAATTTCTGGCTTTACAAAAAAGTATACCATGGCAACGAAGGTCACACCATTGTTTTTGGATAATTTTTTCCAATTTAGGAATTTTTTTTTTTTTTAATTACACCTCCGGGCTTAACGGGTGGAATAGACTCCCCGCCTATACGTTTTTTTTTCTTGCCTCGACCCGACCTATACGCTCTAGCTTTTTTTGATACCTTATTCGAATGACCTTGTATATTTTGAACCTATACAAAAATAGTCTACCAAATTTTGTTGACAATTAAGTTATATCAAATTATGTTTCTTTTAAATCATTCTGCAACACAACTTTTCAGGATTTTTTAGTTTTGTTTTTCAGTCCAAGTTAATTTAGCAGACGGATTCACGTCAAATGTAATAATTGCTTTTAATTATTTTAATCAATTCAGTGTCGAATGCAACTGAATTTCTAGAAGGTCACTAATTTTATGCATGGTATTATCTGGGCCGGCTCCAGCCAAACTTGCGCCCTGTGCAAGATTTGTAGAAAGCGCGCCTCTTGTTTTTAATTGTATACAGATTGATATACACATGCATAATACTTTTTCACATTACCCAGGAGGTAGACTTTCAGTGCGAAGGTCTAGTGGGATCTTTAATTTTACCATATTTTGAGTGCAACAATGAAAGTGATGTTAGTAAGTGCACAAGAAATAACTTTGCACAGTTGTGATGGATGGTATTTTGGGATTATTTGAACAAGTTTTGTGGTTAAAATGCAAATGGCAGTACATATTTGTTTGCACAGGATCAGATTACATTTTCTTGCTCCTGGTAATGCGCCCCCCGAATTTTGCGCCCTGTGCATTTGCACATCTTGCGCATATAGTTGGTCCGGCACTGGGTATTATGTATAATTATAACTGTACAATGTTTGTTTCAATTTCGTTAAGTAACATTTATCAACTGACACAAAATATCGAACACATCCACGGTATTTAGGATGAAAAGGTTTTTCAAGTCGCTTAAGGATACACTTTTTAAGCGTAAGAATTTTAATAATCTAAATACAAAAGTCTTTTTATGGCAGTAGGTACCTTTAGCAATATTAAAAAACAAAAAAAAAACTTTCTGTCAAAAGTATACTCGTATACACTCGTGTTTTAAAATACCGCACTAAAAAATTCACTCATCGTGATGTCGTCATTTGGTTTTATTTCTAACGTCGGCGTCGCATCGTGTCGTGTCATCGGCGTGGTCGTCGTCGTTGTCGGCTTGTCAAATAGATGCGATTATTCTGACATACATGCCATCATGATGCTCCATCCTATGGGATAAGAGCCCCAAGTACGTACAACCGTTTGCATTTTTATGTTCAACTCATAGCTTGTTTTATGTTTTAAGAGTAGGTGGTACCTATACTTTTCAAACTATACTCATACCTGCAACTCGGTAGTTGTGACACTAAAAAGTTATATCCTATGTACCATTTGGTAGACAAAATTTGTAATAAAAAAGCTATAATCCTTCGTTGGTAGCTGGTAGGTACTGCACAAAAAAAAATTAGAAATAAATTTTATTTTATCCACTTTCCGGATTGATGATGGAATATATCCTTGATGATGGGTAAAATGGGTGTTGAGTATAAGGCATGAGTGTTTTGTGAAGGAAACTGTTATTAGAAGTTAAGTTTAACGTAAATGTTGTCATAACCGTTTTATGGACCAGATTTTTTTCAGGAGATATTACATACCGGAATGTTTTAAAACTGTGTAAAACATCAAGTGAACAAATACTTTTTTTATTTAATTGCTTTTGATATATTTTGGGTTTTTTATAAGAGTGTTACATATTGTTTTGCTTGAACTGTTACAAAAACCCCGAAGTCACAAACACAATCTTGGGAAAGAAGATGAACCAATGACCCGGAACTCACACAGTTTTTTTATTTTGTTTTTGTTGTTCGGCAGGAAGGGACCGCGTATAGCTTTTTGTTGTGCTCACTACTTCAGACCTAATTCCCAGGGTTGAACACAATTCTCTCGCTGCCGTGTATCTTATCTCCCAATTACGGTTCGCAATTCGGACCTCGGGCCCCGGGGACAACTTCATGACCAAAATCGGATTATTTTGTAGGTATTCTGAGGGACTAAAAAAGTGTGTCGAGAAAACATCGATCGAATTCAAACTCATAATTGATAATCTGCAGCTTAGAAACAAACAGGTGTTTTAAGTATTTCGAGACCATTCATGGGATATTGCGTGAAAGTCTACATGTGCAATCCTACAAAATGCCAGTCATCCAAGAACTGTTGCCTCATTAACTCGTGAACCCAGAGAACTAGCTAGTGAAAACAGGCTTTCTGCTCTTCTGATTTGACACCGTCTGATTTTTTCCTGTAGGGCTACTTGAAATCCATATTTTTTTTTAATAATAAATGTCCCAGCATCTGGGAAGCCCTTAAAAGATCAAAACCGGACTGAATTTAGGCTTAGCCCCGTGAGGCCTGGGCCTAGGGCGGCAACATTTTTGGGGGCGCTGAAGAATAATTGATTGAACTTAAAAAAAAAAAATGTATCAACATTGGAAATGGGAGCCTACACAACTTTTAGTTATTTAAATTATTTATTTAAACGTTTTTTTTTATATTAGATTGAATAATAAAAACCATATTCATAGGTTTTTCTATTTAAACTTTAGAAAAAAAGATCTGTTTTGCGTTTTTTTAACAAAAATATTGCAGCTCAAACGTTGTTATTGATTCGTGTTTCCCAAATATACCTGCACCTACCTGACCTGCAAGAACTATTACGAATAAGGGCAATTAAAACAATTAAATTAAAAAAAAATAAGGGGGGCGGCCGGCGTACTCAACCGGGCCTAGGGCGGCAAAAAACCTAAAGCCGCCACTGCCGGAGGGTCCATTTGAACGACATGGTACAGGGTGGGCTTATATGCATTACCATTTTTATACCTTTTAAAAATGGTGGCAAATGTCAGTTTTGTTTTGATATATGAGTGAAATAAAAATCAGATGCAGGGTACTTTGAAGAGCAATGGAACGCCATTCTCCTGAAGATCGCGGAATATTCGGTTTCTGGGTCACCTACTATCACGTTTTTGGGATTTGCACTGGCGTATTCGAGGAGTTGGGGCACAAAAGGTTGGGGTCGAAAAAAATTGTTTGGACCAACGTTTCACAAAGCTAAGTGCTGAATTGGCTTTAAGAATTTTGTCGTCGATATGTATTAGAAAGTTAAGCTTTCGGTCACATAACATACCAAGTTCACGAATCGACTCCACCCTGTAAATGGGTTTATTATATAAGAGATATAGGGACGATTCGGATATTTGATGCGTTTACGTGAAAAGTGATTGATTGGAGTTTGGAAATATTTAGCTATAAAGGCCAGTTTCACAGTCAGAAAAGTGACATTTAAGTGGGCAATGTGAAAGATTAAGACGTAATATCACAGAACACACTTACCAGAATAAGTGGCACATAAGTCTCCGATATTGGTGACTTAAAGTTACACTTATACGCTGGCTATGAAACTTAGCTCAAACTCCTAACATGGGAAACTGAAGTGTGAAACTGACCCTAAGCAATTTTTAAGGCACCAGACTACGAAATTGTCGAGTTGTTTTAAAAAAAAAAGATTAGAATCATGTGTGGAAGAAATAGTCTTGAAAAACTTAACATCGTCGGCGCGGCGGGCGTATAGAGTGAGATATATATGGGTATGTTTAATACCAATGTTAATATCATTATTTGTACGAATGAAAAGAAGTGGACCTAAGTGGCTGCCTTGGGGGACCCCTCAGGTAGCTAAGAAGGGGCTGGAAAGCACTGATCTGAAATGAATATTGTAATAACGGTTATCCACGTACGAGGAAATCCAATTTCATCAATATACATGGGTTAAAAACTGAGGGTGGACAGTTTAAAAAGTATTAGACTGTGGAAATTTTTTATCAAAGGCCATATTAAAGTCGGTTGAGACAACATCGACTTCATTTCTGAGAAGGTAAAGGATAAAAATTCAACAAGGACAAAAGTACGAGACCCAAGAACTTATCACCCGAAGCTCTCACCAAAACAATAAAAAAATCGGTAAGAAAATTAAAGAGTCCAAATAGTCATCAACAATGGCAATGCCTTTACTTGACCGATATAATCCAGGTTTGCTCAAATGGGATATGAGAATTGTTAATTTTACTTATTTTTTTTTTGTATTGGTACTAAGCTACTATTTCGACTACTTTTTTGTCACCGATTTTGAACTACAAAAAATAATTTTAAATTGGGCTATTGAACTAGTTCGAGACATGGCAGTACCCTGATATAATGGATACAAAATGAAAGGTCCAAATGAACATTAAAAGAAAGGAAAGTCGTTTCATTTAAAGTTATAATGGGTGATTTTTTAAGAGGTTTAGAACTTTTTTTAAAAAAAAAACACAAAAAATTCCGAAAAATGAATGAAATATTTATTTGAATCGATAGTTTGAACCTTGCAATTTAATGTTTAAAGATAATTTCATGCAAATGTTGACCGCGGCTGCGTCTCAGGTAGCCCATCCGCTGAGTCCAATTTTGGCATACTCTTTCACACATATCGGCCGGTATCTCACGAATGAATGCATGGATGTTGGCTTCCAGTGCGTCAATCGAAGCGGGCTTGTCCCTATAGACATTAACCTTGACATACCCCCACAAAAAATAATCTAATGGTGTCAAATCGCACGATCTATGCGGCCAATTGACCGGCCCGAAACGTGAAATTAACTGTTCACCAAACTCGCCTCGCAATCGGGCCATTGTTTCGCGTGCTGTGTGGCATGTGGCACCGTCTTGTTGAAATCACATATCATGCAAGTCAAGAACTTCCATTTCGGGCAAAAAAAAGTTTGTTATCATCGCGTTCACCATTGACAGTAACGCTGCGATTCGCATCATCTTTGAAGAAATATGGCCCAATAATGCCGCCGGCCCATAAACCGCACCAAACAGTGGCTTTTTCGGGATGCATTGGTAGCTGTTGCAATGCTTCTGGCTGATCTTCACTCCAAATGCGGCAATTTTGCTTATTTACGTACCCATTCAACCAAAAATGAGCCTCATCGCTGAACACAATTTTTCGATAAAAAAGCGGATCCTCGGCCAGCTTTCCAAGAGCCCATTCACCAAAAATTCGGCGTTGTGGTAGGTCAGCTGGCTTTAGTTCTTGCACCAGCTGTATCTTAAAAGGCTTTACGCCCAAATCCTTCCGCAAAATTTTCCACGTAGTGCTGTAACAAAGGCCTAACTGCTGGGAACGGCGCCGAATCGACATTTCGCGGTCTTCTGTCACACTAGCTGATACGGCCGCAATATTTTCTTCACTACGCACAGTACGTAAACGTGTTGGTGGTTTAATGTCCAACAAAGTAAATTTGGTGCGAAATTTGGTCACAATCTTCCGAATAGACTGCTCAGAAGGTCGAGAATGCCGATCATAAAATGGAAGCAGCGCGCGATGAACATTTCGAACCGAGCACGAATTTTGATAGTAAAATTCAATAATTTGCAAGCGTTGTTCATTTGTAAGACGATCCATGGTTAAATTGCAAACCAAACTGAAGCTGTTTGACAGTGACACAAGGTACTAAACACACGTCAGCTGTCAAAACCAGTGTTGCCAAAACCAAACCAGCTAAAAAATCACCAAAACAAATGAATTGAAATTAATTGAATCAAATTGAATTGAATTGCATTTAATTGAATTGGTTTAAATTAAAGAAAAACGACGTTTTCTTTTTCAGGGACACTGCCTCTTGCGACTAAGTGACAAATTCCTTAAGAGTATTCCTTGCCATGGTAAAGTTTTTCTCATATACCTAAGCTGTTGACTAGAAAAAAGTATAGTATATATAAGTTCCTGCAAACTAACCACAGGCACACAGGAATGGTTTAGAGTTGTTATTGAATTGAATTGAATTTATTTAAGCATTACATTTTTATGACTATTACATTTTTTTTTTACTGTTTAGCAATGGCAAAAGTTATCAGCCAGATTGACAATTTTAATGATTAAGTTAATAAAATTTATAATATTGTTACTTTAAAATTATTAAATTAAGGCACAGGTTTATTGTATCGATTCAGCAACTTTGATTGTTTATTATATAAAATACTGTTTTTATTTTTCTATAAACTGGTTTCTATAAGCCAAAGCTTGAGATATGTAAGCGCAGAATAGGGTCCTGTTCGATCCGTTAAGTATTTCGATTACTTCCTCTCTTGAAAGGAAGGATTGGTTGTAGTGGTATCTTCTTATTTCTTGTAGAATTGGACATTTTGCCAAAAAGTAGTAAATGTCCTCTTTTTCTCTCAAGTTACACAACGTGCAGTTTGATAGAAGATCTTCCCTCTACGGCCTGAAATTCAGAGGCAACAATTCACCTCTCGCCTTGAATATTGGTTTTATATGATGAATACTATAGCACTCCTTGAAGTAGTTCAGCTCATTTAAACTATGGTCAGTTGACTGTTAATCAATCTACTTGTAGAACCTGCTGCTTTCTCCATAAATCCATGATGAATTTTCTCGTCCAACTTCCCAAGAATTTCGTCAAAGGCTGTACTCCAATTGGAACGGTATTCCCCTCTCAAAGAGATCTCCACTTCTAATTGCTCTGCCATTTGTTGCCAATTTTTCACAACGTTCGATATTCTTTCTAAAAGTTGTTGAGCACTATTTTGGGAGACGATAATCGGGAAGTTTTATTATTCTTTCGACGCATTGAAAATGAAGCCTGGGAGTGTATAACCGAAGGAGGGGAAGGCCGGTTTCGACATGCAGCATGTAAGCTGGTGAGTTTGAGTGCAGCCTAAAGAGGAGCTTCACGAAATATCTTTGAAGTTTTTCCACTTCTTCGCATTCCTCGTAACTCCATACCTGGCATATGCATAGCACATAACTGATCTTGCTTTGATTAGCCTATATTTAGCATTAAATGGGACCAAAAACATTTTTCTAGGAGCAGCTTTAAGCTTTCTTGGATTCTTTTAATTTATTTTGGAGGTGTACCTTGAAAGTCAGCCTAGGTGTAAATGTAACTCCAAGTTATCAGTATTCTTTGACAAAATCAAGTTAAGATGGTTATAAATTCCAATTTCCATCCCTCGAGTATCTACCAGTATTGTTTCGGAATACCATGACTTTGGACTTCACGGTGTTAACAACAAGATTCCATTGCTGAAAGTACTCGTCAAGCCGGTTGATCGCATAAGTTGGAGCATATTAGGAGTCTCAGCAAACAGAACGATGTCATCTGCAAATAGTAGGCCTTTCAGACTCTAGCCATTGAATTCAATGCCTTCAGGCAATTTCGTGAGAATATCATCCAAAAATATGTCGAACAAAAGACGGCTTACCTGGCAGTCTTGTTTAACTCCAGAAGACGTTCTTAGCCAATCAGAAATGGTATCTTCATCTGATACTGCTGCTTCATTGTTCTAATACAATGTCTCAGTCATCCCAAGCATTTTAAATGAAATTCCTTTGTTCTTTGGTTTAAAGAATAGTCCAGTTTCCTTTCCACCACATCAAATGCTGTACGAAAATCTATGAAGAATGCATACAGTTTTTTTTTTCCTTTATTAAGAAATTGTCTGCCAATATGCGTTATAACAAAAATGTAATCAACTGTAGAGTAAGTAGGCCTAAATCCAGCTTGATATTCACTTAATAACCTGTTACATTCTACCCAAGCTGCTAAACGAACTTGGTGCTTACTTGTGAACATTGTGAGTATTTTGGAACAAAATTCCTCGGTCTCCGTTTTTAAACAAGGGAAAGATAATACTTTTAAGAAGAGAAATGTTATAGTCACTATAGGTTTTGGTTCTTCACGAGTTGTCGAGCCACCAAAGTCATTTATTTTATTTATTAGAAGACATAATCCAATTTTTGAAAAAAAAAACCGCCCACCTAAGACTTTACCAGTTCAAAACTCCATCTTTTTCTTCCACCATTGAAGCATGCTATATAAAACTAGTAATGAAACAAATATAAGTTACTAACTTTCAAAGCAAGAAATTCAGACCAACTTAATGGAAATTCCAAAATTATAACTTATCCAAAAGAAATAAACTAAAACTATCCAAAGGAGAAACTGATGTTAGCCATATTTGCAACAAGTGCACCAGAGTGTAATGCAACAAATTACAAATGGTTCGTAATCATTTTTTTTGTTTTTTTCTTTAAACTTTCTCGTTTGTTTGTTTTAATAAATAATTTAACAAAAGGCTATGAATGAAGAAATGTTCGCTATAGTTTTTTTTTTGCAAGTGATATGCATTCTAAAGGACCAACTTTTTTAATGAAGAAATTCCATTACTTTTGCTTTTGCTTTGTCGACAAAATAAATCTGGGGACTGTTATAATGGTTGAATAATTATAGTGAAATATTGTTTTCCTTTATGCGAAATCAGGTGGAGCTTAATTGCCAAGTACTTTAAACTGTAAATCTTGATGTTAACTTTGGAACAACGAAAACAGGTAGGTATACCGACCACAATTAACAGGGATTAATAAATAGGTATTAAATATAGAAGTAACAAAAATAATAATATCAGGGTGATGAGGGTGGTTTTTAATATAAAATTAACTATAAGCTGTTGAATTACTACACTCCGTGAGGATTTTAATTAAACAAGGCGAATTAAAAAAATCTCAAAAAATTAGTCAGAAACCGCGAAAATGGAGTTTGCCTCCTTTGTCTTCAAATAATCATGCAACCGAAATATTCAAACAAGAAAATATTGAAATACTCAGTACAGAGCTACTTGAAACAGCATAGCGTAGGTAAGGTAAGGTATAAGTCGACGGAGAGTCGACACTCTAAGACCAAATATTGGCCCGTTGTGATACTAGGGATCTAGGAAGTCTTGTCTTTACCTTTTAAATTCTTTATGAAGAGTGTTAGACAACTTATGTCAGTGTTTTCGAGATCACTGGGATCGTTGTAGTAGATGTTACCTAAATGCATTCTACGTCTTTGGGATGGAGCCAGGACAACATGTGCATAGAAGTTTGGTAAGTAAGTAAGTAAGTAAGTAAGTAATTAAGTAAGTAAGTAATTCATTTATTTCTTCTTCTCTTTACATAGTTTAACAAAAACAATGAATTTAAAAGCTATGGCTTTGCCGTCAGCTTGGTTAGCAATTTTATCTTTATGTGCAAATAATAAATTTAATTAAGTATTGAATTAAATAGTAGAAAAAATAGTTACAGGAATTCGGTTATTAACAACATCCTATATTTATACGTATCTTTCAGAAATTTGTAAAGAGATTTCCATTCGAAACCATTCAGAATGTTGATTGTTTCCTGCAACGTTAATGTTCTCTTCCCGAAGTATGAGAGGCGTTGTGACGGGAATATGGAACATATGCTGACAAAGTGGAAACAGTCTTCTTTGGATCTTAAATTGCACAAAGAACAGAATTGGTTGAAACTTCCGTTGTAAGGGCTTCCGTTTAGGCCGAGAAGCTCACATCTGACTTTAAAAATGAGCGATATTTCTCTAAAGTTAAGAAGGTCATGAAAGTAGTTATTTTTCAATAAAGTCGTGTTGAGTTGAGAATATAGAATTCTACTTTTTGATTAACGAGCTTTCGCTATAAGACTATCACGTACAGAGTCTTCATGTTGCCGAATAATGAGGTATAACTGTTCTTTAAGAACGGAAAAGTTGTCTGGATCCACGGTTAGAACTTCTCCATAGTTATTTCCTAAATTTTTCCAATTCGACATCCACCAATCCTCGTTTCTGAACTCATATAGTACCTTTTTTTTAGAAAGTCGTGCGTCTTGGTGAGAGAGAATCTTCACAATGTAATCTGATTGCAGTTTAAGAGTATGTGTAAACAGTTTAGGTAGACCAGTTTCAAGATATAGTGCATAATTAGGCGTTTTCAGTGGTAGATTAAAAAGTTTTTTAATGAAATTCCTTTGGAATTTTTCAATATCCTCGTATTCTTCAATTCGTCACACCTGAGCAGCGTAACACAGAGTAGATTTTACATTGATCAGGCTTTGCGCACTTTTTGATTTTTCTGAAACATTTTTACTAAAATTAATAGTAATGTTCAGTTTAACTCCTAGATACTTGTACTCGTTGGTAACTTCTAGTTTAGATCCACTGAATAACCGGATTCCGGCTTCTAGCTGATCTTGAAAACACCAAGACTTTTGATTTGTCTAAGTTAATGACAAGGCTGCATTTAAGACAGTATTCTGCTAATCGATTAATCATCAGTTGAATGTTTTCTGGTGATTCTGAAAGTACCACCAGATCATCGGCATACAGAATAACATTGATGTTTAATTCAGAAATACGGATTCCTCCAGGAATACAAGCTACCACGTCGTTAATGAAGAGTGCAAATAAAAGTGCACTAAGAAGGCATCCTTGTTTAACGCCACTATTCGTTTCGAACCAATCGGGATAGATTGAGCCATCCCATACAGCTGCTTTTGACCCTGTGTATAATTCTTTTATTATATTGATGAATTTCGAAGACAGTCCTAATTGTGAAAGTTTATAAAAGAGAGCATTACGGTTTATAAGATGAAAGGCTGATTTGAAATCAACAAAAAATGCATAAACTTTTTTGTTTCTGGCTTGAAACGCTTTAACAATTGAAGTTAGTGTAAAAATATGGTCACCTGTTGAAAATGTTTTTTTCTGAATCCAGCCTGATTTCTAGTCTGTTGACAAGCACACCACAAAGTAATTTTGCCAGGACATTCATGAAAGAGATCCCTCGATAATTTTCAACACTATTTATGTCTCCTTTTTTCTGGATTGGAAAAATCACAGATCTTTTGAATGACAATGGCACTTCTTCTTCTAAGATTATTTTATTGAATAACGCTTTAAGATGGGAATGAAAAGCAACAGTTGAATTCTCGAAGAACTCATACGGAATGCCGTCTTCACCAGGTGCTTTTCCATTTTTACCTTTGAAGATTACAGAGCTTATTTCCACTAAAGAGGTTTCAGCATCAAGAATCTCATCGAGAATCATCAGGTCCGCATAAGAAAATCTCAGGTCTGAATTTCTGTATAGAATACTTTTGAAGTGATTAGATAGATCTTCAGCAGATAACCCTATTCCAATTTCAAAAATAGATCCATTAATCTCCCTGGCTGTCTTCCAAAACTCCTTCGAACTTTTTATCTGGCCGAGTGAACAAGCTTGATGGTTCTCAAATTCGGTTTTTTTTCTAAGACACAATTTCTTATGACGTGTGTTAGCTTCGATGTACCACTTCTTTAGAACTTGACAGTAAGAGTTTCGCAGCGCATTTAACAGAGTGAATGATTTTTTTCGGGCCATCATACATTCTTTGTCAAACCACTTTTGTTTGAAATTAGTATCTTCTTTTTTCGAATGATATTTTCTGTCGAATTTCGAATGCAAGAAACTATTTTATTGGCACTAACTTCGGCAGACTCCTTCATCACATTTTAACTCTCTAGGCTTTCTTCCAATCTTTGCTGATATATAGTAGCAGTTTCTTATTTCTATTTCAATCGTGGTAAGAGTTTCAGCTCTGTTCGCTTAGGTGAAGTATCATCAATCCAGTCTACAATTATCGGCATGTGGTCGGAATAGTTCTTACACTGGATTTCAAATTTTCGCTCTAAATCCTTCCAAACGTTATTAATCGCAAAATAGTCTATCACAGATTTGGCTTCTCCTCCCTTCGATGTCACCGTTTATAGAGCCATTTAAAATTGTACAATCAAACAATTGTAGGAGATCCAGTAGATTTGTTGGTTGTGCTTCTTACTGTTGTAATTTGTAAATTGCTAGTTCTTGCATTGAAATCATCAATATTTAAGACGCGCTTTTGTTTCCAAAGTGATGCATGATGTTGTTAAGTCGCTCGAAATCCTCACTCTATTTGTTACAGTTAATGTAGAATGGAATTACATACAAATTATTTTTACGTAAAAGTTTAACTACCGTCACTTCTCATGCTCTTCAAAATCAAAGGTTGCCAACATAGAAGTTTTAACCCCATACAGAGTACCCCCACTTGCACGTCCTTTCGTATATGTTTTTACTGCTTCATACCAAACTAGTTTAAACCCACCAAAATACTTTGTAAAGATTTTAAAATTTTGTTAAGTTACATGAGTTTCGTACAAAAAGAATACATCAAATTTTTTAATAATTATAATTAAAAAAATTTACAAATAAAATTTTATTATTAAGGCCTTATACATTATAGGACAAAATATTACTAGTACTTACATATATAGAACTGACGTCATCACAATTTCAATTATGTACTTTAGTACTAGAACTTGTATATTTTGAGAAAGTGGCATCCCTGGAGCAACATCACGAACTGGTCTAGACCATTCGCTGTGACGTCTGGTTGACAGTGCTTTTAGTTTGACAGGTTCGAAGTCAAGTTTGCCAAACATTCCTCGTAGTTGTTGTTCACCATCATCATTTTTATATTTAAGATTGTTGAAGTTATTTAAATAAAATGTTTTTTCAGCAACTACAAACGAATTGTTTCTGATTTGTATTTTTTCATTTGGTTTTTTGGTTTTAATTACTTTTCGATAGCTAAGTAAATAGTAGTAGTTTGAAAGAAAGCACCTGAACTAGAGATGAGCTAAACTGTGATTTTCCAATCACAGGTATAACTATGATTGTGATTTCTGAATCACTGTAAGTTTAACCTGTGATTGTGATTTTCAAAATTGGAATATCTTTGAGGCCAAAAAACAAAATTCTCAGTAAAATATAAAGTATGTAATTAAATGAGGACAACAAATAAGTAATTAAAATTAGCTCGTAGGACATAATCATGAATACAAAAATGCTAAAAATCTCAAGTCCCGAATTCAAAATTATCGAATAGCAAAATCTCGAATGCCTAAAATATCGAATGCCCAAAATTTCCAATACATACATACGGCGGATCGAAAAACGGAGTACGCCAATCGATTTAGGAGGTGGAAATTACCTTAATGTCTCGCCCAGCTCTCTAGCTCCAGTGGAAACCCGAAAATTTGCAATGTCAAAATTTTAGTTTCACTTTTCCTTGTCCTTGTGCACAAAATCACAACCAGGCTAGGAGCTCAGTTCACAATTCAGTTCTACCTTCTAGATCCTAAACTAAAAATAAAAGAATTAATCTGTTCTTCATATTTTCATCATGAGTCCTGGGATTTTGTTTTTCTGTATTGTGATTTCGTTCAGTTGCTAAAATAATAACTAAATCACGACTACAGTTCTCGTTCTGATTCATTTTACTCATAGTTGACTTTTCTCTCGTCGTGATTTTGTTCACAGTTCATAAAGTTCATTGTGCGATTGTCGTGATTTGTGAATCGTTTCTTTTTGTTGTGATTTTACTACAGTTGCGATTTTCAATCACATTTAGGGCACTCACAGGTTTATTAAAGAGTCGCTCACAGGTAGTGATTGTGATTTTTGACTCATAGGTCGTGATTTCTCGCTCATCTCTAACCTGAACCTTTGAGCTTCGATGAGTTTTTTAGCATTTTAATTGCATTTTCGTTCGAGCCGGTGTTGATTTTCAATTTTATAACAGTTATTTTCGCTTAATTTAATAGTTTCTGTGAATTGGTTTGGGTCACCAAGAAGAAGTTTTCTGATGTTTTGTATTTTTTCTTGGGGGTCAACATGTTCATACGGGATAGTGAGAATGATGTTTTTACCTCTTAGAATTTGACTTTGCATCTCAAGCTCTTCCTCCAGTGCATCGCACCTGTTTTCAAATTGTTGTACTTTTCTGGACAAATCTTCATTTTGTAGGCGCAAGGAGTTAATCTCAGTGTTTAATCTGTGAAGGTCATCTTTCGTAGCTAGCTTGGCGGTAGCGATTGCGAGCTCCTTGTGAAGTGATGTATAGATGATAATTTTTATTTTTTGAAGATCAGATTCAGAAATTGACATTATGAAGCGAGAATTATTTTCTTCAATCGCTGTATTAGCAAATTTAAATTTTGGTGTAGTTCTATTGTCGGGAGAAGTTTGATCAACTTTTCTTTTCTGATCGGTCATTTGACACGGTTATCAGCAAATAGATTAGATTTTAAGCTTATTATCTATTATATACCTGATCAGTCAAAATTTTGATAAGTTGATAAGACCTTAAGAATCTTCACAGTTAAGTATTTATGATTTTTTTTTTGAGTGAAATACTATTTAATTTAAATAAAAAAGGAGCGATATAAAAAAAATTGAACCAATCACTTTCAAAACAGTGTTGCCAACCAGTTTGGGAATTGTTTCCTCTTTAACTAAACCCTTAGTGGCGTGGCGTGTAGTGCCTACCTATTAGACGGTGATGTCCGTCTAACGGAGCAAATGTGCAATTTGCTTATAAAGACATCATACAAACAAGTGATCTTGTTTTAGCATAAGCGTAAATGTAGCGATGGGTATACCAATATCTGACCTATTTGTTAAAAAAGGTAGTGTAGGTCCCTTTTTAGCGAGTTCATCAGCTTCAGCTAATATGTCCCTATGGCAAGGAACCCAACAAAGGTGAATGTTGAATTGCTGTGCCGTCTCAACGAGACATCACGTTTTCTTTAAGCCAAGATAAAACTTCTTTGATAACTGAAAGTTACACCTAGATCACGCTACAATGATTAGGAAGACGAAATGAGAGACATAAGTTTAGTCTGCCAGAGTACACATCTCCACGAACTCCGTTTTTGATCCATCAGTAGAAGAATGGCAAAGGGAGTAGTGTGAAGTGCTCTGCTTGTGCACAGACAGACTGTTCGTTAGACCTTACTAAGTTTAAAATCACTTAGAATCGGTCTTAATACCGAAATGTATATAGCCAGTGAGTTGAAGACCCCATTCATTTCCATTGGTTTTTTTCGAAGCAGCATCATTTTGGCAAAATTGTATTTTGTGGCTTTAGTCATCAATGCAGAAATAGTGAACATATTATTGTGTTGCTGTTTTTTTTTTATTTTCTTTGGCGGAAATATTTGTGTTACATTCATTGTTTTCAATTAAAAAGGATTAGTTTAGCTCATGCTTTTGGATAGATCAAACTCAATGGCTTCAGATATAAGATTTGTTACGTATCATTTCCAAAGCTAAAACAGATTTTAAATGGGGTAGGAATCAATTATTTTTACACAACCAGTTATAAAAAGTTTTAACTTCGTTATTCTGAAGTTAAAGCTTTTACTAGAGTGTAATGAATTTTATTCATGTTTTGGGGTGTTTACTTTTTTTGTACTGCAAACATTCCGAAATGGAACTCTGTGGCGTATACTTACTATTTTGCATGACTATTTCCATAGAAATCTCTCAAAATAATTTTCCCATCAGCAATTCGATAAATTTTTAAAATTAAACAATGGGTTTTAAATGAAATTCGAAGTAACAAAATTCTTTATCCAATCAAATGATAAAAATGTGAATCAACCGCGACTAAAGTGGGGCATAAGAACTTTTTTTTTCAAAATATTACACTATGCCAACAGAATTCAAGAAACCGTTATGTTTTGGAAGTATCATACAAAACTAAAATTTATCACTTAACTTGAATTCAATTTCAAATAATTACATACACAAACAAATAGAGCCTTTGGTGAATATGTGATTGATTATTCACTTCTTTAATGGATTTGATGAAAAGGGTGCTACCTATCTGACAAATCACACTCTGCATAATGAGCAGCATTTAAATTTCACTGAATATATTCATATGGAAACCTTAAGAAACTTAACTTGATTTCTTACATGGTTGTTCCCTTAAACTGAAAATATCGATCACCCTTTGCAGTATGCCAAATGAATTATATGTTAACTCCACACCATAAAGTACTTGCTACCGAGTTAAGAGAGTTGCAGTGCATTCAAGCTTTTAAACAAACACACAGCACCTTTAATGACTCGTTTTTTAACTCGGTATCAAGTCGTTTAACAACTCACGTATCTTATTCGAAGCCAGTTGAATGTAAATGCCCTCAACCGCAAATTTGCGTCTACACCTCTTTTACCTCCAAGAGAAGACATATCTCTAAATAACCTCCAATCATCATCAACGGACACTCTGTTCAGTTTCGCCTGTATAAGCAACGTAGACATAGTTGAAAGTTGTAATGGGTGATTTTTTAAGAAGTTTAGAACTTTTTTTAAAAAAAAAAACACACAAAATTCGAAAAAATGAATGAAATATTTATTTGAATCGATAGTTTGAACCTTGCAATTTAATGTTTAAAGATAATTTCATGTAAATGTTGACCGCGGCTGCGTCTCAGGTAGCCCATCCGCTGAGTCCAATTTTGGCATACTCTTTCACACATATCGGCCGGTATCTCACGAATGAATGCATGGATGTTGGCTTCCAGTGCGTCAATCGAAGCGGGCTTGTCCCTATAGACATTAGCCTTGACATACCCCCACAAAAAATAATCTAATGGTGTCAAATCGCACGATCTAGGCGGCCAATTGACCGGCCCGAAACGTGAAATTAACTGTTCACCAAACTCGCCTCGCAATTGCGCCATTGTTTCGCGTGCTGTGTGGCATGTGGCACCGTCTTGTTGAAACCACATATCATGCAAGTCAAGAACTTCCATTTCGGGAAAAAAAAAAGTTTGTTATCATCGCTCGGTAGCGATTCGCATCATCTTTGAAGAAATATGGCCCAATAATGCCGCCGGCCCATAAACCGCACCAAACAGTGGTTTTTTCGGGATGCATTGGTAGCTGTTGCAATGCTTCTGGCTGATCTTCACTCCAAATGCGGCAGTTTTGCTTATTTATGAATGGGTCAACCAAAAATGAGCCTCATCGCTGAACACAAGCAGCGCGCGATGAACATTTCGAACCGAGCACGAATTTTGATAGTAAAATTCAATAATTTGCAAGCGTTGTTCATTTGTAAGACGATCCATGGTTAAATTGCAAACCAAACTAAAACTGTTTGACAGTGACACAAGGTACTAAACACACGTCAGCTGTCAAAACCAGTGTTGCCAAAACCAAACCAGCTAAAAAATCACCCGTTATAAGTATAAAATCCAATGCCATTGGAGTTGATGTTTTAAATCCCATTTTCATCAAAGCTATTCTTCCATTGCTTCTTCCGTACTTTACTTATATTATTCATTCTATCATTACCACTGTGATTTTCCCATACCAATGGAAAATTGCTAAAATAATTCCAATACCCAAAAACTCCCTTTGTGATGATTTTAGACCGATTTCAATACTTCCTTTTCTATCAAAAGTCTGTGAACGCCTTATGCAAAAACAATTGAACAACTTTATCACCAGCAACAATCTCTTAGTCGATATTCAATCAGGTTTTCGTTCACACCATAGCTGTATAACTGCACTTAACAAAATAATCGAAGATATAAGAGGGAACCTCGATATGGATAACGTAACATTCCTAGTTCTACTAGATTTTTCAAAAGCATTTGACTTGGTGAATCATGCTATACTTTTGAATAAACTGCGTCAAAGTTTCAATATATCTCCAGAAGCTATACCAAATTGATTTCCTCTTTTCTATGTGATAGAAAGCAAGCCGTTTTTTTAAATGAATATTACTCTGATTTTCTCCCGGTGCAACAATAAGGAGTCCTCCAAGGATCAATTTTGTCCCCACTTTTATTTTCAATGTATATCAATGAAATCAGGCTCATTATCAATCAAGCATCAAAACACTTTTATGCCAATGACATACAAATTTACAAAAGCTGTCCTTTGGGTCTGATTGATGACTGTGCTTTCACTTTGAACCATCAGGAACTGGAAAAGATATGTAATTGGGCATCTTGCAATCGGTTGATTCTCAACGCAGAAAAATGCAAATGCTTGTTTATTTCGAGAAAGGAACTAGACCTATCATACTTTCCTTCCAAAAATCTAAACGAGAACGCCTTAGAATTTGTAAATACCCATAAAATCTAGGTGTAACTTTTAATAGAACCTTAACTTGGAAGGATCACATAAATTCACTGTTAGGTTAAACCTATGGGACACTCAGAGCGCTATGGACCACCCAGGAATTCACTCCACTTCGAACTAGAGCAATGCTGACAAGGACCCTGGTGATAACTGCCTTAACATATGGATGCGAAATATATTACAATTGCGACGCCATCAGTAAAAATCAATTAAAAAGGTTGCCTTTAATAGTACCATTCGATACATCTTTGGGTTAAGAAGGTATGACCATGTTTCGCATCTGCAGGAGAGCCTCTTTAATATGTCGTTTGATGCTTTCATAAAATTCCGAACATACTATATTTTAAAATCTTAAAAACACGTCAAGAAACATATCTCCACGAAAAACTTAGACTGTCGGTATCAAACAGATCATCATCGGTAATTCTGCCATGCTTTTCGTGTCTGACCTCGGAAAGGCAATTTTTAATTGCTGCATGTCGCCTCTGGTGAATTGATTGATGAGTGATTAAAATTTTCTTTTCGAATCAAAGCAACTAACTTATCCTAACTTCCCCTTTCTCTTAAGCTCAAGCTAAGTTCTTCACTCTTTTTCTCCTTCCTTTTTCTACTTTTATCCATCTGTCTATCTATTAAATTTTTAATATACTTTTCAAAGTTCAAATAGTATGTACATTTTCCGATAATTTTCTGCTTTTATTTTAGTTACACAATTTTCTTCTATTTTTTTTTTTTATAAAGGGTGTTTTTTTTAGAGGCATAGAACTTTAAGTTGGCAACACTATTTTAACTGGCGGCCATTTTGTCAGCTGTCAAGTGATTTATTTTTAGTTTGGTCTGGCATTTCAATATGAATAGACTGACAACACTTCCAAATTGTGCCCAAATGGGCCCAAAACAATATTGCCGTTGATCCCAATTTTCATAAACGAATTTTGTTTAGCAATGAAGCTCACTTTTGGTTGAATGGATACATCAATAAACAAAACTGCAGTATTTGGAGTGATGATAGTCTTTAAATGTATGTTGAAACACAGTTACATCCACAAAAACTGACTGATTGGTGTGCTTTATGGTTTGGTGGGATAATTGGTCCGTACTTGTTTAAAAACGATGCTGGCCAGAACGTTACAGTCAATGGTGACCGCTATAGAGCCATGATTACTGACTTTTTCGTTCATCAATTGAACAACCATGATGTGCAGGAGCTGTGGTTTCAACAAGATGGCTCAATATATCACACAGCTCGTGCCACAATTGGTCTATTGAAGGAAATGTTTGGCAACCGCATAGTTTCATGTTACAGACCCGTGAATTGGCCTCCAAGATCGTGGGATTTAACGCCTCTTGACTATTTTCTGTGGGGATATGTGAAATTGCAAGTCTACTCCGATAAGCCCGAAACGATTGACCACTTTGAGGACAACTTTCGCCGCATTATTGCCAATATACGGCCACAAATATTGGAAAAGTCATCGAAAATTGGACCTCTAGATTAGACTACGTCCGAGCCAACCCTGGCGCTCATATGCTAGAAATCATATTTAAATTATAATGCCAGAAAATTATCGTTCGAATAAAGTAAAATTCGTGTCAAGTTGAAAAAAATTATCTTTGTTTTATTCCATTTCAAAGTTCTATACCTCTAAAAAAAAACACTCTTTATTTAATTCAATATTATTATTATTTCCTCTCCCTCTTTTTTATTTAGCATAATTTAAGAAATTGAAATGGTAACTCATAAATTCATAGGCTTTCACTAGATTATAAGATATCTATTTTCATACTGTGTACCTAAGTTGTTTTAAGAAATAAATAAACTAAACTAAACTTAAGGAGGGAGCAAATAGCAGCTACCGAGACAAATACAAATAGGAATTTGACAGTGAATACACTCGTATGTATGCAATTCGCCAGCGAGTAATAATAGCTTTTGTCCTCAAGTTTAGAACAGATATTATCAAATTGTTTTGAATGGAAAAGAATTCTTGAAAATATCCCAAAATTACATTGGATGGAAAGGTTATTGACGAACCAAAAGACATGGTTTTTGGTGAAACCATTGGGGTGTTATTTCATGATGAAATATGTCCTAAAATTCAACTGTGAAATAAATGCCCATGTCTTGGGACTTATTTCATTCTCCTATTTTTGAGTGATTCAGTCGATAAGCAGGCACCTAAGTCAACAGTTTTCTAAGACAACAGTACCTTGGTGGGCCCATTTCACGAGTTTCAATAGCTTTGCCGCTTCTTCTGAAACACCGTGCCATTCATATCGGAAATCCATAAGTACACTCACTTATCGCTGGGATGAACCGTCAAGTTAATGGACTAATTGCCATTAAAAGCTGTTTTGAATCAATAATAAAATATTATGAAACAATAATTCAATATTATAACGTTAAAGGAGTGTACTACAGCAAAAAAAATGAAAACAAAATGTACCCATTCCTCTATTGTACAAAAATATAAGCTTTTTCTAATGCCTACGTCAATTGCACCAACTTTCATTAAATTTCGTAAAAATTCGATTTATTTTAGTTAAATAATGGAAATGAGAATATATTCCGTGTCAAAAACCACGATTGTGCCACATTGGAAACGCTCTAGGTATATCAATACGCCTTTAATATAATTTTTGTAAGCTGGATCCTATTTTCATATGGTGGCAGGTTATACGATATACGTATGATCACCACAGTTGATTAGTCCGTTGATATGCCTGGTTCGCCAGTTTATTTTTTTTTACTTTTCCGATTGGTGAGTGAGTTCAGTTCCCCTCAAGACAGATGCTGTGGCTGTCGGTTTGTGAGTAGCATGAGTTCGCGCCAATGTGGGTTAAGCAGAAAAAGAACGCCTGTTCCACTCGATCATTTTGAGAGAGAATCACAATTTTTGAAAGCGATTACCGCTTTTCCTTTTGCAAATGTAAGTGATGGAGTTTGTGGTGAGTTTTCATGATTTCACTACTGTATATCAGCTTCTACATTAGTTCCCGGTTCCCATTTGATAAGAATACGAAGGTATGTGTCGTAAATCTCGTTGTTTTGCTATAGTGTTGGATTTTTCTACTCGCGTTCGGGTAATAACCCAAAGCTATCCGATTAGGTTTGTGTTGTTCTAATGCTTTGTTAAAAACAGCTGACGCAACAACAAATCAAAGCCATGTGAAAAATTTTGTATAGGAGGAAAGCCTTTTTTTTGTTGCAATATATACATTTTTTTGACTCCTCTTTCTTCCTTTTGGGAAGGCGGTATTCTATTCTTTTCTTCTAAGCGTTAAGCTGACGACTATGCAGCCTTGTAGTGTATTGATGAATCTCTTCTTCGTTGCATTATAAATTACCTTTTGGACCACTTCATACAAGTTGTATTAGATGTTTTTCATAAAATAAACGCTGCTGTGGCCCACGCTCCGTTTTATCTCCGACTCCCTTTCTGGTATTCATCAATCTATGGATCCACTGTCTGAAATTCTAATGCATTACATTTTTTCGCTTTTCATATTTGTTTCTAGATTCACATCCTTGTCTTTTGGTTGTGGAATTCCAACGGCAGCGTATAAAAAGCTAATTAAATTCTGATCTCGACAGCATTGTCCAATGGGGAATCAAAAACCGCGTAGAATTTAATGCTTCAAAAACCCAATGCTGTCTCTTGTCGTTGAAGCGGAACCCGCCCTCCATGCCGCTATCCATGAGCGGTACTTGCATTGAAGAACCCGAACGGCTTTCAGTTCTCGGTATGTGCATCACAGACCACCTTTTGTGGAATGACCAAATATTCAACGTCGCCGAAAATGCAGCTATATGTATGGGTTTTCTTCAACGATGCAAGAAATTGGATTTTTTTTGCTGATCTGGCTGTAATCTACAAACCCTTTATCTGTCCAAAGCTTGAGTACAACTCTCACATCTGGGCAGGTGCTCCTATAACTCAATTGAATCTATTGGATAGAATTCAAAATAGAGCTTTAAAAATGATAGGTGATAGCAGTAAAACAGAAACAATTTATTACAACTCTCTGGAACACCACCGCGCCGGCGCGGTAATGTTTCATGTCTCTCTCTATTTTTTCGCTATTTTCATAAATAGTGTTCTATACTCTTTTCAATTTGAATGTGCAGTACAGAGAAGATAGTAGGATATTTGCCTTTCACCCATACTATTATGGATTTCAATAAGCTATCTCCATTTTAAAGCTCTCATATTGTTGCCGTAATAAACATTCAAAATTGCCACAAATCTCACAAAATTATTTCTTTCAAAAGCTCTAAAAAAGCTTACATCTTGAAAGTTAAATAGCAAAAACCAAAGAAAATGCCATATGAATTTCCATCAACTAAGCAAGGGTAACTCTGATTCAACACAATGTCGATAAGGGTTGGTTGCAAATTGGCGATCAGTCTCCTTTCCTTTCACCCGGGGAGCAGATAGGTTATGGTGGGATGAACGTGAGCACAAAGAAGATTACACAAACAATTTAAAGTTAAGTCAATGATTTTGTTTCTTGTTTCGGTGGCAATTTCTTAAGTAAAGGTGCCGTGCAAGCAGCAACAGGCACCAGTGTGTTTGAAAAAGCTCTCCCATAAGGCCTGTACTGCACATTCAAATTGAACAGAGTATAGTAAAATATAGCCAGCTGCATTCCGCCCCCTAAAACAATTCAACCGTAATACTCGCGCTTTTACGAATGTTCATCAGTTTACCCTTGAGCCCCACTTCGGATGTACCGTCAAGTATGTATAGAGATTCGTTCTTTAGCCGCACTACAAAAATGTGGAATTTTTTGCCTGGCTCTATTTTTATTTCCCACTTTGATATTCAGAACTTCAAAAACAATGTGCATCGGTATCTCCTATTAAAAATTGAATCCTTCCTTATTTTCCTAATGCTCGCACAGTGTTACAATCCCTTTAGTGCGCGCTAATTATAAAACAAAACAAATCTCGGTTGGAAAAAGGCTTACTATTGTACTAAATTCTTTACTATTTAGTTATTTCAGTACACCAGTGCTTCTATTGAGACATTTTTAATTTTTGTTAAGGTCAGTCTTTTCCTTTAATAAATGTACACTTCACTTAATAATTCAATATGTGAACTGCGAAGATAAAGCTTATATACTATTTACAATATTCCCCCCTTCGGCTGAACGCCGGCCGTCATCATTTTTTTTGAAATTCTAAAATCGATAAAATGCATACTATTGGTTTAATCGTTCAAGAACATTTTAGGTTTTACTCGAAATTGACATTCAGAACGATAAATTCATAAAAGTGGTGTTCGTCGTGCATTCCGTGCGTCACGTCTGGCATTGCCGTCGGTCTGTTTGTCTCTCCATCCAGGTCCATATTAACGAATTAACAGCTTAGCTTCAAATTTAGTACATTATCGCTTTTTTATTTAATTCCGTAAATGAAAATTTGGAATTTTAGTTTTAGAAAATCTAGAAGGAGAAACTCCCGTAACACAAATTTTCTTAAAAGTGACTCAAAATATTAATTAATCTTCATGTATGAAATATCTTAAATATAGTTGAAATAATACTGTTTCAGGTTTCTGGCTCAAAATTTACACATAGTGAAAATATAAAGTTCCCTACCATTTGGACTTTTTTAGTAAAGGGTTTTCCAATAAGAGGTGTTATTTTGAATAGCCCGCTATTTCGGTAGTTGTCACTTTTGAAGCTGTCATTTTTTGACATTTGACAAGTAGAAACTACGCCATTAATAAAAATGGAACGATACACGCTTCAACAACGCATTGAAATTATTAAAATTCACTATAAAAATGGTGAAAATTTGGCAGAGACGGTTCGTAAAACTAAAACATTTTTGGGTCGTCGTGAAGCACCTTGTCGGACCGCAATACAGAAATTGGTGGACAAATTCGAGCTGTTGGGACAAGTTAGTGATGTGAAGAATAAAACCCGTGCACGTCGCTCAAGAACAACTGAGAATATTGCTGTTGTAGCCCAAAGTGTTGAAGAAAACCCAGGTTTGTCCATTCCTCGTCGTTCTTTGGAATTAGGCATTCCACAAACGTCATTACACCGTATTTTGCATAAAGACTTGGGTCTTAAGGCTTATAAAGTTCAGTTAACACAAGAACTCAAGCCGGCTGATCATCAACAACGTCGTGTCTTTGCTGATTGGGTCCTTGAAATGCATGAAAATGATCCGGAATTTCATCGAAAAATCATCTTGACTGATGAGGCCCATTTCCACCTCGGAGGCTACGTCAACAAGCAAAACTGTCGCATCTGGGGCTCGGAAAACCCAAGAGTTATTGTTGAAAAGCCTCTCCATCCTCAACGCGTGACTGTTTGGTGCGGTTTATGGTCCGGCGGGGTAATTGGACCTTACTTTTCCGAAAATGAGGCAGGAACAACAGTTACGGTCAATGGATTGCGCTATCGAGAGATGATTAATGATTTTTTATGGCCGAAATTGGATGGTATTGATCTGGACAACGTTTACTTTCAACAAGACGGCGCAACGTGCCACACAAGCAATGAAACCATCGATCTTTTACGGGAAAAGTTTCCGGACCGTGTTATCTCTCGAAGCGGTGATCACAATTGGCCACCGAGATCTTGTGATTCAACACCTTGCGACTTCTTCCTTTAGGGCCACGTGAAAGGTAAGGTCTACGCCAACAGCCCAGCGTCGATTCAAGACCTCAAAGATGGAATTCGTGAGGCTATCGAGGACATAGGGCAGCCACTTTGCGATTTTGTTATGGAAAATTTCATGAAAAGGATATGGTCCTGTAAGCGTGGTCGTGGCGGCCATTTGGCTGATGTTGTGTTTCATTATTAACGGCATACCTTCCTCTTTATAATGAAATAAACATCCGATCATTTATCTCAAAAAAATGCCATTTTTCTTTGAATATCAAAATAACACCTCTTATTGGAAAACCCTTTACTATTTTTATCCACTATTCAGTAATATCGAAAAAACTCAATTACCATCACTGTTCTCAATACTTGATGCTAGCGGAATAGTTTTTCTCCAGACAAAGGACTTGGCCAACTTCCTCATATAGCATTGCCTTGTTTTTTGGCTCTGTTCGGGATATCCAGAGCCAAAACTTGGCTACAGTGATTTTTGTGGATTCTGGCTCCTTGGAACGTTAAATTCCATTAAATATTTATAATTTCATCCATTAATTAAAACTACAAATTTGTTTCGCTCATCCTCGAACCAAAATAGACTTCGCAGTTCGCACATGCATTCGCTTCCGAAATATGCATTTTCCATCAATATTTAAGTTGACATTCCAGAGAAATTTAAAGCAGCATTTTATTTTTTCGTTGCAGATATAACTTTGGCAAATATATAAACTAGACTTCATCCTTCTATGCATTACCTTAGCTTAGATATTTATTTATTTTGTATGATGGCGGGAAAACCCCTTTAAAAATCTGATAAAAAATGTAAATATTGCCATTTCTACATTTATCCATTTGATTTTCTACCACCCTCACTTTAAAAGTCACACCAACAATCACATCCTATCAAGCTGCTTCGAGGACGACCGGTGGACTGACTACCCAACGTCCAACCATGATAGCGTGCATAGAATTCAAATTGCATAGATATGATATTGCTTTCAATCAATTAAATAATCCATGGAAGATGATGCACATGGGATACGACAATTTGTATTTATTAACAACCACTGTGTCGTGTCACTGTGACAGTGTGTGGGTGGTTTTATCCTTTATTATTTTGTTTGTTAAAGGACAATGCCTCAAGGTCTCGTTGCAGAATGCAGACTGAAAAGGATATGGCTATGAATAGCACAGAGTAAGAGTAGTACCCCGCAAATTATGGAACGGATTGCGCTATATGAAATTTATACCGCATTGTTCGTTTACAATAATTGAATGCAGCTACAATAACTCAATAATAAAAGACCCTCGGCAGAGAGACATATCCGGATCCGCCCTACAATAGGTATATTTATTGATTTTCAATCGTCCCAATCTATATATATCTACATAGCTGGATAAAATGGCACAACATCTGCACAGAGATAAGACTTACCTACACACGAATGAAATTTACGAAGCTGTATCAAAAAACGATTAAGAATTCTGTGGTGATTAAAAATGAACGCAATTTTTCCCCAAGGACAAATTGTGGATAATGAGAGTTCAGAGTTAACGACTATACAGGTGCAGGTGGCATACTCTGCGCTCTGGCTGCTGGTTAATTCGGAAAAGTTGATTAATGTAATTGCAATAGTTGTGAGAGTTTTATTAAGAAAAGTGTCTTGAATTAAATATAAATTTATTAAAAGACCCATCAGGAGAATAAAATTAATATCGCCAAGATAATTTTTGCATATCTATTTGAAATTTGCGAGACAAAACAAAACAGAGAGTAGAACATAAACTGAAAACAGAATTCGAAGTTCCAAACGAAGTTAGATAAATAGATTTTACTGATCATAAAAGCCCAAATAATCATCAACTACAAATTTATATTTATAAGCTTAATACAAGCAGAACTTAAAACTAAACATAATATTTCTTAAATCTAAACTTAAACATATAAAGGTAGAAATTTTCAGTGTGGGAGAGTTAGAATAGGTAAAAAAGGACTAAGAAAAGGATGAGTTAAGAATAGCTTGTTTTAAAGCAGGCTTACTCATGTTGGGGTTGAAGGTATTTATGTTGTTGGCTTTGCGTAACATTCGAGGGCATAATCGGTACGGTGGTAGGCAGTGAGGAAGAAAGGAACAGATCTTAACTGACGGGTGTTTGGATTCAGACAGATCTTTTGGAGAACAGTAGGGCAATCAATGTTAGGTTAGGTTAGGTTTTTGGGCTGATAGAGGAGAGGAGGAGGATCTAATTTCCATCACACTTAGATCAATGTAGATCCCTTGTGATACCCCGGAGGATTGAACACTCCATATAAGTTAACCTATAAAATTATTTCATGGACAATCAAGCCATCCGGAGGCTTGGATGAATTTCGACAGTTTAACACCGGAAAAGTTGGAGAGCTCTTCCAGATCGTTAAAGAAATATCTTCCTAGATGTTTGTGTCTTAGTTGCGAGAGTGCTGGGCAGTGACATAAGAAGTGTCTTCATGTGCTTCTTCATCGCCACAACCTCTGCATAAATCATCTGTGCTGAGCCTCAGTTTTTTCTTGTGGTACTTCAGCAGATTGTGTCCGGTAACGATACCCACAAGAGAGTACAGTGTTTTCTTGTTTAGTTTTAGGAGCTTATCCGTTTTACCCTAGCGGCCAAAGTTTCTTGGTATTCGCACAAGAGTCAAGTAGGGTCCATCTTTTATTTGTTTTTTCAAGAATTTTCTTTTCCACCTTCTGTTTAAAGGAACAGATGGGTGCGTTCACGTTTGGCTCTGCCTGGCTAGTATCAGCTGATGATCCAATACGTGCCAGTTCGTCTGCTTTCTCGTTACCTGGAATTCCTATATGGCCAGGAACCCAGCAGAGCGTAACATTATGCTGCGAGCCTAGAATCTTGAGCTCTTCGCGGCAACAGGAAACGAGTTTTGACTTTATTTCGATGGCAGAGAGTGCCTTTATGGCTGATTGGCTGTCAATGAAGAAGGTAATACCAGCTAGTGGTACCGCTAACATTGACAGCCGTTCAGCTGCTTTGGCTATGGCCAAAACCTCAGCTTGGAAGACACTGCTGTTGTCAGGGAGTCTATATGAGCTGGCTAAGTCAAGAGTTTCCGAAAAGAATCCCGCTCCAACTCCACACTCCATTTTTGACCCATCAGTGAAGACTGCTACCGTTGGGTCATTAATGTGTAGATGAGCGGCATCCCATTCTTGTCTGCTCGGAATTCTAGAAGTGAATGGTCTATAGAAATCTAAGTGGGGGGTAATGTAGTCAGTGCACACATTACTGCCTATATATTTGTTTAGAATCTGAGCGTGGCCTACTTGACTGTGTTTCCAGACATTTGTCTGGCTTAGTCGTAGTGCACTCTTTGCTGCTGATTCCTGCACAAATAAGTCAAGAGGCTTGAGATTAAGTATGGCTTCAAGCCCCGCTGTCGGGGTGGTTCTCATTACTCCTGTGACCGCAATGCATGCCATTCTTTGAACTTTTGTTAGAGTTTTAAGATTGGTAGCTTTGTCCACCACATTCCACCAGACTACACAACCATAAGTAAGTACCGGTCTCACTATTGCCGTGTACAACATGAGTTGAGGCAATCAATGACCTCATTTATTAATTGGTGAACAAAAACGATGTCAGCAGTATCACGGCGAAATTTGACCGGTTGAAGGTTCAGAATTTAAAGACGGTCTGCATAAGAAGGCAGGTTATAGGGATCATCCCAGCCAAGACCCCGCAAAACGAAGCGTAAAAATCTGCACTGGACGGCTTCGATACGATCTATGTGAACTTGATGATATGGTGACCAGACTGGTGAGGCATATTCTAGGAGAGGTCTAACAAAAGTCATATAAAGTGATTTGGTTACATATGGATAAGAAAATTCGTTTGGCCAGCGTTTTACGAACCCGAGTGTTGAGTTGGCTTTGCTTATAATGCTGTTGTAGTGGGAGCGAACATTGAGTTCATCGAGTATTGTCTGTGGGACAAGGGAGGGCGCTTTCGAGTCAAGGTTATGGTTTGACATTTCTTAATGTTTAGCTCAAGAAAGTTCTTTTGGCTCCAAGTAAAAAAGCTATTTAAGTCTTTTTGCAGCATAAGTGCGTCGTCAGGGGTAAAAATTTCCTTCGGTATTCTCATATCGTCAGCGTAAATTTCTAAATCAGATTGAGGTAAAATCAGCTCAACGTCATTTATAGTCAAAACGAAAATAAGTGGTCCCAAATGGCTTCCCTGGGGTTCTCCAGAAAATGCATGAATAGGTTTGGAGTTACTCTTTCTGAAGAGCACTCGATACTGACGGTCAACTAGGTATGACTGAATCCAAGAGGTGAACAAAAGAGGAAAACCAAGCTTTTTAAGTTTAAAAAGAATGATATTGTGGGAAATTTTGTCAAATGCCTTACTAAAATCTGTTGCAATGGCATCAACTTCTTTACCTTCTTCCAAGGCAGACAGCGTTTTTGAAACGAATTCAGTGAGGTTAGTTGTTGTGGATTGTCCTTTTAAGAACCCGTGCTGCTTAGATGTACAAATTGCTTTACAGTGAAAAAACAGCGACTCGTACACTATACTTTTAAAAAAGTTTAGGTATACAAGAGAGTTTGGCAATGGGTCTGTAGTTGGAAATATCATTTTTGCAACCTTTTTTGTGTACAGGGTTAATGAAAGAATTTTTCCACATCTTAGGAAAAATACCACTTACAATGGAGAGGTGGAAGAGTTTTGTAAGAGGCTGTGCTAAGAGGTATTCTCAGTATTATGATGTTCGCTGACATACGCGAAATTAATAGAAATGGGGGGTTGATAGTTATTAAGTTTGGAGAGGAGGTGATTACTTTCCGTGACAACAGAGTTGTCAGCGTCAGATGTGAAAATTAAGTCTAGTTGTCTTCCTAGATTATTTTTGATATCGCTCATCTGAACAAGACTAGAAGCAAGAAGTCGATCGGTGAATAAAAACAAAGTAGTACTTGATCAAATAACATTACATATGTATGTATAGCTTAATATTTTTTTTATTACTTTTTTAAGCTGGAAATAATTTTGTTTAGTCAATGGGTGGACCAAAAGTCTCTTTCCTATGTACAATATTAATAACTCTTTTATTTATAAAGGGTGTTTTCTTAGACGTGTGGTTTTCAATCTGGCAATACTTTTTTCGGAGTTGGTCTTTTTGACAGCTGTTACTCAGTTTGGTTTGCCATTTTATAATAAATAGATTTACTCCTGGACAACTTTTGCGAATCGTGCCAATTTATTACCAAAATAATGGTTCGGTTCGCGCGACGCATCACGCGCTGCGTCCACTATTCGATCGACATAATCGCATAAATTCTAGCAACCATGGATCGGTTTCGCACCACATTTGAGTCCATTCGCCATCGCTCGCAACAATTGGAGCTGTGATGTGATGGCCAAATTTGAGCAAAATCGGAACGTTGAAGATGTGGGAAGTTTGGGCAGGCCTGGTTTTGGACGATCGATCGAAAACATCCAAGTCATTAGTGAAAGTGTTACAAGTGATCCTGAAATATCGACACGTGAACGTTCAACACAATTAGGCATATCTACCGCGTAGCAAGATTCATCCGATTTTGAAGAAAGATCTACAGCTGGATCCAGTTGGTCCAACAGCTCAATCCTGGTGACGAGGCAGATTTTTATCTGAGCGGGTTTGTGAACAATTAAAATTGCAGATTTTCGGGCACTCACTTCGTGTTACTGTTTGGTGGTGAAATAACCTCGCATAAGATTTATGGGCCATATTAATTCGAAAATTATGCGGGTGAATGGGTGCTGAGCTGATTTGGTTTCAGCTACCGATCATACCGCTCATGAGACAATGAACTTGTTGCGCGAACAATTCCCAAATCGCATTACCTCAAAAAACGGTGAATTTGAATGACCGCCGCGATCGCCTCATCTGTCGGCTCCGGACTTTTTTACGGGGTTACCTGAAGGAAAAGGTTTATACTTTAACAAATCACAGACTATACAGGGGCTGAAACTCAACATTTGCACATATCGCTCAAATTACGCCGGCAGCAGTTCAAAAAGTGCCATCAAAAGAGCATTCTAATGGTGGCCACTTAACCGATATGATTTTCCATGCATAATGTAAAAAAACTTTTATTTGTCATTTAATTTCATTAGTTTTTATCTTTTCGTTCAAAAGTTATTCCAGATATATTTACGTAGAAAAACGACTTTTGGGCCACCCTACACAAATGTCACAAATTCAATTCAATTCAATTTAAAATAAAAAAATAAAAAAATGTAAAAATGTATAAAGCTACTAAAGCTTTGCATATGCGTATATACGCTTAACACAATACATAACAATTTGGCAGCATCTATTAATTTTTTTAACTATAGTTAACTTTCATCGTCCCTTTTATTCAGAAAAGTAACTCAAGACGTCATAAAATCTTTAATAAAATGTTGTTAGTTTCAAACACTTTTTAACTATTATCATACTAAACCTGAACGCTCCTTAAACAGTGACATTTCGAAGCAAACATACCTTTTTAAAAATCTTCTATGTCAAAGTGACAAAATGGATTTAGTAATATGTTAAAAAGATAAAACAGCAATCTGGAGATTTTAACTTTAGTAAAATGTTAAGAGATACTATCGCATGTTAAACTCGTTTAAAATTAGAAAAATCCTCTTTTTAACCTAGTATCATATTAAAAATGATTTAACACTTTACTAAATCGTCTAAAATTTTGCGCCAATACTTTTAAAATGTGTAGGTGTACCTACCGTGTGTATTTTATTTTTCATACATCAAAAAAATTAAATGATTTTGTCAAAAAAAAATTGGTTTCTCGTTGAAATTATTAAAATTCATCCACTTTCTTGACGACGATGATGGTGTGGATCTAGGCTTTTCAGATTTTCTTTCAAATCATCCTTAGGTCAAATTCAAAAGCATGAACCCAAAAAAAGGTAAAGCACTAAGAACCTATACACGCACTTATCTCGGAATAACTAAATAAGATGATTTTATCTCGCTCTTTAAGTGATTAAAAAATGTGACTCACTGTGAAAAGTCGGGTAGAGGTATAAGTTGAAGTTTTTTTTTTTTTTTTTTTTCTCAAAGGAAATTAAATGTTTGACTGACATTACAAATATTGAAACGGGGTTTCTTTTAATGGACGACATCCATCAACAATAATAGAAAGAAAGGACTCGGGATAGGCAGAAGCAAAGGCAAGTTATCTTAGGCCATAAAGCAATAATAAATCGATAAGTCATGTTAAAGGCATAAACTTCGTAATGGAATCACCGAGCCACAAAAAAAAAAAAAATACAACATTTTTAGTAAAAATGAACGAGGAAAAGCAGAGGATAATTGAGTTTTGGCAGTTATTTGAAACACGTAGTATTACTGTCGTATTACAACATATCACATCAACATTAAAGCTATTCTGTTCAAATCAGTGTCGTGGAAGTGATAAAGATTCCCGATAATGTATTGGAAATATTTTTATTGAATTAAATCAGGATCGCTAACTACTAATAGAATAATGGCCATTTAGTTCAAGTTGGTATTTATCAAACTTTTTATTGAATAGATATATATTTCTATAAATACAAATATTATGATGTACGTATTTCGTTTTGAATAGGAGAAAAGTTTCCTTCCTAAATTGTCACTTGGGAATTCTATTTGCTTAATGGAAACCTCTCATTTGTATGGTGCTGGGGTAGGTATTTAATATAATGGGTGATTTTTTAAGAGGTTTAGAACTTTAAAAAAAAAAAAAAACACAAAAATTCGAAAAAATGAATAAAATATTTATTTGAATCGATAGTTTGAATCTTGCAATTTAATGTTTAAAGATAATTTCATGCAAATGTTGAACGCGGCTGCGTCTCAGGTAGCCCATCCGCTGAGTCCATTTTGGCATACTCTTTCACACATATCGGCCGGTATCTCACGATTGAATGCATGGATGTTGGCTTCCAGTGCGTCAATCGAAGCGGGCTTGTCCCTATAGACATTAGCCTTAACATACCCCCACAAAAAATAATCTAATGGTGTCAAATCGCACGATCTAGGCGGCCAATTGACCGGCCCGAAACGTGAAATTAACTGTTCACCAAACTCGCCTCGCAATTGCGCCATTGTTTCGCGTGCTGTGTGGCATGTGGCACCGTCTTGTTGAAACCACATATCATGCAAGTCAAGAACTTCCATTTCGGGCAAAAAAAAGTTTGTTATCATCGCTCGGTAGCGTTCACCATTGACAGTAACGCTGCGATTCGCATCATCTTTGAAGAAATAGGCCCAATAATGCCGCCGGCCCATAAACCGCACCAAACAGTGGCTTTTTCGGGATGCATTGGTAGCTGTTGCAATGCTTCTGGCTGATCTTCACTCCAAATGCGGCAATTTTGCTTATTTACGTACCCATTCAACCAAAAATGAGCCTCATCGCTGAACACAAGCAGCGCGCGATGAACATTTCGAACCGAGCACGAATTTTGATAGTAAAATTCAATAATTTGCAAGCGTTGTTCATTTGTAAGACGATCCATGGTTAAATTGCAAACCAAACTGAAGCTCTTTGACAGTGACACAAGGTACTAAACACACGTCAGCTGTCAAAACCAGTGTTGCCAAAACCAAACCAGCTTAAAAATCACCCTTTATTTTAGATGTTTCTTTTCCAGATGAAACTTTTAGATGACAAAAGTTACGAGGGTGCAGTCTATTTTGTTGGTTTTAAGTTTAGCAACTATTAAATAGAATGAACTTTAATTTTAAATTTTCGTGCAAAAACTATCCGTTTTATAGCCCATCGCAGAAGGTTAAAAGTGACCATTTTCTTGTACATGCACCTTTGGGGCCCTGAAGAATTTCAGGTACGACAGGCAATACCCAGACTACATCGGCTTTAACTTCAAAGTTTTATCTGTAGGAAATTGGATTTAAGGCAGTAGAGTGACTGTTCGTCACTTGATACAAAAAGCCACCACATTCAACATAATAAAATGAATCCACCGCTGAATGCAGCACGTAAAACCCAGCTGCTTGTTTTTGAAACTTTTTATTGAAGTCACATCATTTTGAGTCGGGAGTGGCATACCGTGCGTCGTCTTTTCTAGAGAAAAAAAGTTTAACTTCAACTGAAATAATAGACACAACTATTATTTGAAGGGAAAGAAATATGTGCATGTTCAAGGACAGTAAAGCAAATGAGGCAGTTCACTATTCCAGTTTGCGTGTAATTTGTTTGGAGGTATGGCGGGGACCTACAATTTTCTGCCAAATCCGAAAGGCTTAGGCGACAAGAGATACTCCTGGGGGGGTTTAACACTTCCTCGCAAAAGTCAGAAGCCGGTTTTTTTTTTTGATTAATTGAAGAGGCTGGTAATAGAAACCGGACCAATGTTATGACAGTTCTAAGCACTAACAATGAAATGATGCATTACACCCATTCTTCAAAGCCACAGTTTATTAAATTGCACACAAAGTAATCCTGAATCACCTCCCCTAAGCTACTCACTAGTTTCCATACCTAAATTCCCTGTTTCCATACCTAAATTCCCTAACTATTTGAAAAGTACCCATTGTACTCTAAAAACCTACCTTCCTATACATAACCCCTACCTAAGCTACGCACCTGCTACTGGGAATAAAATAAGAATACTTACCTGACCGGCAGCATGCTCCCATAGTATGTGCACTCCACCCATTACGATCGACAACTGATTAGCAAGATAACAAATAGCCTAATCAATGTAGACATAGAAACTCACCACACTAACCACCTACATACAACAACTAAGTGTGGTAGGTTTGATAAGAAAATAGACAAAAAGGAGAAAGAACTCCACTGAAGACAGCATCTGGACGACGATCAAGAACACCTCGATGGTGAATTTCTACTCTTGAAAATTAACAAGATCCCTCATCCCTTTTGCCACTAACCTTCCCGCGATTAACAGTCTGAATGGTGAAATTTGGAGCAAGATCTATTACCCTCTTACCGCTGCCCTTACATAGGCCATATAGGTAATAGAGATTCAGCACAGAAGGTGATGTTCCAGAACTCCGACGGTGAGCTATACAAATTAATGCTATACAAACCTCTTTCCGCTCACCTGTTATATTTATCATGGCAAAGAACACCATACCCGTCCCTTTGTTCTTGATATATGCAAACAGTATTGCATGCAGGCCAATAGATGTTGACGTCGTTAATAACAAATTACAACATGGAATTTTACATTTCATCGCCTTACGGCTCACATTCGGTTTGGCCGTCGAATAGGATAAGAGACGGTTATACAATCGACAAAAGCATAGTGTATCAGAAGCTATCATACCAGTCGGTCAGGTCAGCACGTCTCAAGACTTCCCCCCACCAGTGGTAAGGGGTCTTTCAACCGAACAGTCGACCAGCAAACTTACCGGACTTATTTGTCCGCGATATTTACCAGTAGTAACTGAGATATTTACCAGTAGTAACTGAGATCTTACCTAATTTGTCCGCGATATTTACCAGCTTCACCTGCCATATTCGCCGGTAGTAATCAAAGCCGAAACCAACTGTATTTATACATTTCTTTCAGAAAAAGGTAAAGTGTTTTCCAGTCAGACTCGTTCAGCACTAAGATTGTTTCTTTCAACGTCATCGTGTCCTTTCCAAAATATGTTAGTCGTTGAGGAGTAAAAATTGGGCATATACTTATGACATGAAAACAGTCTTCTTTGGCTTTCAAATTACATAAAGTGCAAAATTGATTAAAACTTCCGTTGTACGGACACCCATTCAGAGCTAGAAGTTCACATCTGGCTTTAAATATTAACGATATCTCTCTGTAACTCATTGAAACGTTGAAGTAGTTTGCTTCCATTAAATTATGTCTGAGTTGTGAATATAATACTCTGCTTTCTGATTTACGAGCCTCTACTAGGAGCGCAACACGTGCTGAGTTTTCGTATGATTGAATGATGTGGTAAAACTGTTCCTTAAGATTAGTTAAGTGGTGAGGATCTAACGTCACTACTTCTCCACAATCTTGTCCTAAGCTTTTCCACTTCAGCACCCACCAGTCTTTGTTCCTCATTTCGTAAAGAGCCATTTTTTTGGTAAACGGTCGTTTGGAAGGGACAGTACCTTAATGATGTAGTCCGCCTGCGACTTATGGGTACTTGTGTAAAGTTTAGGAAGACCCGTTTCCAGATATAATGCATAATTTGGTGTATTTAGCGGAAGGTTAAACAGTTTTTTCAAAAAATTTCGATGGAACTTTTCTATCACATCGTGCTCATAAACTCCCCATACTTGCGATCCGTAGCAGAGTGTAGATTTAACAACAGCACTAAATATTTTATACTTAGCAGAAAGTATGATGTGTTCGTTTGTGAAGACGGACTTCCAAGATAAATTAATCAAGCTTTGGGATGATTTGGCTTTCTCATCGAGGTGTTTGGAGAAATCAATAGTCTTATTTAGTTTAACTCCCAGGTACTTGTACTCGTCCACTATCTCCAATCGGTTTCCATTGAAATTCCAACTACGTGTGTTTTGGTTCCGGTTAGATCTAGAGAACAACATCACTTTTGATTTGTCGGTGTTAATAAGGAGCCCCCATTTACTGCAATATTCGGCTAAGCGGTTAATCATCAATTGAAGATTTTCAGGTGATTCTGACAGTAGCACTAGGTCATCAGCATATAAAAGTGCATTAACACTCTTTTCAACAATTCGAATTCCTCCTGGTAGTTGTGTTACTACATCGTTGATAAATAATGAGAACAGAAGAGCGCTTAGAAGACATCCTTGCTTCACTCCAGTATCTGTTTCGAACCATTCTGAGTAGTGTGCACCATCCCAGACAGCTGCTTTTGAATCTGCATACATCTCCTTCAAAACATGTATGAACTTTGTGGATATACCCAGTTGCGAGAGTTTGTAAAAAAGTGCGTTTAAATTCACAAGATCAAACGCTGACTTGAAGTCAACGAATAATGCGTATATTTTTCTGTTTCTTGCTTGATATGCTCTCACAATAGATGTCAGTGTAAAAATATGGTCCACTGTTGAGTAACCTTTCCTGAACCCAGCTTGAAATTCCGAAAGAATGTTGTTGGTTTCTACCCATCTTTCCAGCCTGTTAGCGAGTACACCGCAAAACAGTTTAGCCATTACGTTCATGAATGATATTCCGCGATAATTTTCTACATTATTCAAACCTCCTTTTTTATGGATCGGGAAAATGATTGACGTTTTAAACGAAGTAGGGATATCTTCATTCAGGTAAACTTTATTGAAAAGTGATTTGAGTTGACATATAAACGCAGGAGAAGCATTTTTGAAAAATTCGTATGGAATTCCGTCTTCACCAGGTGCTTTACCGTTCTTCGAATTAAGGATAATAGCTTGCACTTCATCTAAGGTTATTTCACTATCAGCTTATGACAAAAAGCTTCTCACAACCAATACACCACTGCCTACAAAGGATATTTCTTCAGCTAAAACTTAATAAGCGTTTCCATCAGACGAGTTAATTTTATTTCTCAATCACCCCAAAATCTATTTCTTAATAATATTTCTTCAGTCAATTAGTCTTTAAATTTTATTTTATGACTCTTTATCGCCTGAACTTTGAAGCTTAAATAGAGATAAAAAAAAATCAAATTAAATAAATTTATATCATTATCATTTCGTATACCTACATACAATTTAAAGTACTCAACCAATAAAATGCAAACAAAAAGAGATTCCGATGCTACGACTAACTTCTTATGGTTCAGTTAACAGGAACTTTGTTTCAGCACTCTGAAGAAAAGGAGAGAAAAAAATAGGCGGAAGTGTTTGTTTTTGTTTGTATAGAAATACAGTTGGTTTCTGTCTTGCATCCGTTTGCAATCGACAAATATACAACTCTTTTCATTACAATTTTGCGTAAGGATTGAGACAATGTAGGGCAGGGATGGCAACTAATAGTAGTATTAGTAAAGTAGTTTTATTTCATTTGAATTATCGTACTATATCTGAAAAAAAAATTATTTCAATCTTATTAATGAAAAGATACCTGCATGTGTATCTAATAAATAACAAATGCTTCATGGTGGTCTACTTAGGCCCAGTTTTTCAGTGTTGAAACCAGAGTAAGCTAACTCTAGAAGTAAATTAACCCACAGTGAACTGAGGAAATAGTTTTTCGGTACAGAATGCATGCGAAACGACTAAACAAATAATCAAAAAAGGATAAAACATCAAAATGTTTAGTTAATCCTGAGTTAACTCACTTAATTTGATGAGTTAACTCTGGTTTAACTTTAATCTCGCACCGAAAAACTGGACCTTAATGCAATTTTTGAATTGCTGAGTTAACTCTGAGTTAAATTAGAAAGCAAATAAATTAAATATGAGTTAACTCATAAAGAAGGTTTGCAATGGTGGATTATTTCTTAACTCGCCAGTGCCAGTTTTTCTATGCTGAGTTAAATCTGAGTTAAATCAGAAAGAAAATAAGTTAAAACTAAATTAACTCATGAAGCAGCATTATTTAATGGTGTCCACACATCTCGAAAAAAAACTGAATGCATCAAAAAGCATGATTAAAGCGTCATGGAAAGCGACATTATGAACCGCAAAGATGTCCCAACCTCAGCTAAGTACAAAAGTATTTGACGCCGTGATGCGCTCCGTTATGTGCTACAACTGTCAATCATGGGGATATCAGTCACATGAAGAAGTAGAAAAACTTCAGCGCTACTTTCTCAAAAGACTTTTACACTTACCCTCCAATATACCCAACTATGTCCTACTACTGGAAACCGGTCTTTCCACTCTTTTTATTCATACTCTTAAGCTCCACTTCGACTACATCTTGAAAGTACTTGCATACACACCAAATAGAATTCAATTGTCAATCGCTAAGTACGTCATTGATAACAAAGTGGAGTGGATAGGAGAATGGAGACACTGGGCAACGAAGTGTGGAACTGAGCTAAATCTGCAATATGCCAATTTAATCTTGCTAAAAGAACAACTTTATGGGTTATTACAGGCTGTCTGTAAAAATTCCAGCGTAGTGAAAATTTGCAAAAAATGGCTTCATCAATCAACAGAGTTATTTACCCTGATCTAAAACATGATCTCATAAATAACTATTTTAGCGATGAATATAGTACAAGAGAAATTTCTTTAATCTGTAAAGCAAGAAGCGAGCATTTTAATTTAAACGGCTCACCATTTAAAAGTTCAACCACAACCCACTGCACCCTTTGTAATTTGAATTCAAAAGAGGATACTTTTCATTTTTTATCAATCTGCCCAATTTATAAAGAACTCAGACTACTTTACTTTGGAAAGTCAACCCTAACTATGGAGCAAACCCTAACTATTTTAAATGATGAAAATTGGAAAAATTTAACCCGTTTTCTTGAAAAATCAATATGTTACAGAGAAATGATTCTAACTGAATTCTGCTAATACTCAATTAAAAAACAGTAAATTTTATATATCATGTCTTTTCCGAACTACTGCTGTATAATATTCTTTTAATGATTATTATTTAACAGTTCTTTTTTTAATTATTAAAATTTAGTGTTAACTAAACTTAGTCTATACTTACCGCCTTATTTGAATATGGCTACGAATACCTTCTATTACTTATTACTTTACTCTTTGCGTTTATTTATGTTTAAGCCAAACTAAAAGCTTTTCATCTTTGTAATCTTTAAATAAAGTTCTACTCATTGAATTATTTTATTTTTTGTTTCAGCCAAACCAAAAGCTGTTCATAAAAAAAAAAAAAAAAAATGTAATCGTATCAAGGTTTTATGTAACTATAAAGTTTATTATTTTTGTTTTAGCTAAATTGAAAGCCCAATAAGCATCTTAATTATTTTGATAAACATAATTTATTATTTATGCATATAATTTTTGCACTTGTTCATTTACATTTTGTTATATAGTAAAAATTTTGAACATAATTTGAAAACACATAAGTCAATCTGGCAGACGGCAATGCCACCGCCAAAACACTTTTATTACCAACTAAATTTAATTCATTTTTTTTTGTAATAAAAATCATTTATCTATCTATCTATCTATCTAATGGTGGATTAAACGTAAACTTTATGTTGTGAAAATCTATGGAAATCAAAGTTAATACGGCAATATGGAAATCGTTCTTTCACTAGGGAAATCATGTGTGTATCAATAGATACACACGAGCAATACAACATCTCTCAGAAATATCTTTTCAGTTAATCCCAGAGTTAACTCATCAAATTTGTTGAATTAATCGGGATCTAAGTTGACTGACATGTTTTACAAATTAACTCAGGAGTTTAAGTCGAAAGTAGAAAGATCTCGCCCTGAAAAATTGGGCTTTTTAGAATTTCAAATCTTTTGAAATCAATTGCAGTCGCTCTGTCATTTTGGACACTCAAAGTTTAAGCATGAATTGGCTGAATTAGTCTCTTCTTTTGTTGTATTCTTTTATAATTTGCATTTTTTGTGCTTATTTATGTATATGAAGTTCATTCTTAACCTACATCTGGATTCTTTAACATCTTAATTTCGTATTATAAGTACATTTGTGTTAATTTTTCACCCCTGATTAAAAGATTAGCAACAACAACCAACAAAAAAAAAACCAAACGCATCCAAGATCCTGTGGAACTCTGGGGAAAATTAAGTGACATAGAAGACAAATAACCTTTCGTGGCGCTAAACCCCTTTTCCAGAGGAAGGACATGCTCATGACATTCGCAACCTTCATTTTCGCATCAGGAAACTCCAAGATAATAATAATAATAATTTGTTCCTTGATATAAAATTATACGAATGAAGATGGCAACGTGTTTGAGTTGCTTGTCTGCAAGACTGCAAACTAATGGAGTTAATTGTTATTAGACACCATCACCAACCTTGATTCTGGGAGGAAGAGGTGTTAGGTGTGTTCTACTCACATATGGAGTATCTATGATGCAAACATACAAGGATGCGTTGGAGGAATAAAGGTTTTTACAAGTGGAATTATGATGGCAGCATTACACCAGATTAAGGCACACTTCGTTGAGATCATGTTTTTAAAGTGTTTTTGAAGATTTTCCTGTAGAAGTTTTAAGGATTATCGTCGAAGAATGTTGGTTTGGCAAACATGAGGATACCAAAGCATAATACCGCATAATAATATAATATTTTAAGAGACCATTAAAAAATTCCGAAAATAAAAAACCTTTTAATTAAAGGAATTGTAAATATATTTTTATGAAAGGGTTTTAAGATTTTTTATAGAAATGAATTAAGGGTGTGGAATTTGATTATATATTGTGAGTTGTAGAGATAGACAATAATGTGTATTATGGACATTTAAATTATAATCATGAAAAAGGAGGATTTAATGTAATTGTATGAAGGGTGACAGAGGGTTAGCTTGAATTAGCGTCAGCATAACCATTTGTACTTATAATTGTTGAATGGCTCGATTATTAACTCGTGGGGCTGAAGAATTTACTTTATCAAGAACGGACACAAATTACGCTAGTTGGTTTAGGAGCAAGATTTTTTGGATGATATTTGGTCTACTCATATGTATGTGCATCGATGGAGTGTGGAGGAAAAGATGCAACGACCCGCGAGTGGAACACGTGGAGCGTATGTAAATGATCTTCCAATGTGGACTTTCGAGTTTTGACAGTTGATAGCGGCCATATTGTTGAAGCTACATCTGTCAAATTAGCTGTCATTTATTCAGTCTGTTTTGGAAAATCACAATGGACTGATATTATAGCGTTCGTGCATGTGCAAATTATAAAATTGTTTTATCAAAATTGTTGTTCTGTTAGGGCAACGTTCCATGCGCTTCGCCCATTTACAGTCATCTTCAGCGATGAGACCCATTTCCGGATGAATGGGTACGTCAACAAACAAAATTGTCAAATTTAGGACGATACCAATCCACATGAATTGCAAGAGCGTCTAATGCATCCCGAAAAAGTCACTGTTTGTTGTGGATTTTGGGTTGGCAGAGCCGGTTTTAGCACTATCAGCGCCCTCGGGCGAGATTTTTTCCGGTGCCCACTTGTCAGCAATCCAAACCCATGCGAAAAAAGTTATAATGAATACCTATAAAAACATTTATTTGATGTTTTTGGCAATTTCAATTGACGAATTTCCCAAGTTTGTCAATCATGACTGAGACACTGTTGACCGCAGACAGCTTTTTATCAGCTTAAGCTAAAAAAAAACTTCTTTAGCAACCGTTACCTATAGGTCTTGTGATCGAAGTGCTATTTATACATTTGGAAAAAGTTATTGTGTGTTTTATGAATTTAAAAATAGAATAGGGGGAGGTGTGGCATCATCTTTATCAGGCACTAATGATTTCAAGCTAATAATTTTATCACACAGGATACAGCCATCTATGTAGCTATATCCGATTTCGAGCCTACGGTAGTTTATATCTGGAGATTGTAGGAAACGATCCTTCACTTCAGCGTTAACATCATACCTTTGGAACCTCCTGAAAAAAAAGTCCTTAGCCTCGAAAGGTTCCATTAAAATTTCCTAAACAAAAATGTTTTCCAAATAAACAATTCAATTCACATTATATTGAGAGTTAACATTTTTATTAAAGAACCATTTAACTATACAGAGTAAATCGAGAATAATTTTTCTCGACCAAAAATATTTCCAGTGTAAACGCTGACACCTGCAGTCATTAGCAATATGCATGCGCACTTAGCTTAAAGCCATTGTGATGATGGTCCAAAGTTTCTGAGGGGTACGTTTAGGAAATAAAGGGTTTTTCAATAAGAGGTGTTATTTTGATATTCAAAGAAAAATGGCATTTTTTGAGATAAATGATCGGATGTTTATTTCATTATAAAGAGGAAGGTATGCCGTTAATAATGAAACACAACATCAGCCAAATGGCCGCCACGACCACGCTTACAGGACCATATCCTTTTCATCAAATTTTCCATAACCAAATCGCAAAGTGGCTGCCCTATGTCCTCGATAGCCTCACGAATTCCATCTTTGAGGTCTTGAATCGACGCTGGGCTGTTGGCGTAGACCTTATCTTTCACGTGGCCCAAAAGGAAGAAGTCGCAAGGTGTTAAATCACAAGATCTCGGTGGCCAATTGTGATCACCGCTTCGAGAGATAACACGGTCCGGAAACTTTTCCCGTAAAAGATCGATGGTTTCATTGCTTGTGTGGCACGTAGCGCCGTCTTGTTGAAAGTAAACGTTGTCCAGATCAATACCATCCAATTCCGGCCATAAAAAATCATTAATCATCTCTCGATAGCGCAATCCATTGACCGTAACTGTTGCTCCAGCCTCATTTTCGAAAAAGTAAGGTCCAATGACCCAGCCGGACCATAAACCGCACCAAACAGTCACGCGTTCAGGATGGAGAGGCTTTTCAACAATAACTCTTGGGTTTTCCGAGCCCCAGATGCGACAGTTTTGCTTGTTGACGTAGCCTCCGAGGTGGAAATGGGCCTCATCAGTCAAGATGATTTTTCGATGAAATTCCGGATCATTTTCATGCATTTCAAGGACCCAATCAGCAAAGACACGACGTTGTTGATGATCAGCCGGCTTGAGTTCTTGTGTTAACTGAACTTTATAAGCCTTAAGAGCCAAGTCTTTATGCAAAATACGGTGTAATGACGTTTGTGGAATGCCTAATTCCAAAGAACGACGAGGAATGAACAAACCTGGGTTTTCTTCAACACTTTGGGCTACAACAGCAATATTCTCAGTTGTTCTTGAGCGACGTGCACGGGTTTTATTCTTCACATCACTAACTTGTCCCAACAGCTCGAATTTGTCCACCAATTTCTGTATTGCGGTCCGACAAGGTGCTTCACGACGACCCAAAAATGTTTTAGTTTTACGAACCGTCTCTGCCAAATTTTCACCATTTTTATAGTGAATTTAAATAATTTCAATGCGTTGTTGAAGCGTGTATCGTTCCATTTTTATTAATGGCGTAGTTTCTACTTGTCAAATGTCAAAAAATGACAGCTTCAAAAGTGACAGCTACCGAAATAGCGGGCTATTCAAAATAACACCTCTTATTGGAAAACCCTTTACAACCCAATGTTTCAAGCCCTCCCGTACCGATTTGGCCATCATATCCGTTGACCCCATTCAAATAGTTCCAACATTCGTGTTTTCTCTTTAAAAATCTCGGGTTTAAAAAAAAACAAACAAAATAGGAAATATGATCCTTAAACAAAAGTAATTGTTCGAACTTTAAAAATCTTTCCGTCCTAACTCAAATATTCTTCAGTTTTTTTTTTTTATTAATCTACATCTAGCAACATCATCATCGATCTCATCAGAATGCTGTGCACACCATCTGGGAGTTTCGGTAAGTCGTTTATTTTTCTATCTTTGTTTTTAAAAATTGATTTTTTTTAATGGATTATTAAGAATAAAAACAAAAGAACAAAACGTAGTGGTAAATCGCGAGAAGATTGTTCAGATTATAGCGGGACAATCTCAATTCCTACAAAAAAAAAAAACAAATAGTAAATGAAAATTTAAAGTTTATTTAAGTTTTAAGGGGAAGTGAATAACTTCTTCTTTTTGAATAACTTCTTCTTTTTGAGCAATAAGAGCAATGGCGCTGGAGTATACCAAGATTTTTTTTGGTTTGCTATAAAGGGTGGGTAAATCAGTAATGTAGGTTAAAAAACAGGTAACTAATTTCGAGTATCATCGGAGACTTAGGCTTGGAAAAAAGTAACACCGTCCGTGTCGCTAGTAAAAACAACCCCCCCTGCCACCACCGACGAGCTAAGCATGGCAAATTATCAGCCCTTCAGTTGCAGATGCGAACGGACACCCCTTTCGACTCCTGACTGGAAGGGCCGGTGGGTCTGTAAACATCGGTCCTAAAGGTGGGATATAGGTCGTTAGGGGAGGTAATTTTGAGAAAGAAGTGGAATGTTGAAGATAATATTTGGGGTCTTTTCTGATCCTTCATCGGAGTTAAATTCGGGCATGTTGGTTGTTGAGTTTCAGGGTTCTCTCCTTTTTCAAAAGATGGGCAAAAATAAAGGGAGTATATTCTTATAAGTACGTTTTTTTTATCTCACTGGGTTGGTGTTGTAGTAGTATCTAGTATAGTGCTAGAATAAACTATACTAGAATTCTCAAATACCATGTTTAAACGTTACAAGATCAGCCCGGAGATTGTGATGTTGTGGTTTTCTGATATGTAAACATCTATGCGGGCGGTAGAGTGGAAACAAAACGTGAACGTTCGTGTGCAATGTTACGTCGTGCAACGTTACGGTGGGCAACGTTACGATCTGCATACTAGGATGGGTGCGTTCAGTGAAAAAAATCTTAAGATCGCATTCAAGCAAAAACAAGTCCGTTTTGGATCCGCGCACGTTGATGTTTACACATATTAACCGTGAGTCCCGGCACTCACACAATTTTTTTTGGAATCTTTTTAACATTAAATGAAAAATACCAAGAATCGGAGTATTCATTAAACTGCTCAAAGATTTTATTGAGTATAACATCAACAAAGTGTTCAAAATACAATCAAAAAATTAATTTTCAAATTTTTTTAGAGAAGTTAAAGGCTCCGTCACATCAGGCTTTGCGATTAACAAATCGAATTCTTCTGGTTCTAAGAACAGGTTCAATTTCAAGATGTGTATCTGAGAATAGATAAAGATGATTCTCATCGGCTTTGTTGGTCGTTTTGATGACGAAAATGAAAAAATTAATTCATTTACTTTTTCCCAACGTTTCGACGGTGGTTGCCGTCTTCTTCAGGGGATCTTTATTTGTAAAAAAAAAAAGAGAAGTAATTACATAAAAGTGTCAATGTATGTAGGGCGGACGTGGTATACACTTACATTAAAGTTTTAAACAATTATGTATATAAAAAAAAAAAAAAAAAAAACAAAACAATATTTGGAAATATTTAATAATTTAAACTTGAAAAATTTAAGTGCAAATTAGTAATTAAACACTTCAGATGAAGTTTAGTCCAATGAGTACAATCAAGTTTTGGATCTACTGTTGGAAACTAAGGAGCAGTAAACTGCTGAGATGTTTTGTGTGTCTTGTTTACGGTTCATGTTGTTCTTGTTATTGATTATGTGTAGTGTTTCTAACGTGTATCGTTTGGAAGTGTGTTTTTCCGTTGCCAAGATCTCCACACCATCAATTTCAAGCTCTTCAGTCAACTCTTTTGGTATTGAAGTGGTGCTTTTAAACCCAGTTTTTCTACAATCTTCCAAGAGAGATCCATATTTAATATGATATTGGCGATACATATATTTACTAACAATATTAATCTGAAAATGTATTTCAAAAAAAATCAACAATGAAACTTTGAAGCTGAAATCTTTTAACTGTTCCGATAGAATAGAGAGAAAATGAGAACCTTGAACATCTTTTTTCTCAGTTTCAGTGGCCAAATTATTTAAAAAATCAGGAATGCCACTTATTTGATAAGGGACTGCCTTAACACTGCTTATTTTATCTTCCCAACGCGTATCACTGAGTTTCTTTAAAGTAGATTAAGATAAATATAAAGTGATCGGTCAGAATTTTGCATCTATTAACAGAAGTTTGACCTTAAAGTTGGCCTCGATTAACAAAGTGCCGCCCATCATGCAGCTCTTTGTTTCACTTGTATATGAGCGGACAGAAATTAAGGGGCGCCCTTTTATTTCTCGCGCCCTGGGCCTTCGCCCAACCGTTCCCTTCCCTAACACCGGTACTCGTCATCCGTCCACATTTCTTTGAGAACGACGTTATCCAGACCATCACCGGTCTGTTCTTTTGGCCTGAATTGGATGATACGGTCACCAAAGACATGTGGTTTCAACAGGACGGCGCGCGGTACGTGCGACACAGTTTACGCCACATTGAAAACTCTACACTAGCGATTCCAGGGCATGGTCATCTCACGTGGAGGTGATATGAACTGGCCATCGAGATCGTTCGATTTGGCCCCGTTAGACTTTATCTTGTAGGGTTTTCTGAAGTCGCAGGTCTATGCGAATAAGCCACAAACCACAGCGCCCCTCATAATTCAATCCATCGGTCAAATTCAGCGTTATTTATGCACCAGAGTCATGGAAATTTGGACATTTCGAATGCGCGCCACCAAGAGAAGCCGCGGCGGACATTTGAATAATGTTGTATTCCATACATAATGGCATTGATAGGGCTTCCAATTAAATACAAAATTTGGATGATATCTCACACAAACTTTATTTTATTTAAATGAAAAGATAAGAAGCGCTTAATGAAAAACCCTGTATTATGTACATACACCAAGGTCAACAGAAAACTAAGAACCAAAACGCAGTCCACCATTTAACTATTGTTTATTTGAATTAAATTCGAACATACAACATTTTTAAACAAATATTTATAAGAGACAACTCAAACGGAATAATTTTGTTTGCATATGTATTTCAATATTGCTACAAAAAAAAAAAATATTTTTCCATGAGTTGCAATTGGGATTTTAAAAGCATTTAAATCAAATCAATATTTGGTTTTATTTATAAAATATGGAAGTACATTCACTGTTTTTTTTTGTATTAATTCATTGCAAATATGTACTTCCATCGCATAGCCATGGAGTCGTTCTGTTGATGGAGCACTTAAATCAATTAATTATTGCGATAGTTATTGAAGTCAAGTTCTGCAGAAACAAATTTTTACGTATGTAATTCATTCTACACAAGCGCACTTATCAATGGCAAAACATGATTTCTGTGGAATTAAATCTGGAGATGGGCTGTTCATGAATATTATCTTCACTAAATTTGTCAAAAACCACAAAAAATTTCAGCTAACTTAAAGCAAAGCTGTTTTAGCCAAGTCTGGGAGGCAACCATAAAAAGGCGATTTTAAAAATTCGACTTTTTCACTTCTTCTAATCCCATTTGCCACTATACGTAGACAAAGCCATCCTAGCAACCTATAAGGCACAGCTTTTCAGTGGTGAGATACTCTATAGAGTTAGTTACATAACTCTGGAAGAAATTAACACAAAGTAAACTGAAGAAGTACTGTTTTTGTGGAGAATGTATGTGGAACGACTAAACAAACTCGATGTATAAAACATCAAAAGCATCTGTTCAGTTAATCCTGAGTTAACTCACCAAAATTGGGTTTAACTTTAATCTCGCACTGAACCTGATTAGACTGCTTTTTTAACGATGCAATTTCCTCTTGCGATTATTAAGCACCTTGGCGAGGAACAAATTGCAGAGTTATCTCTCATTCTTCTTTGAGCTTTTCCTCAATAGTTCGAGTTTGTTTTATTTTCATTCTGCATCCACTCAGATAATTTCGCTTAATCAAGTGGAGTAAAGAGTTCAGAGACATGATATTTTTTCACATGCACAAAGTTAACATTCATTCAAAGTCGCAGCTTTTGCAACGACAGCGAAACTTTCGCCTGTCTAAATAAGAGTACCCACACTGGAGCGATGGGAATCTTTTACCATTCTTCGGTCGTTGCACATATTCGCTCCGAATGTTTCATACCTGTTTGGGAGAGTCTTTAGGTTGGAAGTTGGTTGACGGTTCACATTAATGCCAAATTCCTTTCAACAAAAGAATCGATTCTGTTCAGAATTTTTCCTTAACAAAATCGATTCTTTTCTGTCAAAACAAATTTTGCGTTTTTAGCAAGACTTTACACCAATTTGCACACACACACTATGAAGAATTGACATTTCTATTACGTCAAGTTGAAAGTCGCGGAATTTTTGAAATATGAGTTGTTTTTTTTTCGGTTGCAACAAAATCTTCAACAATGTTTTCAGTCGATTTTCAATTCTTTTACGAATTCCTTTAAATTGACAGAAAAAAATCGATTCTGTTTCGAAAAAATTCGATTTATTTGTTGAAAGGAATTCGCAATAAGTATTTAAATTCTTCCCCTATCTGTCAAACTATTAAGTGTCAAATTCCATTGGAGGTTGGCTGCATTGTCAATGGATTGAAACCGTGACATTTATTGGAGGTTTGTTCGGTATAAAATGAAGACTGAACTTTGTGTATGATTTACTGGATGGAAAGATGGAGTTGCATGAGGGACGGAATCGTGAAATACATCCTGTGTAATACGTACCTATACGCTTGCATATATATTGTATATTGAGTACGTTCAGTAACAAAAATTAGGCGTTTGGATGGATAAACGTTGATGTTAACATATACAGGGTGGCACACGAATCGCGCTACAAAAATATAACGTAATAACTTTTTTCTGTGTGAGTAATCAGCGATTTATCAAATGAATGCTTGGGATACTGAAAAAAAAGAATTTGGATAGTGCAACGATACCATGCTTAACAGTCCATCATTTTCGTCCAAAGGAAATTTAGGCGGGAGTTTGGCGGTACTCCCCCGAGTAGATGGACCATTATGAGGCTGGTGAACATGTTTGCTGAATCTGGAAGCATCGCACGAAGATCGTACCATCGAGATCCCAATGTTCGGGTTCAAGATACAATCGTAGCATTGGCAATACAGGCAAATCCAAGCGTTTCGACTCGAAACTTATCCGGCGAATTGGAGTTAGCAGACGGTCATTACAACGGATACAAGCAAGTTAAAACCTCAGGATTTGCCTGTTCGAATGGAATTTTACCGAAAAATGATTGCAATGGCCGAAAAAGACAACACATTGATAAATTATTTGTTTCATGTCTGATGAGGCCCATTTTGATCAAAACGGCAACGTAAACAAGCAAAATTGCCGTATATGGAGTGAATAATCCAGAAATGCTCTGTGAGACGAAACTGCACCCAGAACGAGTCACTGTGTGGTGCCCAGTTTCATCAAGGTGTATTGTCGGTCGATACTTCTTTAAAAAAAAACGGTTTACCAGTAATTGTCAATGGGAACCGTTATTTAAAGATGTTAAATGAGTTTTTTTGTACCCAGAACTGCGCCAAAAACGTATCCTATTGAACTGCATTTGGTTCCAGCAAGATGGAGCAACTGCACACATAGCCACACCAGTTATGGTGGAGCTCCAACGAAAATTCCCAAACAAATTAATTTCCAGGAACTGCACTTTTCGCTGGCCCTCAAGGTCACCTGACCTGACTGCACCAGACTTTTTTTTATGGGGTTATGTCAAGCAGGAGGTGTACAAAACGAAACCTAGGAATTCGACTGAATTGAAGTAGTCCATTTAGTCAGTAATTGAGGTAATTGAACAATTTCCCGATCAGGTGCCGCATATACGTTGTTGAGCGTAGAGGTCATATGCGGTCTATTATCTTTAAAAACAATTATTTATCTAAAATAAAATTTAATTTTCTATCCAATAAAAAACAAATTAATGAAATACATCGATTAAAAAAAAAGTTATTTGAATTTCTTATTGTAGCACAATTGGTGCGCCACCATGTATAAACCGTGATACCCGGCACTCAAACATTTTGTTTGTATAGTCGATATAATATATCTAAAAATCGATACTTAAATATCGTTTTTTTTTTTTCTCATTCTCTCTACATTTCTATACCCCTCATCTCATCTGTCAAAAAGGCGAAAGACGAAACAACCCAAAAAACAGTGTAATCAGGCTCATATTTACAACCTTCAGAAATCCAATTTTGAGTTCCGAACCTTTCCAGGAAATATACAATCTGAATGTATCTCTGAACTAAGAGAAATGGCTATAAATACAACGACCTATTCTAAACAGGGGGCGGCATTGGGGGCAACGAAACTGTGAAAACACATCTTGAATTTTCCGGGAAACTATGGGATCTTTTCCAATTATTTTGTCCAGAATTCCTCTCATTAGACTAAGATCAGAGAAAATATGAAATTTTATATCTCCCCCTAACTGAAACTGATAGCCGCCGGAAATAAGTGAATTTAAAAATCGCTCATCAGTATTAGAAGTTAAATAGTTTAAACGAGTGTTAGGTACCAGGCATGTAGCCATGATAGGGGCTTGAGGGGCTGAAGCCCCTCACGAAATGATTTTGTATCTTATTTCTATTTGTAATTTCGTAAAAACTAAAGATTTTTAATATCAATTCAAATCTATAAAATAAGAACACTATCTGGGTATAGTTTATTAGATTTGGGATCAGTTAAGGACTTCAATTATTATCTTCGTTTATATTAAGAAGCCAAAATAATGCAAAATAAAAATAACAAAAATTATATGATCTCAGAATAATAAAAACCACTAATGATTCGAAATAATGATATGGTTGACTGGAAAACGTTGCTGCTGGAAAACTAAAAAGATGCTGCTGCCCAATGAAAATAGAGCTGTAATAAGACCTATTATTTAGACTATTTAATTTTGTGCAAAACAGGAGGTGACGATGATAGTTTTTCAATAAGAGCGCGTCAAAAGTTTTTTTTTTTTAAATAAAACAAAAACAGTTTTGGATATCAATGAAATTCTTTATTCCTGTGAAAGTACGTTTGATGCCATGTATGTAACTCGATTTCTTTTGCATGGCCACCACGGGGACGCTTGCAGAAGTCCAGACGCTCAACCCAATTTTCGACGGTTTTCAAGCGTAAATCGGCCGATACTGCTGCAATTTCACGATCGATATTCGTACGAAGTTCATCAATCGTCGCTGGCTTGTTGGCATAGACCATAGACTGGACGTAGCCCCACAGGAAATAGTCTAACGGCGTCAAAGCGCACGACCGAGGCGGCCAAGCGACTGGACCATTTCGTGATATAACACGTTCTCCACACTTGGTTTCCAATAAATTGATTGTGACATTCACTGTGTGGCTTGTGGCGCCCTCCTGTTAGAACCACATGTCCTCCAAGTCCATATCATCCAATTGGGGCCAAAAATATTCAGTTATCATTAAACGGTAGCGATCCCTATTCACAGTAACGTTCCGGTCTTGATCATTATGGAAGAAGTACGGCCCAATGACGCCGCTGGCCCATAAACCACACCAAACCGTAATTTTTTCGGGTTTCAATGATGACTCATAGAGTACGTGTGGATTGCTGCCTGACCAATACCGCATATTTTGTTTATTGACGAAGCCATTCAGCCAGAAATGAGCCTCATCGCTGAGTCAAGTGGCTTCAGTTCTTGCGTCAATTTAATCTTGTAAGGATGTAGGCCAAGATCTTTTCGCAAAATCAGCCACAACGACGTCACAGAGATGCCCAACGCTTGAGAACGACGTGTGAGAGACACATTTGGGCTTTCTGCAACTGAAGCCTCAGCGGCAGCAATATTCTCTGTGCCTGTGTATTCAAATTTTTCCACTAGACGCTCAATTGTTGATCTGCTAGGACGATTATGACGACCATTAATTGGACGTAGCGCTCTTAAAGTTGAGGCCAAATTTTAATAATTTTGACTAGTTGTTGGCCCGTATATCTTTCCATCATAAAATGGCAAACCTTACTAAAGAGAAATGTCAAAAGAGCGGCAACAAATATGGCATCGTTTGCCGTCCCTGTTGAAAAACCCTTTATATCTTACTTGGCCGCCAAAAAAATATGGAAACCTAAAGGCTCTCCTGCTGTTCAGAATTGAATCTGGGGACAACAATTTAAAGAATTACCTCATTACCAGCTCTAAAAACAAAAGCTATTTGAGCTCAGATGTACAAAAGGAAATCCTGGAGACATGTTCTGATATTGTTACAACCGAAATATACAATAAACCCGTTTATACATTCAAGTAGTTTCAACGTCTTCGCTGAAGAAACAATAGATGTTTCTGGCGCTGAACAACTTTCCATATGCTTTCACCATCGCTTGCAAAAAAACTTTCCAAAATATCATAAAAAAACCAAAGTGATCCTTCTACCGAAGTTTTGAAATTACTAAATATATGTGACAAAACATATTTCTTCCTGGAATTTAGTAATTAATAGCAACATAGCAAAGATGTTTGAATTTTCATAGATCAAATTTTCTGCTAACGACTTTTGCTGATAATTTTTCAAGCTTTATAATGCTTTATCTAGGAGCGAAGAATTCGTTAATCTGCCACCTGGCACTGACCATGCAAACTGCAAATCAAATTATAGATTACGCATACACACCACACAGACATGTACATTTCTGTGTAATATTTGTTCTCGCATCTGGATATTTCGATTTATTTCCCCAACAGCATAATAATAGCATCCCGACAAAATTTATTAAGATTAATAGTGCCTGATTTTATATGACACACATTTCGTTGAATCATTTTCGAACAATAACCGTCACCATTTTGTTGTATGCGAAGTCCGTGAGTGTTTAGGCTTTTTTTCTGTTTTTTTTTTGTTGTCCCATTAATAAATTGGAACAATTTTATAGCAACTTGTGTCAGCAGAAAATCTCTCCCAAAAGAACCATAAAGAGACACCTCGAACCCAGATAAATTCTAAATTATCGTCACGAATACGAACAAGAAGTCTTTTGCACATTATATTGGCCCGCATAACATCGACTATAACGTGCTACCTCCAACTTGAGTGCGATACTCTGAATTGGACACTCAAACTAAATAAAAGACAACTTTTTTATGTGAATGAAGTAGCTATGTACGTATATGAGTATTTTTTTATTGTAAATATATAATATATGTTCTTCTTCGAAGTATCTATACCAATAAACCCACAAGGTATAAGGAATTTGACGTTTAAGACCTTGAGGAGAGTAAAAACATTGATGACGGTTATTTCGTTTAATTCGGTGTTTCCGCGAAATAAAAATCGCAAACGCTTATAAAATAAATATCTTTCGAAATTGGGCAATTTTAGATATTGGAATTATTCCAAAAAAAAAAACCACTCGTGAGCAAAAAAATAGAACATCTAACAATCACGATGGATGGAATTCGTATGCTTAAGTGTTTATGGACTCGTTCTAAATCAACAGGGACGCTACAAAAGTAGAGTAACAGGGACAGCAAACGACGCCATATTTCTTTCCGCTCTTTTGACATTTCTCGTCAATGAGGTTTGCCATTTCATGATGGAAAGATACACGAGCCAACAACGAGTCGAAATTATTAAAATTTACTACCGAAATTCGGAGTCAGTGGCCTCAACGTTAAGAGCGCTACGTCCAATTTATGGTCGACATAATCGTCCTAGCAGATCAACAATTGAGCGTCTAGTGGAAAAATTTGAATCCACAGGCACAGTACAAACTATAATCGTGCCAGTGAGACAAAGAAGTGCCCGTAGTGTTGAGAATATTGCTGCCGCTGAGGCTTCAGTTGCAGAAAGCCCAAATGTGTCTCTCACACGTGGTTCTCAAGCGTTGGGCATCTCTGTGACGTCTTTGTGGCGAATTTTGCGAAAAGGTCTTGGCCTACATCCTTACAAGATTCAATTGACGCAAGAACTGAAGCCGCTTGACCACCAGAAGCGTCGTATGTTCGTGAATTGGGCTGAGCAACAACTTGAAAATGATTCGGATTTTCATCGAAAAATCATCTTCAGCGATGAGGCTCATTTCTGGCTAAATGGCTTCGTCAATAAACAAAATATGCGGTATTGGTCAGGCAGCAATCCACACGTACTCCATGAGTCATCATTGCATCCCGAAAAAATTACGGTTTGGGGTGGTTTATGGGCCGGCGGCGTCATTGGGCCGTACTTCTTCCATGATGATCAAGACCGGAACGTTACTGTGAATAGGGATCGCTACCGTTCAATGATAACCGAATATTTTTGGCCCCAATTGGATCATATAGACTTGGAGGACATGTGGTTCCAACAGGACGGCGCCACAAGCCACACAGCGAATGTCACTATCAATTTATTGGAAACCATGTTTGGAGAACGTATTATCTCACGAAATGGTCCAGTCGCTTGGCCGCCTCGGTCGTGCGATTTGACGCCGTTAGACTGTTTCCTGTGGGGCTACGTCAAGTCTCTGGTCTATGCCAACAATCAAGCGACGATTGATGAACTTCGTACGAATATCGAACGTGAAATTGCAGCAGTATCGGCCAATTTATGCTTGAAAACCGTCGAAAATTGGGTTCAGCGTCTGGACTTCTGCAACCGTGCCCGTGTTAGCCATGCAAAAGAAATCGAGTTCCATACATAATGGCATCGAACGTACTTTCACAGGAATAAAGAAAAACCCGACACAAATCCATTAGATAGTTTTCGTGTTATCCGTCATAATTGCCAATTTAATAAATTTAGCTTATTAAAGCAGGCACGATTAGAAAGCATTGATTCGTAAATACGCGCATATAAGCCGTGTTTTTTTGCAAGCTCCGAAAAAATTGGTCGAAAAAAATGACGTCCTGCCTTGTCATTTACATGCTAAATACAACAACAACTAATCCCCTTCGTTCTTAGCTAAGCGCGGAGAATTCTCGGGTCTTAACTTCAACAAGGAGAAAAACTGTGTTACCGGCGTAAATTGCATACTTGTTATCGATAGTTTGTATGGAAACTCCATTTTGTTTCTGTAATGACGTCCCTAATCCCTGGTGTCGTTTATTTTTCAACCAAATCCCTCTGGGCCTACGGCTAGTATTGATTGAAGTTTATCGGTATGCGCAGTTCAAAGTGAATTGTTAGATATCTCGATTCATTAGGCCTTCTTATCTTGGAAATAAATGGATACCACGCCTGAAGAAGTTGTCACACTAAACCGACAAATAATGATCCAACGTGCTATTTCCCGTCAGCTCCATCTATAAGGCAATCCTGTACATATATCAAAGATCTACAGAAATTTCCGGGAAAGTGGAGAATTTGTGCGAAGGTCAGTGTCTACGTTCTGTAACTCTCGCATGGATGAAAATTGAAACAAATCGTATCAGCTTTGTTCCATTTTTCATCGTTTCTCGACCAATTTTATCAATGCGAGAGTTACAGAACGTAGGCACAGTATCTGGAAATCGCCGGTGTAGTGTACTACTGAGGGAAATGTCAGATTCATTGTCATGACTTATCTCCGAAATCGTCATTTAACTGGCGTTGACGTCCAACAACAGCTCAGGCAGGTACCAGTTAGAACCGCTACTGAATGGAGAGTTAACAGAGCTTACCCCGAAACGTCCTGCTACTTGACCGAAATTAACTTCAAATCACCGACAAGCTTGACTACAATAGAGGCGAGTTATGTCCTGGGATGAGTGCAAAATGTACACACAATGCTGTTTTGCAGAAACCGTCGGTTACGAGAGAGGATATTGTATGATATGGGCAGGCATTTCAATTAAAGAGAAAAGAGAGCCTGGTGGTGGTCTTAGAGGAAATTTAACTGCGGATCGGTACATCTCCGATATTCTGTTGGATCACGTCGTTCCTTATGCTGGACTTATTATGGCAAAGATTTCGTATCTACTTATACACGATAATGCTGGATGACACACTGCGTGCAGAACGGTCGAATTCCTTATAGGGAAGTCGGTATTGCCAAGATAGACTGACCGTTGCTAAGCGAGTATTTGTGGGACAAGCTTAATCGAAGGTTTGGAGCCAGAAATCCAGCTTCTGAAACAGTTAATTTACTAAAAGCAGCACTGGTAGATGAATGGGAAAGAATTTTGTTTGCAAAGAAGAAGCTCATCAGATAAATGACCCAACGTAATTCTGTAATTAGAACTAGGGGTTAATACAAAATAATCTTATATAACTAGTTTAAGCTTTTTCAACGGAACCATTCATGTCATGTCAATTACATCGTGGTAGACTAGCGCAAGCATGGTCTACCACGCTGTCGTCTACCATAGAATGTAACACAAAGAACTTTCCGACCAGGTTCCTCTTCGCTCATGCGAGCTAGGTGCCCTGCCCACCGGAGTCTACCGAGCTTAATTTTTGTCACGATATCTGCTTCAAGGTAGATTGCGTACAATTCATGATTGTACCGTCTCCGGAATCGTCCTTCCTCACATATGGGGCCAACAATTCTTCTTAAGACTTTTCTCTCGAACGCGGCTAAGAGGGCGGAGTGCCTTTTGCTAAGCACCCAAGTCTCGGATCCATATGTGAGTACTGGCAGGACCATGGTCCTGTACAGCAGCAGTTTTGAAGTTATGGTGAGATTTCTGGATTTGAAGAGCTTTGACAGACTATAGTAGGCTCTGTTGGATTTGAGAAGCCGCCCGCGTATTTCTTCTTCTATATTGTTATCGGCTGCTACTATTGACCCAAGGTATTTAAAGGATTGCACCACTTCAAATTCGTGCTCCGCTACCTTAATTGTTTGACCAACTGTTCCTCTCGCATTCGACGCCACCATGTACTTTGTTTTACCTTCACTAATGTGCAGCCCCAGATTTTGTGCCGCCTGCTCGATCTGGATGAAGGAATCATGTACAGATTGCTCAGTTCTTCCGATGATGTCGATGTCGTCTGCGTAAGCCAGTATCTGGCTGAACCTGTTGACGATGGTCCCTCTTGTTGCCGTGCCAGAGTCACGGATTGCTTTCTCCAACGCCAGGTTGAAGAGGAGGCAGGCCAAACCATCCCCTTGTCGGAGTCCATTAAAGATGTTGATTGGTTTGGATAGCAATCCGGCTATTTTTACTTGGCTTGTTACGTTGGTCATGGTCAACCTACATAGTCGTGTCAATTTATTTGGGATGCCGAATTCTCTCATGGCTTTGTAAAGTTCTACCCTGGCTATGCTATCGTAGGCGGCCTTAAAGTCTATAAACAGTTGGTATGTTGGTATGTTAAATTCTAGACATTTTTCCATCGCCTGCCTAAGGGTAAAGATCTGATCAGTTGTTCATTTGCCTGGAATGAAACCACACTGATATTGTCCGATGATGGTTTTAGCGTATGGGGTTATCCGGTCTTGTAGGATAGAGGAGAGTATCTTATAGGCTGTACTCAACAACGTGATACCTCTATAATTGCTGCACGTTGTGACATCTCCCTTCTTATGTATGGGGCAAATTATACCTTTTCGCCAGTCTTCTGGAATTTCTTCATGCTCCCACACGTGCACTATAATCTCATGAATTGCTTGACGTAAAGCTGGCCCACCGTGTTGAAATAGTTCGGCTGGTATACCATCGGCTCCCGGGGCTTTGTTTTTCTTTAGCCGGCCTATAGCCTTCTCAACCTCTTCTATGCTTGGTGGCGGCAACATAGGGTACTCTTCTTGAAGTAGTGGAGCCTCCACTTCTGCAGTGAGCTGACCATATAGCAATTCATTGAAGTACACTTCCCATCGCTCCAGTATGCTTTGAGGATCGGTGATCAGATTTCCCTCTCCGTCCTTGCAGTATGTGCAGCGTGGTGTGTACTGCGTCATGTTTCGGACGGATTGGTAGAACTTCCGCGCCTGGTGCGGACCTCGCTCTCGGCTTTTTTCTATTTCACAGATTATGTTCTTCTCCCAGGCTGATTTTTTCTGTCTGTGAGGCCGTTTTTCAATTCTTCTGAGCTCTTTATATTCGTCTTCGCGTGCCCGCGTTCTATGAGATTGTTGCATTGCTCGGAACGCAACATTCTTACGTTCAGTCGCTAGCTTGCATTCATCATCAAACCAGTCGTTCCGATTTCTACGACTGCTGCCTAAGATGGAGTTGGCAGTACTAATGACAATATTCTTAAGGCGTGTCCACTTCTCATCTACGCCCAGCATACTGGCTCCAGGACTTACTCTACCCAGTTCTAGGGCGAGTCCTAACGCATTACCAAAGGTGTTACTGGTGTTTTCATTGCGCAGAGCAGCCGTGTTGATTCGAACATGATCGGCGGATGCAATACGTCTTCGCAAGGCAATCCGCCCTCGGAAAACCATACCAACAAGATAGTGATCCGAGTCGATATTGGCACCTCGGTACGTTCGTACCGTCATCAAGTTCAAGTAGTGGCGACGGTCTATCAACACGTGGTCAATTTGGTTACGAGTGACGCCATCAGGTGATACCCAGGTGGCTTTGTAGATATCTTTACGCGGGAACCTGGTACTCGCAACGACCATGTTTTTCGATGCTGCCAATTCTAAGACTCGAAGTCCATTGTCATTAGTGTTCTCATGCAAACTATGGGTGCCTGCGTAATGCCTGAATACCAGCTCCCGACCTATTTTTGCATTCAAATCCCCAAGGATGATTTTTACGTCATACCTTGGACAGGCATTGAGGGCCCTCTCGACTTGTTCGTAGTAAGTCTCTTTTTCTTCGTCTGAGGACTCCTCCGTAGGTCCGTGAACGTTAATGAGACTGAGGTTCTTAAATTTGCCTCGCACGCAAAGGGTGCATAGCCTTTCGCTTATAGAGTTAAAGCAGATGAGGGCAGACTTCATTTTTTCGATGACTAGGAAGCGTACCCCGAGCACATCGTGGACAGCTGTAATATAAGTCATAATCTTTCTTCTGTAGAACACCATTCCCTGTCCATCTTATTTCTTGAAGTGCTGTTATGTCAGCTTTATATTTTGACAGGGCATCGGCTAGCTGCTGAGCAGCTCGAGCTCTATAGAGCGTTCGTACGTTCCATAAGAAAATTCGTAAATCGTTTTTCCGTTTTCTTTGCGTGGGTTGTCGTCGTGAGATCAGTCCGTTTCCGAGGCTTGCTGCAGGTCTCAGAATTCTTTTAGTTTTAAGGAACAGGGAATTAACCTCTTGCCAAACTGTGGAACCAGTCTGATCATATTAGCCAAACCTTTTTAAGAGGCTTGTTTCTAGCGGCCGCCGCGAAGAGGCTATGATCACACTTCCACCAGTCCCGAATAGTTACGGCACGTGCATGTTTTCGTATGCTACATGTTATTCCCCCTCAAATGGACTGAAATATCCGCCACCTTAATAGATGTAATCACCCTGTCAGAGAATGGAATAATTCTTTTAATGAATAAATAAAAAAACACGAATTGTTTATTCTAAAATATTTAACTTTATTTTCTAACACTAAAATGACACAAAAAACATTAATTATTAGAATAATATTAAAAGAAACTAAAAAGAATCCAATCGCGGCAGGGAGAATTTCTGTATTTATTTTTCACATCAAGCTAACTTTTGTTAATCAGATGTGGATGTGGCAGTAAAACGTAATAGATTGGTACTTTATTTGACACAAGCGCATCATATTTATAATGGATAAGGAAATGTTTTACGAATAAGGATTTATGCAACGTTGAATAGAGGCTACATAAATGCTTATGCACAGCATAGCTATTCAGCTGTTAAGAGGTGTTTATTGTAATAAATAAGGTTGTATGTGTATGTGTATGTTCCTCGTCTACCTGGGAACAGAAAAAAATTCCAAAAACATTTATTTATCAAAATGATTCCAATTCGTCGAAACAACGTATTAATTTGGTCACCTTTATATAGACCATCCATCTAACTCTACGGACCCGGGGTGCAGCAAGCAGCAACGCATTCGACGGATTCTATATAAGTCGGACTAGGGCCTTCAAAGTTCAACTACTCTTTAGGTACTCCCAAACCAACGCGAATATTTCAGAACGACGACGAAACTTTCACCTGTCTTAATTTATTTACATGGAGATTAATGGGAGCACCCACACTGGCGGATGCGAATCTTCGAACATTATTCAGTCGCCGCATATTTGCGCGAATGTTTCGCGTTGGTTTGGGACAGCCTTTACCGTTGGGTCCGTCGCATGCGTTGGCTATGGGTTGCTTGTCATAAGAACATATGCATAGTTAATCAAGCTGTCAGTTATAATATACATCAATGTAACGCATGCAGTTTTTTTGACAGTTAACTGCCAGAATACTGACAATTTGTAAGTTGTGTAAATCCAGCATAATTCGCACCGCGGCCATAGTCAGAATGAAAAAAGACTGTTTGAACCTGACAGACAAGTCGAACCGAACAGCTGAATTTTTGATTTGGGTGCTTTTCAATTTTAGCCGTGTTTCTTTGTGCAAGCCCGGATGGATTTGGTTGAAAAAAACGACATTGGGGATTAATTTCCCGGACGATTAATAATTGTGTGCAGAAAAGTGACATTTTAGACTTTTAGTTTCGTTCGTGTACCTACATTATATGATTTGAGTGCGTTTATGTTTGTTTTTTTTTTATTTTGTTGCAATTGGTGACACTTTCAATTTTCATTTTTTTGGCTTTGGTTCCAGTAAGCAGTCCGTTCTCGTAGTAGAGACGACCGGATAATTCCGTTTCTCATCAGCAGCCAATAATGGATTTTTTAAGATTCTGTTTGCATTTAATTCGATGGCATGTCACTTAATGTATATGCAAAAGATTTTGCTTGTAGGTAGTCGAATTGTATTCAATGCACAGGTCATTCAAAAAATTAGTTTTACCACTGTTCTGTATACAATTATAATTGAATAAAGTTGAGTAGCAAAATTATTTTGAAAACGAATCAAAATTTTTTTTTTATTTGTTTTTATTAACACAATAAAACTCTTCCGAGAATTTTTTTTTATTTGAAATTTGCTCTCATTACTTAAATACCATTCATTCAGCAAAATCGCAAACCCTTGTTATTTGCGTGTGAATGTGTGTTTGTAGACAAAAATAGCATCTGAAAATTTATGACCACTTCAAAGGTCCTTGTAAAGATAACCTTTTGTTTCTGGTAGCTTCGTCCTTCGTGTGGTGTGTGTGTCTATGTGTACCCCTATTTTATTTGAATCACCCTTCCATGAAAATATATTACACGATGGGAAATTCGTAATCAAATATCTTCTCTGAAATCACGAACGTGCTTTTAAGAAGCAGATACAGGGTGACTCAACTCATGATGACTAAATATTTTAACATTAAAAAAAAAGTTAATTAATTTAATTTATTTGGGTGCCTTTCTTTATTTTACAATGCAATACATTCAGGTGCTTTCTCTTCCGTTCCTTCTCAATTCCGTTCCCTGCCTATTTAGGGGTAATTTCCGATCTATTACATTCCCTTTTTCAAAACCGTTAAAAATGGTTATTGACTTAAAATATCCCTTAAAAACAAGGCCGTCTTTACCCTTTTGGGGACCCTGGGCACCTTTCGAAAATGGGGCCCCTGTATGATTACATAAAAATGTTTTGTTGTGTAATAAAGATATACAGAAAAAATCACATAACTTTGAATTAATATTTATTCTTTTAATTTTTTAAATAAATAATATTTTTTAATTCATTAAGAAGATAAATAATTATTGCAGCATTTAAAACATAAACATAAAAATAAACATAAACAATGTAAAAATAAAACCAAAAAAATAAATATTCCATAAAAAAATTCAAAAATAAACAAAATTTAAATAACAGAAGATTGTATAAGAAGAACAATATAATAATATGCAAAAAGTGACACAGACTTTATTTTTTTAGGTAAAAGAGAGAAATGTTTTTTGAAGTTGTCTTTTTCTTGATTTGAGATTAGCAAAATCATTGATCAAATCTTCAAAATCGATGCCTCTGAGGATGTCGTTTTCGATTGTCATCAGCGACAAACTTGTCAATCTTTCTTGAATCATTGTAGTTTTGAGTTCATTTTTATTCTTTTTAACTTAGAGAAGGAACGTTCCCCACTGCAATTGGCCACCATCATACTAAAGAACATTCTTAGTGCAATTTTAACATTTGGAAATTCATCTTCAATTTTATTTGTTTTTAAAAAATTATAAAGTTCTAGAATATTGTCAGTTTTTCATTTTCGTGTCGACTAATTTTCAAGTAGTCTTTTAAATTCAGGCATTTAGCATGTAGTTCATCTCCGTTCACATCTTCGGTGTAAAAATTAGCTGAATTCAGATTTTTAATCGAAAAAAAAGTCAAAACGTTGGCCAATCTTCGTATACGAACCTAGTCGCTGTTTCAAATGAACGCTTAGAGTGTCGACAATAAGAATAAAGGTTTGAATTTTGAATCTTTCTTTCCCAGTCAGAATTACTGAGGGTCCAGAGCCGTCAAAAAAAGTCTGGCGTGAGCTTCAACACCTCGTCCTTTCAGAAAGGTCCATATATTCGGAATCCGGGTTTTTTTTTGTCTGGCTGATGAATCAAAGTTATCAAAATTGTCCCTGAACCCAATTATAAATTCGTCGATTGCACTCAGCAAATTTATTACAACATCCAGGGTAATAATTATTTTGTTTTTGAAGTAAAGTACTTGTTTTATTAATTCTTTGCAATACAGAGTTCCAAAGTTCTGTAAGTATGCTAAATTCAAGCTTGGACTTTTTTTGCAAAGACTAAGTGCTTCCTCTCTGGCCTCTCGTGCCTGTCCTAAATCGTTGGCGATAGACATAAAAGCTTCATCAATTTCTTGATGACCGTTATAAGGCGTTTAGTATGCATCACCGCCGACCATCTTGTTTGAGAAAGACTTTTTAAAACTGTTTTTGGACCACAGACAGCGACATGCACTCCTACCAATCTTAAAAAATTGAAGGCCGTTCATCCGACGGATAGTTAAATCGCCTATGTATGAGTTACTGCGTTGATGCCAACTTGTATGCGCGTTGCAAATATATAGAAACACCATTATCTTTATTTTTCCATACAGATACAGTGATATTCAAAATGTGTGTGTTTTTTTTTGTTGTTTCTGTCAGAAAGCAAACTGCATTGCCACTCAGTTATTTATTCACAGCGGAGCATTGTTTATAGGTGCTTCATATTTCTGTTTTAATTTGAATATAATTTCGCAGGGAATGTGATTTAAAATGTTCAGCAAAGGTTGTTGTTCAGCAAAGAAAGTACGAATTCCGATCATTCTGTATGCATCTAAAATTGTATCGAAATATTTTTTTTTCTTGAAAATAGACCGATAGAGGTTAAGTGATGTTTCAGCAATTTGGGGGCCCCTGGTGATTGCGGGGCCCAGTGGTAAAGAGGGTTCTGCTTAAAAACAATGACAATAATTATCAATGCTTGCCGATACACGGCTCCAGCTGCTGCACTCGAATTGGCCATTTTATTTTCTTAACACCCTACAGTAGGTATCTGCAGGATATGAAATTAAACATGTGCTTACTTTCAAATGAGACTTAAAAGCTTTTTGACACCCGCAAAATAAAAGAACACTCAAGTTCATGGGTAGGGTATACTATATAGATAAAAGAAGAGAGCATCTGCAATTGCTTGAGAATTGATAAACATCTCTAAGGACTTGTATATATACCTACCCACAACAACAAATACGATTTTCTATTGCCTTAAATGCGTGGACACGATAAATCAGAGTATCATTAATCTCCTTATATAACAGAGAACAAAATTTAATTAAAAATTACTGATGTTGATTTTTGTATTTGTGTTTTGGGAGCTTTTACTCAGGCTCAGTATAATAGCCGATGAAATTAATTCGATTTACCTTCAAACTATTGCCCACTCGACCATAATGTTGGCCCTGGTTGTTGATTAATCGAACATGTTTTTTTTCCATTTTCATTCAAACAATATGAGAGGTGGTATATTAGATTCAGCCTATGAATGGTTAGAACACCAAAATAGATGGTGGGCCATAAAATGAATGAGAATAATGACCTCACAGGTACAAATATAAAATCTCATTAGTATGTGGTGGAAACATCGGCACCACAGGATGTCCTCGAAGCTATATAAGTACAGGTATTGAACTTTGCTGCGGAGTTGATTAATAGGAGTAAATAAAATGCTCATTTGTAATTTCATGCTAATAAATTATCTCATTCGAAATGCGTGTGCGGCTTGGTGTAGTATAGTTGTAATGATGGAATGTGTCCAACAAAATCATATAATTATAGACTTTAAACTTGTTATTAAAGACCTACAGCAAAACTATAGTTTTATAGAAATTTGGGATCTCAAGTTTTATGAATTTACAGCCATATTATTGGCTTTTTTTCAAAACTAGTTTCATTCCTGAACTAGTTTTATAGATGTTTGGAGGTGCTCAAGCCAGTATTATTCAAAAATATTTTGACAACTAAAACTCTGCATAAGACTCTTAATTCATAAAGCCGTGCTATAAAACTAGTTTTGAAACAAATCAATAACAGCCATATTATTGACTGATTTCAAAACTAGGTTTACGACAAAACTAGTTCTATAGAGGTTTCGAGTTTCAAGTTTTGTAAAAATCGGTATTATTCAAAAACTTTTTGACACTTAAAACTTTGAAATCTTGAAACTAGTTTTGGATAAAACTCGAAGTACATATATAAAACCAGAAATAACTAGTTTTAAGAGCTTTAAAACTAGTTTTGGAGTTGATTCATATTATTCATATAAAATTCAGCATTTTAACTAGGCATTTCACTTAAATAATTCGACAAATGGCACGTAATGCAGTATTCCACGAACTAGGGATATAGAGTTTCTTATAGCAAGAAGAAGACAATTTGCTCTTCGAAGACTTCTTATTTTTTGATAGCGAAGAAGGTTATGAGTGCCGGCAACCATACACTTTGCGCAGCCATGAAGACGTTGATGAATCGGATGATTTGTCGTTTTATCAACGCTTCAGGTTGACAAAGCGCACTTTTGAGCGTGTTGTGGATTTGGTGAAGCCACACCTAGAAATACCAAATAGAGACGGTGAGAACCAAATATAAAGTGAACAAGGTATGTGAATTTAATAGGGAAAAGTGTCCTTCGTCAGATCTTGTTATCTTGGCCCGAAGCTTCGAGTAAAATGTTGGAGATATAGTGCGTGTATCCCAGCCTACCGTCAGCAACTAGGTATTTGCTTATAGTGTGTGAGGCCTGCAGGAGAAAAAATGTGTCAGTAGTTTTTTCTGAGTTAGGCGGATAGCAACTGTTAGGCTCGATTTATTTTGAAAATAAAAGAAGTTTACGTCTTGACGTTATTATTATTATTATTATTATTATTATTATTATTATTATTATTATTATTATTATTATTATTATTATTATTATTATTATTATTATTATTATTATTATTATTATTATTATTATTATTATTATTATTATTATTATTATTATTATTATTATTATTATTATTATTATTATTATTAAAAGCTTTTATTAGTGCCATTTTTTAGATTAAAGTTAACAAATACATAAATATATAAATTAACAAAAGTAAAAACATAAATAAATAGATATTTAAGTTATGAATTTGTGTCTATTCGTTAAATTCGTTTAAACATTAAGTTTTGTATAAAAATTGTTTTATCCCCTTCCATTTTGTTTGAGCTATCTCATGCTATTTCCGGCGAGAACCTTCTGTTCGGGATTTTTTTCAATCAAATTGTAATCAAAGACAGACGTCTTTAAGAAATAAAATTAAAAGGAGTTAAAAGAACACACGCATTTATCGTCATTTTTCTCTCCGATTTAATTTGAAGAGGAAAACATTGGTCCTTGCAAACCGGATCATTTGTAAACCAGTAAACCAGGTGGAACACAAGTAGGGGAGAGTGGGTACGAACGTAACGGTGGGTCGGTTGTAACATTCAATTTTTACGAAAAACTAGAACTGTTTGCGTTCATTTTTTAATGCACAATTCTTTGTAATTAGACCCTGAATGCACCCACAAAAATCCGAAAGTCAGTACAGTCGAATGTACCAACAAAAGCCAAAAATGTGAAATTTCAGTGAAAACGTAATTTTTTAGGTCTTGAGTTTTTTCATAATTTTTCTTGAAAAAAATAAACAATTTATTGAATTGCTGCGACGTTACCGTGATCCAATATTTCTAAAATCGAATAGATTCAATATTTTTACGATAGGCATACCGGTTTCTTCTTACTTTGATTTTTAATATAAAAAAGCGTGGGGTGGACTGTTGTAACAATTTTCGTGTGGACGTTTGTAACATAATACAAGCACAAATAACTGTATAATTATTTGTGTTACAACCGTCCACACACAGTTTTTGGTGACTTTGTTTATTCAACAGCTGGAGATAGAGATCAAAATAGTTTTTTTTTTTTAAATAAATTTCAAATAATGTTATACTACATAAATCCATTTCTTATCAGCACTGAATAAGATTGCCTTTTTATTGGCATTCATTTATTTTATAATAATACATAATTAATTTATAGTATTGGCTTAGAATTTAATTCTAAGTCTAACCACCATTTTAGAATTTTTTCTTCATATATTTATATGGTGTAACAATCGTCCTTTCATTGTGTTACAATCAACAGACCGAAAAGGACGATTGTAACATTAGACCTTGTCTTCATTTTCAAGTCATACATTTAAATCAAAGACAAAGCTGGAAACCAAATAAGTATTTAAATATAGCTAAATGTTCATTCAATAATATGCACTATGTTTCATTTTGATATGTTTATTGGTTATCAAATTACGGTACGAAATGTCAAAAATGTTACTTTCGTACCCACTCTCCCCTACTTGAAGAAAATTTCCGCCAAGGTGCTCCACATACCTATACCTACTTGTGGTTTCGCACGCTTCCACAAAACGTACAAGCGAAAAGCAATCTTCGATCAGTCGGTCTCACATTTTTCACGATTAAGACCACACACGAAGGAAGGAAAAATACAGTCCACTTTTTCAATGGCAGTAAATTTACTCAACGCACAGCTGCCCCTCACTTGGTGTTGCCTTGCAGGCTTGCACGCTTTCGCAAAAGACCACAGACGATCTTCAATTGCTCCGAAAGATAGTCTCACATTTTCCATTGCAGTTCACTAGGCACAACCATAATCCAGAAATCACCGTCTACCATGTGTTGTTCACACAAACCATCCCCATACAACCTCCAACCATCCAACTGTACAAGAAATCATCTCATTTCATCCAAACATCGTACATATAGTTACATATACATATCCACCGACTACTACCGTCATTCAGACATCGGCCAACAGGTGCCATTCGCACGTGACATTGACCCGAAACATTCGTCATCAAAGCACACCATCAGCCATCAGTCCAGCAGCACATCGATTCGATCAACTTCATTCAACCTTACCTGGAATCATCTTATTTCATTAAATCAACCTACATAAGTAGTTATATTATAATTATATTCAATCATACCTATACACGTTCTAAATTAGTATCCTCATATCAGGTGAGTGGTGGATTGAGTTCATAATTTACATTGAAATATGTTTTATATATTAATACAAACCATAGAGTAGGTATCTTATATATGCACGTGTGTACTCGGATACATATGTACATACAAAAAAAAAAAAATATTACATTCATGTTTCATATACATTTATATACATATGTATATCTGATAGCATTATGCTCGATCGATTTTTGGTAGAGAAAACTAACTACATACATAAAATTCTAAATTCATTTTATACCTAAAGGTTCCAGTGATTTCACACCTCTTGGGACATAATCCCTGTTACCTTTATTCTGAACACGGTAACTAAAATTACTTTATACTGAAAATCTTAATAAGGTTGTCGTTTAGAAATTGTTTCCTGTTGGGTATTTTCTTATTTCGCATATAATATTTTACTCAAAACATTGCTCTGCATAGTAACAACGATTTAGACATATACTCGCTCGAACATCTGATCCTCTGTTCTCTTCTGTACCTGCAATATGGCACAATTATCGGACTTCATCTTTGCCGCTGATCAGTTGGTTAAGTACCATGCATCAGCCAAGGAAATCGTTTCTGAAAAGGACGAATAAACGAGCTATAGCAGCTTTGGGCCAACGTAAAAGTGTGCTATGAGAATTGTGGGCTCGATAAAACCGCCGACGAAGATGAAGAGTTGGATATGAATCTCATTGAATCGAAGTTTCGTTTCTCAAATGAAACTTATATAGCATGTTACGGTCTTTTCCTTGATTTTGAAAACAAAATCAAGCCTAACAAAACGGAACCTTCCCGATTGCAGACGGATATGAAACAACGAAAATAGTAATGAGTGAGTCCAACCCATCATATCTTAAGCTATTACCATATGATACATTAGCACTAACCCCCGGTCATTTTCTTCGTGGAAGCCCGATGTTGGCTTTGGCTCTTCCCGAACCAGAGGTAAGTGGGAGTTCGCTTTCATTAATTAACCGTTGGGAGAAACTAAAACTTCTGCAGCAGAAATTTAGCATCCGATGGAAGAACGAGTATATATGTATCTGATCTTCAAAAACGGTACAAATGGCAGTTTCCTAAAGAGAACCTGAAAATTGATGATTTGGTTGTTACATATAAAGAACGATAATTTGCCGCCAACCGAATGGCGATTGGGGCGCGTTATCAGAGTACATGACGGACCTGATGGTAGGGTGAGAGTGGCAGGGGTTCGTACACAACTGGGTGAAATCACTAGGCCTGTTGCTAAGCTGTGTGCCTTACCGAAATAAATTTTTACAAAACAAATTTAAATACATATTTTCATTTTTTTTCCGATTTTTTCTGTTTTTTGAATTCATATGATATAAAAATCAAAACCAATTTTTTTTTTTTGTGATCAATGAAGCAATTTATTAAAGTGAATATGAACAAGTAATAAAGTAATTATAATGTACATATGTATACAAAAAAAAAAAAAAAGGGAAATGAACCTGAATCTACCATTCAATCCTTAATATGTTAGAGTAGAATTATGATAATGAAAGTTAAGTAAATCATAATCATTTAAATTGTTTAGGAGCAAATAATAAATACATATATGTATGCATACAAAAAAAAAAATTGTGTGAGTGCCGGGACTCACTGTTAATATGTGTAAACATCAACGTGTGCGGATCCAAAACGGACTTGTTTTTGCTTGAAGGGGATCTAAAGATTTTTTTCACTGAACGCACCCATCCTAGTATGCAGATCGTAACGTTGCACACCGTAACGTTGCAGGACGTGACGTTGCACACGAACGTTCACGTTTTTTTTTTCACTCTACCGCCAGCATAGATGTTTACACATAAAAAAAAAAAAATATGTGAGTGCCGGGACTCACGGTTAAATATGTGTAAACATCAACGTTTGTCCAAGTGCCTAATTTTTGTTACTGAAAGTTATCAAAAGAAACATATTGAATAATTAACACTACATTACCTATCTGTAGGCAGTGCTAAAGGAACTTAATGGTTTGTCGACAGGGGCCGAACGCCGAATTAAAATATCCAGTTAAAACTGTCAACGAACTTGCAACCCTTATGAAACTCCATCTTTCCATCGAGTAAAACTTACAAAAAGTTCAATCTTAATTTTATACTGAACGAACCTCAAATGAATGTCACTATGAGATAGCCGGCGAATTATATATCTTGAGTTTTTAGAATATTTAGTTGCAGTTGTTGTCAGTGGAAATGGAAATCACTAAAATCGCAGTTTCAATCGATTGACACCATTAATCGTCTATGGAATTGGACGCTGTGATTTTTAATGAATGTTAACTTTGTGCAAGTACAAAAGTAGTCGATAACTCTGCAATTTGTTCAACCTCAGCTATTTTGTATATCCCAGCCACCTACGTCCCTCGCCTACGTGCCTTAAAATTGCAAGAAGAAATTGCATCATTTAAAAGCAGTATAATGTAAACGTAGAATTTAAGTTCAGATTAGTATCACTGAACGCACCCGATATCCTACCATACCTACAGTCAATTGTCAATCCCTACAGCTGACTATTATTATTTTTGTTTTGATTTTGTTTTTAATTACTAGTGTCGCGTCCATTTTGTTCGGGGAATAATTAAAAATTAAAGAAAAATATATAAGTGTTAAAATGATAAAATCGTCGGTCGCGATAAAGTATAATCTAATTGTCGGTCGCGTTAAAATCAATTTGTTTTGGTCGGGGCAAATCAGATTTCGTAACGTAACGTGCTACAACTTAAAGTGCACGACGTAACGTTGCACACGAACGTTCACGTTTTTTTTTCACTCTACCGCCAGCATAGATGTTTACACATAAAAAAAAGGGCAATGAACCTGAATCTACCATTAAATCCTTAATATGTTAGAGTAGAATTATGATAATGAAAGTTAAGTAAATCATAATCATTTAAAATTGTTTAGGACCAAATAATAGTTACATAATTACATAATGTAAATTTTGGCCTTCTGCCAAGGGGGGGCAGTAATGTTAAGACGATGCTGTATGTGTTCATCACTTCGGAGAAATATTGCCTTTATCCGTTGTCCTGAACGCATTCACTGGGCATTTACGTATAATATTTATCCCCTTCCATTTTGTTTGAGCTATCTCATGCTATTTCCAGCGAGAACCTTCTGTTCGGGCTTTTTGCAATCAAATTGTAATCAAAGACAGACGTCTTTAAGAAATAAAATTAAAAGGAGTTAAAAGAACATAAAGGGTTTTCCATTAAGAGGTGTTATTTTGATATTCAAAGAAAAATGGCATTTTTTGAGATAAATGATCGGATGTTTATTTCATTATAAAGAGGAAGGTATGCCGTTAATAATGGAACACAACATTAGCCAAATGGCCGCCTCGACCACGCTTACAGGACCATATCCTTTTCATGAAATTTTCCATAACCAAATCGCAAAGTGGCTGCCCTATGTCCTCGATAGCCTCACGAATTCCATCTTTGAGGTCTTGAATCGACGCTGGGCTGTTGGCGTAGACCTTATCTTTCACGTGGCCCAAAAGGAAGAAGTCGCAAGGTGTTAAATCACAAGATCTCGGTGGCCAATTGTGATCACCTCTTCGAGAGATAACACGGTCCGGAAACTTTTCCCGTAAAATATCGATGGTTTCATTGCTTGTGTGGCACGTAGCGCCGTCTTGTTGAAAGTAAACGTTGTCCAGATCAATACCATCCAATTCCGGCCATAAAAAACCATTAATCATCTCTCGATAGCGCAATCCATTGACCGTAACTGTTGCTCCAGCCTCATTTTCGAAAAAGTAAGGTCCAATGACCCCGCCGGACCATAAACCGCACCAAACAGTCACGCGTTGAGGATGGAGAGGCTTTTCAACAATAACTCTTGGGTTTTCCGAGCCCCAGATGCGACAGTTTTGCTTGTTGACGTAGCCTCCGATGTGGAAATGGGCCTCATCAGTCAAGATGATTTTTCGATGAAATTCCGGATCATTTTCATGCATTTCAAGGACCGAATCAGCAAAGACACGACGTTGTTGATGATCAGCCGGCTTGAGTTCTTGTGTTAACTGAACTTTATAAGCCTTAAGACCCAAGTCTTTATGCAAAATACGGTGTAATGACGTTTGTGGAATGCCTAATTCCAAAGAACGACGAGGAATGGACAAACCTGGGTTTTCTTCAACACTTTGGGCTACAACAGCAATATTCTCAGTTGTTCTTGAGCGACGTGCACGGATTTTATTCTTCACATCACTAACTTGTCCCAACAGCTCGAATTTGTCCACCAATTTCTGTATTGCGGTCCGACAAGGTGCTTCACGACGACCCAAAAATGTTTTAGTTTTACGAACCGTCTCTGCCAAACTTTCACCATTTTTATAGTGAATTTTAATAATTTCAATGCGTTGTTGAAGCGTGTATCGTTCCATTTTTATTAATGGCGTAGTTTCTACTTGTCAAATGTCAAAAAATGACAGCTTCAAAAGTGACAGCTACCGAAATAGCGGGCTATTCAAAATAACACCTCTTATTGGAAAACCCTTTACATTTATCGTCATTTTTCTCTCCGATTTAATTTGAAGAGGAAAACAGATGTATTTGTTTTCTTAAGTCACGTTTTAGCTATATTTTTAATTATATTTTCTAGTAAATCATACATGTTTTGAATGTTTTGATCTAAATTATGTATTTGTGTTTATATTTTCTTCAATTTTTCTTCGATTGTAGTTTTGTAAAGTTTCATTGGCGATTTATTTTGGAATTAAAAGGTTTTGTTTGTGTCTGTTTGTGAAGTGTTCTATGGTTGATATTTATATCTGTTCGTACTAATCTATGATCACTGTCGAAATTAAAATTGTTGATAACCAAGACATTACTGATTGTTTTAAGTTTGTTCGTAAGTATTAAATCGATCTCATTTTTAGTTCATCCATCAGGAGCAGCCCAGGTACATTTATTCTTTTTTTCTTTTTTTTTGAAGAATGAATTTTCAAGGCTGAGGTTCATTTGTTGAATCCATTCAATTATGTCATTTTCGTTTGGATTTTGGAACTGTTCCGTTCCTATCGAAAATTGGAAATTTGGAGTAAAAGGAGTAAAAAAGGAGTAGCTCCGAACGTCCACTCGTAAACAACATTAGTTTCTCTCCTCGTTTGTTCCTTTTGCCGTAACCGAAATTTCCCATTTCCTTTTCCTCTGAATTGTACTTTTTACCTAATTTTGCATTGAAGTCTCCGATAATATGCAATATTTCTGCCTTAGTTTCTTCAAATGTTTTCTCGAGTTGATCATAAAAAATTTCGATTTTGTTGTCAGGGGCTTTTTCTATAGGTGCATATATCTGTATTACTGTTATTTTAGTGTTTTGAAAATGTAAAGTTATGCTGCAAATTCATTCATTTGATAGTCTTATTTCTGTTATATATTTTGTAAGGTATTTTTTAACATCTATCCCGGTGGTAGAGTGAAAAAAAACGTGAACGTTCGTGTGCAACGTTACGTCGTGCAACGTTACGGTGTGCAACGTTACGATCTGCATAACAGGATGGGTGCGTTCAGTGAAAAAAATCTTAAGATCCCCTTCAAGCTAAAACAAGTCCGTTTTGGATCCGCGCACGTTGATGTTTACACATATTAACCGTGAGTCCCGGCACTCACACAATTTTTTTTTTTTCAACTGAATGGTAACACGTAGCTCATGTCTGATTTGACACATAATTAGTTTTATCCTTCCGCTGAACGAATATGGTTGTCAATCGAATTATAAACTAGTACCATCAATTCTTGAACGTCATAATTCGTTAGATTCTGACATAGCTTTTGGTTCCATGTCTATTTCTGAAGCTGAGATTGAAATGGAATTATCTAATCTCGATGAATCGGTAAGTTTGGCTCCCGACAATATTCCTCCAATATTTCTTAAAAACTGTAGTTATTCTTTTATTAGCCCCCTATTCACCATTTTCAATCTCTCTCTGTCTGAAGGTGTGTTTTTAAATTCGTGGAAACATTCTTTTATTACTCCAATTCATAAATCCGGACCTAAACAAGCTATTGAAAATTATCGACCCATAGCCAAACTTCAGATAATACCGAAGATTTTTGAAGCCATAGTAAAGAAGAAAATGTTTTCTATTGTTAGAAGTCTTATATCAGAATTTCAACATGGATTTGTGAGTGGGAGGTCTACCACTACAAATCTATCAATTTTTACAACTTATTGTCTTAAAGCTATGGATAATAGATATCAGGTTGACGTTGTTTTTACGGATTTCGCAAAAGCGTTCGACCGCGTACAACACGATGTTCTTATTTTCAAGTTGAAAGCTATTGGTTTTCATTCTAAATTTCTAAAAGGGATTGAGAGTTATGTAACCAACAGGACTCAGTCCGTAAAAATAGGAAGTATGTCATCTAAAATTATTTACAATTATTCAGGAGTTCCCCAAGGTAGTCATCTTGGTCCACTCCTTTTCTTAATTTTTATTAACGATGTTATAAAATATGCCCAACAATTTTTATTTGCAGACGATTTTAAATTACTAGTAACTGTTAAATCTATGTCTGACTGTTGGCAACTTCAGAGTGACATCGATTCTTTAACTGAATGGTGTTCAAAAAATTTCTTAGATCTGAATATTAACAAATGTTCAGTTATGACCATAAATCGTTTGAAAAATCCAATTTTATTTGGATACAATATTTCCAACAGTGTTCTTAAAAGAGTATATGAACAAAAGGATTTAGGAGTAATTTTTGACTGTGAGCTAAAGTTTAATTCCCATATAGATTATATAACATCAAAAGCTAATGCTATGCTTGGTTTTATCTTTAGAAACTCTAGGGATTTTAATGATCCATATACTGTAAAAGCGTTGTATGTTTCTTTAGTTCGTTCAATATTGGAATATTGTGCTGTTATTTGGAGCCCTTATCATAACACTACCATGATTCGACTTGAAAAAATTCAAAAGAGAATTACAAAATTCGCGTTACGAAAACTATACCCGTATCCGCATATGCCGTCTTATGAATCAAGATGTAAGCTCATTGGCTTAAAACATCTTGTTACAAGACGATCTTACTATTTTGCAATATTTGCTCATGATATCATATCTGGTCATATTGACTGTCCAGCTCTGCTTTTCCTTTTAGGCATTTATGCACCTCAGCGTTCTCTTAGGCCAAGAGTAAACAATTTCTTTTACATCCCTGGGCATTCTACTAACTATGCTCATAACAATCCAATAACCAATGCTTGTATTCATTTTAATAATTGTTTTCATTTAATAGATTTTAACATGAGCAGAGAACTTTGTAAAACCACAATATTAAATTCATTGTAAAATTTAAAATTATTATATATTTTATTATTATTGTAAAGGGTGATTTTTTAGCTGGTTTGGTTTTGGCAACACTGGTTTTGACAGCTGACGTGTGTTTAGTACCTTGTGTCACTGTCAAACAGCTTCAGTTTGGTTTGCAATTTAACCATGGATCTTCTTACAAATGAACAACGCTTGCAAATTATTGAATTTTACTATCAAAATTCGTGCTCGGTTCGAAATGTTCATCGCGCGCTGCTTCCATTTTATGATCGGCATTCTGGACCTTCTGAGCAGTCTATTCGGAAGATTGTGACCAAATTTCGCACCAAATTTACTTTGTTGGACATTAAACCACCAACACGTTTACGTACTGTGCGTAGTGAAGAAAATATTGCGGCCGTATCAGCTAGTGTGACAGAAGACCGCGAAATGTCGATTCGGCGCCGTTCCCAGCAGTTAGGCCTTTGTTACAGCACTACGTGGAAAATTTTGCGGAAGGATTTGGCCGTAAAGCCTTTTAAGATACAGCTGGTGCAAGAACTAAAGCCAGCCGACCTACCACAACGCCGAATTTTTGGTGAATGAGCTCTTGGAAAGCTGGCCGAGGATCCGCTTTTTTATCGAAAAATTGTGTTCAGCGATGAGGCTCATTTTTGGTTGAATGGGTACGTAAATAAGCAAAATTGCCGCATTTGGAGTGAAGATCAGCCAGAAGTATTGCAACAGCTACCAATGCATCCCGAAAAAGCCACTGTTTGGTGCGGTTTATGGGCCGGCGGCATTATTGGGCCTATTTCTTCAAAGATGATGCGAATCGCAGCGTTACTGTCAATGGTGAACGCTACCGAGCGATGATAACAAACTTTTTTTGCCGAAATGGAAGTTCTTGACTTGCATGATATGTGGTTTCAACAATATTGTGCCACATGCCACACAGCACGCGAAACAATGGCGCAATTGCGAGGCGAGTTTGGTGAACAGTTAATTTCACGTTTCGGGCCGGTCAATTGGCCGCCTAGATCGTGCGATTTGACACCATTAGATTATTTTTTGTGGGGGTATGTCAAGGCTAATGTCTATAGGGACAAGCCCGCTTCGATTGACGCACTGGAAGCCAACATCCATGCATTCATTCGTGAGATACCGGCCGATATGTGTGAAAGAGTATGCCAAAATTGGACTCAGCGGATGGGCTACCTGAGACGCAGCCGCGGTCAACATTTGCATGAAATTATCTTTAAACATTAAATTGCAAGGTTCAAACTATCGATTCAAATAAATATTTCATTCATTTTTTCGAATTTTTTGTGTTTTTTTTTAAAAAAAAGTTCTTAACCTCTTAAAAAATCACCCATTATTTATGTTATATGTATTTTATATTACATAGCATTCTAAGAAAGTTTATACACTTGATAGAATAAATAAATAAATAAATAAATAAATAAATAAATAAATAAGTTGTGTAAATTTGATTTCGGTGTAAGTTTTTCAACTTTCTGTTGTTTTTCGCTTTCTTTTAGTTTATTTGTTATTTGTGTTGAAGTACTTGGTCGAGAGTCGTTCACAGTTATATTTTTATCGTTTGGTCTTCTTCGTTTTTGAGAGCTATAGTTCGAAGTTTGGTCATAGTTTGTACTATATGTTCTATTTTCTGTTAGTTTTGTATCTGGTGTATTTGCGACTTGTTTAATGTTAATTTCATCTTTCATTTTATCGTCTTGTATGTAAGCGTGTTGGTAATTTTTTAATTTATATTAATTTTTCATTATATCATCCTTTTTTTTTGGGTTGTAAGTCATATTAACAGTGGTCTTGGTTTTTTTTCCTTGCGTAGGAAGCGTCTTTCTTCCCGTTTTATATCTACTTTCAGAACGTCGTTAAGTAAATCAACGATTAGTTCTTGCAAAATCTGCTTGTTAGTTTCAGCTTCCGGTTTTTCAATAAGAGCGCTACAAAAGTTTTTTTTTAAATAAAACAAAAACGGTTTTGGATATCAATGAAATTCTTTATTTCTGTGAAAGTACTCGATTTATTTTGCATGGCCACCACTGGCACGCTTGCAGAAGTCCAGATTCTGAACCCAATTTTCGACGGTTTTCAAGCATAAATCGGCCGATACTGCTGCAATTTCACGTTCGATATTCGTACGAAGTTCATCAATCGTCGCTGGCTTGTTGGCATAGACCATAGACTTGACGTAGCCCCACAGGAGATAGTCTAACGGCGTCAAATCGCACGACCGAGGCGGCCAAGCGACTGGACCATTTCGTGAGATAACACTTTCTCCAAACTTGGTTTCCAATAAATTGATTATGACATTCGCTGTGTGGCTTGTAGCGCCGTCCTGTTGAAACCACATGTCCTCCAAGTCCATATCATCCAATTGGGGCCAAAAATATTCGGTTATCATTGAACGGTAGCGGTCCCCATTCACAGTAACGTGCCGGTCTTGATCATCACGGAAGAAGTACCGCCCAATGACGCCGCCGGCCCATAAACCACACCAAACCGTAATTTTTTCGGGATGCAATGATAACTCATTGCATTGAGTACGTGTGGATTGTTGCCTGACCAATACCGCATATTTTGTTTATTGACGAAGCAATTCAGCCAGAAATGAGCCTCATCGCTGGAGATGATTTTTCGATGAAAATCCGAATCATTTTCAAGTTGTTGCTCAGCCCAATTCACGAACATACGACGCTTCTGGTGATCAAGCGGTTTCAGTTCTTGCGTCAATTTTTCGCAAAATTCGCCACAACGACGTCACAGAGATGCCCAACGCTTGAGAACGACGTGTGAGAGACACATTTGGGCTTTCTGCAACTGAAGCCTCAGCGGCAGCAATTTTCTCGACACTACGGGCACTCCTTTGTCTCACTCTGGCACGGGAACATTTTGTACTGTGCTGTGGATTCAAATTTTTCCACTAGACGCTCAATTGTTGATCTGCTAGGAAGATTATGACGACCATAAATTGGACGTAGCGCTCTTAACGTTGAGGCCACTGACTCGAATTTCGGTAGTAAATTTTAATAATTTGGACTCGTTGTTGGCTCGTATATCTTTCCATCATAAAATGGCAAACCTTACTGAAGAGAAATGTCAAAAGAGCGGCAAGAAATATGGCGTCGTTTGCTGTCCCTGTCGCTCTACTTTTGTAGCGTCCCTGTTGAAAAACCCTTAGATCACAATATTTTTTCTTTTTAAAAGTCTTTTCTAAATATCTTATTTTTTTTCTCTAAATAGTCAAGTTTTTGCTACGTTATTATAGGCATGTTTTTTTTTTTTTTGCAAGCCCGTAGGTAATTTGTCGAAAAAAACGACGTCGTCGGGGTAAGTAATTTACGCAACAATATCTAATCCCTCCGTGCTTAGATAAGCGCACAGAATTCTCGGGGCTTCATTTAAGCACGGATAAAAACTGTATTACTATTGAAATAAAACATGTCCTAAAAAAAATATCCTTGAAGCCATTTCCTTAGAATAACCTTTCAAACTCAGGTAGAGTTTTTATCCCATTTGATCCTTCAAAGTGAATTTTTCCGATTTTTGTATAGTTTTTCTGCTATTCGGGGCGGAGAAGAATCCAAGAATAAAAAGATCATTAAAATCGGTCCAGTCGTTCTTGTAACTAAACTGTCTTTTATTTTATATATGTATGAAGATTTAGTTTTAAATAGCTCTTTGTGTAATAATCTTGTGATTATAAAAGTTCCTCTTGTTTAAAATAATAGTATCTTTTTTTTTATTTTTCTCGTACTTTTCCAATATTTTCAGCACAACACCATATTCAATATTGCTTAAAAAATGTGGACTTTTGCTCCAAAAACTTATCAAAAACTAAGTTAAAAAAAAAAAATTGACCGAAATTAAACAAAACAAAAATTGTATTAAGAAATTCCTTAAGGGGCCCCCATACCTTCAAGGGCCCAGGGCTCCCAAATGTCTAAAGACGCCCCTGCTTATAACGTTAAAGACAGTGGCACACTTAAGCTTCTGAATAGCACCTGGGGTATAAAGTATTCCCAAGTTCTTACCTCCAAGCAATATAAAATGCTTAAATGTTGTCCATTAACGTTCTGGTTCTTGTTCCAGTTCTTGCTCAACACAACATGTCTCTCTTAAAACTAGATTTTTTTCCAGGCAGGAAAGCAATCCTGACAACACAACCCCAATTGCAACGAATTACAATATTGTCTTAATACAAATGTTGTCATAAAACTCATACTTTATGAAGTTTTTGTTTACTTTAGAATGACCTTGGGTTGACCTTCTAGTGGAAAAACTATAAAGTAAATCCTAGTATCCAAAAAACCTATTCCCTTATCCCTTGATTTTGTCTTTGAAGGTACTCAAATTATTGGTTTTTGTTTGTATACGCATAGATTTTCAAGATTCTGACAGTCTTTACTTTTTGGCCTTTGATGTGGCTATAGAAAATTAAATAACACCAATATCCCATCTGCATAAACTGTCAATTTGTTTCTGTGCTGTAGAACGTCTAGTTTTGTGTGCTCAAACATTGAACCCTTGAGATTGAACGTTTAGGTATGGCGTAGGTAAATATATGTGCAAGATGGAAAAGTCTTCTGTGAATATTGAGCTGGTTTAAAAATTAAAAACAGATTTCATGATCAATATGGGTGGCTAAGAGGGTGGCGCTGTTATTCCAGTTGGTAGTTTCAACAGTAACTCTGAAAAAAAAAAAAAACATTCCATTATTCAAATAACTTTGCCAATTTCATTTCGCATTTATTGATCCTATCTCCAATATTTTCAACCAAAAGACAACAAAGATTCCACCCCATAAACTACCACTATATAAATAAATTAGACACGCACAATAAATACTTCGTACAACCCAACCACCAAGGAGTCTGTTTTCTTAATAAAGATTAAGATTAAAAAAAAAAAGGAAAAAACAACAATGAAGCAAAGGAGAGACCGGCTCACAGCTAAAAGCTCCAACGCCAAGTTGCCATATATTCGAATGCGAATCGTTAAAAAGATGTTTATTTTATACCAACGAACCAACAACGCAACGCCAACAATAACAACTTTGAGAACAATCAGACTGACAATGAGTTAAAACAAACGGACGCCTTTGCGTCCTTTATTTTATTTAGAAGTCGATTTTTGGGAATATTACAAAAGTTTTATCATTTTATGAGCTTATAAGTTATACCATCTTCGTTGTTATTAATCGAAAATTTTCTAAAAGCACATTAACTTTTTCTATGAAAACAATCTTTACTCTATGTGTTTACAGTATTGTTCTTGGAAGCAATTCTGTTGCTTTAATAAAAATATACGTAAAGCCTCTGAGCTTCATAGCATTAAACCTACATAGAGCTCAGGTAACACCGTCTCTGCTGGAATGTTTTCATTAAACTGATAACAGAACTGAAAGACGTATTCTTTGCGTATTAATAAAAGAGAGCTTTTGGTGGAATAAAAATTCGCATTCCAAGAAATTTTATTCCAGCGTTTTAAGCTTTTTGGAAAATATTTCAAATTTGAAATGATTGAATAACGTACTCAGTGAGCTATTTCTAGCTGGTATTTTGCTGAATATAAATAAGGGGAAAGCCCTATCTGTCCTGGCGATGCATATACTGTTTAAAAAAGTATTATAGGGCATTCAGTGGCATTGGTTATTATTCATCAGTGCACACTAATCGGAGTTATGCAAATTCAAGGATTCATCCGAGACTGAAAATATTTGTCCTCGGACAAAAAAAATAAAAAAGAAAAGGCAAATAGGATGGAGTTGGGGGAGTTGGTTCAAGGCAGAAGAAAGATTACATTTATTCATTAAATTTCGCCTTCAAGTGGAATGTTACGGATTGTTAAAAAAAGGACATATTGTATAGAATTTAACTGTTATTATTTTTTGTTACGACACATATTAGAAAATATATTTTCTTATAGGAAAATCCAAGACATAAACGAGAAAGTTAAACAGTGTGCGGGTTTTGCCTCAAATTTCCAGGCTTTACTGTGCCGTGAAGCCTTATCATAAAAGCACAATTTACTGTGCAACTATATACGACTCCTGCAGGCACCTTAATCGTTTAGCTATACGATCCCATGCATAGCGTACGTCAATAGTTTAGCAGTCACTAGTTTACCAGTTTAGTTTAGAAATACTCCTACAAATTTACTATTCAATTTTCATAGTTCACACTATGTTAGAGCTGCAGATGTTATAAGGCGAGGTAAAGAAAACAACAAAATTGTCTTTCTTTCTCGTCCAAGTGTGGGTACCAATCTAGTGTATAGAGAATCAAAGATCGGCCGCAACAAAAGCCTTTTTATAGGGTGTTCGGTGACAGATAGGCATTACTTAGAAGAGTTTACTCAGTTGAGAAGCCAATCTATTTTTTTTATAAAATTGTAGGGCATTAGATAAAACAGACATTATTATTTTATTATTTGGTATTATTTAGTATTATTTATTTGTAAGATCCCCCGACCCCATTTTGTACCTCTGAGATCCTCTTCAAGCAGCTCATTGGACAGGTTCTCCTCAGTGAGTGTGAGTTCCACCCGCTTTGTTCCTTAGTCTGTGTGCTAGGGACAAGGGTCTCTACTCTATACAGATTCCCGACGCTTCTTTCCTTTGGACTCCTCTTCAAGAAGTTCACTGGACAAGGTTCTCCTCCGCGAGTTCCAACCGCTTTGTTCTCTAGGTTGTTTACTAGGGACATAGCACAGTACACAAATCTAAGGTAATATATTGCGCAGGTTGTCAGTCAAGAATTAAACATGGCGGGTCGAGTGTCTACGAAAACTGCACATGGCATTACTAGAAACAACAACAAATATAAGCATTTTGACAAGTAAAGAGACACTGGATCCGCCATTTTCACAGATGCGCAGAACTGAACAAAAATTTAACCGCTAATGATATTACCTTTAATATATGATTATGTACCTTGGGGCAGGGTTGCCATTTTAGCGACTTTGTCGCTATATCTAGCGACATTTCCACTTAGAAAGCGACAAAATTTGTTTTGATGTCGCTAGATTATTTCTAGCGATTTTTCTAGCGACTTCTGAATTTGTGAATTACGATACGACATGCAAATAATACTTTTGATTTCAAATCATGTCCCTGTTGGTTGAAATAATAACTTTAGATTTGACCACATTGCAAACTGTATTCTAAATGTGAGTGCGAGTGAGCGCGGTAGTCTGAATAAGTGTTGGATAAACTATCCCCGATAGTTTAAAAATATCGATAGTTGATAAATATCGAAAACAAATCAGTCTCATTTTCTTTTACCTCTTCTTGAAAATCAAAATACATGCGTAGATTTTTAAAATTTTTACTTTTTTCACGAAAAAATTATTATGTATAGTTTTGAAGACGTTTCTTTGTTTTTAATTTTTTGTTTTGATTGATTTATTTAGCTTTGAAAATAGGATCTGTTCAAGGTGTTCAAGTGTTCAACTTTAAATTTGTTTACTTGACTTTAAAAACTTACACTAGGCTTCATTCACATGAAGATTGAAATTGAATTGCAGAGAGAGATTACAATAGAACTGTTTATTAATTTTTTAAACCTCGCTTAATTGATTTTCCCGCTTAATTGATCTTAAAAAACAGCAGCTGAAAAACTAAAAACATTTAAATGTTTCGGTTACTTCACCAAATAATTAGACAAAATGACCATTGCAAGTAAGCGGGAAACCTGTATACTATATTTATGATATATTAATTTTTATGTGTGCTATGCATGCCAAAATAGACTTCTGTTAACAATGGGTCTGAATTGTTTTTTTTTTTTGTTTTCAATAATTTTATTCTTTGATCGTATACTCCTAAGTTTTTTTTTACCTACTTTAAAAAAATAAATAGGTTGTTCAAAAAAAATGTTAATTTTTTTTTTCTGGCGACTTCTAGCGACTTTTGGTTTTCGAAATTTCAGCGAATCTAGCGACTTTTGGAGGTTGGTCTAGCGACTTTTATTTTCAGGTTGCGGCAACACTGCCTTGGGGACATAGGGCTTCCGATAAGGATCCCCGACCCCGTTTTGTTCCTCTGAGCTCTTCTTCAAGCAAGCTCATTGGACAGGTTCTCTTCAATGAGTTCCACCCGCTTTGTTCCTTAGGTTGTGTGCTAAGGACAAGGGTTTTATTTTAGAATCCCCGACCGCTTCGTTCCTTTGGGCTCCTCTTCAAGCAGCTCATTGGTCTCTCCTCCGCGAGTTCCACCAGCTTTGTTCCTTAGTTTGAGTGCTAGGGACAAGGGTCTCTATACATAGTTCCCGACCGTTTAGTTCCTTTGGACTCCTCTTCAAGAAGTTCACTGGACAAAGTTCTCCTCCGCGAGTTCCGACCGCTTTGTTCTCTAGGTTCTTTACTGGGGACATAGGGCTTCCGATAAGGACCCCCGACCCCGTTTTGTTCCTTTGGACTCCTCTTTAAGAGAAGTTCATTGGAAAAGGTTCTTCTCCGAGAGTTTGCGACCGTTTCGTTCCCCAGGTTGCGTTCTGGGGACACATTATATGAAATACCGTGTTAGTTATGTAGGGTAATAAAATATTGTATTATATGAAATACCGTGTTATTTTATCTTAAGAGACAGACTATTGTTAACCAAGTTATATGAAATACCATGTTATAAATTTCGACCAAATAAAAATTAATGAAAATTAAATTAATCAAAGGAAATTAAACTATTTCATTCGGAGTTAAAGACCCTCCAAGCCCAAGTTTCGTTGCTTCTTTGGGAAGAACCCTGGACACCGGTGAGCTTACATCAGCCACGAAGAAAAAGCATCACAGTATTATATACCCACTTTCCCCGTATTTACATTATATTTCAATGCATTTATAAAAATTCTATATGGTTAACCCAGCAGTTCTTACCACCCGCATTCTTTTTTACTTGCTCTATAGGTTTCGTGTAAAACAAAAATTTCGTCTGTGCGTCCGTGCGTCTGTGGGGCAGAATCACGAAAAGTTGGCATTAAATCAATCAAAATTGCTAGGAACCTGAAATTTGGCACAAATTCTACTGATACCAATGTTAATGCATAGTCAAAGTTTCTAATGGCCACGTCCATTTTTAGGGTTTCTCAAAATGTTAATAAGACTTTGTGTATCATAAATGATTATTATTTAAGTTATTTTCTAATTGATTGTAATGCAATTGCAATTATAAAAAAAATTAAAAAAAGGATTGCCACTTTTGAGATTTTTTTTCATTTTTGATTTGTAATTATTATTATAATTGTTATTAACTTCCCAAAGGAAGTTATTGTAATCGGTCTGACTTGTCGAATTGAAAATTGTGACATTTCTCGACGTTTCAAGGTCAAAAGAATCTAAATCCATGGTTTTTAGAGAATTGTTTGTGTGTGCGTGTGTACGCAGCGATTATTTTATTAATCAAAAAAACTGAAACAAACAAAATGGCATTCGTACAAAAGTATCAAATTTATTTAACAATTCAAGTCACCTGGATTATGATGTAATTATTATTGTTGAAACTTGGTTACATCCCGAAATATCTTCATCTGAGCTTTTTGATTCTCGTATATTCAACGTCTACAGACTTGACAGATGTAAGTCCGCAATAGAGCGTGGTGGTGGAATAATTGTTGCTGTTCGTTCTACATATAATTGTAAAGAAGTTACCTTGCCTCACTCTAATATTGAGCAAATCTGTGTTTCCATTAATTTGTATACCACTCAAAATGTTTCATTGTTCTTTTTAGTAAGTTATATTTCTCCGAGAAGTACTGTAGAATTATATGAAAAACATGTTATGAATATTGAATTTATTAATAATATTTGCTCTGTATTTGACAATGTATGTGTTTTTGGCGATTTTAATCTGTCAAATATAGAATAGAGCTGGTCTGATAGCGATAAAATGTTAATAGCTTGTAATATGATAAAAGATTATGAATTTATTTTTGTTGATTCTCTTTATTCATTAAATCTTATTCAAATCAATGGTATTCCTAATGATAATAATTTTTTTAAATTCTAAAGTTTCAAATGTTCCTTCTTCACTCTTAAATGAATCCATTCATCATGAAGAATTATTTATTGAATGAAATGTATATATTTTCTAGTGTAGATTTGAATCATCATTCAATAAGCTATAATTTTAACAAGGCAAATTTTATTGAACTTAATAATTTTTTAAGTACTTTTAATTGGTCCAATGAATTTTTAAATTTAAATCTTGAAAATATGTATTTGCGATTTTCTTCAATAATTTTTGAAAGTTTTTCTTTTCTTGGTTTGCTCGCAAACCAAAATCAAATAATCAACCAAAGCTTCCGTGGTACAATAAGCAGTTATCTAATTTAAATAACGCGAAACGTAAAGCTTTTAATAAATATAAGCACTCAAAAAATGAGTTGGACTACGCTTATTTTAGTAAATTGCGTAAAGATTTTTTCACACTTAATAAGTTTCTTCACAAGGGTTATATCATGAATATAGAGAGTAATAATAAGAACAATTGTAACTCCTTCTGGTCCTTTGTTAATACGAAGAGAAAATCTAATGGATTTCCCAAAAATATGTCTTATAAAAATACCGAAGCGTCAAATATTACATCCATTCTTTCCATGTATTCCGAATATAGCAAGTAAGATTGATATTGGCAAATTACAGTTAAGTAGTTGTGAAGTGCTTTCAGGACTTAAATCACTAAATCCTAAATTAAACTCTGGAGCTGATGGTATACCCGCTATATTTCTCAAATGTTGTGCTTCATCACTTTGCCGTTCTATGGTTTACATCTTTAATAAGTCTCTATCCGAAGAAGTCTTTCTTAACACATGGAAGATTTCTTACCTTGTGCCGATTCATAAATCTGGGTCTAAGAATATGGTAGAAAATTATAGAGGTATCTCTAAGCTCTCAGCAGTTCCTAAATTGTTCGAAAGTATTGTAAAAAATAAAATAGAATTCTTAACTAAAGAATCTATTTCTGAACTGCAACACGGCTTTATATCTGGACGATCCACGTCTACCAATATGGCTCTTTTTTCCAGATACGTTATTAATTTTTTAGAGTGTAATTGGCAGGTGGACGCAATTTACATAGATTTTAGCAAAGCGTTTGATTCTGTGAACCACAGCACTCTGTTGCAAAAACTGAAAATATTTGGTTTCCACTCTAAGTTTCTGTGTTGGATTTCATCTTACCTCACTGGCAGGTCTCAAAAAGTTATCATCGATAGTTCTTTTTCAAGTTCTATTGAATGTACCTCTGGTGTCCCACAAGGTAGTCATTTGGGCCCACTTCTTTTTAACATTTTTTTAAATGATATCGCCTTAGCTGTCGAACACTCCAAGTGTCTTTTATATGCCGATGACTTAAAACTATTAAAACTATATATTAACCGTATTGCGGAATGGTGTTGTAATAGCTATTATTAAAAGCTATTATTATTATTAAAGTTGAATATAAAAAAATGTAATGTGATCTAATTCTCTAAATCTAAAAGTCACATTGACTTTAAGTATTTGATTGAATCTAACTCACTTGCTCGAGTGGTAAATATCAAAGACCTTGGCATTATGCTTGATTCAAGTTTTTCTTTTAAAAGCCATATTGACTACATTGTGGGTAGAGCAAATTCACTTGTAGGCTTCATAAAGCGTAATTGCATTGATTTTTGTGACCCTCACGCTTTATTATCACTTTATACATCTCTTGTCAGGTCAATACTTGAATACGCAGATGTTATATGGAATCCGTCTTTTAAGTCTTATTCTAACCGAATTGAAAAAGTCCAAAGGCGTTTCACAAAATTTATATTTTTTAAAATGAATTGGAGATTTTCTCCTGATTATAGAGCAAGATGCCTATTGCTTGGAATTAAGTCTCTAGAATCAAGACGAACCATTCATGATGTGATGCTTGTGAGGGATGTGCTATGTTACCACATTAGATGACCCCACCTACTTTCGATAATACCATTATACGCACCGATAAGATCTTTTCGTTTAATGGACTTACTTTTTGAGCAATTTCATAGGACAAGCTATGGTTGTAATGAGCCAGTTTCTAGAGCTATAAACAATTTCAATGAAGTTTGCCAATATAATGATTTGAGTTGTTCAAGGGATTCCTTTAAAGCTAGTGTTTTACTTCTTTTTATTTTTTAATTGTATCTTATATATATAAAACTCATAATTATTTAAGTTATAAGCCATAATCTGTTAGCTGAAGATGTAAATAAATAAATAAATAAACTCATTTCTTCAAACAAGTTTTAGGTTGTAATCCTGTCAATTTGGTACCGAGTATCAGTTAGGACTGACTGACTCCTCAAAATCAGCTAGTAAAGGGTTTTTCAACAGGGACGCTACAAAAGTAGAGCAACAGGGACAGCAAACGACGCCATATTTCTTGCCGCTCTTTTGACATTTCTCTTCAGTCGTGCGATTTGACGCCGTTAGAATATTTCCTGTGGTGCTACGTCAAGTCTATGGTCTATGCCAACAAGCCAGCGACGATTGATGAACTTAGATAATGTATGTAGATGTTGGTGTACCTATTTTGTAATGGCTTTATAAGTGTAGGGACTGAATTCGATTTTTGGTGGTCGAAATTTTAAATATTTGTTTTGCCAGCAGACTTCGTACTGACCCCGCCTTTACTTTAGTACAATTTAATTGTTGGACCATATAGAATTATATTTTTTTTTTTCAACTCCAACTGCAACTTCACGTACAACTGCACAGTGAAGAATAAGTGTTCCATTTATATACGTGGGATGACATAATGAGAACGGATATATTGTACTGAATGGTCGTGTGTTAATGCAGTCGTAAAAGTACATATTGCCACGGTTTATGGACATTTTATCGAGAAAAAACGTCATATCTAAGAAGATTAATAGTGTTCTAGACAGTTTCGACAAGTTTTTAAAAAGGCCTTCCGCACATATCCCAAAATTTTCAGATATGCGTTTTTGTTTTCGCATTAGCAGTTTTCATAAGGGGTTAAAACAAACACAAACCTATCCTGCTCCCTCTGGATAGTTCCCTGAACGTAGCCAATGCATTGCATGAACCGAACATATAAAACGCACATAATAAATGGCATTTCTCCAAGCCTGTCACACACATACCTACACCGAAAAATGTCCAAAACTCCACGCAAAAAATAACACACAATGCTCTACTTAAATCAAATGCTTCATCTGGAACCTGATTCAGAACAGAACAGAACAGAACCACTGATCACTCCTGTAAATATCGGAAGGACTTCATGGGCATTCGTCATCTTCCCATACTCTCTATCTAGCAACGACGATCGTTTTGCTATTTACTGCATAAATCAAAGAAATTTCATAATTGATGGTGCTATCAGGAGACACAATAATCGTAGAATGGATATTATGCCTTCTTTTTGTTAAAATAAACATAATCCATCTTCTATCTTCTATATAAATAAATATGTAAATGTTGGTTTGTTCGTAATCGCTAATCTCGAAAAGTTCTTAACCGATTGATTTGAAATTTTGTCACACCATTACAATCGAATCCGCGCGTGTTTATATATACTTTTTTTTAGAAAAAAAAACAGCGGAATATGTTGGACATAAAAACAACATCCACTATATACTGATATAAAGGGTCCGCCAAATAAGTTCTTTTTTTTTTGAAAATGGCGCAAAACATCGAGTGTAGCTTCGGCTGTGTGGCACGTAGCGCCCGCCGTCCTGTTGAAACCAAATGTTGCCAATATCCTCGTCTTCAATTTTTGTGAACAAAAATTCTTTCAACATGGCCCGATAACGATCGCCATTGACTGTAACGGCCACTCCTTGCTCATTTTCGAAAAATGGCCCAATTATGCCTCTGGACCAAAATCCGCACCAAACAGTGACTCGTTTTGGGTGTATCGGCTTTTCAATGTATCCGTTCAGGTTTTCTGTGCCCCAAATGCGACAATTTTGCTCATTTTGATCTAAGCGGGTAGTAACACTAAGATCAAAATGAGCTTCATCTGAAAAGATGATTTTTTTAGCAAAATCGGCATCTTCTCTAAGTCGATCGCAGGCCCACTTAGCGAAGCGTATACACAACCATATTCGTTCAGCGGAAGGATAAAACTAATTAAATTAGATATGAGCTAAGTGTTACCATTCACGAAATAAGTACTAGTTGAAAAAAAACGTTAGATGGCGGACCCTTTATAAGCAATGCAGAAAAATTTCTCAGTTTTATTGTCAAAAAATTGAGGAAAAAAAATACTTTAAAAGAGCTGACATCAAATGTTGGGTGGAAATGTAACTTTTTAAGCGAACCTAACCGGAATTTTTGTGGTTACTTGTGTTGTCGATTTTTTGCCATGCAAATAAGAAGACTTCGCTCACATGTTAACCTTCATGAGATGGTATCTTTCTGCGGACTGAATATAAATTACCATCAAACAGAGGTATGACGTGAGGTATAATTTCGATATCCGAAAGTTCTTCATAGATTGCTTGGGAATTTTGACTCAATGCAACGTTGCATTCGCTCGTGTTTTTCTATAGGTCTTAAAAACAGCACCATCTGTTGGACGTAAAAGCAAAGCACTTTCTTTACTGAGATCTCAAAAATCTCAATTAAAAGTGGAACAGGATACAGGATTCCTAAATTTACTTAATCTCTTTCTGAAAGAGCAAAATATCCGAAATCTCATTTTTGAATTTTGATTTATGTAGTTATTTCGTGATATTCGTGAGCGGAAGCATTTCTCTGAAATTCAATGGAGACACTTACATGTTGTGCCACCGGAAAAATTAAACTGGTTCAACTTGGGGTTTGCAAAACGTCAAATATTTTAATTTTAATTATATATTTGCCTGTCAGTTTATTGTTTGAATTGTTTTCTTTAAAAATAAAAAACAAATTTAATTAAAAAATTGTAAACAATGAATTCTTACGGAGTTTTCCATTGGTAAAATAAATCAATTTATTTTGATTTGAATCTGTCAAAATGCCGATTTTGGCCGTTTTTACCTTTTCATATACCTACTTACTAACACCAAAATAATTTACAGCAGTCACTTTCCAAGGCGTTTTTTGATTTGGTTAATTTATTTCGGTTGTGAAAATTGTGCCCAAAATACCTTTGTGAGAAATAATCGTTCATAATAAAGGGAAGCGTTTTGAAATGAACCGGTAACTTCATACATCTCACTTTTCTCTTCTAAAATGCATCAAGGGATGAAGATTTTTTGAAATATTGACACACAATCGTATTCCATTCGCCACGCAAACAAATCAATTTTTAAATTTAAATCTGAATGGAAAACAATGGAAAACCCCATTACAAGTCTTCTTTTCCGTCTTGGCTTTATTTCTTCGAATTCTTCCTTGAAATTTTAGCATATGAGTTGTGCATGGGTCCGGTTATACTGTTTGCATCAAAACACAGACAGAAGTGAAACGATTAAATTCACACTGTTCCGTACTAGCTAATCCGAATGACAAGCTCGCCACTATATTTGCCTTCTTCTTTTACTCTCAGAATAACATTTTGCTGAACTGTTAATTTCTATCCTCAGAAATTGCTTGAACAGAAACTCACCAATAGGGGAAATTTCAAAGTCTCACGAGCGAACTCCTTTTCTGTGTAAAACAATTTTTTGAGTGCAGCTAAGCAAAATTGTATGGCAAATATTTTTATATTTTCGTGTTCGGGGAATGTTCAAAGCTAGAAACCAACTAAAAAATCAACCCATGCATTGCGTATCATACAAAACAAAGTATTGCGAAAGTTTAATTTACGCCGAGCGAAGCGGCGTGGTTGCTACAAGAGAGAACTATAATCCTCATGCCAGCCAATATGATCCACTTGCCGAAAACCTGTAACTTGTTTTTGCACTCGTCACCAATGCAATGTATTGACGATTGCGGTTTATTGTTTTTCATCATTACAACGGTCTCAACAAGTAGTGCATAAGTCTCTGCATAGAAGATGATAACAAAAAAAAATTAACTAACATACAAAGCTGATGGTCACAAAAAAAATATGCACGACTGGGTCGCACGAACTTGCTCTTATGCGCGATCACATTTCGGTTCTATAGTCTGAAATAAATTAGCTATAGGAGTATAGGAGTATATATTTTATCCATGTGCAAATCTTAGTTTAGTTTCAGGTGGTTTTATATGAGTATACAAAAATTAACAATATAGCCTAGTGTTGCACATATGCAATATGCATAGAAGGAAATTAGACTATTTAAACTGGTAAATTGTTTTAAATCAACAAAATTAGAAAGAAATTGATTAAAATACTTTGAATCAGTTTTAACCCAACGCGATGTACACCATCTGATTTCTTATATAAATCTTTATTTATGAGAAAAAAATTTTGAAAATCGTAGGAGCGGTTTTAAAAATAAGTAATTTTTTATTTATAAAATTTCGTTAACATTTTTGAGAAAAATAATTGGTACGCCAATTTAAAGCATTTATTAATGTTGCGTTAAAAATTGAACTTCACAAAAAAATCTGTTACCAGTTTTCGAAATATCGAATTTTCAAAAAATAATTTTGATTTTTTTTTTTAAAATCCAAAAATCATTTTTTAGATAATTTTGATACGCACTTTTATTTATATTTGTTACAAGCTTCTGTATAAAAAATCTAATTTTATTCGGTTGATCAGATGTTGAGATAGTCGAAAATCAAAGAAACCGTTCTATGAGAGGTACTGTTAATAAACGTAAAATATAAACTTTAAAAATTTTAAATGGTAGATCGTACTAATTTTAACACACAAAAAACTTTTATGAAAATCGTAGGAGTCGTTTTTGAGAAACAATATATTTTTCATAACGGTTTTTTAACATTTGTATGGGAGGCACCGTTATTTTTGAGTATTAGAATAATTTTTGTCAAAAATCTTCTAGATAAAGTTAAAAAACTGTTATTTACCAAGTTTAATGAAAATCGACCAAGTCGTTTTTGAAATATTGAGTTTTCAAAAAAAAAAATATTAAAACTTTTTTTAAAAATCTAAAAAATATTTTTTTTGAAAATTTTGGTACATAATATTATTTAGAATGTGTCAATACTTCTTCATAAAAAAATTGATCAGAATCTGTTTAACCGTTTTCGAGAAAAGCCAAAATCAAAAAAATGGTTCTTTGGGAGGTACCATTAATAACCATTTCTCGGAACCATTTTTTTTTATTAAACAGCAACTTATAACTATTTAAATTTATGGAGTTCTTAAAAACAAATTCGGTAGCGCTGGATTTGAGAAAAATAAGTTTTTCCTTTTTAGCCAAGAAATTTTGTATGACAGCTACTGTTAATTTTGGTCCTAAAAAAAAAAAAGAAAAAAAAAAAGGGTGGGGGGAATGTCCAAAAAACGCTAGGTACCAAGTTTAAGGAAAATTGATCCATCCGTTTAGGCTGTAGCCGAACCGACAGACAGACAGACAGACGGACGTTTTTGCGAGACCCACTTTTTTTGACTTCTCTATCATCGTAATGTAAAGTTTGATCAAAATCTCGAGTTCGATTTTTTGTACGAATCCATAACTTCCCATATAGTACCTATATCGCAAGTAAAAAACCGACATAGGGAATATAATAGTGTGATGACAAAATGTTTGGTAATTTAAGAAAGTTAATAAAGTAACAAAAAATTTAAAACAAAATGAAAACTAATTAATTAAATTAACATGGAAAAATTATTTAACAAAAACACTAATAACGGGTAATTTTTTAAGAGGTTTAGAACTTTTTTAAAAAAAAAAACACAAAAAATTCGAAAAAATGAATGAAATATTTATTTGAATCGATAGTTTGAACCTTGCAATTTAATGTTTAAAGATAATTTCATGCAAATGTTGACCGCGGCTGCGTCTCAGGTAGCCCATCCGCTGAGTCCAATTTTGGCATACTCTTTCACACATATCGGCCGGTATCTCACGAATGAATGCATGGATGTTGGCTTCCAGTGCGTCAATCGAAGCGGGCTTGTCCCTATAGACATTAGCCTTGACATGCCCCCACAAAAAATAATCTAATGGTGTCAAATCGCACGATCTAGGCGGCCAATTGACCGGCCCGAAACGTGAAATTAACTGTTCACCAAACTCGCCTCGCAATTGCGCCATTGTTTCGCGTGCTGTGTGGCATGTGGCACCGTCTTGTTGAAATCACATATCATGCAAGTCAAGAACTTCCATTTCGGGCAAAAAAAATTTTGTTATCATCGCTCGGTAGCGTTCACCATTGACAGTAACGCTGCGATTCGCATCATCTTTGAAGAAATATGGCCCAATAATGCCGCCGGCCCATAAACCGCACCAAACAGTGGCTTTTTCGGGATGCATTGGTAGCTGTTGCAATGCTTCTGGCTGATCTTCACTCCAAATGCGGCAATTTTGCTTATTTACGTACCCATTCAACCAAAAATGAGCCTCATCGCTGAACACAATTTTTCGATAAAAAAGCGGATCCTCGGCCAGCTTTCCAAGAGCCCATTCACCAAAAATTCGGCGTTGTGGTAGGTCGGCTGGCTTTAGTTCTTGCACCAGCTGTATCTTAAAAGGCTTTACGCCCAAATCCTTCCACAAAATTTTCCACGTAGTGCTGTAACAAAGGCCTAACTGCTGGGAACGGCGCCGAATGCCGAATCGACATTTCGCGGTCTTCTGTCACACTAGCTGATACGGCCGCAATATTTTCTTCACTACGCACAGTACGTAAACGTGTTGGTGGTTTAATGTCCAACAAAGTAAATTTGGTGCGAAATTTGGTCACAATCTTCCGAATAGACTGCTCAGAAGGTCGAGAATGCCGATCATAAAATGGAAGCAACGCGCGATGAACATTTCGAACCGAGCACGAGTTTTGATAGTAAAATTCAATAATTTGCAAGCGTTGTTCATTTGTAAGACGATCCATGGTTAAATTGCAAACCAAACTGAAGCTGTTTGACAGTGACACAAGGTACTAAACACACGTCAGCTGTCAAAACCAGTGTTGCCAAAACCAAACCAGCTAAAAAATCAAACAAACAAATGCTGCGTTCCTCAACAATTGTCAAAATCAGAATTACACCAGTTTAAGACGTATTAAGTCCGCTTGATGAATTTAGATCCGGTACTAATGATGTGAAGAAATGCTCAGGTACTTACTTTTCATTAGGACCGAGTACCATGGTCTAGCTAGACTGGGTACTATAAGCGGACTTAGTACTTCTGTGAAGAAATTGGGAGTAAGCCTATCTAAACAACCTGACGGCCATTATAAAAATATTTACAAAGAAAACGTTTAGTGGCTTCTTATGTAGTGTATGAACACCACAACAGAGTGCCTTTTTTTAAGTCGTCACGCCTGTTATGAGCCTGTGTCAACCGGATCTTCTAGTCTCTATACTCTTGATTGGTACCCCACACTTGGCCGAGATTAAAGACAATTTCGGTGATGTATGTACTTCCATCTGGGAATAAGTTGTAACACCTCGTTACGTTACACATACAGTTTATAAACAAGGATTTGGAGTTGGATAGCTGTCTAAAGTTAGACATACTTTGGAATGGGTTTTTAAATAAGACAGATAATTTATATTTTGTAAACAAAAACTTTTCAACGAATATAATTTATGCCTCACTTTTTAGTTAAAAACCTTACAAAGTGTAGCTACCACACATTTCATGTTTCTTGGATAACTTTTCTTAGTAATAATGATAATAAAACGCTTCATTTTCGTACATAAGACCCTGTTTAAAATGTGACTTTTCACTACGCCATGACGATGGGTTTGTGGGTGAGATCGTTGAGAGGAACTGAGCTCCACACCGATGTCACCCACTAAACCACCGTTATGGCGTAGTGAAAATTAACAAACCAAACTATCACTATGTAAAGGGTTTTTCAACAGGGACGCTACAAAAGTAGATTAACAGGGACAGCAAACGACGCCATATTTCTTGCCGCTCTTTTGACATTTCTCTTCAGTAAGGTTTGGCATTTTATGATGGAAAGATATACGAGCCAACAACGAGTCGAAATTATTAAAATTTATTACCGAAATTCGGAGTCAGTGGCCTCAACGTTAAGAGCGCTACGTCAAATTTATGGTCGTCATAATCGTCCCAGCAGATCAACAATTGAGCGTCTAGTGGACAAATTTGAATCCACAGGCACAGTACAAATGTTCCCGTGCCAGTGAGACAAAGAAGTGCCCCTAGTGTCGAAAATATTGCTGCCGCTGAGGCTTCAGTTGCAGAAAGCCCAAATGTGTCTCTCACACGTCGTTCTCATGCGTTGGGCATCTCTGTGACGTCGTTGTGGCGAATTTTGCGAAAAGATCTGGGCCTACATCCTTACAAGATTAAATTGACGCAAAAACTGAAGCCGCTTGACCACCAGAAGCGTCGCATGTTCGTGACTTGGGCTGAGCAACAACTTGAAAATGATTCGGATTTTCATCGAAAAATCATCTTCAGCGATGAGGCTCATTTCTGGCTGAATTGCTTCGTCAATAAACAAAATATGCGGTATTGGTCAGGCAGCAATCCACACGTACTCCATGATTCATCATTGCATCCCGAAAAAATACGGTTTGGTGTGGTTTATGGGCTGGCGGCGTCATTGGGCCGTACTTCTTCCGTGATGATCAAGACCGGCACGTTACTGTGAATGGGGATCGCTACCGTTCAATGATAACCGAATATTTTTGGCCCCAATTGGATGATATAGACTTGGAGGATATGTGGTTCCAACAGGACGGCGCCACAAGCCACACAGCGAATGTCACAATCAATTTATTGGAAACCAAGTTTGGAGAACGTGTTATCTCACGAAATGGTCCAGTCGCTTGGCCGCCTCGGCCGTGCGCTTTGACGCCGTTAGACTATTTCCTGTGGGGCTACGTCAAGTCTATGGTTTATGCCAACAAGCCAGCGACAATTGATGGACTTCGTACGAATATCGAACGTGAAATTGCAGCAGTATCGGCCGATTTATACTTGAAAACCGTCGAAAATTGGGTTCAACTTCTGCAAGCGTGCCCGTGCCCTTTTACAGAAATAAAGAATTTCATTGATATCCAAAACCGTTTTTGTTTTATTTAAAAAAAAATTTGTAGCGCTCTTATTGAAAAACCTGATATATATTTATAGGTAATCATAAAAGAGATGCGCGCACAATTAAAAAAATACTGTGTCATCTTAATTTAGTGTTAAAATATATCAATTCTGGAAGATAAATGTAATTATTGCGATATGTATGTGTTATTTGATTTTGTGGAGGGGGGGGGGTGGGGTAGGGAATTCATAACTGAACAATACCAATATCAACAAGCCAACTAAATAGTGGGTTCAGACTTACATTTATGATTTACTAACGCCATGTGGCACCATCCCGACGGGGTAGCAACACTATACTCTGTAGAATTTCATAGCTCCAACAAATCAATTAATCCGGTAACATGTCCTCGATACTGTCACTATTGTGTGTCTATAAATCATTGAGCTGTCATAATGAACACATTAAATCTTCTCTAATAATTCATTTTGAACATGAAAATCCCCGTGCGCTCATCTGAAAATTTCTTTACAACAAGAATAACCGCTGCGCTGTTACAATTGAAGCAAAAAATAAGGAAAAAACTATCTCTTCCCTTTCAACTTTGTAACCAAATCTACTTATAGGTCCTTGGTATCTCAAAAACCATCATAAAATACAATACCCAACAGGCAACACTCACCCTGGCCTGGCAACCAACATGAACATTAAACAATGTGAATGTAGGGAGCAATGAATAGGTGTATCTTTTCATCGATCAAACTTGGTAGTAAAATAATCGTCATAACCGCAGACGAAGACGATGATAGTGCAGGTTGTGAGTTTCTGTTTTTTTTTTTTTTTCCTTGGTTGTGAAGGATTATAATAGCTCTGCTCTCTGGCGGATTTACTTGTCTTGTAGGTAACAAAGATACGAAGAACCAAGGTCTTCAGAAATGAACTCTGGTCCGTGTCCGTGTTCATATTATATTTCCTTTTAAAAAAAGTCATTGCATTGAAAGAGTTCCACGGTGCGAAAACCTTATATTCTTCATTCCTTCAAGGACGTCAATCACACAGGATATATACAATCGTGAAATGAGAGTAACCAAGATTTTCCTTCGTTACTATCCCCCAGGTAAAGTAAATACCAAAGAAATTATTTATCAAAGAAAAAGTAGGTAGTATTCACATAAAATTAAAAAAAAAAAAACCAAAAGTAAATGTCTCCATTTTCTTTCTTCAAATATTCCTACAGGTCTTGGCTTCTGTTGTCGCAATGTTGAGGGCGCTGAGGACATCAAGCACATTGACTTGCTAGACTTGGATACAAAGTACGTAAGAAAAAACCGTAAAATCCCTCCTTTTTTATGGTTATGACTGGCTGTGGTTGAAATTCGACAGAGCGCGGTTTTTATTTTTTTTACTTTTATACCTACACAACCACCCACAGATTTATAATATGAACGTCTTCGGATATAGGAGTATATTTACATTGGAAAATGAGCCAAAAGTCATTTTTGTTTCTATCTATACGCAAACAAAAATAAAGTAAAATTGAATGACAACTTATTAAGCGATAGTGTCCATTCTGCCCACTTGAAGTGAAAGTCTACAGTACTCGGCTAAATTACTCCAAGACTCAAACCATGATGTTTTCTTTCGGTTTACAAGTATTGTTTATCTGTTTTGGTAAATGGCTGTTCTCCATTTCGGTTGTTCTTAAAATGTAGTCAATCTGCATTTTGAGGGTTGAAATGAACAATGAAGGCCCTACTTTAACATAAGAACGTGGTTAGCTGTAATACATATTTGATAGCCTCAAAGTTCGTTTTAAGAAGTATCTCAAAAGCTGCTTCACTTCATCGAACTCTTTGTGTCCCCAAAACTTGAGCTGCATAACAGATTACCGGTTTCGCTGTTGTTTTGAAAATGCGATATTTTTTTTTTTTCATATTCAACATCTCTGCATATTGCATAACATTTCTCCAGGTTGCACTTAAAGCAATTTTGGATTTCGCTTGTTTGTCAACCATACTTCTAGAAATCCGTACCTACCCCCAGGTATAGTTTACAATTTCACAACCTCAATATTTTGCTCTGCGATTTTCCATTTTTCGTTGCTACAATTGCGGCCTCCAGCATGGTGAATGATGATTATTTTTGATTTGGTGAGATTTACCTGGAGCCTCCATTTGTTGCAGTTCTCGAACAATCGGTTGATCATCAATTGAAGGAAGGTGATTCAGCCAGAACAACTATATCATCAGCGAACATGAGAAGTTTTATTAAGAGATCAGCTGAAACTCATGCAAATCCTCTTCAATTTCATCTATAAACAAAGCGAATAGTATAGGACTTAAGCTGCAACCTAGCTTCAATCCTATTTCTATTCCAAATCGTTCAGAAATTTTGTTCCCCAGGACGACGGTAGAAGTTTTTGAATCATATAAAAGTTCCAAAGTGATTCCAAACTTTGTCGAGACACCTTTGTTTTACAGCTTTAGTCTTAGTGTTTTTCGATCTATAGTATAAAATTCCACCTTAAAGTCAATAAGGAAAGTGTAGAGCTTCTTTTTGTTACTTTTAAATATTTCAGCGAATAAATTTTGTCTATTGTCGAATAATTTTGTTCGAATGCCAGCTTGTGACCCACTCAACAAGTTGTTTATCTAAACCGAGTTATAAGGCCGTTTGAATAAAATTTGTACGAAAATTTTGATTGACGAATTCAGCAGCGATATCCCTCTGTAGTTATCTCTTTTAAAAACGGAATATGTAATAGCGTCTCTAAAACAATCTGGTTTACAGGCGCTATCATTTAAGGCTTTTGTTAAACTTTCTACGAAGAGGAAAGTACTAAACTTGTAAAATTCTTGGAGTATTCCATTAGATCCTGGAGACTTGTTTATTTGGAGCTCATTCAAAACTGTCTGAATCTCTAAACATGAAAATGGAGCATCCAGCTCGTCGTTCAGGATATAAGGTTCAGTAAATTGAAACTATGTAGAGAATTTATCTAATCCTAAAATTTTGTACTAATTTGTGTCATTCAAGTGGTTCCACAATAGAACAGTTTTCAGACCTACCCCATATTTCTGCAGCCTGCATTTTATGAGGTATCGTTTGAAAATCTTCTAATTAATCTTAACCAGCAAATGATTTTCTATGGGCATCAATATAATCCTTAACATACCATTTTTCCTAATAGTGTATTGTGGTATTACTATTTGGCTTACACTGTACTGGTATCGAATTGTTCAACAATTTCATCAAGTTCCGCCAAACTGGGTTCATGATCCAAAGAATTTCTTTCATGTAGCTGGAGTGCGCATTATTTAACGCCTCGTATTCCTATCAGAAAATGCATTTTTCCACTTGATTTTTACCCAACTAGATGCGGACTGAGATTCCACAAAATTATAATCACGTTCTTCAGTTTACTGAGGCAAGAAAAATCGGTATTTCTATCTTTCCCTTCCGCACTTAAAGAACCTTAACTTCTCAGGCTGATGTACAAATGTACAGGGTTTTTCAATAAGAGCGCTACAAAAATTTTTTTAAATAAAACAAAAACTGTATGGAACTCGATTTCTTTTGCATGGCCACCACGGGCATGCTTGCAGTCGTCCAGACACTGAACCCAATTTTCGACGGTTTTCAAGCATAAATCGGCCGATACTGCTGCAATTTCACGTTCCATATTCGTACGAAGTTCATCAATCGTCACTGGCTTGTTGGCATAGACCATAGGCTTGCCGTAGCCCCACAGGAAATAGTCTAACGGCGTCAAATCGCACGACCGAGGCGGCCAAGCGACTTTACCATTTCGTGAGATAACACGTTATCCAAACTTGGTTTATAATAAATTGATTGTGACATTCGCTGTGTGGTTTGTGGCGCCGTCCTGTTGGAACCACATCTTCTCCAAGTCCATATCATTAAATTGGGGCCAAAAATATTCGGTTATTGAACTTTAGCGATCCCCATTCACAGTAACGTGCCGGTCTTGATCATCACGGAAGAAGTAAGGTCCAATGACGCCGCCGGCCCATAAACCACACCAAACCGTATTTTTTCGGGATGCAATGATGACTCATGGAGTACGTGTGGATTGCTGCCTGACCAATACCGCATATTTTGTTTATTGACGAAGCCATTCAGCCAGAAATGAGCCTCATCGCTGAAGATAATTTTTCGATGAAAATCCGAATCATTTTCAAGTTGTTGCTCAACCCAATTCACGAACATACGACGCTTCTGGTGGTCAAGTAGCTTCAGTTCTTGCGTCAATTTAATCTTGTAAGGATGTAGGCCAAGATCTTTTCGCAAAATTCGCCACAACGACGTCACAGAGATGGCCAACGCTAGAGAACGACGTGTGAGAGACACATTTGGGCTTTCTGCAACTGAAGCCTCAGCGGCAGCAATTTTCTCGACACTACGGGCACTTCTTTGTCTCACTGGCACGGGAACATTTTGTACTGTGCCTGTGGATTCAAATTTGTCCACTAGACGCTCAATTGTTGATCTGCTAGGACGATTATGACGACCATAAATTGGACGTAGCGCTCTTAACGTCCAGGCCACTGACTCCGAATTTCGGTAGTAAATTTTAATAATTTCAACTCGTTGTTGGCTCGTATTTCATTCCATCATGAAATGGCAAACCTTACTGAAGAGACATGTAAAAAGAGCAGCAAGAATTATGGCGTCGTTTGCTGTCCCTGTTGCTCTACTTTTGTAGCGTCCCTGTTGAAAAACCCTTTACAAGACTGACAGATTGGCGGTGTAAATTTGTCTATTATCTTACAGTTTTTTTTTACAGAAGTACTGCCAATTTACCAGTCATGTGATAAAGAAAGAAATTCACCTTTGTTAAGCTTAAAATTATTATATAAATCCATTTATACTAAAGCGGTAATTAGGACAGTCCCACGGTCCCAGGGTTTGTAAACATTTCCGTATCGGTATGGAACTCAAAAAGTCTAATGCCGGACCTGACTGAAATTTCACTCTTATTTCTGTCATTTTCATTGCACACGCTAAGTTACTTAGCCAAAGCGGTCCCGATTGTTTTGTGGTTCCACTCAGGGTTACCTTTGGGGACACTTTAGTGTCATTTTGACACCTTTTCAGCACCCAGACACCAGGACACCTCTTTTTAAAAATACATCGATTTTGGACACTTTTTAAAAATGTAGCAACCCTTTGGACACTATTTATAAAAAAAAAAAAAATGTGTTCGAAAAATTGAACGGAAAACGTTGTCAATCAATCAAAAAATAAAAATACCTACACCACTCATGTCTATATGTATTTCTGGTTCCATCTTTCATACTCTAAATCCCAAACTGAAGACAATGAAGTACTTTTAATAAAAACAAATGTTTTGAAATATTACCAAAAAATATGTATGTATGTATGTATGTATTTCACAGCTAGGATTAATATTAATGATAAGAAATTATCTGTGTAACGTTTCTTGGACCCAGAAATTATAAATTGCGAAAAGAATCAAACTACTTTGATTTGGTTTCAGAATTTAAAAAATTGATTTATAATCTCGAGAAAGAGTACAAAGCTTGGAAGTTAAAAGCCAATGGTGTTGATTTTGAAAATTGTTTTAAAATTAAAAATATAGAACAGTTTTGGTTCAAAATAGGAAACTTGAAACTATACTAAAGAAATAATGTGATGAAATTTAAGAGTTTTTTAAAACTTTTTACGCAATTTCTGAAATACTTGTTTGTTCATTAAAATTTGAATAATTGAAATTTCTAATGGACACCTTTTTTCCTCTCGGACAAGTTTTTTGACACTTTATGAAAATTCTCAGAGGTAACACTGGTTCCACTTGTAAGAACACAGCTTTCTAAAATTTTTATAATAGTAAAATAGCGATTTTAACAGTTTTTTTCAGAAGCATTATCACTTAAATTCATTTTCATTTTTTAAATGCTGTGTCATTTTCCTAAAGAGGCCACGCTTCCATTAAAAGTACTTATTTCAGACATTATGTCATACGTTATTTCTGAAGTTTATATTTCTTAACTATGTGTGCAAATTATGTTTTTCGTTACAATACTTGCCCGCGGACGATTTTTTTTTCTTTTTTTAACAACAATTTTCACCTGAGCAAAACCAAATAATACAAAAAAACTTCAAATGAATGGTAGAAAATGAGTGTCAAATCACACCTTGGGTTCACAGGACGTATTTCATATACGAAGTCATATCATAACATGAATTTTTCAATGCAAATGAAGGAGTGTAACATCAAAATGTGGAAATGACGTCTTGTGAGAAATTGGTGTCCAGTGAAGTTGGGATGTCACCAAACGTCAACATTTATTTCTCTATTTATTTCTTCTAGGAAGACAAGAAATAAAAAGAGATATTTATGTCTGAAAATAAAAAAAAAACTAGACTAACGGGACTCCACAAGAAATATTGACTACATGACACGTTTCTTGCAATTATTTATTTCAAGTGGAGGCTGCAGTCTGACGATCCGATTAATAAAACTCAAGATATAAGCTTTTTTAAGCGAACCCTTTCGGATTTTGTTTTGGAGACTTGTTTATTTTTGCAATGCATAAAATCATTAATTTCCTATTTTGAACAAAATGAATTTAAGTGATAATGCTTTTGAAAAAAAAATTGTAAAAATAGTTACTTTTGGTCCACCAAGGGTTTTCCAATAAGAGGTGTTATTTTGAATAGCCCGCTATTTCATTTTTTGACATTTGACAAGTAGAAACTACGCCATTAATAAAAATGGAACGATACACGCTTCAACAACGCATTGAAATTATTAAAATTCACTATAAAAATGCTGACAATTTGGCAGAGACGGTTCGTAAAACTAAAACATTTTTGGGTCGTCGTGAAGCACCTTGTCGGACCACAATACAGAAATTGGTGGACAAATTCGAGCTGTTGGGACAAGTTAGTGATGTGAAGAATAAAACCCGTGCACGTCGCTCAAGAACAACTGAGAATATTGCTGTTGTAGCCCAAAGTGTTGAAGAAAACCCAGGTTTCTCCATTCCTCGTCGTTCTTTGGAATTAAGCATTCCACAAACGTCATTACACCGTATTTTGCATAAAGACTTGGGTCTTAAGGCTTATAAAGTTCAGTTAACACAAGAACTCAAGCCGGCTGATCATCAACAACGTCGTGTCTTTGCTGATTGGGTCCTTGAAATGCATGAAAATGATCCGGAATTTCATCGAAAAATCATCTTGACTGATGAGGCCCATTTCCACCTCGAAGGCTACGTCAACAAGCAAAACTGTCGCATCTGGGGCTCGGAAAACCCAAGAGTTATTGTTGAAAAGCCTCTCCATCCTCAACGCGTGACTGTTTGGTGCGGTTTATGGTCCGGCGGGGTCATTGGACCTTACTTTTTCGAAAATGAGGCTGGAGCAACAGTTACGGTCAATGGATTGCGCTATCGAGAGATGATTAATGATTTTTTATGGCCGGAATTGGATGGTATTGATCTGGACAACGTTTACTTTCAACAAGACGGCGCTACGTGCCACACAAGCAATGAAACCATCGATTTTTTACGGGAAAAGTTTCCGGACCGTGTTATCTCTCGAAGAGGTGATCACAATTGGCCACCGAGATCTTGTGATTTAACACCTTGCGACTTCTTCCTTTGGGGCCACGTGAAAGATAAGGTCTACGCCAACAGCCCAGCGTCGATTCAAGACCTCAAAGATGGAATTCGTGAGGCTATCGAGGACATAGGGCAGCCACTTTGCGATTTGGTTATGGAAAATTTCATGAAAAGGATATGGTCCTATAAGCGTGGTCGTGGCGGCCATTTGGCTGATGTTGTGTTCCATTATTAACGGCTTTTAACTCTTTATAATTAAATAAACATCCGATCATTTATCTCAAAAAATGCCATTTTTCTTTGAATATCAAAATAACACCTCTTATTGGAAAACCCTTTATATATAACAAAATAATAAAACTGATTTCGATTGTATTAATCTTAAAAATTCGGCGGTTTACAAGCGGCGATGGTTATACTAGTAATCCATCGACATACTTCGGTACGGGTATATCCTGGTATTCTGGATATCTAGTATTCTGGATTCCGTATGTTTACGGTCGGCGGCGGACGATTACTTTCTGATCAGCTGAAACTGTGAACTAATGGGTGATTTTTTAAGAGGTTTAGAACTTTTTTAAAAAAAAAAACACAAACAATTCGAAAAAATGAATGAAATATTTATTTGAATCGATAGTTTGAACCTTGCAATTTAATGTTTAAAGATAATTTCATGCAAATGTTGACCGCGGCTGCGTCTCAGGTAGCCCATCCGCTGAGTCCAATTTTGGCATACTCTTTCACACATATCGGCCGGTATCTCACGAATGAATGCATGGATGTTGGCTTCCAGTGCGTCAATCGAAGCGGGCTTGTCCCTATAGACATTAGCCTTGACATACCCCCACAAAAAATAATCTAATGGTGACAAATCGCACGATCTAGGCGGCCAATTGACCGGCCCGAAACGTGAAATTAACTGTTCACCAAACTCGCCTCGCAATTGCGCCATTGTTTCGCGTGCTGTGTGGCATGTGGCACCGTCTTGTTGAAACCACATATCATGCAAGTCAAGAACTTCCTTTTCGGGCAAAAAAAAGTTTGTTATCATCGCTCGGTAGCGTTCACCATTGACAGTAACACTGCGATTCGCATCATCTTTGAAGAAATATGGCCCAATAATGCCGCCGGCCCATAAACCGCACCAAACAGTGGCTTTTTCGGGATGCATTGGTAGCTGTTGCAATGCTTCTGGCTGATCTTCACTCCAAATGCGGCAATTTTGCTTATTTACGTACCCATTCAACCAAAAATGAGCCTCATCGCTGAACACAATTTTTCGATAAAAAAGCGGATCCTCGGCCAGCTTTCCAAGAGCCCATTCACCAAAAATTCGGCGTTGTGGTAGGTCGGCTGGCTTTAGTTCTTGCACCAGCTGTATCTTAAAAGGCTTTACGCCCAAATCCTTTCGCAAAATTTTCCACGTAGTGCTGTAACAAAGGCCTAACTGCTGGGAACGGCGCCGAATCGACATTTCGCGGTCTTCTGTCACACTAGCTGATACGGCCGCAATATTTTCTTCACTACGCACAGTACGTAAACGTGTTGGTGGTTTAATGTCCAGCAAAGTAAATTGGGTGCGAAATTTGGTCACAATCTTCCGAATAGACTGCTCAGAAGGTCGAGAATGCCGATCATAAAATGGAAGCAGCGCGCGATGAACATTTCGAACCGAGCACGAATTTTGATAGTAAAATTCAATAATTTGCAAGCGTTGTTCATTTGTAAGACGATCCATGGTTAAATTGCAAACCAAACTAAAGCTGTTTGACAGTGACACAAGGTACTAAACACACGTCAGCTGTCAAAACCAGTGTTGCCAAAACCAAACCAGCCAAAAAATCACCCGTTATAACAAAATAATAAAACTGGTTTCGATTGTATTAATCTTAACAATTCGGGGGTTTAGAGGCGGCGGTGGTTAAACTAGTATTCCATGGGACGTCTAGGTCCATCGACATACTTCGGTACGGGTATATCCTGGTATTCTGGATCTAGTATTCTGGATTCCGTATGTTTACGGTCGGCGGCGGACGATTACTTTCTGATCAGCTGAAACTGCGAACTACAAGCAGGGTTTAATGTGTTTAATAGCTACGGATCGGCAGGTACTACGCCCCTGGTGGCTTTCGGAACGGCAGGCTTTCGCACTGGTAGATCAGTAGGTTTGAGAGCCCCTAGTGGCTTTATATCAGCAGGTACTACGCCCCTGGTGGATTTCGGAAACGGCAGGCTTTCGCACTGGTAGATCAGTAGGATTTAAAGCCCATAGTAGCTTATGAACCAAGCTAAAACTTGATAGATCGGCAGGTAACAAAGCCCCTGGTGGCAATTATAAATCAAGATGATACTTGATAGATCAGCAGGTACCAAAGCCCCTGGAGGCAATTATAGAAGTTCTAAACTTCGAACTAAAGACCCCTTACCACGGGTGGGGGGAAGCCTGAAGAACGAAATGATCGAACAAGCTAAGAGAACGAATCGACTTTACTCGTCAGCAACGAAAGCCAAACTGATTCTATAATCTAGTTTACTATTGCCTTATATGACTTGAGCAATGACCGAAAGGGTGCCTTTCCTGTATTCGGGTAGGTCGTCATATGATATTTGCTGGTTACAGTGAGTGTGAACTCCATAACAATGAATGCAAATACTATTTCGCGAGACGTCACGTGTTTGCATTCGTTGTGAATTGAGTCGGTTAAAATACAATCGATGTTCTGCTGATGAAATGGTGGGTAGAGTGGGGTGGAGAAACGTTGCATGGAACGCTTCGTTACAGGCCTTAATTTTTCTAATCGCCGCAAATATTCCAGCCGAAAATTTCAACGTGCCATTCATCAGAGCTCAGTTTGAGTGGAAATTAATTTTAATAAACTTAGTAATCAATTTGTCCACATCAAAACATCTTTGCTCCGGAAATATTTTCGTGTGCGTCGAAAATCCATCGGAATCGGATAGCGTGCGTTGAATATGACACACAAATTTGTGTGTGAATCAGCATTCAATCTTGCAAATTTCAGGCTTTCCCACAGAAACGCGAAACATTCGGAATAGCGACGAAACTATTGTCTTTTCAAAATGTATTCAAATGGTGATAAATGAGAGTATTCACACTGACGCGATCAAGTTGAATGACGGTGATAGATGGTGTTCACATTGGACTCATACTCTGCGTGACTCATATTGACATTTCATTGTTTTATCTCAGAAAGAGATAGTCTAGTGAGGCAGTTTTTTTTTCAAAAAAAAAAAACAAAAATCCTGCCTCACTTGACTATTCTAACGGGTGATTTTTTAAGAGGTTTAGAACTTTTTTTAAAAAAAAAACACAAACAATTCGAAAAAATGAATGAAATATTTATTTGAATCGATAGTTTGAACCTTGCAATTTAATGTTTAAAGATAATTTCATGCAAATGTTGACCGCGGCTGCGTCTCAGGTAGCCCATCCGCTGAGTTCAATTTTGGCATACTCTTTCACACATATCGGCCGGTATCTCACGAATGAATGCATGGATGTTGGCTTCCAGTGCGTCAATCGAAGCGGGCTTGTCCCTATAGACATTAGCCTTGACATATCCCCACAAAAAATAATCTAATGGTGTCAAATCGCACGATCTAGGCGGCCAATTGACCGGCCCGAAACGTGAAATTAACTGTTCACCAAACTCGCCTCGCAATTGCGCCATTGTTTCGCGTGCTGTGTGGCATGTGGCACCGTCTTGTTGAAATCACATATCATGCAAGTCAAGAACTTCCATTTCGGGCAAAAAAAATTTTGTTATCATCGCTCGGTAGCGTTCACCATTGACAGTAACGCTGCGATTCGCATCATCTTTGAAGAAATATGGCCCAATAATGCCGCCGGCCCATAAACCGCACCAAACAGTGGCTTTTTCGGGATGCATTGGTAGCTGTTGCAATGCTTCTGGCTGATCTTCACTCCAAATGCGGCAATTTTGCTTATTTACGTACCCATTCAACCAAAAATGAGCCTCATCGCTGAACACAATTTTTCGATAAAAAAGCGGATCCTCGGCCAGCTTTCCAAGAGCCCATTCACCAAAAATTCGGCGTTGTGGTAGGTCGGCTGGCTTTAGTTCTTGCACCAGCTGTATCTTAAAAGGCTTTACGCCCAAATCCTTCCACAAAATTTTCCACGTAGTGCTGTAACAAAGGCCTAACTGCTGGGAACGGCGCCGAATGCCGAATCGACATTTCGCGGTCTTCTGTCACACTAGCTGATACGGCCGCAATATTTTCTTCACTACGCACAGTACGTAAACGTGTTGGTGGTTTAATGTCCAACAAAGTAAATTTGGTGCGAAATTTGGTCACAATCTTCCGAATAGACTGCTCAGAAGGTCGAGAATGCCGATCATAAAATGGAAGCAACGCGCGATGAACATTTCGAACCGAGCACGAGTTTTGATAGTAAAATTCAATAATTTGCAAGCGTTGTTCATTTGTAAGACGATCCATGGTTAAATTGCAAACCAAACTGAAGCTGTTTGACAGTGACACAAGGTACTAAACACACGTCAGCTGTCAAAACCAGTGTTGCCAAAACCAAACCAGCTTAAAAATCACCCGTTATATCTTTCTCATATTGAGGTGGAGTGAGATAAAAGAAAGAGATGTCAAAATGAGTTGCGCAGAGTGAGTCCAATGTGAACACCGTCATGAATCTGTCGCTGTTGACAACGTTTTTATCTTCGGTCGTCCAGCTCATTTTGTTTGTTCGTTCACAGATATCATTTTTATTTAAAATATGCGCCCTTCGTTAATCGAACATTTAATAAAATTAAATTATGCGTGACGAATGCGAATCGAATCTACTTACGTTTTACACTTGCCTTTTTCGAAGCCAGTTGCGGAGCCAGTAAAGAAGCCAGTAGTGCGTTAATTTTTTAACTTTAGTCAACAATCATCGTTCCTTTTATTTAAATTCGATTTTGTGCACAAATATAACTTAAAATAAATTCAATTTGGAATTTGATTGCATTTTTAAAATGTTAAAATTCACTTTCATACGACAGAATATTTGACGTTTCCGAATATTTTGTTACCAAAAAGTTCTAAAATTGCCATTTTTAAAAAATTTAATTAAATGTTTTTCGGATTTAAAGAGGTTTCTTAATCCTTTGACATTGTAGACATCCTTCAATGGAATTTGAAATGTTTGTGCTTGACAGACGGATAGCGAAGAAACTGTATTTTGACGTCTGTAGAATATTTCGCTACAAAAAATTGAATTTTGTTTTTTGGTAGGTATACATGAATTTTAGTTAAAGTATAATATGTTGTTCCCTCTTTTGTTTTGTTGTCCATAATTTCGTTCATTTATTCGTTGGTCGCTCTCATGTGAGTAGTCTTTTAAGGCCCACGTTACCGCTAGAATAGATGTTAACACATCAAGAGACCAGAGTATCGAAGAAGACCCGAATGAGTCCATCCGCCATCGCGCCCAACAATTGGAGCTGTCGAAAATTGGGCGTCTCGGCTGGAATTTATTTGAGCCAGCCGTGGCGGCCACTTGCCCGAAATCATTTTTAAAAAGTAATGGCAAACCCTTTTCTTTATAATAAAGCTAAATTCTTGGCCATAACATTAAATAATATGCGTTTCATTTCTTTTTGAAAACCACACGTCTAAAAAATACACCATTTATTGTAATAAAGCATTACAATTCCGTCCCCCCCCCCATCTACGCACCTGTCCTTTCCCTAAACACCAATCCTTATACCACCTACTCCCATACCAAACCAAACTACCTAGCCCGTATACTTACCTACTTTCATGTCTCCATTTGACTACGCGCCTGGAAAGTAGAAAATACTTACCCATCCGACAACAGGTCCCATAGCATATATACAGCATAAGCTATAACCAACAACTGATTGCTAAATGATCATCAACAACACAGGAATCAAAAATCCCCCACGCTAACTGCAGAATAACAACAATAACAACTAGGTGTGGTGTAATAACATGTACGAAGAAGGAAAAACTCCACTGAAAGCAGCAACTAGGTGACGATCAAGAACATCAATGGTGAGTTTAGCCATCGCCCTCTTGCCGCCCCCATGTCGCTATAGCAATGATAGTCTAGAACGTGCGTGGTGAAGTAAACAAGTTGATGATAGACAACCCGTCCTCCGTCGTCTCACCTCGTGCAATACGCATAATACAACATATATAAATATATGTTGCCCGAGCTACGCCCGCACCTTTCCCTGGTCTACGTGGTCGACAGTGATGTGCTACTGCTTGGAAATGTTCACTTTGTAGTTTTACAGCTCACGTATGGTCTGACCAAAAAGGGATATAAGAGACCGTCACACAAACAGCAAAATCAGTATCGAGACCGCCGCCGCCGAGTGCAGATCTGATACCGACTAAAGACTTCCCCCCACCAGTGGTAAGGGGTCTTTAGAGTAAAGGGTCAACCAGAGAAGATATTACCAGATTCGTCTGTTGATTGCCGGATTCGTCCGTTGATTTGCCTGGTCCGCCAGTTGATTGCCAGATTCGTCTGTTGTTAGCCAGATTCGTCTGTTGATTGCCAGATTCGTCTGTTGATTGCCGGATTCGTCCGTTGATTGCCTGGTCCGCCAGTTGATTGCCAGATTCGTCTGTTGATAGCCAGATTCGTCTGATGATTGCCGGATTCGTCCGTTGATTTTCCTGCTACCAGACACTTCACGCAGTGCCGAAACAATCCTGCAACCTGACCTGTATCCGTTGTTGATTGCCGTGCTCATCATTGAGACTGAGATGCTCCAAACCCCGTAATGAAGAAGAAGTACCAATAAAACACCCTGACGGACCGCTTACGAAGATCACAACGGAATACTCAAACATTTTATGAAATTTATGTAATTTATGTAAGATTTGGATTATATTAATAAAGATAGACTTAAAATCTAAAGTTCGTACTCTTTGGATTAAACCTTGGCAAACCGACGAGCTAAACCTCAGCCTTTGACAAAAGTACCTCACATTATATTCCCTACATCAAGTCCTTTGGCCACGGATGAGACAATAAGCTCCAAAAATTCTTTTCCATCCTCCACGCCCTACAGCCAGGTAACGAGGATACCTTTTCTGTTTCTCTAACCACATTTCTTGGCCTTTAAAATCTCCATTGACTCTGAGGATTCCATTCAAGGACTGTCTGATATCTGACAATTTAGCTGACTTGCTTTCTCAGTTTTTGACTGATTCACAACAAGTTGCGCCGCCTAATCTCGACATCCAATTGATCTTGGTTCGTCCTCTGACACATCAGTTTCTGGTTGGAAAGAATTGGTGGCCAACTAACACCTTTATGATTCACCCCACACAGCGATAAACAAAAGCTTTAAATTTCCTCAAGATGGTTGCCGAAACTTTCTAGATATCCCAGGTGTACAAGAGCAGCAAATTAAAATTAAATTCAAATAATCTCAGCTAAGTGATTGATATCTTTTGAGAGTAGACTCGATTCTAAAATAGATAAGATACATATATCTGCTAATTAATGATATGGTTGGCATTTTGGTTCTTTTCCAGCTTAACAATAACTTCTTGCTTCCAATCCTTGCCATAGGTTTGGTTTTTCCAAATGGCCTGTATAATATTGGAAGCAAAATACCGAATTTTCAATTTCCACACACATTTCTGCCAAAATCGAACGGACTTCCAAGACTGTGGTTTGATCCCACACCTCCAGCATTCACCATGACAATCCAACGCACTAACGATGCTATTCTTTCATCATCATCATCGGCTCGACGACCGGGGTCCGGTCCTGGCCTCCTTCAACAAGTCTCTCCACCCATCCCCGTCTCGAGCCGCCGCCATCCAGTTGCGCACCCCAAGGCTCCGGGGGTCCTGGTCTACGCCATCTCTCCAGCGCAAGAATCTACCACGCTGTCGTCTACCATAAAATGTACCACAAAGAACTTTCCGAGCAGGTTCCTCTTCGCTCATGCCCTGCCCACCGGAGTCTACCGAGCTTCATTTTTGTCACGATATCTGCTTCAAGGTAGATTGCGTACAATTCATGACTGTACCGTCTCCGGAATCGTCCTTCCTCACATATGGGGCCAACAATTCTCCTTAAGACTTTTCTCTCGAACAAGGCTAAGAGGTCGGAGTGCCTTTTGCTAAGCACCCAAGTCTCGGATCCATATGTGAGTACTGGCAGGACCATGGTCCTGTACAGCAGCAGTTTTGAAGTTATGGTGAGATTTCTGGATTTGAAGAGCTTTGACAGACTATAGTAGGCTCTGTTGGATTTGAGAAGCCGCCCGCGTATTTCTTCTTCTATATTGTTATCGGGTGCCTCTTTTGACCCAAGGTATTTAAAGGATTGCACCACTAACTTGATTATTTGACCAACTGTTGCCATTCTTTACTTTCCCCTTAAAGTTCGTAATTTCTTAATTTAACTGAATTTATCTTAAAAGCTATTAAAACATTGTTGGTCAGATTTTCAATGTAAATATTCAACTGTATTTGTTTTTGTGTAACATTGAGGCTCAAATATTTAATGTCTTACATTTGTGTCCCAAATGGAAAACGACAAATGAGCCTTCTGATAAGCCATCTTCAATAAAAATAAAAACGGCGAATGTTCAAGCTTTAAAAACCCAAACCACCTAACCATCACACACCACCCACCACCCACCACCCACAAAGCAACTTTGTTCCATTAGAAATTATCTACCCGCCTTTCAAATAATTTCGAAATAAAAAAAAAGGGACTCCCGCGTTAAATGATAAATATTTAAGGTCTTCCCCGCATGCTATGACAGACATCACATAAACCTTTTGAGAAAAGCCGTATTTAATACAACCGCCATCAGTATAATTGTACTGATGTTATGTTTAGGAAAATTCGTATCTCATCTCGCAGGAAATGATATTCTTCTTATTTTTTTTTTGCTTATCTCCTTCGCAGGACAAAAGTTGATCAAGTCATTAAGGAAATATGCACGAAGGAACAATGGCTGTCGAATCAGCCAATTAAGCTAATGCTCGAGGATGCCATCCTAAAGTTACAAACAAAATTGCGGGAGCCAACAAAGAAGAAGTTTTACCTCTATCGCAATGTCCAATCACACATCCTGCCACTAACGAATGTGTGCTTCGATAGGAACGGTGAGCGATGTTTAACCGGAAGTTACGATAGAACGTGTCGAATTATAAATACCCAAGATGGCAGGGAGGAGAACTCATTACAAGGTCATAGCAATGTTGTGTTTTCTGTCGGCTATAACTTCCCAACATGGTAAGAATAATATGATGTTGGAAGTGGTTATGTAGTGTTTATGTATTATTTATTGATGTGTGTGTGTGTGTGTGAGTAACAATTTGAGGTTGATTAAAGGAGAATTTGAACCCAATACGGATATTGTTCGAATAAATAAGATGAATCCTCTACCAGCTGCATATACTTGATTTAAAGAACCTTTAAGGCGCACACAAGCGATGATATTTGACTTGGATAATAATTTTTTTCAAACACCAACGTTAGAAAGATAAAATTTAGGGTCTATATGGAAAATGATAATACTTATATGGATGAACCTCAACTTCCGATAAAATAAATAGAATTTCGAATTGCGGATGGCTTAAGGCTTAAGGTAAACAAGTTTGAGTTTTAAAAATTAATGAATCGCAAAAAAGGAGATGAAATTACTTCGATTGTGGGTTCGGTGTTTCTTTATCAAAATCCCCCAGGTCTTTGACATTCGCTCGATTTCCATACAAGGCTTTTGAAGGCCAGAAAGTAGGTGTGTTCCCATTAAGGCACTTCTCTTTCTTATTCAGGCAGAAGCGAAAGAATTACCCAGATGAAATTAGCAGTGGCGTTGTTCCAGCCATGCTGAACATTTTTTAAGGAGAGCTTTAGGAAATATCAATCCTTCGATTGATTTCTTACGGCCCTCCATGAAGGGTGTTGCCCTTGCGTCGGGGTTACTTCCCAGACACGTATAGTAATCTATTTGTGAAGCAACAGTCAGCCTCGGATACGGACAGATTAACTGATGACAAACCATCCAAACCAAATAGGAACAAAGAATGGTGGATGTTAATGTGGAATATTAGGTTGGTTTATAGACCCCTTGTACCCAGAATAACTAGGAGAACAACAGAGGGCCAAGACTACTGCAAAGCCATCCAAGAAATGGGATGGGATGCACCAGAAAAAAAATGTAGTATACTGTACTTTGAGAATATGACCCTGTCACCGAGAACAAAATTAGCGTTTATAGAAGATTAAAGTAGTTTACTTAGCCTTTTACCGTTCGAAAAGTCATATTTCACAGGCATCAAGTACTGAAGAAACATTGCTAAAAAGGAGCAGCCATTTTATTGATGTCGACTCTGATGTAAAGGGTTTTCCAATAAGAGGTGTTATTTTGATATTCAAAGAAAAATGGCATTTTTTGAGATAAATGATCGGATGTTTATTTCATTATAAAGAAAAAGGTATGCCGTTAATAATGGAACACAACATCAGCCAAATGGCCGCCACGACCACGCTTACAGGACCATATCCTTTTCATGAAATTTTCCATAACAAAATCGCAAAGTGGCTGCCCTATGTCCTCGATAGCCTCACGAATTCCATCTTTGAGGTCTTGAATCGACGCTGGGCTGTTGGCGTAGACCTTATCTTTCACGTGGCCCCAAAGGAAGAAGTCGCAAGGTGTTAAATCACAAGATCTCGGTGGCCAATTGTGATCACCTCTTCGAGAGATAACACGGTCCGGAAACTTTTCCCGTAAAAGATCGATGGTTTCATTGCTTGTATGGCACGTAGCGCCGTCTTGTTGAAACGTTGTCCAGATCAATACCATCCAATTCCGGCGATAAAAAATCATTAATCATCTCTCGATAGCGCAATCCATTGACCGTAACTGTTGCTCCAGCCTCATTTTCGAAAAAGTAAGGTCCAATGACCCCGCCGGACCATAAACCGAACCAAACAGTCACGCGTTGAGGATGGAGAGGCTTTTCAACAATAACTCTTGGGTTTTCCGAGCCCCAGATGCGACAGTTTTGCTTGTTGACGTAGCCTCCAAGGTGGAAATGGGCCTCATCAGTCAAGATGATTTTTCGATGAAATTCCGGACCCAATCAGCAAAGACACGACGTTGTTGATGATCAGCCGGCTTGAGTTCTTGTGTTAACTGAACTTTATAAGCCTTAAGACCCAAGTCTTTATGCAAAATACGGTGTAATGACGTTTGTGGAATGCCTAATTCCAAAGAACGACGAGGAATGGACAAACCTGGGTTTTCTTCAACACTTTGGGCTACAACAGCAATATTCTCAGTTGTTCTTGAGCGACGTGCACGGGTTTTATTCTTCACATCACTAACTTGTCCCAACTCCCAACAGCTCGAATTTGTCCACCAATTTCTGTATTGCGGTCCGACAAGGTGCTTCACGACGACCCAAAAATGTTTTAGTTTTACGAACCGTCTCTGCCAAATTTTCACCATTTTTATAGTGAATTTTAATACTTTCAATGCGTTGTTGAAGCGTGTATCGTTCCATTTTTATTAATGGCGTAGTTTCTACTTGTCAAATGTCAAAAAATGACAGCTTCAAAAGTGACAGCTACCGAACCTCTTATTGGAAAACCCTTTACAAAGAATATGCAACTAAACGAGAGGCATACGAAGCAGCGCTGCATGAAATTACCGATCAGAGCCACTCGCGAGCTCTATGACCAGCAAAGGAAATAGAAATTCTGGCAACGAGGTGGAGTACATATTGCAGTAGAGGGTATAGAAAAATTTCTATAAACCGTATAACGGCGTATATGTAGTAAATCGTGACGTAGGGCGTAGGACTGTCAAATCGAAGGTCATTGCAGATCGAATCCCAGCCTCTGCCACCTAAACGGAGAACTATTTTTTCACAGGTATTGCACTTGCGAGGAATTCACAAATCCTCATGAAAAAGTGCCTTGAAAAAGTCGTTTGGATTTGGCAGAAAATTGTAGATCCTCTAACTCCTCCATTTATGCTGATGATTATGCGCACAAACCAAGAGTTGGGAGCTATAAGTAACTTGGTCCTGGTTCTGCATGAGCTGTCGCCTCACCAAATGAATATAGATAACCATATCTAAACAAAAGTTCAATAAAGCAGCTGGAGCTGACGACCTTGCTTGGGTAGTATAAATCAGGGGCCAAATTACCGCATCAGTGACTGATCGAGTGAGTGCCATCAGTGATCGAATGAACGAGTAAAACTTATGGGGATGATGACTCCAAAACGTGAGCTATAATGCCAAACTCACATAATTCAGTCACGTATTACTCGATAACTGATGCGGTAATTCGGCCCCAGCTAATCTTCATAATACCGTTGGAAGAAAGCATGTCCGATGAATCCAACCTTATTATTTTCTGCTCGATCCTCTGAACTGCGTCAACTACACTGGCATCAGTCGGTTTAACATCGCCTGCAAGATCATTTCTGACTTTTATTGATCTGTAAACATCTATGCTGACGGTAGAGTGAAAAAAGAACGTGAACGTTCGTGTGCAACCTTACGTCGTGCAACGTTACGGTGTGCAACGTTACGATCTGCATACTAGGATGGGTGCGTTCAGTGAAAAAATCTTAAGATCCCCTTCAATCAAAAACAAGTCCGTTTTGGATCCGCGCACGTTGATGTTTACACATATTAACCGTGAGTCCCGGCACTCACACAATTTTTTATGTGTTATCCTAAAGCCGCTCGTCAACACACATTAGTGAGTTTTTGGTTAGATATGTTAGTCCACTATCGACCAAATATTCAAATTACGGCAGATGTAGGGAAACATCCAGGATTTTAATCGATGACCAAGCCGCGTAAAAGAGTATTTTAATACACAAAAAATAAAATAGATTAAGACAAGGTGATGCGCTGACATGTGACTTCTTTGACATCGCCCTTGAAGCAATAGGCCAATACTATCGCTCGCCATTACTAGAGGCACAAGGTGCTCGCATCAGTTACTTCCATTCGCTTAAACTTAACAGTGCAACAATTGGAAGAGGGGCCACTACAGTCACAAAACTATAATGAACTTCACCGCTTTAGACCTGCAAACAGACTATACATCTTGCCGCACATAGATTTCAACCCAGTGACTCTAATAGATGTTCCAACATGGGATTTCTGGTAAGAAAACCGGGTGATAAAAGAAAATCATATTTCGGACTTTACAGATGGCTGACCCACCCATCAACAAATCGATAAATGTTCCAAATTTCTGCAGTGTCTTCCAAGCGGCGTTGCTGGCAGTTTGTGAAGCAGCGCAATATCTTCCTACATGTGAAGTAGTTAATAGAAATATTGATATCTTCATAGACAGCCAGGCGGCAATTAAAGCTATTTCCTCATTTATCACAAAGTCAAAACTGGTGAAACGTTGCCGTAATAACTTGAAACTACTCAGCGCCAGTGAAACGTTGCCGTAATAACTTGAAACTACTCAGCGCCACAAACACAGTTAACTTTAGATGGGTCTCAGGACACCGTGATATACATGGGAACGAAATGGCAGATGAAATGGCCAAAAAAGGGTCATCTTTAGGTCCGAGCCAAATTGAATCATCGGTACTCATGCCACTGCAACAAGAAAAGAACAGAATTCACCAAAGCTTCCTCAAAGCCACAAACGACAGATGGTCATCACTTGACACTTGTCGAGTTTCAAGGAACTCATGGCCGAATATCTCTGAGAAAAAAACCATCAACGGAAAGCGCTCCCGATCGATGATAACCATTTTCTGTTGGCCCAAATTGAATGAATGATGTGAATGACATGATGTGGTTCCAACTGGACGGCGGCGTTACTTGCCACACATCTGATGCCACAATGGACATTGTGCACGAGCAATTTTTGGACATGGTAATCTCACGCAAGGGCGACGAGAACTATGGCCACCGACATTGTGTGATTTGACTTTCTAAGGCTTTTTCTAGGAGTATGTGAGTGAGTGAGTGAGTGAGTGAGTGAGTGAGTGAGTGAGTGAGTGAGTGAGTGAGTGAGTGAGTGAGTGAGTGAGTGAGTGAGTGAGTGAGTGAGTGAGTGAGTGAGTGAGTGAGTGAGTGAGTGAGTGAGTGAGTGAGTGAGTGAGTGAGTGAGTGAGTGAGTGAGTGAGTGAGTGAGTGAGTGAGTGAGTGAGTGAGTGAGTGAGTGAGTGAGTGAGTGAGTGAGTGAGTGAGTGAGTGAGTGAGTGAGTGAGTGAGTGAGTGAGTGAGTGAGTGAGTGAGTGAGTGAGTGAGTGAGTGAGTGAGTGAGTGAGTGAGTGATAGTCAGATTACTTGCCGGATTTTTTTGTAAAGTTGCGAAAACATATCTTTCGCATTTTTTTTTTCAAAAAAAAACTACGACAATGTGGTTTGAGATTTGATTTTTCGTAACTTAATTGGAAATAACTATTTTACTGTAAAAAGATAAGTAACTTTCACGAATGAAGTGCGATCAGTAAGGCGATTCATCTCACTTCACTTGCTCAAATAGCTGAATCTCCGCAATGGTCCGGGTATTTCCTCATGAATGTTGCAAAATATACATATCTGCAGGTGTCTTCTTAGCTTGCAGTGTCCAGTAAGTAAGGAGAAACGTTCCTATTCTGATGTTTTTTCTGCTTATATTGATGAAAGATTTATAACGTTCCTGGTTATAATTCCCAAGTAATAGTTTGGCCTATCTCAGTTTTGGGACTTCTTTCCGAATTTTGGCCTCCTTTTCTGATTTGATCTTATTTTTGATCAGATTTATTCCTATTCCGCACTATGGCTCGGAATCCCTTAGGGGCTTTGTTGCTCCTTTATTTTAAGGGAGTCTGCCTATTCATGACCATGGATAACGGCTGGCGTGGTCCGGTACCTAATAGAGTGTGACATTATTATTCTTACCAAGTTCATTTAACCCCCTATACACTCCCGTCCCAAGCCCAGTTTTAACTTTTAAGTAAATAGCAAGGAGCTTAGTGCTTAAAGTGCAGCTTGGCTATTGGACATAGTGGCAACGTTTTGGTTCCTGTAGTTTCTTTGAAGTTTCAATCTGCACATTTTCCCATGGCGTTTAATTCCCTCTGGGCAATAATAGTGGCCAGTCTTCTTTGAGGGTGTACGTTAGTCATCAATTTTCCTGCTGCACTCTTTCTTCCTACTAAAATCCGTTTGAAAATTTTTCTCCAAGTTGTACTTTTTAACTATGCCTCTTGAAATGTCAATAAGGTCTTTAACTCTAGACTTGGATATGCACTCTATATGCTTTATTGGCATACAATCAATTCAAAATCTAATTGAATATTTGATTTCAATGAAAACATCCGTTCAGCATACAACTTTAACATTAAGTAAAGTCAATGCATTTCCAAATGGATGCATTCTTCCACAGCCCCATGAATATTTTTCACTTTAATCATCAAAAAAAAAAAAACTTCCAAAACATATAAAAAGCTTTGAAATTTGATTTTTGTTTTCAGTGACCGAATTGTGACGGGATCCTTTGACAAAACTGCAAAAATTTGGAATGCACGTACAGGAGCCTGTTTGACCACCCTTCCCGGCCACACAGCCGAAATAGTTGGTGCGGAATTTAATCCAATGCACTTGGATACCATTGCAACAGCATCCACCGACAACACCGCAAAGGTATTTTATGCAGAAACAGGGCAAGAGCTAATGTCTCTTGACTCGCACGGAGCCGAAGTGATTTCCGCCCGATTTAATCGAGATGGAAATTTATTGCTAACCGGATCATTTGACCACACTGCCGGACTCTGGGATACACGCGCCAATATGTTGGCAATATACATCAAAGTCATTAAAATTGAACTACTGACCGAAAATTGATTCCATTTCAGGAGTGTGGCGAGCTTTCGTGGCCACACAGCAGAGTTGAGCAATTGCATCTGGAATTTTCCGAGCGATTTGGTTGCCACCAGCTCGTTGGATTCGACTGCCAGAATTTGGGACTTACGAAATGCTGATGAGTGCCTCTTTGAAATCACAGACCATCGTGATGAAGTCCTCGACATTGCATTTGATTGCACTGGCAAACTGCTGGCCACCGGTGGAAGTGATTACACGGCCAGGGTGTGGAGCATCAGGGGTGAACTCAGCCTACTGGCTCTTATGGCTGGCCACAGCGATGAGGTGTCGAAGGTTGGTAATTATTACGGAATGAACAATAAAACGAGATTAGTATTACCTATGTTCTTTCAGGTGTGCTTTAGTCCTCCGGGAAAAGTCCTAATGACTGCTTCCGTAGACCAAACTGCACGACTGTGGCTAACCGAAAGTGGAATATGTTCTCAAGTTCTCTCCGGACATGAATCTGAGGTGTTCTCATGTGCGTTCAGCTACGCTGGTGATATGATTGTAACAGCTTCGAAGGACAACACTTGTCGGCTCTGGAGATGATACGACTGGTACACTGTCAACTTCAATGTCGATGACGGTATGGATGTGGATGGTGATGGCGGTGGAGTGGGTAGAATTAAATGACCAGAACCATATCGTTATCGATCCGGTTTTGCAAGCATTCATGTGAAATTGAAGCAAGTTAGAACAATTCAGCTTCCATAACATCAACATGTGAGAGGAATGTCCTTTGGCTGGGATACGAAACTACTTGTAAATGAATGAATGCGCCTTTGGGAGAAACCTTTCCAATGTGATTGCCACATTGGGGAAATTCCCATTTTGCCTTTGGTATCAGACTCTTAGATGATTAGGATAGCCGTATATGGCTCAAGGGATATCCAACTATAGAATTTGATTCAAAAGGACGTTGAAGCTGTATAATACGTCAGCAGATCCTGAAATGGTTTGTTTTGTTCGTTATTTGCTTCGCCTTTGCCTTCGCCTTCCCGTACCAACTCAATTGAGTAAAAGAATGAAACTTTTTTGTGAATACTGAATAGTGCGCGTGCATGTAATAAAATTGATTAGTTTTTGAATCTGAAAAATTGATTGTTTTGTGTTGTTTTTGACGTATATATACATGTGTGATACGAAAACGGGTCATACTTCATACACCAACGAACTTCAAAAGCCTAAAAATGAATGCGTGTGTTTTCAAAGCGGTATAATGGGAATTTTTAATTTTTTTGCCAATAGCTAATTTTAAGATGCAGTTTTGATGAAGCCAATTGAATTTAAACTGCTCTCCGAAGTCCAGGGTAAGTACAGTCATTCATTTCGTGGTTTCAAGTTAGTAGCGCTGGCATTTGACACCTGTCAAACTCAGCTGTCATTTGAAGTGTCATAATAGCCGTGTTTTTTTTGCAAGCCCGGGGAGATTTGGTTGAAAAAAACGACATCGGGGATAAGCGACGCCATTACAGAAACAAAATGGAGTTTCCATACAAGCTATCTATAACAAGTATGCAACTCACGCCGGTAACACAGTTTTTCTCCGTGCTTAGCTAAGCCCGAAGGGGATTAGGTGTTGTTGCATTTAACATGTTAGTTGCAGGACAGGACGTCGTTTTTTTAGATCGATTTCTTCGGGGCTTGCAAAAACACACGGCTATTATATAATTTTTTTTAAAGATATATTAAATTGGTAATTCTTGTAACTTGAGTTTTAACTGTCGGATCTTCAAGGTTTAAATGGAGGAGAAATAATAGGCTAAATTTTGGTGCAAAAAAAAACATTAACACGCCTTAAGAAAGACCAAAGAGGTCAAGACAAAATGAAAACAAGGCCAAATCATTAATTTTTCATTATACGGGGTGATTCGCATAAGGTGTGACGAAAAGCTAGAGCGTGTGGGTCGGATCAAGACAAGGACAAAACCGTATGGGAGGGGGGCAGTCTATTCCCCTCCTTTTATCCGGAAGGAGTAAATTTCCTAAAAAAATTGGCTTAAAACAGAAACAAAATTATAAAAAAAACAACGGTTACACTAAGAATGTCATGATATACCTTTTTTAAAGCCAGAAATCTATGCTTTTATTTTATTTTTAAATAAAGCTGCTTTAGTGAACATTTTTTGAAAAATTAATTTTCCAAATCGAAATTAAAAAAAAAAATCTTTAAACTCTTTTTTTTTCAATATTTTACCTTTTTAAGTACTAATTTTATTTTCAAAATTCATTGATCATATTAGTTTTTAGTCGAAAACAGAAAATCAAATGCCTAAATGTCTTGTATTTTTTGAGAAAATTGAAAATAACGATAAATTGAAACGAATAGATTACTGGCTTTACAAAAAGGTATATCATGGCATTCTAAATAAAACCGTTGCCTTTTAATAATATTTTTTCTGTTTAAAGTCAATGTCTTAGAAAACTGCCCCTCTCAGCTAAACGGAGGGGAATAGACCCCCCTCCCATACGATTTGTTTTTTATTTCAATCCAACCTATACGGTCTAGCTTTTTGTCACACCTTATGCGAATAAACCCTTGGTATTTATAACTTATTTTAAAATAAAACAAATTTTTATGCCAGAGGAATATGATTTGCGTGACGCCCAAAACTTTTTACCACCATGCTTTTTAGATTTGTGGACACAAAGACCAAAGAATCACTGTTCTACCGGGTTTTATATAGCTTTTTGCCTTAAATGACTGGATAAATGTAATTTAAAAAAAAAATTGTGTGAGTGCCGGGACTCACGGTTAATATGTGTAAACGTCAACGTGCGCAGATCCAAAACGGACTTATTTTTGCTTGAAGGGGATCTTAAGATTTTTTTCACTGAACGCTCCCATCCTAGTATGCAGATCGTAACTTTGCACACCGTAACGTTGCACGACGTAACGTTGCACACGAACGTTAACGTTTTTTTTCACTCTACCGCCAGCATAGATTTTTACACATCAAAAACTGTTAATATTTGCCAATTATTTCCAAAAAGTAATCAAAGTTATCACTCAAAAGTAACGATTACTTTGGAAAAAGTAACTAAAGTAACGAAACAGTTAATATTTGGTTTCACGGCTAATTAATTATGAGTTTAAGGTACATTAGTATGTACTTAGAAATTTTCAAGTTGCTATTTTGTTACTTTGGAATAAGAAAAAATAAGGGGGTGGTAGTTAAAAACTTATAATGAAATTTTTACAAATAAATTTTCATCATAGTAAAGCTGCCAGCGCCAACCTCGTCTACCTCATGGAGAGTAGACAAATAGACATTGCCCTAATTCAAGAATCCTGGTTATCAGGCGGCAAAATTAGGGGGCTCCACTCAAAGGGACTTATACTTTATAAAGTCTCTAATTCAGGTACTAACAGTAATCATAGAACATGTATTGTAGCTAGAAATCAGATTAATCTCTTTCTTCTATCCACATACAGTAACCTAAACCTGCGATAAAGTTGGAGCGCGATGGGCTTCCACCGCTTATCTTGGCATCATGTTATATGCCTTACGATGGAATGGAGGGACCACCTGCAAATATCACTAGCCAACTTGTTCACGCGCAGCTGTGGAGAAATGGGACCTTGTGATAGGATGTGATTCTAATTCACATCAACGATCGAGGTGAGTCTCTTTTTGAATTTATCATAGAAAATAACATACTACTAGCGAATAGAGGTAATGAACCAACATTTGTCACTAAGAACTGCGAGGAAGTACTCGATATCACCCTGGTGAGCAACTCGAATACCGTCGCAATAGAACAATGGAAAGTACTTAAGGAAGAATCTTTTTCCGATCATAGGTTACTCGAATTCTTTATACTTAATACAATAAATTCTCAAAAACTTTTTAGAAATTTTAGGAAAACTAACTGGGATATTTTTAATGGGGAAGTAGAGAATTGAATCACATTGCTTGATACCAATGAAATTGATAATCCTGAGGACTTAGAAAAATCTGCCGAGAAATTCACAGAAATACTCAGCAATGCTTTTGTGAAAGGATGTCCATTAAAATCGGTTAGTAAAGGTAACAAGAAACCACCTTGGTGGACAAATGAACTTGGCGATATTAGTAAGGAAACTAGGCGACTTTTTAATGTCGCCAAAAACACCAGATCAGGCATTGACTGGGAGATCTACAAATCCAGTCAAAGAAAATTCAAAGCTGAAACGGAGCGAGCGAAACGCAGCTCGTGGAGAATCTTCTGTGATGAAATAGAAGGCACCAATCAATCAGCTAGACTAAGGAAAATTCTCTCTAAGGAGCCAACTACCTTGGGTTCCTTAAAGGAACCAAGTGGTCGTTGGACAGAATCATGCAGTGAAACCCTGAAACTCTTAGTTAATGCTCATTTTCCCGGGTGTAGCTCCAACTCGAGCTATAACCAGGTAACTGAGATCCATACAGAGAACCATCGGATATTGTAACGGAAGCCAAGATTAAATGGGCTATAAATTCTTTCTCCCCTTATAAATCCCCGGGACTAGATGGCATCTTTCCAATGATGTTACAAAAAAATGAAAACATATTCTCAAGTAGCCTCAGATGGGGATATGAACCTAAAGCATGCCGTGAAGTCAAGGTTGTTTTCATCCCGATGGCTGGTAAACCTAGTCACACGGAAGCTAAAGACTATAGACCAATCAGTTTCACGTCGTTTACTCTTAAAACTTTCGAGAGATTATTGGACATCTATATTTGCAGTACACTGAACCCGGAGGTAATTTCTCCAATGCAGCATGCCTATACAAAAGGCAAAAGCGTAGAAACAGCACTTCACTGTGTTGTTAATACAATTGAAAAAACCCTCAAAGACAAGGAATACACTCCTGCTGCCTTTCTGGATATTGAAGGAGCATTCAATAATGTGGTCACCGATGCAGTTAAGAGAGCCCTGAATATAGAAAGTTCAATTATAAATTGGACTATGTGCATGTTAAGAAACAGGCATATAAACACAGAACTTGGAGAATCACGTCTAAAAGTATCCACATCTAGAGGAACACCCCAGGGAGGGGTGCTCTCTCCACTTCTTTGGATACTAGTTATGAACGAAATTCTTGTAAAATTAAAATATAGTGGAGTCAAAGTAGTAGCCTATGCTGACGACCTAGCACTCCTTGCGACAGGAAAATTCCCATCCACTATTAGTGAACAAATGGAGTATGCCCTTTCAAAGATCAACAACTGAACAAAGAACTGTGGTCTAATGGTTAATCCATTGAAAACAGAATTGGTTCTCTTCACTAAGAGAAGGAAAATACCAATGTTTAGACTACCATCAATAGAAGGGACACCACTCAAAATCTCAGATCAAGCCAGATACCTTGGTGTGATCCTAGACAAGAAACTGAACTGGTGTCTCAACACTAAAGAAAGATCAAAGAAAGCTATGGTCGCATTCTATTCCTGCAACAGGATTTTTGGAAAATCCTGGTGACCCAACCCAAAAATTATCAAGTGGATGTACACGGCAATAGTTAGACCGATACTAACCTACGGTAATCTAGTTTGTGGAATGCGACTGAGAAAGCAACAAACCTGTAAACTTTAATATTGTATCCTTTTAAATACAACATACAGTGCCCTGCGACTAAGCCAGACTAACTGCTGGAAACAAAGAACAACACGGGTCATACTCAGATTCTTCAGAGATATGAGGGAAATAATGTTTGCACAGACTACACAATGCCCCATTTAAACTTCAAAAGACCATTCACTACCTCTTTTCCTAATATAGTGGAAAAACAACCAACCTCTCAGTAACGAATCTACGATAACTGTCTTCACTGATGGTTCTATGATGGACACTGGAGTTGTTGCAGGAATTTTCTCGGAAACTCTGGGACTAGCTAGCTCCTTCAGACTTCCGGACTTTTGCAGCGTCTTTCAAGCTCTGGTCTTGGCAGTGACCAAAGCAGCTACGCAAATATCAATGATGGCGATACCACGAGCTGACATCACCCTCTTTATTGATAGCCAAGCAGCAATCAAAGCAATTTCTGCCACCGAGATATACATTTGAAGCTTGTAACTTGCTGTCTCTAAGTTTTTGGTATGCAGCATAACATAAGACTCTGCTGGGTTCCTGGTCACAGTAATGTGCAAGGAAACGAAAGAGCTGGCGAGAACGGGATCGTGGCTTGATTCAAGTCAAGCAGAACGACATATTAAAGTACCAAACTGTAACATCAAACAGGATACTGGTAACAAATTTTCAGAAGAAACCAATGAAAAATAGAACCTGCTTGAAACATGCGCCACAACCAGAAAATTATGGCCAAATTTCAATAAGCAAAAGACGGACAAAATTATGCTAATGAACAAAAAACATCTTCGTTCCCTTGTCAGCATAATCACCGGACACAACCTACTGGGATACCACAAAAAGAAAATGGGGCTCAGTACTGACGACCTTTGCAGCGATGAAGAAGCACATGAGGATAGACTTATTTCTTTGTCACTGCCCAGCAATCTGCCACTCAAGAAAGAAACACCTAGGAAATCATTTCTTTGATGACTTAGAGGATCTTTCTAGAACTTCGGCGAATAGCCTTCTGACTTCGTCAACGCCTCTAAATAGCTTGACTGCTAACAGAACACATAGGTTTTTACATTTAATGGGATACAATTTACTAGGGTATCACAACGGATCTACATAGATCTAAGTGTGACGGTAACAAGATCAACTGTCAGTCCTTCTACCTAACCTAACCTACTTTGGAAAAATTAAGTAATTACTACAGAAAAAAAGCACTTACTAGTTTTTATGCATGCGGAATAAAGTTCTTACTAAACAAATTCATCGGAGAAAAGTAACTAGTAACTATGATCAAAAGTAAAAACTTAATTTTCAGCATTTACTGCGGTTTTATGCATGCCATAAAAAGTATTTAGTTAGAAATTCTCTAGTAAAAGCATTTACTATGTTTTATGCATATCACCCAATATTGAACAATCAATATCCACCTTCCTCAATTGAGAAACCAAAAAAAATACAAAACACACCCATAATGAACCTATCTACCTACATACTCAGGAAATAAATTTTGTCTGTCGAACGCTTGTTGTTCATTTCAAAGAAAAAAAAATAAATACCTTCCGACCGTATGTAGATTGTGAATAAATTTTCCAAAGGGAAATATAGCTCAGGGTATGTAAGACCCAAACAACAATTAGTTGTGTTGCCGTTTTTGACCACCAATCAGCGAGGGCTGAGTTTCTCGGTGTCTACTTCTATTTGTATTTATTCAATGCTGAAACAAAATGGAGTTTCCATACAAACTATCGATAACAAGTATGCAAATCACGCCGGTAACACAGTTTTTCTCCGTGCTTAAGTTAAGCCCCCAGAGAGGGGATTAGTTGTTGTTGCATTTAACATGTAAATAGCAGGACAGGACGTCGTTTTTTTCGATCGATTTAATCGGGACTTGCAAAAAAACACGGCTAATATTAGTTGAATGTTTTTCATTTACAATAATGGATCGCTTAACAATCGAAGAACGCGTTAAAATTATTAAAACTTAATACACAAAAGTGGTGATTCAAACGTAGCCAATTTTCATACACTAAAAAAGACAAAGAAATTGATGACTAGAGCATGGGTTCATTAAAAGATGAGTTAGAGTTTGACCAACGGGTAGTGCAAGTGCAACGTCTTCTGTATCGACAATAGGCAGTTTAAGGGCACAGTAAATAATCATATTAAAGGTATATTCAGCCCTATCACAGAATTAATTGTAATAGAAAACTTTCTATGAATGGAAAAATATATATAACAGATTCCATTCATAGCACATTCGTAATGGAAAATTTCGTAGTCAGAGTGGAACTATTGGTTATTAACACAGAAAAGAAGGTATTTTTCAAGGATTTGCACTCAAAATAAATAAATAATTTAATGATTTGATAGTTCAAACACCTATTCCAGCTCCTCCGAACATATCTGCACTCTATATTTTATGACACACAAAAAGATTCCACTTGAAAATAAAAAAAAATTGAAGGCTCATATGCATTTCTATCTGTTGTATGTATTTGTAAACATATGTTTGAACTTCATCATCACCGACAACATCCACCACCTTTCATTATTTGCTTTTGTTGGTACGACATTTTACAGTAATACACGACTGTTCTAATTTCCGTTCGAATCCTATATCCTCACGTTTTCGAATATGCGCTGTTCCGAATTCCGTATTCGAAAACGTTTTGCGGATTCGGCAAAACGAACGGATCCACAATCCGCCAAATTGACGTCTTAAACTCGGTTATCCTTTTGTTGGCGGATTACAATTTCGTTTTTGACAGGTCTTGCATACATAACAGCTGATTTCGAAAATGTTTTGTTGATCAAGTTGGTAAAACTTAAAAGTAAATCCGACTGGAAATCAGAACAATCGTTTTCAATCCGCACGGATTCAATTTTCGTTTCCGTTTTCATATTCGACCGAATATCAGAACAGCCGTAATAATAATAAAAGATTTTGGAAAAACGAAAACAATCAATGCATCAATAAAAAAAAAAACATGGTTTAGAATAAAATGTGTTCACCTTAATTAAATTTCATTTAAATAATTAAAAAAAAAAAACTTTCGGATACAGCAAAGCGCACATTAAAATAAGAACTGACTGATTTGACATTTGAATTAAACAATTTTACATCTGGATTAAAGGCATTTTAAATCCATTGAATTTATTGTGCATTACATCATAATACACACTACATGAAATTTTCAGGCTATGATAACGGCCGGCGGGCAGATCGTTCAGGCATAAAACTAGTGATAGTAATGTCGTTTTCCATTGGTTTCACTCGGGAATTCACTCATTCTGAAATCCAATGGAACAGTGCTAACTAATTCTACTCAACTTTGAAATTTTGTCATTGTATTCGTGAATCGTCGTGTCGGTGAAATGCCCTGCTAGTTCATTTTTTTTTTTGTATTTGACTGCAAGATAAATATCTAACTATACTCTATTGCCACTGACTTACGTATAAGTTATACGAATTGTTGTAATTCTTAAAAAAAAGCCGTACACCCTACCATGACCGCTGTATCCCACTGCTGAAGGGATTGGGATACTGACCACAGATTAGCCACATGAAGATGAGAATCCCCGGCAGCCATTTTAACTTGCCTACAAGCTTGAACTGGCAGTTATCAGATAAAAAAATGAGAATGTGTGCATAAAAACCTCACACATAGACAGTAGGGATCTTCACACACCTGGTTAAATTGTTGTTGCAATTCACATCTATTCATCGACGCTGGAAGAAATTACAAATACAACAACGTAAACAAATGGGTTTTGGACACAGTACACAAATCTAAGGTAATATATTGCGCAGGTTGTCAGTCAGATATTAAACATGGCGGCTCGAGTGTCCACGAAAACTGCACATGGCATTACTAGAAACAACAAATATTAGCATTTTGACAAGTAAAGAGACACTGGAACCGCCATTTTCACAGATGCGCAGAACTGAACAAAAATGAAAACGCTAATGATATTACCTTTAATATATGTACCTTGGGTTTTGGAGGGTGAAACGTACGAAACATTCTCATCTTCATATGGATAATCTGTGATACTGACGATGAACGATCGTGCGCCGTGCGGTCGTCGTCGTCTTCTACGATGTGTGTAATGAAATTGTGCTCATCTAAACACAGTTAACTTCCCAATTGTAAGCAAATTCAAGAGCTTTTTCTTTGGATGTTATTATGGAACTTTTGAAATTTGAAACTTTTGCGAACAGATTTATGGAGTTGAGTAATTGAATGGTGAATAGTTTTTTTTGAGTGAGTTTGTTTTGACGTTAGAGCTGAAATGTAATCGTGCTTCTTGAGCGTATTCTGATTTCAAATCGAGAAGCGAAATTATCTTCTCAGAAGCGTCGGTTGACTGTTATTTCTGCCAATGGAATGGTTTCAGAAGAGTTTCGGATGCTTCCGGACGTTCAATGGAAAACGACATAAGTGTGCTGTTTTTTTTTAGATAAATACACTCCTAATTGATTTACATAAATAAACCGTCTGCTTTAGTTTTCAATTTTTGAGTATGCAGTTTTAGAGTTGGTTATTCAAACATTCTGGAGCTAAGAATGAATTTCTGTGTGACGTGCGTCCATACTGTAGTTAATAGGCCAGCTGTCTTGGCGCTGAGTAAAACTCGTACGGTAAGACCACACTCGACGGAATTACGCGACACTGCGCAGTACTATAACAGCACTTTTTTGTTATACCGCACCTGATATGAAGCAACGCGACCGTACGCATCAAATTATGCATTTGAAATGTTACATTGACCTTGCATTTTGTAAAGTTGCCCACATTATCAACTTTGATGCTTAGGGCCGCGCCGGCGGTGCAGCTCCGTTGTCGCTTAGTGCGATATAGCTCATGCAATTCTATACAAATAATATTTTTTTGCCGCTTCGTGCAGTTCTGTTGCTGTGCAGCTCCGCTGCAGTTCAATTCCGTCGAGTGCGGTCTTACCTTTAGCGAGTTCGTCAGTTCTTCTTCTGAAAACATAGAAAATCGATTCTGGATTTCAATAAAAAATCAAAAGCAGAAGCACGCACACTTTAAACGTGAATTTTGAAATGTATTTTTTTAAATTTAATTTTGAAATCGCGATTGTGAATTTCTGAATAAATTCCACCTTCTTTATTTTATTTACTTATCTTTTTGGAGCTAATTATTATCATCCAAATATAATCTAACCATCTTTTTTCGCAAATACGATCAAAATCTTCCAAGTTAATGTTCGCCATGTTAACAAATAATGAAAAATGAAAAAAAAAACGCTGCATGAAAATTTTGATCACTCGGAATTTAACCTGCATTGGTATTACTTAGTCTAATCACGGTCTCGCGATTTATATTTGGACCAATGTTTGTAGCATACCAACTTCAACCACAATACGGCCCCCGTTTAAACACAAATTTGGACTTACTTTAAATTCTATTTAATATTCAATTTAGAAAAGTGACTTTAAGTTATGGGTTACAAAATCTATATGTACCTATCAAAACTAATTCACGAGGAAGGAACTACGAGGAAGAAACTATTCTACTTCCTCTATCGTGTTGTTTAGACGGGATGTTAGATGCAACGTTTAGACGATGTTGACGTGATTGATGATTGACATTGAATATCTATGTTATAAACTAAAAAGTAAGTGTATAAACCAGCTATAAATGCCCCGCACAGCTTTGTTTGGAATAAAAGAGTTGAGCAGCGAGCTTTTTTTTTAATTCAAAATTTATTTTTCTGATATTGCAAATATTTCTTAAGCTTTATTTCTTTTTTTCGGTAATATATTTTATAGTTCAATAAACTTCAAACATTATGTGATTAATAAGTATAATAAATAAATAATAAATTAATTGATATCGCTCTGATGTTCCGTCTGAAATTTAAAAAAAAATTCACGTTACTTAGGTACTTACTACTTTACGACTGCAGCAAATTTACATAATTTCTTAACATGTATGTTTGTGTCTTACATACCTATATACTGCAATTGTAATGTTTAAAGTATGCAACCTAATTAGATCATAAAAAATTATGAACAAACACTCGAATTTTGTAAAGTTGTTGTTTTTTTTATACAGATTCTTTCAATGCCAAAGAAACTTTGCATACACATACCTAACCTCGCACCTACTCCAAATCCTATAGTGTGCCCAAGCAGGGGGGCAGATCATACGCCGTTATGCTGGGTGCTAGCACTGTATTAATGTAAGCAAGCTTACAAAAAAAAAATGAATAAAGAAGTAGTTTTGGTAATTTTCAGTTTTATCATAAACTTTAAGACATAAAACCATCTATTTTTCAGTGTTCGATGAATAATTTCAAATCAATCAAATCAAGTATTTGTAAGTGTTTCAAATTCAGTAATTAATTTCACAACTTTGAATAAAAAAAACAGTAACTTTTTTTTTTATTTTTTTTAATGAATTTTGAGTTTGAAAGTATTTTTTTTTCAAAAACCATAAACACAAATGACAATACAGCAAGTTTTTGGCTTTCTGAAAACCTTTAATTTTGTATTGTAAGTGTTGCCGTTGTTTTCAAATATTTTTTTTTAATTTTAAGTAATTTATCGAAAAATGCCTCTCCCGCCTAAACTGAATGAGATAGATCCCCCTCCCATAGCAAAAAATGCTTGTATTTTTCACTTCTATACAAAATCTGATAAAAAAGTAGTTTTAGTAATTTTCAATTTTCACAAAAACTAGCAACCATTAAACCCTTCGGTTTCTGGTGTTCAATTTAGAATTTATATACGCATTGACCACAAAAAGTCAATTTAGCACTTCATTTCACAATTTGAAAAAAATTAGTCTAAACTTTTTTTTTCATTTTTATTATAAAAATTTCGAGTTTGCATACGAATTTTTCAAAAACTATTGTTATAAAATATGTAAATAATTTAATTTGAATTAAAAAAAAAAAACAGATTTCTGGCTTTCAAAACGGGTATAGTTCTTTATTTTAAGTGTTGCCGTCGGTTTTTAATATTTTTTTTTTTTTCATTTTAAGTCATTTTTTTCTAAAACTGCCCCTACCTCCTAAACGGGGCAAGATAGACCCTCCCCCGTTCTTTATTAAAAAAAAATGCTTGTTTGTGACCCCTCTACAAAAAACCGTTATCAATTTTTGGGCCCAAAATGATCGTACTCGTGCCAAGACGACTTACCAATCACTCAAAAGTACCGCTAAGATAGTTGATTTAATTAATGCTATAGGTCGTCCCACGTTACATCGAGAGTGAATGATTGAAAACAATAATTGTATTGCCAGATTTCAACTTGTCGTAATTTTTTACGACATAGGTAATAGGGTTCACAATTTCACATTGCCTGGTGTTAAATCCGCACAACGGTTGTGGTTTTGGTGTTTCTGTAAAATGACTTTCGTTATGATAAAAAGCGTGCAAAAAACGCTGATGGTTTAGTTGAACATTCTGTTAAATCCGCAGCTGTAAAGCAAACCACAACAAAAAACAATTTTTTTTTTTGGTAATATCAATTCACGCTTTATTACAATTTAACAAATGTAATAATTTTCCATGTTACATTTTTTCAAAAAGGTTTTACATATATTATTTTTTGCGTTTTTTTTTTTTGTTTTAATTATTTTTTTCTTTTTCTTCAGGAAAACAATTTATATTTTAATAATTTTTTTTTATAGGAAAATATTTGTATATACGTACGCTTCTTGTCGAAACACAATTTACAGCCATTTGTGGATGTCTATTAATTTGTTTTGAATGAATAATAATAATAGTAAATCAATTTTTTTGTTTAATAATTCATGATGTGTTTTCTTTTTGTGTTATTATTTTTTATTGAACAATGGTTATAAGGATGGACAACACACATACACATTCATACAGTTTCATTTTTTTTTCTTGACTTTTTAAATAAAAATAAAAAAAATATATAAAATAAAACTTTTATTTTGTACGTTTTAAACAGTAAGTGATGCTGGAGGACGATGGGGGTTCTCAGGCAAGAAACTTTAAGCAAAATAAAAGAAAAAGAGCTTGATAAAAATGTTATTTTGTTAAATAATTTTGTTCTTTATGTTTCATTTTTATATTTAATTTAAGATATTTTTTGTAGTTTGTTCTTCTTTTTTTTTTTTGTTAAGAGGAAGAATGTACCTACATTTTAGAAATATTATTTTTTTAAGAATGTAGTCTCTGTTTTGGTTTATTAAGTGATTTTGAACTTACAAACATTCGTGATTTCCTTTTTACCATTAAGGACGATTAATAAAATAAACAAGTTAACCAAAAATTAGTCTTCAATTAAAATTTCACATTTGTATTTATATTAAAAAGAAACAAGTCGATACAATTAAATTAAATAAAAGAGAAACAAGTGTATGCTTATTTATTTTTGTTTGTTTGTTTGTTTGTTTGTTTTAAATAATATGACTAATGTCATGAATTAACAATTAATGTGGAAAATATACGAAATATAAAGTATTTAAAGTACAAGTACATAAAAAAGGTTTTTTTTCTCTATACATTTAGTAATAGTAGTAATAGTTTAGTAGTGGTGTTTCATTATATTCTATCTTTAAGTTGTGTTTTTTTTGTTTGTTTTTCTTTTTTGTCTGCAGAAGAAGACCGTTAATCGCTTGATCCTGTTTTTTTTTTATTATTATTATTATTATTTTGTGTTTAAATCTTACTACATTTATTTATATTTCCTTTATGCTAGTTATATGGGTTCATGTTATAATTTAATTGTAATTGCAGGCTTTTTCATTCATCTTCTTTGTTTGTTTTTTTTTTTTTTTTTTTTTTGTGAATTTTTGTTTCATTTATTAATTTGTGTTTACAGTTGTTTGTTGTTTTGTTTTTGTTTTCGTTTTTGTTAAATTAAAAATTTACTTAGGTTTTAGGTTTTCTTTTGTTTTTTTTTCTTTCTTTTTAAATTTATTTGGTAATTTCAGCAGAATTTTGCACTTTATGAAAGGCTTAACCGGAAATCAATGCCACGTACTCTGAAAAAATATATATAAATATCACACGTGAGAATTTATTAAAGAAAAAAAAAAATGTGAGTGAGGTTATTCGTGAATGACTAGTTAACTCTTATTATTTATGAATGATACAAATAAATGAAAACAATCGGAGGAATGATTTTCATATGTAGTTTTATTAATTTGCAGTGACGAAACTAGTTACAGACGAAATTTATAGATATGTATGTGTACTTTACAAATAGTGCATCTCCAAGGCTTAAAAAATCCATGCAGATGAATATCCCGGTATGGATCAGCGAGTCTTAAAACTCCAGTACAGATTAAAAAAAAAAAAACAACGAAGTCAATTCCTACAGGGACAGGTCAGATATTGTGAAACAGGAATTTAGTGTGAAATTAATTTAAATTTAAGGTCCTATTTGATTTGTAGAAAAGCTCAAAGATAGAGAGCTGAAATAATAAAATTTCGATTGACATAACGGTTTGATATGGTATTTTTGTATAGAATAGTAGATATGCACATTACATATATAGGAAAGCCAAAGCAAATATAAGGGAACTTTCTACCAAGCCCGAATAGGATTGGATGAAAAAAAAACGAAAGCATATCGACTACCTATGTATTATTCATTCGACACATACTATTTTTTTTTAATGATTTTGAAGTTTATTTGTTGTTTGAAATAAATGGGCGCATTCGTGTACATATCCAAAGTTATCCGGATTGTTTTGTATAGTTGTAATACTATAGGGAAATTCAGCTGATGGCACTTGCACCCCCCCCCCCCCCCTGGCTCTGAGCTACGACTCTTGTCTACCTACATTTTATAAGTTGTTTTTAATAGGAAATTTGTAGGTTTTTCAACAGGGACGCTACAAAAGTAGAGCAACAGGGACAGCAAACGACGCCATATTTCTTGCCGCTCTTTTGACATTTCTCTTCAGTAAGGTTTGCCATTTCATGATGAAAAGATATACGAGCCAACAACGAGTCGAAATTATTAAAATTTACTACCGAAATTCTGAGTCGGAGAAAGTGGCCTCAACGTTAAGAGCGCTACGTCCAATTTATGGTCGTCATAATCGTCCTAGCAGATCAACAATTGAGCGTCTAGTGGAAAAATTTGAATCCACAGGCACAGTAAAAAATGTTCCCGTGCCAGTGAGACAAAGAAGTGTCCGTAGTGTCGTGAATATTGCTGCCGCTGAGGCTTCAGTTGCAGAAAGCCCAAATGTGTCTCTCACACGTCGTTCTCAAGCGTTGGGCATCTCTGTGACGTCGTTGTGGCGAATTTTGCGAAAAGATCTTGGCCTACATCCTTACAAGATTAAATTGACGCAAGAACTGAAGCCGCTTGACCACCAGAAGCGTCGTATGTTCGTGAATTGGGCTGAGCAACAACTTGAAAATGATTCGGATTTTCATCGAAAAATCATCTTCAGCGATGAAGCTCATTTCTGGCTGAATGGCTTCGTCAATAAACAAAATATGCGGTATTGGTCAGGCAGCAATCCACACGTACTCCATGAGGCATCATTGTATCCCGAAAAAATTACGGTTTGGTGTGGTTTATGGGCCGGCGGCGTCATTGGGCCGTACTTCTTCCGTGATGATCAAGACCGGCACGTTACTGTGAATGGGGATCGCTACCGTTCAATGATAACCGAATATTTTTGGATTTATTTATTTATTATTTGATATGGATATTGATTTATTGGATGATATGGACTTGGAGGACATGTGGTTCCAAAAGGACAGCGCCACAAGCCACACAGCGAATGTCACAATCAATTTATTGGAAACCAAGAAAAACCCGATACTACTTAAAGTCACTTTTTTAATTACGACTTCATTTTTTTTTCGGTCGGTCACAAGTGCAGCAAGTAGTCTAGTCAATGAGAAATATTTTTTCGCGCCCCTCGTGAATAACGTTATACGGTTTTCACACCGAACCGAAATCTCGGGTTTCGGCAACAAGATTACTAAATCTCGTCGAATCGTTCACACCACACATAAACTAGATTTTGACACATTTCTCAGTGTCCCAAACAAATTATACACATTTGATTTTCTCTCTATTCTTCCTTTGAAAACCCCGCAAAACGGAATGAAATCCCACTACCTGAGTACACTACACTCAAAAGATGTAATATGCTCTCTTATCATTGACTCTTTTCTTGTGACTGAACTTTTATGCTGAAGAGAAAAATGAGTAATTAATTGTGTTTGTTTCACATTCATACTGTTCCAAGAAGATTTTGAGGAGATTTCGCGGTTATCTACTCGATTATGAAATCTGACAATGTATGGGAAATCTAGTTGATTTCGATGAGATTTGGTAATTTTCGCTCGAAATCTAGATTTTGATGCGGTGTGAAAAGGCTATTACACGTGCTGGGAAAATTTGTTGTTGTTATTTACTGACAGCTAAGGTAAATATTTCCTGTTCTAACTTGTTCTGACGTTTTTTCACGAATCTTTGCTATTCTGTTCTGTTCTAATCTAACTTTTTTTGTCATTGAACAAAGCTAATGTTGGAGATTATAAAAATGAGATAAGAATGTTTCGTACGTTTCGCCCTTGTTGTTCACATTGTTGTTTTTGTAATTTCATCCCGTGTTGATAAATATGTACATAGATGTGAATTCCAACAGCAATTAGTTAATATGTGTTTTCAAACACACATTCTGATTTTGTATCTAAAAACTTAAATTCCAAGCTTATAGGCTAATTGAAATGGGTGCCGAGGATTCTAATCTTCATGTGGATAATCTCTGACCTGAGTACTGAATATTCGAGAATCGAGATTGCAATATTCGAGACTTTTTTTTCATTGTTTGACTCAAATCAAACGAAGCAGGACTGTTTACCTCCGCCAGTTTACCACTGCCACTTTACCTCCGCTGGTTTACCTCCAAAGTTAGTATTTGCTTATTTTTAGATGGAAAATGGAACTTCTTCTTCTCTCAGTGCAGTTTTTTTTTCGATCTAATGGCGTCAGAGTTAGTACATACCAAGGTAAAGCTGCTGTTAGTTCGGTATTTCTAGCCGCTTTACTTAGTCATACCCACAACTCAACCAGATATTGTTCGAATTACCCTTCCTTCATTCCTGACAGCGATTTTAGTGCAATTTTGGTGTAAACTTCTGCACTGCTAAAATTAAAAAGATTGGAATTAAAAAAAAAATATGCTGATTCTACAATCTTTTGAAAATTCCAAAAATCGTAGACCTTTTCAGAATGCGTTTAATTTTCCTAATTGTTCAAAGCTTTCTCAATCTATTAACATCGAAGCCATCTTTCGCTGAAATAGAACCCTTTATGACTTGACACATAGGGAACGAACTATATTTTCGGGTTTATAGACCATTTAGTGCAAATTATTTCCCAATAGCCCTGAAATAGCATTTTCCCCGAGGTAAATTTAATGTTTGAAATGATGTTATCAATCAGTGCCTCTGAAAGAGAACGACTACGACGCCAACGAAAAATTCAAATTATACTTCATCCTATTTATTGTTCGCGATTTGTTGCATTTTCAGAGTAAAATTTCTTCGTTACCAAAGAAGTAGCCTGTAAGAATCAAATAGGAAGTTCTACATCAACATCACATTTCACACTACCTGACCTGCTCTCGAGGTAAGCCCACGGAGTTAAAGTGGCGGTGGTAAACTGCCCAGAGGTAAACTGGCGGTGGTAAACTGGCGGAGGTAAAACGTCATGTACCTAAATCAAAAGTTCTTTCTCACTTCACAAGAAAAAATAAAATACCATTTGTTATTTGAAAGCTACTTGCAAAGTAAATCTACTTTTTAACCTTTGTGTGCGGTGGAAACAAATTAAATGATCTCCGAAAACGTACCAACCCCCTACAAAAATATTCAGAATTATCAATTTACTACCGAATATCAAAGTTATTGAATCTGTCTTGTCTTGGAACAACTGTACTTTGAAATTAAGTTTGTTTTTATTTCATATTTTGTTTATCAAACGAAAAGATTTTTGTCTCCAGCAAATTTTGTTTTTAGGAGAAAAGAGTAGATGGGAAAGAAATCCGTAAAAAGCATACAACATTTGTCCTGAATTACATAGGCATATATTAAAAACGATTGGGTTAAGCTTCGTCACTGGCTTATTTTAATTTAAAAAAAAAAAGTTTAAGTTAACTAGTTCAACTCAACAATTCACAAAACTAAAGGATTAACACACACACACATAGATAAAAATTACAATAGAGCATGCGCAGTGTTTTTTTACACTTTTCGCAACAGAAACAAAAATGTGTTTTAGAGGGCAAACAATAATGGATTAATTTGTGTAGCGCTACAAATATTTAATTATCTTGATTCAAAAATAATAATCATTTATAGTTTTATAATCTATTGGTCGTTAATAAGCCGCCCAAATATGTATGAATTTTTCTTTTTAAATTAATTTTATATTATTTGTGATAATCAGCCCTATCACGAATTCCATCGTAATCGGAATCTTTCCGAATCCTGAAAAAAGCTTTCACAGAATCCGTTCGTAATGGCAATTTGTATGGGATTTTTCGATCCGATGGATTTTGTGATACTTTTTTCGGGATTCGTAACAAGTTTTCGATTACGATAGAATTCGTGATAGGGCTGAATTTATTGTTGCGCTACGATGAATTTTACATTTAAAATGATACGATAACAACGACAATGATTAACATTATTTTTTTTGTACATCAACTAAAGAATAATAATAAAAGGCAAACTTAAAGTATTTAAGCACATTGGCGAGAGTTATTTATTATATCTCTCCTTTACCCATCTTCTAGAATATAAAGTCAAATAAAATTCGAATAAAAGAAAGCAGAGAAAGCATATTAATTAATTAATTAAAGATAGAGGCAAATTTCTTTGAATGGATAAATTTAAAAAAAAAAGCTGGCGTTTTTAGGCTACATATTGTAAAAAATATTCCGTACTTCACATTTTTCCTCTGGATGAAATTCCTTAAAAATCCTTTCAATAATAGGATATCTGGAAAAAAGAGAGAAAGACAATTATTGAATTAATTTTGCATTTATATTATATTGTTACACAATTTTAACAAACAAATGTCATAAGAATAAAATTTTGTTTACAATATACAAAAATGTTTATTTGTTTTTAACTTTTATACCTAAAAATACAAAAGTGGCCTGCGGAAAACAATGAGGGTATTTGATGATGCTGATTTGACGCATTAATTTTAAATTTAATATCATTAAAAAAGAAAGAGAACAAATGGGGGTTGTATAAGCCCGAACAGCGTTCCTCCAATGACTGTTACTCTATGTCTAAAATGCAAAAGTTTGACCGGGTCGGTGATGGGAGACGTAAATGAAGTTTGAGAACTAGAAAAGCACCAAGAATGGAGGCGCAAATGGCCGTTGTACAGCCCCTGAACAGTTCTCCTGCAATGACGGTTATCTATGTTTAAAATGCCGAACCATTTCTAAATTACAAAGGCGTGATGATTTTCACAGCGAGGACTGAGTTTCAGTTTAAAATGACAGGCTCATACATAATTTTCTGCTTAAAGATCCCTTTGTTACTTCGAAAGCAATTTGTTACGAACTAAATCAAGGAGGTCACTCAGGCACTCGATGGTGGAACAGACCTGGACGTCAGAATAAATAAAGCTCGTAGTGCATTCGTTATGCTTTCTAAAGTGTGGAACTCCAGAAAAATATAACGGTTCGTACTAAGTTGAAATTCTTAGAATCCAACGTGAAATCTGTGCTGCCCGGGGAACGTCGAAATGCTCTACTGCCAACTCGAGTAGCTTGCAAGCTTTTGTTGATCGCTGTCTACGTTACATCTTGAACATCCGGTGGCCACAAATCATATTCAACAATGAACTGTGGCTCAGGACTGTGCAAACAACTGTAGATGTTGACACCACGCAGAGGAAGTGGCGCTGGATTGGCCTTACTCTGAGGAAGCCTGATGAGAACATAGCAAAGCAGTGCTTTGAATGGGTTGGAAGACCGAAAGAAAAATGGAAATCATCTTTTATGATGAAAGTGCATTGGAACAGAGAGAGATGGAAGGTTGCCGCTTTATGCTCCAGGAGTTAAAGTGCTGCTCCTAATAGTAAAGGGTTTTCCAATTATAGGTGTTATTTTGATATTCAAAGAAAAATGGCATTTTTTGAGATAAATGATCGGATGTTTATTTCATTATAAAGAGGAAGGTATGCCGTTAATAATGAAACACAACATCAGCCAAATGGCCGCCACGACCACGCTTACAGGACCATATCCTTTTCATGAAATTTTCCATAACCAAATCGCAAAGTGGCTGCCCTATGTCCTCGATAGCCTCACGAATTCCATCTTTGAGGTCTTGAATCGACGCTGGGCTGTTGGCGTTGACCTTATCTTTCACGTGGCCCCAAAGGAAGAAATCGCAAGGTGTTAAATCACAAGATCTCGGTGGCCAATTGTGATCACCTCTTCGAGAGATAACACGGTCCGGAAACTTTTCCCGTAAAAGATCGATGGTTTCATTGCTTGTGTGGCACGTAGCGCCGTCTTGTTGAAAGTAAACGTTGTCCAGATCAATACCATCCAATTCCGGCCATAAAAAATCATTAATCATCTCTCGATAGCGCAATCCATTGACCGTAACTGTTGCTCCAGCCTCATTTTCGAAAAAGTAAGGTCCGATGACCCCGCCGGACCATAAACCACACCAAACAGTCACGCGTTGAGGATGGAGAGGCTTTTCAACAATAACTCTTGGGTTTTCCGAGCCCCAGATGCTACAGTTTTGCTTGTTGACGTAGCCTCCGAGGTGGAAATGGGCCTCATCAGTCAAGATGATTTTTCGATGAAATTCCGGATCATTTTCATGCATTTCAAGGACCCAATCAGCAAAGACACGACGTTGTTGATGATCAGCCGGCTTGAGTTCTTGTGTTAACTGAACTTTATAAGCATTAAGACCCAAGTCTTTATGCAAAATACGGTGTAATGACGTTTGTGGAATGCCTAATTCCAAAGGAATGGACAAACCTGGGTTTTCTTCAACACTTTGGGCTACAACAGCAATATTCTCAGTTGTTCTTGAGCGACGTGCACGGGTTTTATTCTTCACATCACTAACTTGTCCCAACTCCCAACAGCTCGAATTTGTCCACCAATTTCTGTATTGCGGTCCGACAAGGTGCTTCACGACGACCCAAAAATGTTTTAGTTTTACGAACCGTCTCTGCCAAATTTTCACCATTTTTATAGTGAATTTTAATAATTTCAATGCCATTTTTATTAATGGCGTAGTTTCTACTTGTCAAATGTCAAAAAATGACAGCTTCAAAAGTGACAGCTACCGAAATAGCGGGCTATTCAAAATAACACCTCTTATTGGAAAACCCTTTAGCTTCAGAAAACAAAGAAGAAGAAGACAATACAAACTCCCAAGTTTTGTTCAACTTTGACTGAATAAAATCGCCCTTACGAGATCGGGTATATTCGAAGGTGGTTCTTCAGATATATAAGGTTAAACTTTGGAGAATTCCATGTTAAAAAATTTATATTGCAAATCAATACACCTTTTGAGGCTCTAGATTAATGTACGCGCGGATCCATAGACCCCCAGAAAAACAGACTCACAGACGACGCTATGATAAAACCTCATCAACAATCGTGTATGATTAAAACATCAAACGTCTTTGTTTTAAAAACAGATACCTGCCTTAAGCTAAGTAAAAAAACAATATCAATACTCACTTTGAATGTAAGCCCCCGCCGGGCGGTAGGCCTTTGATTTCTCTACTTTGAAGGTTTTGTAATAAGTCAACGAATTCCCTGTTCTCATCACATGACAATTCCTCTGCAAAAATAAAAAAAAAGGAAAATTACAGCTTAATACAAAATTGTTTAGTTCACTTCAATTATTTAAAACAAAAATTATATTTTAAAAAAAATGTATGTATCTATGTATTTACTTATACAATTTGAAAAAAAAAAAAATAATGCAAATACAATTCTCGAGTTACTCGTGCATATACTATACATACATGATTATAAATATTTATGTACATAAAAACATGTTCATCCAATATCAATCTTCATCGATTCGTTTGAATAGACAACTTTTTAAATTTAAATATTTTACAGTAATTATAATATTTAAAATGTAATGAAATTGTAATTGAAATTGATCATGATTTTCTCGTTTTTTTTTTTTTTGTTTCTAATTATTATTCTATACCAGCAGCAGCTACTACATAATTAGAGCAAAGATTACTTCTACAGTTGGAATTAATTTAAAAAAAACAAAAGAACTACAATTTGTAGATAATCAAATTTTAGTGCAACAAGCAATAATTTAATATTCACTTTATCGGTTCTTATTTAAAAATGCAAAATGCGCCTTAAATGGAAATATGTACATTGCTTAATATAACAAAAAATCAAACAAAACAAATAAATGCACAGATGGTTGACAAAAAAGACTTCGAAAATTAAAATTAAAAAAAAAAAAAAAAACCAAACATGCTTCTCAAAAACTTCAATGGAAACAGGGGATTAAGTAAAAATAATTAAATTAAAGAATTATGTTAATAAAAAGGTAAACAAAATGTGAAGAAAAATAAATCAAATAAACATACCTTATGCTCACTAACCGAACCGCCATACATATCATTATTTATTTTTTTTTTAACTTTTTGTTTAAACAATTTTCTCATTTCCACTGTTAGCGTGTTTATGTTTATGTTTATTTTTTTTTTTTTGTTTTGTAAATATTTTTTTTTCTTTCACAAACTTCAGGATTAACATTTAATTAACAAGCAAATAAATATCAAAAATTGAGTAAACAAAAAGAAAATTAACAAAATTAATTGAAACCAAATTTGTTAGATTCGATTGGAAAGAAAAAATCAACACCATAAGTATTAATTGTATTATTATTATTTTTTTTTTTAATTTTTATTGTTTACGAGTTATTACTTTTGAATAAAATCGGGAGGCAGGTACAATATTTAAATTTAAATATTCTACTATTTATTTGTTTTAATAAATATTTGTGTACGTTTATAATAATTACTATTTGTTTAACAATTATTTTGTGGGATTGTGTGACTAATTTGTTAGAGTTGCATTTCAAAAAGAAACGAAAACAAAATTAAAAACGTGAGCATAAGGTTATTTTTAAAATTTAAAATTCTTCATTATGTGTGTAACAACAATATTAAATATTTGCTTTGTTTTTGAATTGGATAATAATTTTAAAACTATGTTTGAATGTTTTTGTTTTGTATTGTATTGTATTTTTTTTTTTTTTGTTTTTTAATTAGTAACTTGGATAATACTTGGTTTTATTGCATTTAGTAAAAGGATTGGCTAGGATTAAAAATTTATCTAATTGACTTTTACACATTTGTGGAATAACTTAATGGTTTCAAATTGATTTGTATTAATATTGGATTTAATTTTTCAATATTCTATAAAATATTTGTCTTTATTATTTTTTTAATAATACATAGTATTAAGGGTTTTTTTTTTGTCTGTTTTGGCTTTAATATTTATTTATTTATTTGTCTTATACATATATACTAAATGTGGTTCCGATAAAAATTTTTATTTTTAAACTTTGATTTATTTTTTTTAGTTTTAATCAATTCCTTTTAGTTTTTGTAATGTATGTAATTTAGGGTTAGTATTAGTGATTTATTCTATAAACTACATTTTGAATATTATTGAATATACAAATATTTAAGGTACAAAAGGTAAACCTATTTATTAAATGTAAGGCAAGAAGGGTATCTGTTTTACATGATTAATGAATAAATGTAAGGGATGAATTAGAATTGAAAGAATTGTGTCTAAGGAGGTGTAAGATTAATTATTTATATGTTGGATGTTTTTTTTTTTTTTTTGGGTGCAATTTCTAAAACAAAAAAAAAACGCTGAAAAGGGATTTTTCATATCACACAAGATCAGAAATGCAACGGGTTCAATACAAGACGGTCAACCTAGGTAGAAACATTTACAAACATTTGAGAGTGACTGAGCTCGGATTAGGGAAGCCGTGGAGGGATGAGGATAGCTTCAATTGCTCATACAAGAGTTAAGAAATATTTATACATAAGAGAGTAAAGGCTGCACATAGTTTCATCAACGTTTGTCTCTTATAGTTGTGTTTAATTGGCAAATTCAGAAAATTAAAAAATCTCACAAACTTTACTACAGAGAAAGCGAATACAAATTTTTGTTGTTCAGTATTCAACAGCGAAATTGGGGAAAATTTGCTGAGTAATCATGTTCATAATTCTGAGATTGCTGAGATCTCATTTTTTTGAGCTGATGTAATGAATCTGAACTAAACAGAAAAGACCTGAACTCAGACCGATTGAACGATCGTTTTTTTTGGAAGATTGCTCTCTATATAGTATATAGTAGCGATAGTAACACATACAACTATGTATTGTCAAAACGATGATCGTTCGATCTATCGTCTTACGCGGTCTGGGCGCTGTAAATGTATGAATATAACCAGAAGCGGAACACTAAAACGATCAAACGATATCGTCAAAACGATATTACCGTTTTTGTTATACGTAATAGGACACCTATTATTTTAGAGTAAGATGACACTGAAGTTTAATCAACAGGCCTTTAAACAATATAATTTTACTTCAAATTGACAGCTGGTTTTCTTTAAAAAGGAAACTGATACAAGAAAATGTTTGAAAACTGTATACTTGATTTTGAAGAAGAAAACGATACGAATGATGGAACTTTTAGGTACAACTGTGAAAATTCATCAACGTTCGTATTAAAAATTGGCGATGTAGTGATAAATCTAAAGAAACAAAACTAGAAAGCAGCTTAATCTAATGACTGAAAACTAATAGGTAAATTTAAGTGATAGTTAACGAGTATCAAAAGAGTTGTTAGACGAAAGAACTTAGTGATTAAAGTTGTTATTAATTGAGGTGAACTTTTTCTATAATTTTAATTGAAGCTGGCTGAGATATTCAATGGAAATCTTAAAAGTAGGCATTCGAAATGCGTCATTATCGAAACTTAACCAGGCAATTTGCAATCAAAAATTCAATAAGACCCCTGGGTAAGATTAAAAAAAGCAGAACGCATTCTAATAGAACTTTAGTACCTCATCAATACATACAGTGCTTAAGGTTTTCATACGTTGTACGGCATTGGAAAGCAGAAGAATGAAAAATTTAATTTCGGCCTTATGAGTTAAGGCAGTTTAAACTTTTCTGCTGTAATATCGATATTTTTGATAAAATTCTATTAAATCGCCCATTTCCAAACCGGCTTCTTCGTGACCATCAATATGGCTTCGGGAATAACCCACACAATTTACAAAAAAAAAATACGTTTTGTGTTCGCGTTGAACCTAAAAAAAAAAAACAGAAAACAATGTCACTGCACTGTTACTTTTGAACTTTTTTCCTAAACCACCACAGTATTTAGACGAACAAAAGAAAAAACGAGTTATCGAAATCGGTTGAGCCGTTCTGGAATTTTTGCGAGACTTAGGCACGGCGGATAGATTTACTCGAATATTGGAAAATGTTCTCCTGGCTACAAAAGCAAACTTTTTTAGAACAAAATTGCATTGTCACACCCGAAGCACAATTTTCGTGTTGACCTGTGTTATTAATCAGGGGTGGAATCGGCTAAGGTGATTTGTGATAATTGACAGTCACAATAAACAAATTCGGTCTGTGTAATGTGATTGTCACATGTGATAATCATACTTTTCCGACTTTTTCTTGTGACAGCTATTTTGGTGTCATTTTCATGTTAAATTGACAAGGTTTCTAGAAAAATGAATTTATTTGTACCTGTGCAGTTATTTTTAAGACCTGAGAATGTTGAAAATGCAAATCGCATACATTATAGTAATTTCCGGCTCTTAACGATAAACCTAAGAAACAAATTTGATAATTTCGACCTACCAAATCCAAAGTACCCAAACACACACACAATAATTTGTACTTTTTTATAATAATTGGCAATTAGTTACAAAGTAAATAGATTCTTAAAAAACTTTCGAGGAAATAAACATATGTATATTTTTCGGCATTTGGATTTTCCAGCTGGAGTTCGATCAACCCACATGCGGTGAGTTCCTCAACTTCTAAGCAATTTAGAAATAATATGCGCCCTTGCAAATAAAATTTACCCCATAAATAAATTAAATCAACGGATTTATGAAAACAGTCAGTACTTGTCCTTTAAAGTTATGCAAAGTTTTGAATAATTTTTGGTGATCACTTTACGCAGACGGAAATATTAATTTTATCATATTTGATTATCATAAATGTGACAATCACCGATCACATTAGCCGATTCCACCCCAGGTGTCTAGAACAACCAATTAAATTAAAAATGTATAAGACTAGAAAAAAGATACATTCAAGTGCATTTATCGATCTCTCTCAAGCTCTTAATAAAAGCTTTCTTTAATTTCGGAAAGATGTGTTAAATTGTAGAATTATACTTTGAAAACAAACTATTTAAACCTAAACAAGGATGTGTACAATCGGGGTTTAAGGAATATACATATCTAATATGTATGTATGTATGTTCGTTATTTACTGCACATGAAATCTGCGGTATTAATGTGTCACTGTTTTTTAGACAGATTCTCATTGTTCACGAGGTTTATTTAAAATCGGATTTCTCATCTACAAGATGTATTAATGTATGAATATTTATAAGATAAACTCATTAGAATATTCGGAATGCGCCACAATAAAGGATTCTGTGAAATTATGAGCTGAAATAAAATAGTTAATTGAAAAAATTTCCTTACTAATGTTGAATTCTTTACAAACAAAAAATCGATTCTGTTTAGAAAAAACACAAGTTTTTTTTAGAAAAATGAAATCTATATCCATAAATTGTGTTCAGAGATTTGACCATTTGAAACGAAGATTCAAATCTGTTGTGGCAATGTAATGTATATATTTTTATATAAATGAAATGAAGATAATACACATGAGATTATCGAGAAACCGCCGTTAAATTCCAAAAAATGCAGTTTGCCGGTATCTGTGGAGTCAACGGACCTTTTTTTCAAAAATGAGGCTAATTAGCGTGTTACTTTGAACGATATTCGCTATAGAGTCATTATAAATGACTTTTTCGTTCACTCATTTAATGGTAAAATTGAACTTTAATATTGTCTTTTATTCGATCCTGTATCGGGAGTCTATATCAATTATCTTATGTAGCCACTACTATGTTGTACTTGTGTGTACCTGTACATCTGTACATCAATTTTACACTGATTTGAAAGTGGAAAAGAAAAGTGATTAAAAATTTAATTTAATTTCTTTGTGCTCATAATAATGTAAATGTGAATAAGAACTAAAAATGGTGTCCGTTCGGCATTTTAAATTCAATTCTATAAAACACCGACAAGCTCATAAAATTGGGTTTGTTTTCGATTGAATATTGCGGATATATATATGTTTGGCTAACTTTAAGTCATATGTAAATTTAAAATCGTTTTAACGTGGATATAAAATATATAAACATATGTTCATAGCCAATACACTAATATTGTTTCTTGTTATTGCTTGAAGTTTTAAATTAATGTTTTCAATCATCTTTGCAAGAAAATATATCTTTAAATTTTCTAAAAAATGTATAGTATCCGGTGATGATTATGGAATTTGAAGTTGTGTTTTTGTTAATATAAATTCCCCTTCAAGTCCAAGCTTTTTTCGATGTGATATTTCGTACTTCGAAATCACTTCACCGGTAATATTGAAGTCCAAGGAAAAGAACAAGTAAAAGTTAAAATGTAATACAAAAGTAACACTTTTAAGACTAAGTTACACATTTTTACCGACTTAAATTTAAAAAAATATATATAAAGCTGACTAAATTGGACCAAAAGTGAAGAAAAATCAGCATCATTTTTTTTTTCATAACACGATCATTCCGAATTTAAAAAATTGGTCAATGGCCTATTTATGGATCATGACAATAGCCGTGTTCCTTTGGAGATGGCGAACTAATCATGAGTGTGAGCAAACCATAATCTAGTTGGTACTAGGTTTGTTCGTTGAGCCATGAAGTCACCCTGGGGTTGCCCTTTACTCGCCCTGAAGTAGAACTAGGTATTTTGCTGTGGCGAGTTGAGGCAAAGCAAAAACTTCCAAAGTGACATGAGTTGTTATGCATATGTTTTGTTTTGGATTCACGTGCTGCAGGTTTTTGTTTATTTTTGGAAAACAAATTGAAAGAATATACAAATTTAATTTAATGCTAATAAATAGCAAAAGAACAAAGCTACTAATGGTCTACATGAATGTATTCATTTGCTTTCTCTAAACGAGTACACTACTTCAGTGTATTCTATCCGTGAATATCAACTTCTAATTAACAAACACTGCACGCAGTTTGATGCCTTTAAACCAAATCGAATACACTGTTTGGTTTCTCTCTTGCTTGAATCAAAAGGAACAAGCAAAAGCCGAGCAGTTGTATACACACCAAATACACCGATTAATCCGGAAAAATATGAATGAAAAGAGTGTTATGGCGAATTCCTTTCAAAAAAGAAATCGAATTTTTTCTAAACAGAATCGAATTTTTTCTGTCAACTGAAAGGAATTCGTGTTTCGTAAAAGAATCGATTTTTTTTGGTGTGATTGTATTTGTGTTACTTTGTCAAATTTGTGTTTGATAATGAACAACGCACAATAAATTATTTTTTATAGCTGTATTGACTGAATATATTGTTGAATATTTTGTTCAATTATGTAGAATTCGTTGCAACCAAAAAATAAACAACTCGTCTTCCAAAAAATCCGCGACTTTCCATTTGACGTATTAGAAATGTCAAGTCTTCATAGTGTGTGTGTCAGTGTGAAATCTTGCTAAAAACGCAAGATTTGTTTTGACAGAAAAGAATCGATTTTGTTTAGAAAAATTCGATTCTGTTTAGAAAAAATTCGATTTCTTTGTTGTAAGGAATTCGCCATTAATTTTTATTTTCTCTCTCGCTTTGATGAAGAGCAAGTTTTACTCGCTGTGTGAATAGCTGTATTTGGTGCATTTGCTAACGAGTACTAATTTATTTATGAATATGTATACGATTCTAATGTTTTGGTTTCAATAAATGATTCGTTTGTTAAGCTCTCCATACTCGGCTTAACTTCCTTGTCAATTTAATGTCAAGTATATCAAATCGAACTCATGTGTGGGCTTGTCATTTGATTTGATTTGAAGGTTGACGATTGACTTGGAAGAAAATCAAAAGATTTTGAATTTTTTCAAGTTGATGTGAATGTTTTCAACTTTGTTGAGCTGTGTGTAGACAAAATATTTGATTTACTGTCAAGCCAAAGGCAACAACAACTCAACGCCAAATTTACAAGGCGATCGATATGTAGTTCAACTAAACTTCAAATTGCAAAGCAGAAGTCTCTCAACTAAGTTTATGAAGTGTGTGGCGAGGCATCAATTTAGTTGACAACTGAGTTGAAAACCAAATTGAACCGTGTATGGAGTGCTTTATGTTTTCAAGATGTGAATGCAGTGAATGGTGTGTTTGAAAATATATAGAGTGTTTTGACAGTAGTTTCTAGACATTCGTTGCAGATGTTTATCTAGCACCACCAACTACTCGTGCTCTAATGTGTGAGTAGATGAAATTTGTAGGTAAAACAATTCTGTGTCTTCCATTGAAAATAGCTATCAAAGTACCCATGAGTACTTCGCCACCTCAAAAGCTAATACTAGAACTTAAGCTGGCTGCTCAATTAATTGATTTAATTTAATGTTATTAATAAATCTTAACTCAACTACTGCACATTTATGTGCAATACAATTAACTCAAACTATTCACTCTACGTTTTATAATCTCTGTTTTATCGTTCAATCATAAATATTAACTACATAACTAACAAAAGAAAAATTATTTGTCTAAAACGAAGGGGGGTATACATGTGTATTTTGACTTATTTTTGTTTGACTATGTGGCAGTACGAGTATCATTGCTTAACTAATAAATATATGTATTTGTAAATATGTATGTAATTTTAATAATTTTGTTTGGACTAGTTATTTGCTAAATTGCTTATGAATTTGACTAGAATCTATGTCTTAACATATAAGACATAGATAAAATTTGACTAAAGCTTAAACTATCATCTTAAAAACTAAATAAAAATGTTGTTTTTGATTTTGTTTTTTGTTCAATATACTACACATATGTTTATGTATAAGAATGGGCAAAATTTTGTAAATAGCTTCCATTAGCCTATTAAGCTATTATAAAAATAATTATTAAGTATATAATATAATAATTAAATTATGTTCTATTATACTCTATACATCTAAAATTCTATCTACCATCTAAATAAATTTTTAAATTATCAAATCCATTTGTTAACTCAGTTTAAAAAATACAAGAAAAAAAAATAATAATAATAATGTAATAGAAAATAGAAGGCAGTCTCTTAGCCAAAGAATAAACAACAAAAATTAATAAATTATCTCTACGAAACTAAAACCCCGAAACTTAAAAAAAAAAAAAAAATTACAACAAATCACATTGATCAAAGGAACTTGTTTCCACAACAACAACATTTATGACTAGAGATTGATTCTTAAAAGTTAGTAAAAATATATGTAAATCTGAATTTTTCACTGGCGATAATAGTGGCAAAAGGACAAATAAAAAAAACACGATCGTATATAATTGAAATACACTACGATATTTTTTTTTTTCATTCTAACACCCACTAGAATTCGCACACAAAAAAGCAGAACTAATAAAACTTAATAAATATATCATAATCATCATCAATCTTGTACACATTTACAATAATAATTAAGTAGAAAGTTTTTTTTCTTTGTGTTTTTTTTTTTTTGTTGTAGTTAGATAAAGTTAATTGTACTAAAAACAAATAAGACGATTAAAACAACCTCTCGTGATTTTCTCGATTTGTTTCTCCAACCGTTTTTCGGCTGCAATATCTTCTGCTGTTGTTTTAGGTGCTCCAGGAAAAGCAATTATGATTATGCTCATATTATCACGACTGCCCTGTAATTAATAAAAAAAAAAAAAACAAAAATTTATTAAGAAGCTATATTTGGATATGAAAAAAAAACCAAAGAAAGAAACTTGATCACAAAAAAAAAAATACAACATAATCATATTTGGGTAATCAAATCAAGAGTAATGGGTAGAACAACCACTATCGCATTTGGAAGTACTATCAACAACAGAGGTACAATTTTTCATAAGTCCGTTCAACTTCTTGCTATTTTATATTGCCATTAGCGGGTAAACGAAGCGACCTGTTTTTGGCGCTTTTACAAGTATTGAAGCCGAGGCGGCGAAAATGGGTTTGGATGTTGATGAACATCGTCAACTCGGGCAAAAGCTCACGGTAGATAGGTACTGTTTCCAATTAGTTAAGGACTTTGTCTGCCTGGGCTCCACTACACCTCACAAAATGACATCAGTGCATAGATCAAACGAAAAATCTCTCTTGCCAATCACAGTTTTTTTTTTTAGGCTAAGAAGCCATTTAAGTAGTTAAGCCTTCTGCCAAAGGAACACGGAGCTCCTATGCAAGATCTTGGCTATGCAGCTCCTGTTGTCTAGCGCTGAAGTATGGACCTTGTCAAGAACGGATACTAATTTACATGGTTGCTTATACTTCGGGTGATTTTTGGTCCTTTGTGCAAGGAGTGTGGAGGATTTAACAACAAGCTTTACGGCCTTTACAGCGACGATGGCCTAGTCAAAAGGCTGAAAATACAGCGGCTGAGATGCGTGCACCTTTGCACTAGCGCGGCCGAGGAAGACCTAACCTTAAATGACACACAGAAATAGAGAACAACCTCAACCAACTTGCTGTGCGTAACTGGAGGAAGTTAAAGCCTTTTGCTTGAGGCGGTATTCCATCCTGGACTTTAATCTAGAATAAAGTAAGTAAGATTAGTTTTTCAACCCATACAGAGTAGAGAGATAAGTTAGCAGTCTAGAATGATCCGGCTTCCGTTTTACTTTCGGTATTTATTTTCTAAAAGTGCTGTAAAATCGGAATTTGATTCAATTTAACTTTATCGTTGTAGTTTCACATTTGAAAAAGAGGGATATAAATCTAGAAACAATTATGAAAAGCTAAGGGTACTCTCATCAGCAACACAGTTTAATGGATTAGAAGTTGCAGATCGTTATCACGTGGTCACCTGTGGACTTTTTGGTATAAAAGCCATACTTTCCGTCAGAAAAAAACCTTTCAATCTTCGATGATTCTTAAGTTTATAAAGATATCAGCGGGGGATAGGTTACTTTGTAAAAGGGGACGTTAAGGCAATAGTTCGATAGTTTGAAAGTGAAGAAGACTCGGCTTTGGGACGTGCGTAAAAATGCTGTTTCCATGCATTTGAAGTAGACCAGTAGAGTAAGACTATTATTATATTAACATCACTTTTGTGATCACTTTATAACCATTTTAACTACAAAATTTCAAAAACTCACCTTATGTAAGCATGTGTCAATCACTTGATTTGATATATTAACCAGATCATGAGTGATTTTCAGCCTCGAATGAATAAAACTACAAACGTCCTCATTTGTCATAACATCCCATATACCATCGCATGCCAAAACGAGAAACTCGTCGGCATCCTCACGGATTTGGCAAAAAATCTCCGGTTCGGGCGACACCAATTGTTCGCACTGACCTTTCTCTTTGACATTTTTATAATCAAAATCGCCCAGTGCTCGCGACACGGCCAGCGTACCGTTGACACGTTTTATCATCACACTACCACCAGCTCGGTTTATCCGTTCTTTTTCTTCGGGCAGTACGGGTTTGTGATCTTGTGTCGCAAATACAGGTACTCCATTTCGACAAAGTACTGCCCGCGAATCTCCACAATTTGCTATATAAACTTGATTTGGCGATACAAATGCGCACACCGCTGTTGTACCACCACACTTCTCAGCATTGGATACAAATTCAGGCAATTTTCGCATCACCTCATCGATGCGCAGGAAGCCAGTTCGAATGCCATTCACATGATCGCCATTTCGAAATTCGTCTGTTTTAATAATATATCCGAGCAAATGCTTCGCACAGTGCTCGGACACTTTACAACCAGCATGGCCATCGAATACTGCAAAGAAACTCCAATCTTCGAGACATTCACCTAAGCCGGCGCGGGCGTAATATGCATCTTCCATTTCGCAGCGCCATCCTTGCATTGAGCTGACGCCAAACAAAAGTTTATTGCCCTCGCCATGGTCATTGTGTTTGACTGTTTTCGGTTTATCCAGAAAACCTCCCATCACTGTTTTTCATACTGGACTCATAGGAACAAATAGGAAAGTAAAGCGTTTATTGTGAAATTGAGATCTTGGCCGTTAAAGGAAGCAGGATGCTGCCGTTGTTACTTCTGAAATAAATAAATTTAAAAAAAAACATTAATTATTTGGGAATGACAAATATTACAAGTTGTTTTTTTTTTATTATTATTAATTTTAAATAGGTTCGATCCTGAAAGGGGACATTCCTCAACAAGAGTGTTAGTCAGGTGTATTTTACATTTAGGGTCAGTTTCACAATATCTATGTAGAGTAAAATTCAGATTAGTTATCCGAGACATTTTGTTTTAAATCTAACGACTTTTCGAATTACTAATTGGAAAACATAACTAGTTACACTTTCAACTCGAAAATTAGCCCATTTAGCCATAAATTAACTTCATCGCTCACGCCAAAACATTGGACTAAGCCCTCTTCAAGTCGCGGTCACTGACCCCAAATTTCTATGGTAAATTTTGATAATTTGTAAGCGTTGTTCGTTTGTGTATTCTACCATGACTAAATGGCATATATAGAGTATTTCATTAAGCGCTTCCTATCTTATCCGTTATGTATGGAATATAACATCGTTCAAATGTCCGCCGCGGCTTCTCTAGGTGGCTCGCATCTGAAATGTTCAATTTTCCATGACTGGCACATAAATCAGGCTGAATTTGAACGATGGCATGGGTTCTGTTGGCTATGAGGACTAATTATGGTTTGTGGCTTATTCGCATAGACTTGCGACTTCAGAAAACCCCACAAGAAAAAGTCTAACAGGGTCAAATCGCACGATCTTGATGGCCAGTTAACATCACCTTCACGTGAGATGACCATGCCCTCGAATCGTTCGTGCAGAATTTCCAATGTGGCGTGAGCTGTGTGGCACGTAGCGCCGCACAGTGGTGCGAGAGCGGAAAAAAGTCTTTTGAAAAAGTCATGTCTATCGTTTTAAACTTTATGTTTAAGTACTCTTAGATAATCCGAGGGTATGATTTAAAAGTATTTTTTAACATATATATTGTATGTACTGATTTACAAGCCCTCAAAGTTGAAAAATAATTTTACTCAAATCGCGAACCGTATTTTCAACAAATTTTGAGATTTTTTTTCCGAAGTTCCTGTAGGTAAATTCTCTAGCTTCTTTAATAATTTAATTGGTCTATTTTCGATCATCTAAAAATAAAAAAAAATATTAATTATTTATAAAAGATACCTTCTATAAGCAGCCTGAAGCTTAAGTACTTAGAAAAAATGCTTTTTTTTAAAACTTTTTGATTTAAAAAAACAGCTCCAAAAGATACCAAAAAAGTAAGTATGCCACCATATGCTCCATACATTCATGTTAAAGCACAGAAAAAATCAGCTGCAGATACGTGCAGATGTGGAAGTTATGCTCAAAAATGTTTCGCTTAATTGGATTTCAAAAAACTCCGTCTTGACGGTGGTGTTTACCAAAAAATTTGATTACTTCGGTATTAATTGTCAGAATGAACTGGTTAAGCCCATTATTTTAAGGAAAAATGTCAAACTTTATTTTAAAAATAAAACAAAATTAATACATTGACCCAGGGCTGAGAATTTCGATTTTTGCGAAACCATTTATTTCTGCCTGGAAAATTTTTCAACTTTCAACTCAATTTTCTTGAAAGCAACACACGAAAAATAATATAGTTTTATGATATTTTGAATTATATGATAGAGCTTAATACAAAATAAAGAAAAGGATTAGGGATAATCTTTTATTTTTTTTTTATTTTTCCCTAAAAGTAGGGCAGGTAAAAATAAAAAAGGTGTTCTTTTTAAAGTTTTATTGCTTTGTTTTTGTTCTGTATTGCGTAATTTTTTATTACCTGTAAGGATTAGTAATGGCTTATTAGAATAAAATCTCTTACTTAAATCTATATATATAAAGGATTAATGAAAAAAAAGTCAGCATTGATTTATTGAGCATTTGTGCAAGGTGTGTAAGAAAAATGTTTACTCTTTGGTCAACCAAAAAGTGAAAGTGAAGTGAAATATAATAACAAACATATATAGTGAATTCAATACATTAAAATGGATTCAATCGAAATTCCTTATTCGGTGTTGTGTAGTGAACTTATTACTAATGGTCATGATAAATGAAATACCCCAACTTAATTTCTGAGCAAATAGAAACTGTGCTGTCAGAATTAAAGAAACGTTTTATTTCTCATTTCATGGAGAAGAAATAATTAAAAGCTGTGCATTTCCTGTTGGATCGCTCTCCGAGGAAGCCCAAGAATGCCGAAATAAGGATTATAAAGCCTACCGCAGGTTTCATTCGGAGAAAATGCAGCCGAATTGCGACGAATGAAGATGTGATGCATCATATACTCATATCCTCAGATCCAATAATAACAGGTTTAAGGCCACAGGCAAAAAAGAAAATACTTCCAATCAGCGCAGACGCTAAAAACCTCATTCTAGCGTTATAAAATTACTACTTCATAATTGTTTTTTATTTATTTTTGTTTATGTATTTATCTATTTATTTATTTAATTTTATAATATATATATTAATTAATAATAATATTTTATTCAAAATAAAAAGTTAAGATTTTACTAAAAAAAACTTTTATTTAAATATAACATCAAAACCGTCAAATTTTATAAAAATGTCAATAACTTTTTTTCTCACAATTTTTTCTTGACCAAATTTTGACCAAGCATGTATAAGACTAATCCTAACATGTTTGTCAAATTTCATTTAAATTCGTTAAATAGTTCAAATTTTACAGACTTTTTTCCGCTCTCCCATACAAACATCAAAACACTCAAATTTTAGAAAAAAAAATTAATAACTTTTTTACTAATGATTTCTTCTTAGCCAAATTTTGACAAAATGTGTATAAAACTAATTTAAAAATGCGAATCAAATTTCATCTTAATCCGTTAAACAGTTCAGATGTTACAGACTTTTTTTCCGCTCTCCCATACAAACATCAAATCCCTCAAATTTTAGAAAAATGTCAATAACTTTGTTTCTAATTATTTTTTTTCAACCAAATTTTGATCAAATATGTATAAGACTAATATAAACATGTTTGCCAAATTTCATTTAAATCCGTTGAACCGTTCAGATAAAACAGACTTTTTTCCGCTCTCCCATACAAACCGAACCACTGTGCGCCGCACAGTGGTGCGAGAGCGGAAAAAAGTCTTTTGAAAAAGTCATGTCTATCGTTTTAAACTTTATGTTTAAGTACTCTTAGATAAACCGAGCGTATGATTTAAAAGTATTTTTTAACATATATATTGTATGTTCTGATTTACAAGCCCTCAAAGTTGAAAAATAATTTTACTCAAATCGCGAACCGTATTTTCAACAAATTTTGAGATGTTTTTTTCCCAAGTTCCTGGAGATAAATTCTCTAGCTTCTTAAATAACTTAATTGGTCTATTTTCAATTATCTAAAAATAAAAAAAATATTGATTATTTATAAAAGATACCTTCTATAAGTAGCCTGAAGCTTTAGTACTAAGAAAAAATGCTTTTTTTTTAAACTTTTTGATTTTAAAAAACAGCTCCAAAAGATACCAAGAAAGAAAGTATGCCACCATATGCTCCATACATTCATGTTAAAGCACAGAAAAAATCAGCTGCAGATACGTGCAGATGTGGAAGTTATGCTCAAAAATGTTTCACTTAATCGGATTTCAAAAAACTCCGTCTTGACGGTGGTGTTTACCAAAAAGTTTGATTACTTCGGTATTAATTGTCAGAATGAACTGGTTAAGCCCATTATTTTAAGAAAAAATGTCAAACTTTATTTTAAAAATAAAACCAAATTAATACATTGACCCAGGTCTGATAATTTCGATTTTTGCGAAACCATTTATTTCTGCCTGGAAAATTTTTCAACTTTCAACTCAATTATCTTGAAAACAACAACGGAAAAATAATATAGTTTTATCATATTTTGAATTATATGATAGAGCTTAATACAAAATAAAGAAAAGGATAAAATATATGGAGTGTATCCTCCATGTTGCCTACAATTTGCCATTTAAAGCATGGAGAACCAACAATGAGACCCGCCATATTAGAGATGCTCAGAAGAAGAAAATTCAGCAGGAGTTTCTTGAAAAACTGGGCATCATTGTCGATCTTGTAAAACAAGGTACGGGGACAAGTAATGACGGCAACACCTCCAGAAGATTTTTTGCAAATCCAACCATGACATCAGAAATCACTGGAGTTAGTGAATCCCTAATTCGGCGGTTGGCTGTTATCCTTGAAGTAATAACGTCGAATGAAAAATTAGATTTCAAAAAATATGCAGCTTACACGTGGAAAACTGCTGAACTGTTTGTTGAGAAATATAAATGGTACAATATGCCAGCAACCGTACATAAGGTTTTGATCCATGGAGAAGAAATAATTAAAAGCTGTGCATTTCCTGTTGGATCGCTCTCCGAGGAAGCCCAAGAATGCCGAAATAAGGATTATAAAGCCTACCGCAGGTTTCATTCGAGAAAATACAGCCAAATTGCGACGAATGAAGATGTGATGCATCATATACTCATATCCTCAGATCCAATAATAACAGGTTTAAGGCCACAGGCAAAAAAGAAAATACTTCCAATCAGCGCAGACGCTAAAAACCTCATTCTAGCATTATAAAATTACTACTTCATAATTGTTTTTTTATTTATTTTTTTTTATGTATTTATCTATTTATTTATTTAATTTTATAATATACATAGTTAATAATAATATTTTATTCAAAATAAAAAGTTAAGATTTTACTAAAAAAAACTTTTATTTAAATATAACATCAAAACCCTCAAATTTTATAAAAAAAAGTCAATAACTTTTTTTCTAACAATTTTTTCTTGACCAAATTTTGACCAAGCATGTATAACACTAATCTTAACATGTTTGTCAAATTTCATTTAAATTCGTTTAATAGTTCAGATTTTACAGACTTTTTTCCGCTCTCCCATTCAAACATCAAAACACTCAAATTTTAGAAAAAAAAGTCAATAACTTTTTTACTAATGATTTTTTCTTAGCCAAATTTTGAAAAAATATGAATAAGACTAATTTAAAAATGCGAATCAAATTTCATCTTAATCCGTTAAACAATTCAGATGTTACAGATTTTTTTTTCCGCTCTCCCATACAAACATCAAATCCCTCAAATTTTAGAAAAATGTCAATAACTTTGTTTCTAATTATTTTTTTTCAACTAAATTTTGACCAAATATGTATAAGACTAATATAAACATGTTTGCCAAATTTCATTTAAATCCGTTGAACCGTTCAGATAAAACAGACTTTTTTCCGCTCTCCCATACAAACCGAACCACTGTGCGCCGTCCTGTTGAAATCAAAAGTCGTTGGTGTCCATATCATCCAATTCAGGACAAAATAAGTTGGTTATCATTGACCTATAGCGCTCGCCGTTGAGGGCGATGGCCAACGTCTTTCTCAAATAAATATGGACCGATGACACCGCCAGCCCTAAATCCACACCAAACAGTGACTTTTTCGGGATGCATTAGACGCTCTTGGATCTCATGTGGATTGCTATCGACAATTCGACAATTTTGTTTGTTGACGTACCCATTCATCCAGAAATGGGCATCATCGCTGAAGATGATTTTTCGATGAAAATTAGGGTCAGTTTCCAACTGCTCCAGAGCCCATTCAGCAAACACACATCGTTACTCCTGAGTCAGTTGAATTTTGTACGGGTGCAGGCCCAAGTCACGACGCAAAATTCGCCAAGTTGCCGTATGCGAAAGGCCAAGTTCCTGTGAGCGACGCGAAATCGACTGCCTTGGATTTTCCTCAACACTCTCAACGACAGCGGCGTTGTTTTCGGCAGATCTTGCGTTTCGTCGACGTACGAGTGTTGGTTGATCGTTTAGTGAACCAGTGGACTCAAATTTATCCACCACACTGTGAATAGTCCGAGTAGAGATGTAGGACGATTATGGCGACCGTAAAATGGGCGAACAGCGCGGAACGTTACCCGTATAGATTACCTATTTTGATGCAACAATTTTATCATGTGCACCTGTTCTTGAACGCTATATCCGTCCATGGTGATTGGGCCAGCGCACAGGAGATGAATTCATCCGCCAAAACAATGAGTTTTTAGGAGAGGATAGCGAAATGTGCGGAACGAAACGGAATAAATGCTCTACCATGTTTTGAGTCGAAGAACTAGGTGGAACACTAATACACACACAACTGTGTACATTTGGAACTGATGATGAAAGACAGAAATACTGACACAATGAAGAAGAGCTTCATGTATACATTTTTTCTGGTAGAACAGTTCATCCCGTGTGCCTTTGAAGTATGGAAACTGTTTTCCACCCAGTGGCAGGCCCATTTGGTAAAATATACTGAATAAATGAGAGCCAATTTGACAGATGTATCTTAAACAATATGGCCGCTTTCAACTGTCAAAGTTCGGAAGTCTCTACTTGAAGACCCTTTGAGTTTTGACATTTTACAGTCAATGAGAAATATTAGGGTGCATTGGCCACGTTCAGTGCCTACGTTCTGTAACTCTCGCATCGATGAAATCAGTCGAGAAACGAAGAAAATTGAAACAAATCGTATGAGTTTTGTTCCATTTTCCACTGTTTCTCAACCAATTTTAACCATGCGAGAGTTACAGAACGTAGGCACATTATACACTAGGATAGCCTTTCTTAGATACTCGAGTATCCACGTATATTTCTGAACGACCAAAACCGGATAGTTTAAATTTGCTGCTCAAATCAGTTTTGTAGTCAGCTGTTCTTGACAATTCTCATAGGATAGATGAGTATCCCAGAATTTTTAGGATAACACGAGATTTATTTTTGATGTGTAAACATCTATGCTGGCGGTAGAGTGAAAAAAAACGTGAACGTTCGTGTGCAACGTTACGTCGTGCAACGTTACGGTGTGCAACGTTACGATCTGCATACTAGGATGGGTGCGTTCAGTGAAAAAAATCTTAAGATCAACTTCAAGCTAAAACAAGTCCGTTTTGGATCCGCGCACGTTGATGTTTACACATATTAACCGTGAGTCCCGGCACTCACACAATTTTTTTGCCAACAGCTGTTTTATCATCAGATGTGTTTTTACAAGGGATTACAACAACACAAAGCAATCCAGATCGCTTTGGATACAAATCTGAACGCGGCCATTCACAATGAACAAATCAAATTGTATAGTCGCAGTTGAAAAACCCGAAATATAATGCTTTTAATTATGTAAATTATATTGCATACTCTTGAGCTGCTTGGTGATTAATAAAACCATTTGAAGTGAAACAATCGGCATCGATTATGGAATTCGCAATTCTGGATTCGCAGTGCAGTGCACTCGTTCCTCTCTACTCATTCGACATGACTGCGAATCCATTATTGCGAATTTTATAATCGGCATGAATGTGTGTTTATCTTGTGAATCAAATTTAAGAAGATATTGATTAAAGGGAATACGTTTTACTACGAACGCTAGTTAATACATATGTATTTACACATATTAGGGAATCAACAAATTTACAACAAAAGAATTACAGAAATTATGAATTTTTCCTACTATACAATCAATTGTTATACGAATAAGTCATAAGAGAATCTGATTTATGACTCATTTTAACTCAATTAATTTTAAATATGATGGGTTGAAACTTTGTATGAGAATTTCTGACTTTATGCAACACAGAGGAATGTTACAAGTTAATTTAAAATTATCTAAATAAATTAAAATAAGTCCATATAGAAATGATGTTTCATTACATCGAGCAAGACATTCAGACATTCAGGCGCCCAAACATACAAATATTTTAATCGTGATGCAGACAACTCTGGACCTGTGGACCAACTTAACTTCGAGTGTTTGTGCAATCGCAAAACACACATAATAAAGCCATTTATGAGTACCAACAATCCACACCACCAACACACCATAAGCAGATAAAATTGTCATAAGATTCGAAATTGAACCTTTTTATCTGAGTACGGTCTGAAGCGTGCATTTTTCCTTTCTTTTTTGTTTGTTTTTTTTTTTTTTTTTGAATATGCATTTTATCTTGCATTTATTAAATGCATTTTTATATTATTGTTCGAGAGCAATTTTTATTATAAGAATTTTAATTTCAACAAGCTTCGTCGTCTGCCAACCATATCGTTCTGCGACATGACGTCCAACTAATTAAGCTGTGTTATCTGAATTCGATGATGATGATGATTAAAAATTCAGCCTTGCATCAAGTTTGGGATTTTGATGAGCAACAATTACATGCACAGATGCAGATGACTTATTACTGCTTCGCAATTTGCAAATTACTATATTCGTGATATTATGTAATCGTCAATATTCGTCATCGCTTGCCTTTGACTGTCTGAAGATATTCTGTGCGCATTCTGGGGTCCGGCAAAATACATAGATAGTAGAGAAACGAGTTAGGTAATGTAAACAAAACGTCTAAGTTCAACGTGCACAACGAACTGAAAGACTAAAAACAAAAACAAAAACGAAAACAAAAAAAAAAAGAAAAGAAAATCAGCTCGTAAAATATTTTTTTTTAGTTTTATTTTATAATCATAGGTGGGGAGCGAGGGGGTTTCCCACTTTATATTTTCAATTTATTTTCGTCAGATCTAAATTTACTTTATATGAGAATAAAATAAAGTAGGTAAACGGCACACGACTGAGTCGCACGTACTTACTCTTATAGCTCAAGTCACGTTCATGGCGTGAAAAGATTGGGACGTTAACGACCAACCCAAGCGGAAGAGAAAAGAAAACTAGAATTTTATTTGACTTTCCGAACATCATTTTTGCGGCACCAAGCTGATTAATTAAAAAAAAACTATTCTAAAGGAAACAAATAATTTTAGATACCTAAATAAAGATAAATTTAAAAAAAGGTAAAAATACAGTCCAGGAACAAAAATAACAATAATAATCCACAAAGATCTATCGAAACATGCTTTTTTTTTTTTTTTGCATTTTATACGGTGAAGTGGGGGAAAATTAAAAAAAAGTGATATTAGATAACAACAATTATTTTTGTGTTGGGAAAGTATAGATACTAAAAGTTGGATATCAAGGATCCCTCAAATTCTACAAAAATATTGCCCTAAACATCTACAAAATAGCTAGTGGTCTTACAAGGGTCGGAATTTTCACTAAAAACAGTGGCACCAAATTTTAGATCATTTTATACCATGTTAAAGCACTTTAAGTACAATGCTAGTTTAAAAAGATTTTTTTTGTTCAAATTTTAAAGGAATTAGCATCGTACATTTCTTTTTAACATTTTATTAAAATTTAAATCATCATATATAACTATTTTATCTTTTTTAATCCAAACCTTTAAACCTTCCCATTCTGTGCTATTCACGTGAATTGTAAATTCGATTCGCCCATTCGATTCCCTTTCACTCTACCTCTTTCCATTCTCCTATCCATCGGGTGAACTACATTATCCCCAAATCAATTTGATATTCACGTAAACAGCTGTTCATGCGAAAATCTTGGAAATTTTGGATAAATTGTTTTGGTCAATCATTTTTAATTAAATAACAAAAATTGAAACAGGTATTGTATTTTTTTTTCCACTTCCAAAAAGGGGAAAGAGAGAATCAACAAACGGAGAACTTGTTATTGGGAATAAGGTGAATTGATCCCTATTTGTTGTTCTCTCTCGAAAAATGCAAATAATCTATTATTTACAAACAAATAATTCTAAATTAGGCAATAAATTAGAATTTACTTAAATTTTAATAAACACTACCTAGACAATCCAATAAAAATTAAAAAAATCCGTTACATTTCATAAATGCGGATCTTTGTATAGAATGAAAGCATTTACGTGAATAAGAGAATACCGCGCAGTATTACCGACTTTACCGCCTTAAACCCAGATTGGCCGAGTTCAACGCACATCTGAATATTCAGAATTCTGAATTTTTGAAGCTCTTGATTGGCCAGCTGTCAGAAGTCATCTGAATTTTCAGAACTTTTTCTGACAGCTGGCCAATCAAGAGCTTCAAAAATTCAGAATTCTGAATATTCAGATGTGCGTTGAACTCGGCCATTCACTTCGAATGAATAAAAGAATAGTGATTAGGCAAAAATCAAGAAAAATGAATAGCAGTATACGGCTAAATATCATAGTAAATCCATATTCCACTTTGACAATTGCAATTGTGAAAAACTTATGTTTGTTTGCTGGACTTACACCACTGACAAATTGGCAGTATTCTGTCAGTAAACTGTCAAAAATCTGGCAGAAGAATGGAAAAAACCATTCTTTTGGCAGTATACTGACAAAAAACTGCCAATTTGACAGTCGTGTAAATCCAGCATTACACTGTTTTAGGCGTGTTCAGCTGGAGTTTGTTAAGAAAATAGGTTTAGTATAGGCGTTCTTTTTAGAAAGTCAAATTCAGCCATCCGGACTTAACTAAGCCACGATTATTCTCGGGGCTTAGTTTAAGCACGGAGAAAAACTGTGTTACCGGCGTGAATTCCATACTTAATTCTCGATAGTTTGTATGGAAACCCTATTTTTTTCTGTGATAGCGTCGCTGATCCTCAATGTCGTTTTTCGGTACTGCAGTTGCCTTAGGATATTTCGATTGCAAGTGGGCGTGTCCAACGCATTACGTTTTACATCAGAATTTTCGGAATTCTGAATTTTTGGAGCTTGTGAGATGACTATTAGTTACGTTTCTTCTGAATTTTGACATACAAATTCTCATCTGAGAATTCAGAGTAAATGGATTGTAGTGGGGGAAATGCCGAAAGCAGCAAACAAATTGAACTTAATGATTTCCCTCTGCTTTGTGATTGATTGTGTTTAGTAATTTTCATCACGAAAAAATAATATTAATCTTAATATATAAACCAAAATCGTTTTAGTCACAACACTTATAACTCAATAACAGATAGACCGATTTTAATGAGCAGAATAACTATAAAAATATTTGAAAAATTCAATTTGCAGGGTAAAATGGGATAAAATGAAAAAGGCGTATGCGATTAAAAAACTCAACTTGCGTTTCAAAGGTTATTCTTAGGAAATGCCTTCAAGGGTATTTTTTTTTAATTTTCAATTTGTAGGGTAAAATGGAGTAAAATTTAAAAAAAAAAATGTCCGATTTAAGAAATTCTTTTTTTATTTGAAAAAAAATGGTGGTTTTCGAATACAAAAATTCTTTCTGTGTTGGGAAAGCAATAAAGGTTGGACTAAATTATTTTGCGAAACAGAATATATTGACGGGACACTTGCGGACAAATGTCGTTTTGAGGGACAGTCCCGCGCCTGGTGGGACGTCTGGCATCCTACTCCGCCCCGAATAGCAGAATAACTATTAAAATAAAAAAAAAAAAAATGGAAAAGAAGTTTGAAAGGTTATTCTTAGAAAATGGCTTTAAGTATTTTTTTTTAAATTGCAATTTGAAGGAGGAAATGGGGTAAACATAAGAATATTGTCCGATCAAAGAAAGTATTTTTCTCTTTGAAAGGTTATTATTTTGAGTTGATGGCCTTAGGAATATTTTTCTCAAAATTTATTTATATTTATAAATTTATAGGGTGAAAGGGTGAAAGGGGATACAAACGAAAAATGGTATCCAATATCAAAGATTCTGTTTATGTTGAAGAGGTTATTTTTAAAAATTTGATATTTATAGAGTGAAATGGGATAAACACAAAGAAGTGGTTTTTGATTGCAAAAATTCTTTTTTCTTTAAAAAAGAAATAAAGGTTGTACTCAGATGATCATATTTTAACGAATTTCGACATTCATAACGTAAAGTGGCTCAAAAATCAGTATGAAGTATTCAATTACAAAAAGGAGCTTAAATATTTATCTATATTTTTATTTGCAATTTTTAAGCCAAGCTTAGGTTTGTCTACCCGTGCAAAACCGGGCGGTTCAGCTAGTTTATTTACATAAACGTAACTTTTTGTTTATTGTTTAGTGAATTTATAAATAAAATGAATGACTATTCCTACAAAAATAAAATCCCAGAATACTCCATCGGAATATGGAATATTCATCTCACCTCAATAAAAACGATTTACAAAAAAAAAAAAACGAGACGTAAGCGTGACGAGAACTCGTTGTAGTTGTCAAACCAATTTCAAACAATGAAACCATACCTGTGCCTACGTTCTGTAACTCTCGCATCGATGAAATCAGTCGAGAAACGATGAAAATTGAAACAAATCGTAGGAGTTTTGTTCCATTTTTCATCTTTTCTCGACCAATTTTATCCATGCGAGAGTTACAGAACGTAGGCACTGGATATACACAATGCGGTGTTTCTCGTCGTCACGCTAAGAATTCGAAAAATTGAAAAAAGACGCGTCGTGACGACGATTTTCATTTTGCTAAGCAATTTACAGATTTTTTTCAAAAAATAAATGATCACATGTATTTAACAAATAAAGTTATTGATAAATCTATTGTTTTGTATGCAATTGATTACATTTTATTGATTTTTTTATTTTAAATGAGTTTTTCTCTTAAAATTGCTCGCTGCATTGTGAATTGGGCGACGATTTTTTAACTAGAAAAAGACGACAGCGTTTCTCGTCACGCTCACGTCTCGTTTCCTCGTCCCATTGTGAAACAGGCTTCAAAGAATACAATATTACGACACTTCTATTTTTTCACTTTGTTGTTGTAATTTTGACTACGCGTCTTGACGCAGTACGAGCCAAAGAGAATCACTTTTTGTTCAATTTGAATGAGATATACATACATATAGGGGCGCGAAAACTTAAAGCTATTTACAATTGTTTTTAAAGTGAATATTTTGTTATTATGTATTTGAAATATTGTGCTCTACGTTTTTTCTAATAGTAACAACAATAAATATAGTAAAACATGAAGGATACATATATGACTGATATTTTCATTTTTCCACACCACTCTGCTTTACTTTGCTGTGACATTTGTTGTTGTTGTTTTGGCTCGTATGACGTAAATGTCGTAATCTTGGGTGCTTTCATAAATGCATGGTTGCTTTGTTTACATGCGATCAATTGCAATCATATTAACTTCATACAAAATATTTGCGCATGTGTTTAACGCTGCATTTATGCACACTTTTTCTGATTTGCGTCATATGTCATATGTCATAGGGAAAGAATTTGACAGATGGAACAATAAAGAAAAGGAAATCGTTTATACTATATACCTATCTCTTTCTTTGATAAAGAAATTCAGATTGCATGTGAGTTTTTATAGTTGCACATTTGAGCTGCAAATATTTGCGGTTTGCTTTTATGAAAATCTGACATTTATCATTTCCATTTATGAAAGTTATACATTTGTCAGACTTTCGCAATCATGCATTTATGAAAGCACCCCTTGTATTATTTGATTCGTGAAAATTATTTAAGAAGCTGATAATAATTAGAAAACTCAAGACCAACCGAAATTTCATTACAGACCGACTTGCTTCCTTGAAAGCACGTTAAATATAAAAGGTATGTATGTATTTTTATGTTTTGTATATATAATGTTTTGCGTCAATTTTCATATTTTGAGCTTTACTTTCAGAATATAAAGGAAGAATGAAGAAATCATGGGTAGTTCTTACGAACTTTTGAAATTCGTTCATTAATTTCTATCTATTCAACTTAGAATGGTTGAAACAAATGTAAATATATTTCTTGGAGTCTGAATTGTTTTCTGGATTAATTTTGTATATTTATAAGCGGAAGAGAACAAAAGTCATCAAAACGAGGCAAGTTTTCTTTCATCTCTGGGTCCTCTTTCAACACTTTATACCTCATAAGTATTCGTTTGGATTTTTTTAAAAATATTTTCTGAGTGTGGATTAAACAAAAAACATACACATTTACCTTCCTTTACATTGACGTTGTCAAAAACCTAAAAAAAAAAATAAACAAAATTATAAAACCTTCATCTTTAACGAAAAACTAGTAATTATCTTTAATACAAATTACTCGTTTCATCGATCAACTCCATACCTATCTATTAAAAATGCTATTTAAGTATGAAATTCAAGCCTTGAAAATTTAACAACGAATCAAGAGAGAGAGAGAGAGTCAGATGGAGGGAGGGAGGGAGGTAGGTAGGGAGGTATTCAGACTGAATCTGCTTTCAATTTGATTATTCTGTTCGAATTCAATTAAGATTATTAGTCATCAATGCTTTGGGTGCATTATTGGAGTTTGAACCTGTGACGTTTTGTTTTGTATTTTTTTTTTTTTTTTTGATCACCGACCGGGTGGCTTGTCTTGCATTTATTTCGTAATTAATTCTTAGAAACTCATTTCGTTTGTTTATCAAAAAAAAAAAAGTTAATTTCGGAGAAACCGTTTGTTTACAAAATCATAACTGAGAAACACAAAAAGTGTATTCATTCATTCACAGAAATGGCTGCATGATACATCACAAGGGTACTCAGACGGATGACTTTGAGCTGTTGAAAATTAAAGAAAAAAAAAAAAAAACAAGTTCGGAATAATGCATTGTAATATGCTAAAAATAATGAATAACTACATGACTGGCAAAATACAATTTACGACTGGGTCGCACTTTCATAGTTGTCTCTTATATATCAAGAGGCTTGGAATTTTCAAGTTCTAAATGCTGAAGATCAACATATTCTGGCGCAGAATTTGAAAAACTAAAAACCTACCTACTCGTAAATCACTTATAAAATGTGAGTACCCTTTTTTTAATTTTAAACGACATAATGTACACTTTAACGCTAAGGGACTCGTCTTACTTTAAAAGCAACAAAACGCTTCTGCATCTCATAAAAGTATACTTTATCCAGTTGGCACTTCAACATCTTTTTAAACACATCAGCCGTGTGTGTTTGGAGGTGGCAAACTGCTCATGTGCAGATGCAAACGATAATCTAATACCACCAACTAACTACTCATGCTATCATGTTCAAGAAGATGAGATTTATAGGGAGATCAATTCCGTGCGTTCCATTGAAAATGGCTAGCAAAGTCCCTTCTCAGTAGTAACTCGCCGCCTCCAAAGGAACACGGCTATCAACAATACTTGACTATGGTAAATAAAAGGAACGCACCACGTGTATCAGAAAGTTCCCTTGCCGCAATATCATATTGCATATCTGGCCAACATCTCATCGTTCAAATCAAATGATCCCTTTTGAAATTCAAGAAATGGACACCAAAAAGCTACACGTTTTATCTCCATGAATCCCCAGTTTTCCTCAATGAAATTTCATTATAAGCAACATAGTGTTCTTTATATTGGTTCTAAAAACCACAATCCATACGGCGACGTTTGATTGCAACCTATAAAATTGTCCCTCTAGGTATCTACTGTACATATGTAGTATGTAATGTACGAACTAAGTTTGTATAGACAGAAGGAAACTTCACTCGGGCTTTTGTTATCAAAAATTGAAGACTACGTGTATTTTATTTCGCCCTAGACTGGTGTACAGCAGGGTGACAAAGACAACGACAACTACGAAGATGATGTTATGTTGATGATGGAAGGGGCGAACAAAGAATCTATCAAAATGTATTGAAATGAAACCTGAATAGGTATCAATGCTTTATAGAATTGCATTCATATTTAGACAGGTAGGTATGTATGTACATAGGTAGGTAGAGGTACTCACTCTATACGCAATTCTTGTAGGGCACAATACAAAATACACTCAAAACTTAAACGCTTGTCAATCTCGTTTACTGCTGAAGTAGCAAGAGTAGGTACCTAGAAGAATTGGGCACATATAAAATAAAAAATACAACTTGCAGAACCTAAAAAGGTGCCACTTGCGCTCCCTCTTGTAAACAATGAGTGTCATTTGTGTATACACTCGTGTGTTTATAGGTCAAAATCGATTTCTACATACTGTTTTCTTTTTTGCTCGTCAAGCTTTTGCAATATTATATCTACCGAGTACCGACTAAAACCTTTTTTATACACAGATACACTTTTAGAAGTTGAAAAATTCAGTACATATTTATTTAGTTAAGTTCATAAATACTAATTTTTAAGTGTAGAGATCAAACAAGGGAACACTCTTGCCAGATTATAGCCCGAAATGGTTGCCGAAAGTCCTGCCTACCTAAAAATGTAACAAAATAAAAATGTAATTTCTTATCTAGAACACTATAACAAAAAAAAAAAAAAAAATAAATTACCGAAAATAAACCACAATAACAATTTATTGTGGAATATTTTTTATTACCTGGAGGAGTTCCTCGCCTTCTATTTTTGTTGGTTAATAATTTTTTTTCAGGTGCTTATCATCTCGACGCGTGTCTTGGGAAAAATGTATACTTTGCTACAGATGATGATGATGATGTAGAATGAGGGGGCGAAGGTGGCAGTCGCTGCACCGGTGGACAAGAAGGAGGAATTATTATATCACACACTTTGTACTCTCAGTTTTACTTATATATTTTATTCTTGTCCATTGAGGAATCACAGTTATAATATGTACATTGAAATTATATGAAATAACTCGAATTGAATTTGGTTATTTTGGATTAGGTACACTAATTCAAGGAAATTTATTATTATTATTGTTTCTTGTTGAACCAAAACAAATTAATTTATAATAATAAATGGAGAATTTCGATTAGTTTTTTGTTTTAAATTTTCATTTCGACAACGATGAACAACTACGACAGCGACGATAACAACGACAAACGGAACGGAGCAATTGCAGCAGTCTGTTTTGATTTTCTTCTTTTTTTTGCTCAGAGAAGCAGGTATTCCTTATAGCTGGTTCTAGCTGTGTGTGCTTGTGCTTGTACTCTGTAATGTGATGTGCTGCTGCTGGTTTTCCTTTTCTGTTCCACTTGCTGTATTGTTGGTTTTGCTCTCTTGTATGCGCGGCGCGGCGCGGCGTTGCTCGGCGGCGGTCATCGCCTCATCGGTCTCTGAGCTCTGGCTCTGAGTTTGTTTTTATATGAGATCTCTCTCTGTCTCTCTATATGTTATACATTATGTATATGTATATATATCTGGAAAGTAAATTTATAAGCACATTTATGGTTACCACATTGGTAGTGAATTGGAAAGATTAAAAACATATTACATTTAAGGCCTAATAATAAACTTTAGTAAATTTTCTTAGAAGAAAAGGTAGGTAGGTGGGTACCTATATTCCACAGTTTAATTCGCAGCATATTAAAATCAATTGATAAATTCGGTGGCGCGACAGATTGTGCAGCACCAGAGCTAGTGAATTACAACTCTCAACCATTTCTGTGTGCATGTTGTACCTAGACAGGAATCTAGTCTTCTGCCGGATCAGACAATTACATAATAATTAAAAAAATTTTAACTACTAGAGTAGTAGTAGTAGAAATGTGTTTATTATGTATTTAACTTGAAATTTCTTTTGTTTTACAAATTTCAAAATAAAAGCTTTGGCTCTTGCCGTCAGCCCGACAAAAAAGAGTATATTCTTAACAAAATATAATAAAAATTAGTAACTTACAAACATTTTTATATCAAAGTCTTGTTTAAATTCGATGAAATCCATAAAATTTCGTTTAAAAAGCTTCATTTAGTATTCGATATCTCAATTCAATGCAGTTTTAAAAAAAAAAAAACATTCCAACCATGCCCATTCAGAACTTCTATGGCTTCATTAGAGTGAAATGCTTCTTTCCCAGTGGGCTTGTCTAATTGACGCTAGAATAGAGGGCAAGTTCCAAGGAAGTGATTAACATTTTCCGTCTCTCTGAGGTTGCAAAGTGTACACTCCAGTCTTTCGTCAGGTCCGTACGGTCGGTAGTTTAAATGAAGCAGCTCCCATCTAGTATAGTAGAATATAAATAGTAGAAATTGAATCAATGGTGTATCGATCGTCAAATTAGTTGTTGACGCCGAGATTGTAGCAAAGAAGCTTGTAGGCGTTTCGGATCTCACTCCGTTGGATCATCTCAGTAAAATTTGAAAAACTTTTCTGCTCAATCCTTCCCAGCAATACTTTAAAATTCTCTTCCCAATTCCCCCATCCTCTCTCTCTAACAGTTGGGGTCACGTGTTTTTTTTTTTTCAAGAACTCCTTTTCAATTACAGTTAATGGCTTTTTTTGGATTCTACCAGTTTTTCCTGGAGGTGCGTTTTAAAAGAACGCTGGGATGTCATTGCAACTCCATTTCTCCTCTCTGGAAAATTCTTACTTTGGACTTGCTGATATTAACCGTTAGGTTCCAAAGATGACAATACGTTTGGAGTTTCTGCAAAAATGACGATATCATCCGCATACTTTAATTCTTTTAAGCTTATACCGGTGAAGCCAATACCTCTTGGAAGGGCCAACGAGATGACGTCCAAAAAAAGTGAAAACAGAAGCGGGCTTAATAGACAACCTTGTTTGACTCCAGCCGCGCGCCGTTTGAAACCAAGCAGACACTTCATTTCCGTCCCATACTGGTGTCATATTGTCTTCGTAGATGCATTTTACTATATTTAGCATTTTTTTTAACAACTCAGCTTATAGAATAAAGCTTTTCGGTCGATTGAATCAGCTGTTGCATTAAAATCTGTTTGCTGATTTATGTTGTTTTGCTGTACCAAGTTAGTATGTCTGTTAAGGATGATGCCTGTAAAGATTTTCATGACAAAGTTCATGAATGATATATCTCGATAATTATTTGGATCATTTTCATCGCCCTTTTTGAACAAATGGAAAATTTCCGGAACTCCAGCTTTGTTAAATATGTGATTATAAGCACCAGTTAGCTTGTCAATTAAAGCATCAGTGGAGTTTATGAAAAAATTCATAAGGTAAAGCTAAGAGTACACGATTGGTAGATCTTACAATATTGTCAGATCTGTCAGTGAAAAACATACTTACAAAGCCTAAAAACCGTGTACTCTTGCAATTAATTGTAAGAGCATTGTCTGACAATTAATTGTAAGAAATCGAACAATCATGTGTACTCTAGCTGACAATCGTGTACTCTTACAATTAATTGTCAGAAAATGTATCTGACAATTAATTGTAAGACGATACATTGTAAGGTATTTGATAATCGTGTACACCCACAATTAATTGTCAGGACTGCCAATTTTTATCATTGTCTGAAGTTTCTGACCATGAAGAAATTGTCAGATGTACTTTTTTAACATCATTCAATTTTGTCATTGTCAGATCATTTGCAGTGAATTTGGAATTTGATTTAAGTGGTGCAGTGAGGTTAATTTTTACATTTTTTTTTTATTTAACATGGAAAGACCAGAATTGGAAAGAATACTTGCAACCGATGCAACATTTCGACCTATTTTGACATCAAATTTGCAGTCGCTGTTTCAGCAATCTACCAATAAAATAGAAAACAAAAATCTTATAGGAAGAAGGTTGAAAGTGAATGGTCACACGACACAACCCTGAAGTTATTTCAAGAAATTGAAATACAACGCAGTCTGGGATGCCGGATGCCCCGACTATAAGTTGCCCAAAGAAATTTAATGGCAAGAAGTAGCAGATATACTGTAGGAATGGCCATAACGGAATGCAAGGGCAAACTGTCAGCTCATTGGTAGATAATTGTCAGACATTGTCAGCTCTGACAACATTGTAAGATCTAACAATCGTGTGCACTTAGCTTAACTACTAACCGTGCAAAAAAAAATCATCTTTGATCGACATCAGAATCGTTTGGTGTGGATCGGTGCTCAGGAACGTGATGTCTGGAAGTGGTTTTTTTGGGAGTGTATAAAAGTATTTTGTCTAATTATTTGATCAATTAATTCAAATATAATTCAAATGTTTGTGCAGGTCAAAGGATATAAAAAATAGTTTTTTTTTGGTGAAGCTTATGGCTTTAGTCAAAACATCGTAAAGGGGATATATTCGATATATTTTACATCGCTTCCTCAACGTGTACTTTCACTAAATTTAACGGGAATTTTCCAATTCCACTCATTATAAAATGTATAAACAACCTATCTCAATTAAATATATACTACAAAGCCAGCGATAAAATAGAAGTTTAAATTATTAAATGCTAAAATATAATATGGTTTACCATTTATTTATTTTATTTGGAACTGTCCAAATGCGTATTTTGACAGTTTTTGCGTTCCTTTGGGCAAAATAAATTGATTTATTTTGGATTTGAAATCAATTTTGCAGCTTTAAGTTTTTCGGCAGATTTACCCCTCCTTGTAGGTACTCACACCAACACAATTTACAGCTGTCAGTTTGCAAATGTGTTTCTTGATTTGATAAATTCATTTCAGGGGATGAAAATTATGTTTAAGAGAGTTTAAAATTAATCGGTAATTTCATCAAGCTCATCTTTCTCTCCTAAAAGTGCATCAGGGGATGAAGATTTTTTTTTTGAAATATTGACACAGAAACAAAAATACACAAATACCATGACAAAAATAAATCTATTTGTAAATTTAAAGCTGAATATACCAATAGAAAACTCCATAAATGCGCTGTCAAATTTGAAATATTCACAATATTCTGGTATTTTATTCACAATCGACATCGCCGTAACCGATTGAATTACAAAATTTGAAACATTACAACCAATCGATGCCGAACTTTCACCGTTGGCCACTTCACCATCAGCCTTTTAGTGCTTGGAATTTTCGTTGCAGCGGTTCCGCCACTGGATAGTTCGCTGTCGTTCTTTCAACACTAGACTTTTAATGACTGCCTACAGACAGTTAATTTTTCAATATGGCCATTGTTTCTTTTGGAAAAAAAATGTGGTTGGTCACAATCAAATATAGATTTCCCAGTAATACCCGTTTTTTTTTTTGGCAAGCATGGTGCAACATTTTAAAACATTTTGTTCATTGTATGTTAAGTGAAATCTTGCCAGACAAGCGAATTTTTGAATGTTTCAATTTTTGACGCAAATTTCAATTTGCTTTTATTGACAGTAAAACATGATCAAATTGCCTCCCGCCTGTAAAAAATATGTTATTAAATGATTTTCTATGAATTTGCATCATTTATTTTTAATTTTCGTGTTTTTTTTTTTAATGTAAAATTTCCTAAATAAAATGCAAATGATTAAATAAGCTGAAAAAGAACACGATTTGATATTGAAAACAATATAAATGAATGCTTATTGTGAATAAGCCATTTCTAATAAAATCCACACTACTTTGCCAACACGAAAACAAAATATTCAGATCCAGACATGAAAAATCTGACGATAGGTCTGTTTGGTAACGTGAAATTTCTTGCGAATTTGCACAAATTTTCACAAAATTGCACAATTTGTTACAAATTTCTGTTTGTTAACTCGAAAAAATTGCAACGAGAGACACATCGAGAGAGAAAAAAATTTCCCCTCCATTGGATAACTTGCGAATTTGTGAGTAAAGTCTGTCAAAACACCCAGCTGTTAGCATCTTTTGCTTTTAATTTGAAATTATGGTTTCTGATATGTGAAAATTAACTTTATAAATAATAAATAACTTGGGAAATTAATAATTTATGTAATTTTTTTTTTAAATTAAACGCAAATTGTTAACAAAACCAGACTTTTGGCATGTGATTGTTGATGTGAGGAGTAAAATTCTGACATTTTGTACATAAAAGTGGTTCAATGCGTTTGTTAACTTTCTTGTTAGTTTCTCCATTTTTGAGAAATTCGTTTTTTCTTTGGTGTTTTGACAGGTTTTGCACATTTTGCTGAAAAAAGATACCAAACAGACCTAATTAGACGGGCGGCACTCAAATATTGAGCACTTAAATGGCAGCACTTAAAGATCCAACAATCAATCGGCGGTAGTACAGTGTCCGTCTATCAATTTGCGGTGACCAATGGTACCCTACCGATCGATACTTTTGACAAATACGATTCGATTTGTAATCCACATTTTGTTTCAAAACAAAAGTTGAAGTACAAGCAATAGGGAGTTAAAAAGGAGAGAAAATCATATGAGCGTTATTTTCAAAATGTCGGCCTCTTCCACACGGCTTACAGTCGCGCAAACTAAGATTTAAGTTAGTCTCGATATACTCCATCACATTTCATAAGAATTACAAATACTTTCAAAAAATGCACAGATTTTTCCCTATTGAGTGTACTTTTGTGGAAAATTATTTTCATATTTTGCTGTAACATCGAAATTATCAGTTTCATCAAAACCTCAAACACTCAAATGTGATAGTATTCTAAAAATTATCATGTGATGAATATATAAATACATATAAACACAAATCGTATGAGATGGTTTTCAAATTGTGTTAGATGGACGGTCATTGATTGTGTGAGGCGCTTTCAAATTTTGTTTCCACACTACTTACACCTATTTTTAGAACCCTTGTAATAGCTCATCTAATTTTGAGACGTTTAAAATTCGAAATCAGTCATTATAAATAAAGCTTATGATTTGAACATATTATTCTTGCAAAATGACTTAACAGTTGAATAATCATTGATATTTTAACAAAGTCAAATTATGTGGACGGTCTTGTCAAAATGAATTGTTTTACCAGAATAATTATTCAAGTCATAAGCTTTATGTCGGCATCAGAAAAATGACTGATTTTTATGTTTCAATGTCTATAGATTAGAAATTAGAATTTGCGATGAGGAGTTTTAATGATTATGTATAAATTGCTTTTTAAGTAGTGAAATAATACTCCAAAGAAGTAGTGGATTGATATAAATTTCGGTTCAAATTTGTTCAACGAAACATCTGTACTTTATTTAAACAACTCTCACCATGTTACAATTTTTTCATAAAAAAAAAACTCAGATTGAAACCAGATTAAGTTGGTGTAAGGTTATATGGTTATAGAAATCGTAACTAAAGCATGGTACACATTATCGATCAAGAGTCATGCATGATAGTCATTCACACTCCCAAAATGTATTAACTAATTTGCGTGACAGTCATCATTCAGAATGTGCCCATTATCCATCGTTACCAAAACTGTCAGGCAAAATCGACAACGTGTACCATGCTTAAATACAGTAGTAGTAGAATCTACCTCTGCTGTGTCGAACATAGATAAACACCAACCTCTCCTTGAAATATTTCTTGGCTTGGGCGGCCATTTACTTAATAAACGGTTTTCCAATAAGAGGTGTTATTTTGATATTCAAAGAAAAATGGCATTTTTTGAGATAAATTATCGGATGTTTATTTCATTATAAAGAGGAAGGTATGCCGTTAATAATGGAACACAACATCAGCCAAATGGCCGCCACGACCACGCTTACAGGACCATATCCTTTTCATGAAATTTTCCATAACCAAATCGCAAAGTTTCTGCCCTATGTCCTCGATAGCCTCACGAATTCCATCTTTGAGGTCTTGAATCGACGCTGGGCTGTTGGCGTAGACCTTACCTTTCACGTGGCCCTAAAGGAAGAAGTCGCAAGGTGTTAAATCACAAGATCTCGGTGGCCAATTGTGATCACCTCTTCGAGAGATAACACGGTCCGGAAACTTTTCCCGTAAAAGATCGATGGTTTCATTGCTTGTGTGGCACGTAGCGCCGTCTTGTTGAAAGTAAACGTTGTCCAGATCAATACCATCCAATTCCGGCGATAAAAAATCACTAATCATCTCTCGATAGCGCAATCCATTGACCGTAACTGTTGCTCCAGCCTCATTTTCGAAAAAGTAAGGTCCAATGACCCCGCCGGACCATAAACCGCACCAAACAGTCACGCGTTGAGAATGGAGAGGCTTTTCAACAGTAACTCTTGGGTTTTCCGAGCCCCAGATGCGACAGTTTTGCTTGTTGACGTAGCCTCCGAGGTGGAAATGGGCCTCATCAGTCAAGATGATTTTTCGATGAAATTCCGGATCATTTTCATGCATTTCAAGGACCCAATCAGCAAAGACACGAAGTTGTTGATGATCAGCCGGCTTGAGTTCTTGTGTTAACTGAACTTTATAAGCCTTAAGATCCAAGTCTTTATGCAAAATACGGTGTAATGACGTTTGTGGAATGCCTAATTCCAAAGAACGACGAGGAATGGACAAACCTGGGTTTTCTTCAACACTTTGGGCTACAACAGCAATATTCTCAGTTGTTCTTGAGCGACGTGCACGGGTTTTATTCTTCACATCACTAACTTGTCCCAACAGCTCGAATTTGTCCACCAATTTCTGTATTGCGGTCCGACAAGGTGTTTCACGACGACCCAAAAATGTTTTAGTTTTACGAACCGTCTCTGCCAAATTTTCACCATTTTTATAGTGAATTTTAATAATTTCAATGCCATTTTTATTAATGGCGTAGTTTCTACTTGTCAAATGTCAAAAAATGACAGCTTCAAAAGTGACAGCTACCGAAATAGCGGGCTATTCAAAATAACACCTCTTATTGGAAAACCCTTTACTAGTAATTCACAAGACTGTTCTTTTTCCTTTGACTTTCGGAAAGCCAACTTTCAGCAGATTTCTGAACATCTTAAAAATGCTGGTATTGCAAATATACCAATTTCAGATCACATTGACGGTGCAATTTCATACTTTTATCAAGTATTGAAAAATTGTAGGTATTAATGACATAGTTCCTCAAAAAATGTATGGTATACCAAAGAAGTTAAGATTATTCGTAACAAAAGAAACAGGGCTTGGAAGATTTTCATAAAAAGTATGTCCCCTGAGGATAGAAATGTTGATATTTCCCCTTTTGATGAGTTTAAAACCCTCTCCAGGTCTATATACTGAATAACTCAATACTTTGCTAATTTGATTTCCATTAAGCTAGACCCAAAAATTTTTTGGAAATTTGTTTATTTGAAAAAGAAATCTGATAGCTATCCAGTCAATTTTACCTGTTACAATAATGTCTTAAATATTACCCAGGAATCTTTCATTGATGCTCCTCTTATCGTAGATGAAGACTTCTTTTTCTACTTACGAGATTCTCCCCAATGCACCTTCAATAATATTACAACCACAATAGACAAAGTCTTATATTATGTGTCGTTACTTCATGATGTTTATTCATCTGCACCAGATGTAATCCCTCTTATAATCTTGAAAAAATGTAAAACAATATTAGCTTCCCCACTTCTTCAACTTTTTTCTTTATCCCTAAGCTCGGGTAAATTTCCTTGTATATGGGAAAAAATCTTTTATCACGCCAGTTTTTAAAAAGCGTATTAAATCTGACATAAATACAATTACAGGCCAATTGGTAAACTATCTTGTATTCCTAAGCTTTTTGAACAGTTGGTGTGTGATGGTTTGACTTTTGTCTGTAAAAATACAAAACAACATGGTTTCATGAAAAAGTGACCTTCGGTAACAAAATTTACTAACATTTTTAAATAAGTACTCTAATGCATTAGAACGTGGACAATAACTTGACTGCTTCTATATACGGACTACTCGAAGGCTTTTGATCAACTTTCTCATGAAATAATTTTGTATAAATTAAAAGTGAATGGGTTTCCCCCTGGAAAACAGATCCTACCAAGTTAAATTCAGAAACATTTTCTCCAACCCCTTCATTGCCAAATCTGGAGTTCTTAAGGGAAGTCACTAAGGACCCCTTTTCTTTATCTAAGCTATCAGTGACGTACACCTCTGCTTACAGTGAAATTCTAATTCAAAAGCATTACATCTGACAGTAATCGTATTTTCCTACAATCATGATATTACCAGATTTGTTACTTGGTGTAGTAAAAACGGTTTGAATATTAACCCTATTAAATGTCAGACAATGGGCCTTACTAATAATCAAACGCTACTGTCGACTATTAGTTAACTGGAAGGTTAAAACAAAGTGTTGAGTTTTAACAAAATTCTACCAATAAACAATTTAACCCTTTCACTAACTAGTCTCCAGACTTTCCTTGAATCTATTACAAAATCTACTACAAATGAGAAAACAAATTGAATCAACTGTCAGAATTTCCACCAAGGTCTATCAAAGTTCAATTTTTTGTGCAAAGCCAAAAAAACTTAAATTGGATAAGAAATGAATGATGCTGTCAGAAGAAGATACTTAAAGGATTTCAAAAAGGTATACACGATTTCTTTAGGTGCAATATGATAGCAAAGACGATGCATTTTTGTAATCCATGAAATGTCCAATTCCGACAGCATCATTCATTTCTTATCCAAAGGACGAGCGAAAATACATTTCAATATTTTATTTAATAAAAGCATTTATTTTTTTGTGAAACGCAGATGAAAGTACAAATAAGTAATAAATAGGAATAATAAGTCTAAAATGGCATTTTTATAATTTTTATAGTCGTCTTTGTTTGATTCTCCTGCTTGTTGTCCTTCACGTTTAAGTGAACCAGGCACGTTTGTTGAATTTGGATGACCTTCTCATTTGATTTATCCTCGATGGCAGGTTTTGGAATGCTCAGTCAAAACACCATCTGATGACAGAGTAGAGACCACTTTACCTTAGTAGTAGTTCTTGGGAAGTATGTAACGACGGACAAAATGTCGCGAAATTTACCCATGGTGGTCTTCCCGTTCTTCGTGTTTGCCTTTGACAACAACAGCATTGTCTACCACTTTCACAGAAAGTTCACTGGAGTCCATCCTTACTAACATTGGAGACAGCTAAGTTTTGGTTAGCGTTAGCACCTTTGGAGCGAAGCATCATATCAGGATAATCTTCCATGCGGTTTGCCAAAGCCTTGGACGATGACTAAGTTGAATGATGTGGGGATTGAGGCCTAAACCAAAATCGCTTGCATAGTACGGCGATTACATGTTGTCCAAGTTTTCTGCTAAATCCAAAAGAAGTCGAAGTGAGGGCATTATGCCTCGAAGTTTTGTTTTAATTGTTTTAATTGTTTAAATTATTATTTAACGCACAGAGAACAAACACAACATAAATACAAAAAAACAACAAGGAGGAACTGTGATAATTTATTGCTCCATACCTTCAAAGTTAAATATTGCCGTAGTCCTTTTTTACAGAAAGTATTATAGTACTAATAGTACGTCAATTGATTTAAAGTGTCGGAGCAACTTTTTAATTGTTTTTTTTTTTTTTAATTTACAACACCATATTTTTTTAAAAAGAAAACATATTTCATTCGCATCTTACATATAGGTACCTAAGAAAATCTTAAACTTAAAATAAAAATAAGTGAACTGGCATATTTTGTGTGAGTATTTATTTGTTTTTTTTTTTTTTAGGTTTGCTATTGTTAAACAGTAGGGGCCACTTTTTTCAGTGTGTCATCTGTAATCCATGATTATTTCAACTCGTATCAAAAAATCCATAGTTCGCGTTGTTAATCATGGGTTAAGCCCATCAGCTAATTTCGGTTGATTAACACCATTTAACCAGAACCTCTAAAAGTTGTATCAAAAACTTGCACTACTGTGAACAAACTGGCTCTAAGGGTAGCCACGCAATAACGTTAAGTCGTCGTAAATCGAAATTCTGATTTCGACAAGTGCACTCTATTGGTCAACAAAAATGATAATTTTGTTCAAACAAATATTGGAAATCTAAATATAAATACAATTTCCGGCTTTACCAGTTAAACAAATGTAATTTTAATTTGTTAAATTGATTTTGGTTTTGAAAATTGTATTCGACATGTATATTTCTGTACTGTTAAAATAATTTTTTTTAATATTTCATAATGAAGAAAGATCATCCCCATATAAACTTGTGAGGTAAGTTTTTCAAGATCATCAAACAAATATCTGAAGGTTGAAACGAACCCATCCATATACCTATACCTATTGAAAACGACCTGATTACATGTGAGTAGATTTAAGTATTAAATACAAATTTTGACTTATTGCTAACGACTAAACTGGAGATTAAATTCGTTATTGGTATGCGGATTTTCTAAAATCTAGAGATTTTCATTTAACCTTAACACTAAATTTGATTATTAGAAAGGCCCAATGACTTTTTCTAAAAAACGATTGTCTATAATTATTATATCGCAGCGGACTTTACATCGTGTCCATGGTTTCAAAGACCTTGAAGTTAATTTTAACTCTAATCTTGATATTTCCGAGCATATAAACTTGATCGTCAACAAGACCAACTCAATACTAGGCTTTATTAAGATATGGTCCAAGGAACTGCTTAGTTCGCCCCCATCTTGAATACGCATACGCATCCCAAGTATGGACTTCTTTTTATGAGATCCATAAAAATAGAAAAGAAGTGGTACAGCGTAATTTTATTTGTTTCCCTGTCCTATTGTATTTGCCTAACTCGCTGCTCTACTCGCTTCTCAAGTGACTTGAAAAAAGACGAGACAGTTGACGAGCGCGTAGCTAGCGAGTTCTTTAACTAATCGTTCGTGTGGCCTCAGATTAATTTGGAATCAACCTAGGAAAATAGTTGATTTAAAAAGCCAACGTAGTTTTTAAAAAAGTCTTCTCGCCTGGAAAAGTTTTTGCTAAGTTTTGTCAATGCCCTGAAATGTTTTTAGTAGGGCATATCTAGACGAGGAAAACTTGTCAAGTACTCTTAAGGCCATTCTGCACTAGTAAAAACTTGATGGGTTAGTTCTGCTATCCCATCATAAATACCCCGTATACAGGGTTTCCCGAAAATCAACGTCAAGCTGGTACCGGGTGATAGGGTATGTTATACCCGTACTGGAAAAATAAGATATCCACCAATTTAAAAGCCACAGCCGAACTTTTATCTAGCAAATGCTTCGAGTAGAACCAAACGATAATCTAGTACTACAAGACCAACTACTCGTGCTTACAGTGCGAGTAGATGAGATTTGTAGGGAAATCAATTCTGTTCTATTGAAAATTACTAGGAAAATATTCGTGAGTACTTCGCCAGCTCCAAAGGAACACGGCTATTATAGAACCAATGCAAATATCAGCTTCGGAAAAAAGCATACTATGAGTTGATGAAATCATAATTATACTTAGTAAGGTGAACTGGAACTTCCTTTTATGGAAAACAAATACTGAATGAAGCCTTGAACCTATGTAAACAGTTTCTAACTTAAAGAAATAATAAAATCACATAATATTACATACTACTTTACTTACATACTTACTACTTAAAATGAATCGGTAACTGCATCAAGCTCGTTCTAGATAACAAAGAACAATATTTGAAAATTATTCAAAGGATGGCAACCACGAATGTAGTCGTTCTTTTGTTGTTATACAACAATATTGCTTACTACATTTATTTAATACTAAAGGAAATTTTATGCCGGATGAGCTTTGTCATTATCATCTTCATCTCTTTAGGAGCAAGCGGCTGATTTTTACAGTGAATCTCTTCACTCTGCTTCTGCTTCTGCTCAATCGATAGAGGAGTTTCCATTCAGGTAGACACCATACGAGCACGACACACCAAAGCGTCAAGTATTCAATATTGGAATTATTGTGGTGTGTATAACAAAAATAAACATGGTTCGAATCAGGGAGGTTTTTTGTAGCTGATAATAAAATGACAGCAGGTCCGCGCTTTTATCTATGAACAAACTATAATCGACGACTGAGTCATAGTCTCTTCTTGTGTATTTTCATACAGAAAAAAACATCTGTTTGCGAAATATGTGAAGAACTTTAAAAACGGAGGAATTGCGCTGTTCCTTTTATTCTAAGATTTGTTGGTGGTATACGATACTTTATTACGATAGATAGATGCCGCTCTAGAGCTAGACATTTAAACTTTTTAAGGTCGTGGTCGGGTAAGGTTGTTTATTCGAAATATACCTACAAATATTTTTTTTTTTATTGTATACATATAAACGAATTATCTTATTGTTATCGTCTATCTATGATTTATTTGCAGAAATAATAAAAACGACTTGGCAAAGTAACTGAGGTAATCTCTGACGTTGATAGATAGTATTTAATCGAAAGAAGGAAGGCTACGTCACAGTTTTAATATTGAATCACTTTACTACAGACTATTTTTATACCTATACCTATATATTACCCTTTCTTGACAACAACATCGAACAAAAAGTAAGAAAAGGATAAAGATAGATACGGTGCAAATATGAATTAAGAAGTGATATAAAAAAATAAATTGTTATTGAGTTCACTTAAAAAAGATAGACCTTAATCTATTACTTAAGCTATCTATTGTGATCACTATTTTGCAACGAAAACAAAAATTAGTGGTAACTACGTAGATATGTATGAAAGAACGGGTTTGCGAGGATGAAACATCAATAAAAAAGGGTGGTAAATTCTAATCAGTAGTGACTAGTGAAATTTAATATGTAGTAAATACAAAAGTATTATGTAAATCTCAATCGATGGGATTTGTGTAGTGATTTGACAAAGGCCACTACAAAAGATCAATCTACAATATTAAATTTAACTCACTTTTAAAGGACTGTTTCAAGTTCAGCCTTATTTTGAAATTCACTTTCATGCGAAAGTAAGTCGAATTCGAATAGTTTGTATTTTGAGTTTCGAACGAATCGAAAGTTCACTTTCAGCCTTATTTTGAGATTCGAATGAATAGCTATTTCGATAGAATAGATCTATTCATTCGAATGAACTTTGCATATTTTGAGAATCGAACGAATAATATTCATTATCGACTGAATGTATAAAATGAACATCAGCTCTTTGACATTTACTTACATTTCTATTTAATTTAGTGTGACCAAGCTGTTTTATTTGAAGAATTTTTGTTTTTATAAAAATGATGTTCAAAATAATGCGTTCAAATTTAAGAAAAATAAAGTAAAGATAAGTAATGTTAGAGGCCCGGTAAAGTTTACTATTTAAAAAACATCAATAAAAGCTGATATTTTAAAATTTGGGAGCATTTAGAAAACAGTATGGTGAGTTTATTGACATGAAAAAGTAACAAAATAAAATTAAAACTTTTGAATAGTTAAATACTAGATTTTTTTTAGCTTTCATGTCAATTTAATTTTGTTTGAAATTGATTAACAAAAAAAAAACATGTAACTTCAAAGTCTCTCTCTACTTTATACACACCTGGTCACACTTTTCAATTTTCACACAAAACAAAAAAAAAAGTAAAATCCCTCGCCGGTATTTTTGTTGTTATTGTAAATACTGGAGCAAGAGTTTATCGTTTAATTTTCAAGAAAAACAGATGGCAATTATTTTATTTGTAAGAAGTGAAGACGACGGCGAAGAGCAGATATGGAGGAGAAGGATAATGGATGCATGAAATCCATTCAAGATTGAACATGCCTTGGCTATCTCCGGATTTTCTTCCATCAATTTGATGAGAGCTTTTTTCTGCTCCCGTTTAGTCCAATTGGAATGCGACCTTTAATTAAAACGTCAACAAGATAATAATTCATAAAAGTATTTTATTTTCTTTATTTTTCAACAAAAATATTTGAGCTTACATGTTTTTTTTTAATCTATTCGCCGGAAAATTTTTAACGTCAAATAAATGACATTTGTTTCGAATGATTCGAAATTAAAAATTTGCTTATTTTTCAACAAAAAATGAACTTTCGTTTGATAAAGTGAACTTTCGATTCGTTCGAAACTCAAAATACAAACTATTCGAATTCGACTTACTTTCGCATGAAAGTGAATTTCAAAATAAGGCTGATTTTATTTGTAAGAAGTGAAGACGACGGCGAAGAGCAGATATGGAGGAGAAGGGTAATGGATGCATGAAATCCATTCAAGATTGAACATGCCTTGGCTATCTCCGGATTTTCTTCCATCAATTTGATGAGAGCTTCTTTCTGCTCCCGTTTAGTCCAATTGGAATGCGACCTTTAATTAAAACGTCAACAAGATAATAATTCATAAAAGTATTTTATTTTCTTTATTTTTCAACAAAAATATTTGAGCTTACATGTTTTTTTTAATCTATTCGCCAGAAAATTTTTAACGTCAAATAAATGACATTGGTTTCGAATGATTCGAAAGTCAAAATTTGCTTGGTTTTCAACAAAAAATGAACTTTCGTTTGATAAAGTGAACTTTCGATTCGTTCGAAACTCAAAATACAAACTATTCGAATTGGACTTACTTTCGCATGAAAGTGAATTTCAAAATAAGGCTGAAGACGATACGCACTAATTGGTTGGCTATTGGGTATACCTCAATGAAGAGCTCCAAGGAAAATGTAGGTGAATGGTAACAGGCCAGACTTAGGTACTATGGGATTTTAGGTTTTACTCAGCAATTCCAGATGGATTACTCAAAACTAATCAGCCTTATTTTGAAATTCACTTTCATGCGAAAGTAAGTCGAATTCGAATAGTTTGTATTTTGAGTTTCGAACGAATCAAAAATTCACTTTACCAAACGAAAGTTCATTTTTTATTGAAAACTAAGCAAATTTTGACTTTCGAATCATTCGAAACAAATGTCATTTATTTGACGTTAAAAAATTTCTGGCGAATAGATTAAAAAAACATGTGAGCTCAAATATTTTTGTTGAAAAATAAGGAAAATAAAATACTTTTATGAATTATTTGTTGACATTTTAATTAAAGGTCGCATTCCAATTGGACTAAACGGGAGCAGAAAGAAGTTCTCATCAATTTGATGGAAGAAAATCCGGAGATAGCCAAGGGATTTTCAATCTTGAATGGATTTGATGCATCCATTATCCTTCTCCTCCATATCTGCTCTTCGCCGCCGTCTTCACTTCTTATAAATAAAATAATTGCCATCTGTTTTTCTTGAAAATTAAACAATAAACTCTTGCTCATGAACTAGCAAATTATAACAATGAGGTACAAGCATTTACAAATAACAAAAAAATACCGGCGAGGGATTTTACTTTTTTTGTTTTGTTGAAAATTGAAAAGTGTGACCAGGTGTGTATAAAGTAAAGAGAGACTTTGAAGTTACATGTTTTTTTTGTTAGTCAATTTTAAACACAATTAAATTGACATGAAAGCTAAATAAAAATCTAGTATTTAACTATACAAAAGTTTTAAATTTATTTTGTTACTTTTTCATATCAATAAACTTACCATACTATTTTCTAAATGCTCCCAAATTTTAAAATTCCAGTTTTTATTGATGTTTTTTAAATAGTAAACTTTACCGGGCCTTCAACATTACTTATCTTTACTTTATTTTTCTTAAATGAGAACGCATTATTTTGACCATCATTTTTATAAAAACAAAAATTCTTCGAAAAAAACAGCTTGGTCACACTAAATTAAATAGAAATGTCAGTAAATGTCAAAGCGCTGATGTTCATTTTAGGCATTCATTCGATAATGAATATTATTCGTTCGATTCTCAAAATATGCAAAGTTCATTCGAATGAATAGATCTATTCTATCGAAATAGCTATTCATTCGAATCTCAAAATAAGGCTGAATAATTGTACTTGCTTTATAGGGGATTTACTGAGCCCGTATCGCGTAAGACTAATCCGATCGCTCGATTAGGTGATTGTCGTTTTGACGACTGCTCCCTCTATCTATCTCTAGAGATAGGAGATCGTTAAAGCGACAATAAAAAAATTGACAATCAAATATGCCCTTAGCCGATTCCACCCCTGGTTGTCTGTGAAAAAAAATATCGAGGTTTTAGATGGAGAAGTTCAAAAAATGGCTTTTGCTCACTAAACATAGGGTGGGCCAAATAAAAGTTTGTTTTTAAAAATGCGATAAAATGAACAAAATTAAATTTTTTCCATGTATTATGGCTTTATTAGTAAGAGCAAACATTCCCATTAATTATGAAATACAACGTCGTTCAAGTGGCTGCCTAGGTTGGCTTCGAAGTAGCGCATTCATTGGCTTTAAGTGCTTGAATCGTTTCCGGATTGTTGGTATAACATCGGTCTTTCACGGTTCCCCACAAAAAAAAAAGTCCAAATGGGTCAAATCCCAGCTCCGAAGCGGCCAATTGACATTGCCAAGACGGCTGATAACACGATTTGGGAATTAAGTGCGCAAAAGATCGATTTTGGCATGGGCTGTGTGGCATGGCGCGCCATCCTGCTTGAACCAGAGGTCGTCAAAATCCATTTCTTCAATTTCAGTAAAAAAAAAAAAGTCGGTTAACATGGCTCTGCAACGCCCACCGCTGACCAAAACGTTGTTCCCAGCCCCCTTTTTTAAGAAAAATCGTCCAATGATGCCACCACTTAACAATCCGCACCAAACTGTCACTCTCTGTGGATGCATTGGCTTCTCGACAATAACGTGCGGGTTTTCCGAGCCCCAGACGCGGCAATTTAATTTGTTAACGTAGCCGCCGAGATGAAAATGCGCCTAGTCAGAACAGATGATTTTTCGCCCAAAATCTGTTTGGGGTACAGAGCACTCACTTTGGAAATAAGGTTTCAATATTTCCCAACGTTATGTATACCTATACATAGCTAGACCCTTAACGGCTGGACCTATTTGCTTCAAATTTGGTACAAAGCTTTTTTATTGAATTCCCTAGAGGTAAAATTCTATATTTTGTTTTGCTTCATCTAGGACGAGTAGATCTTCGTACCTACTAAAGATATGCTCTGGTTAGCATGCCGTCACCCCATCTTTGAGATCATGTTGGAAGCAGTTGTTACGACATCACTTGGATCATCAACAGGCCCAGAAATTTTGATTTTTAAACGGTTTAAGAAATTCTGGGCTAACATCGATCGCAAAAACTATCAAATAGCCTTATCCAATGAATTTGCCACAGCTGCAGTTATTGAAATCTCTGAAGAAATGATTACTTTTTCCAAATTGCAGCTGCTAGAGTTTCAAACTCGAGATGACTACAAGGAACTTCTGGAACTGACGATTGTGTTCTTAGGGGCGGTTCCTCCGAAAGGCATATCATTTAAAATACCGGCTGGGCTACACCGTGGATGTCGAAAGCTATCTACTCCCTTAAGATATGGTTGTTCAGAAGTCAGTTCAGGCTAACTAAGAGAGTAGAACAGGGAATTCTTGACATTTGGCTCTTTGTAGTCAGACTGTACGTTAGGGTCTGGATGACTGCCTCCGACTCTACGTCAGCTCCACGAAATGATCTTGAGCTGCTCAACAACCTAGACAGCTACAAGAAAGTAAACGAAGATATTTCAAAAGTTCCTTGGACAGGGACACCAGTGGTACTTGTCGAAAGAACTTGTGGCTTTTGGATTTTTCGATGATGCAGTCTCCATTGGAACAAATAGGAAGATGATTTGCGCCCTAGAAACTGAGGGAGTAGATAATCAATTAAAAAAAATAACCGTAGACATTTCTAATATTCAGTCAAAGGGGTTGGAGGATTTCGTTAGCTCAAATACTCACCGGTTCTTCAATATCATAGGATTTTCGTCGGAGTTCTTGACTAAGGATGTTGAGGAGTGGCCCATGGACATTATTTACAAAGAAGTGAAACATGGTTCTTCCCAACATGTGTGTAGTCAATGGCATCACTGAGCGAGGAGTAAGGCTTATGGATGAGTTCAATAAGCTACACACGAACAACGAAGAACAGAAGCATTTTCTGTTATTGGCACTTAAAGATTAGAGAAGGAAATATCCTGAAAGGATAAAATCAACATTGCTGAAGTAAAATAGTATTTATTATTATACTTAAGTTAAACCTTCACTTTTCAATATGTAAAGTAGATCTGTGCGATTTATCGTAAACTATTTTATCAGAACTTGAATAAAGAAATATATGTATATATTAAACCTAACAAAATTTAAACTGTAGTTTTTGAAAGATTTCAGAGAATTTTTTTTATGCAAAGGAACAAAATTATATGTTGGGACGGTTAAAATAAAAAAAAAAAAACATACATAAAGGGTTTTCCAATAAGAGGTGTTATTTTGATATTCAAAGAAAAATGGCATTTTTTGAGATAAATGATCGGATGTTTATTTCATTATAAAGAGGAAGGTATGCCGTTAATAATGGACCACAACATCAGCCAAATGGCCGCCACGACCACGCTTACAGGACCATATCCTTTTCATGAAATTTTCCATAACCAAATCGCAAAGTGGCGCCCTATGTCCTCGATTGCCTCACGAATTCCATCTTTGAGGTCTTGAATCGACGCTGGGCTGTTGGCGTAGACCTTATCTTTTACGTGGCCCCAAAGGAAGAAGTCGCAAGGTGTTAAATCACAAGATCTCGGTGGCCAATTGTGATCACCTCTTCGAGAGATAACACGGTCCGGAAACTTTTCCCGTAAGAGATCGATGGTTTCATTGCTTGTGTGGCACGTAGCGCCGTCCTGTTGAAAGTAAACGTTGTCCAGATCAATACCATCCAATTCCGGCCATAAAAAATCATTAATCATCTCTCGATAGCGCAATCCATTGACCGTAACTATTGCTCCAGCCTCATTTTCGAAAAAGTAAGGTCCAATGACCCCGCCGGACCATAAACCGCACCAAACAGTCACGCGTTGAGGATGGAGAGGCTTTTCAACAATAACTCTTGGGTTTTCCGAGCCCCAGATGCGACAGTTTTGCTTGTTGACGTAGCCTCCGAGGTGGAAATGGGCCTCATCAGTCAAGATGATTTTTCGATGAAATTCCGGATCATTTTCATGCATTTCAAGGACCCAATCAGCAAAGACACGAAGTTGTTGATGATCAGCCGGCTTGAGTTCTTGTGTTAACTGAACTTTATAAGCCTTAAGATCCAAGTCTTTATGCAAAATACGGTGTAATGACGTTTGTGGAATGCCTAATTCCAAAGAACGACGAGGAATGGACAAACCTGGGTTTTCTTCAACACTTTGGGCTACAACAGCAATATTCTCAGTTGTTCTAGAGCGACGTGCACGGGTTTTATTCTTCACATCACTAACTTGTCCCAACAGCTCGAATTTGTCCACCAATTTCTGTATTGCGGTCCGACAAGGTGCTTCACGACGACCCAAAAATGTTTTAGTTTTACGAACCGTCTCTGCCAAATTTTCACCATTTTTATAGTGAATTTTAATAATTTAAATGCGTTGTTGAAGCGTGTATCGTTCCATTTTTATTAATGGCGTAGTTTCTACTTGTCAAATGTCAAAAAATGACAGCTTCAAAAGTGACAGCTACCGAAATAGCGGGCTATTCAAAATAACACCTCTTATTGGAAAACCCTTTATAAGGTGCACCCTAACCTACAAAGCTTTAGGTTCCCACCTAGAAAAAAAAATATATAATAAATTGGCAAGTTTTGCTATCTCTTCTAAAATCTTTATAATCAGCACACAGTGGTATGAAAAATTGAAACAAATCTTTTTTTCGTTTATCCCTCGAAGCAAAGAGGAACATAAGTGGCGATGGCCTTGCCAATTTCGAAATTTCAACCTTGCTAGTCCCTTGCCAGTATCTATGCAAGACTTTCTAGGACAAGTGTTTCCCGTCTTAGCCGTTCAGATTCGTCAAAAAATTGTAAATCCCCGCCATTCCTGCCGACAACACGATCACAGTCATGCCTGATTCACAAGGCGACGAGGAAACGGGACGTGAGCGTGACGAGAACTCGTAGTAGTCGTCAAACCAATTTCACACAATGAAAGCATACCTGGATATATACAATAAGGCGTTTCTCGTCACGCTCACGTCGCGTTTCCTCGTCGCATTGTGAATCAGGCTTCAAGGTAGAGATTTGTAAGTCACTAGGTCCTGTTTCTATAAAAGCTATGGCACCACCAAATTTATTTATTAATTTTTTTTATCATGTGCACTTGCACTTATTCGTTATTATTATTTTGTTTCTATTTCTACTTGTTAGTTACTAGAAAAGGCCTCCCGGGTATTTTATTTTATACATTTTCTCAACGTGGGACTGAAACGCGCACGTTACGTTTTCCTCGTCCAAATTTACTCTATTAAAAACTTTTCAGCCTCCTGTCTAAACAAATATTTTTTCAAGGCTGGTACCCACTCTAGCCTCTTTTCGCATCTTATGCAAAACATCCTGTATTTATAATATAATATGCCCCAAACACATACACTTCAACTTAAGATTTCTCTTAAAAGACAAAGCTATTGAAAATATTTAAACTGGATTTCAAAGAAGAAGATGATTATTTTCAGAAACCATTATGAATCAAGTTGAAAAATATTACCTGCTCGTCGTTATTACACAACTTTCAAAATAGCAAAAAAAAAAATAAAATGCTTTATAATTTTTAAACGGGAATATCTCGAAAACCTGACTTGATGGAATTATTCCGATTTTCGATTCGAATTCGGCGTACAAAAAAAAAATTCTTCGGAAAAGTAAGCTTATTTACACCTCTTTGCATTTCGTTAAAATTATAAAAGCCCAAAAAAATAGAAATAAAAAGACAGTCATTAAGTAGGTGGTCCGAGGACATTTATTACAACACATATATTCAACTAACTGGGCAAGCAAAAGTTCGACTTTAGAAACTTAAAATTTAATTATCTTTCAAATGCCGACAGGTACATACATTTTATTGTTTAGTTTTTATCCAAAGTGATTTGAATACCTTGTTCTTGCTGTTTCTTAATTTCAGAAATAACAAATTTCTTAAATTTCTCATAAGCCTCATCGATTATATCATTCAAAATGATAATATCAAAATTTCCGGGTTCATTGCCGAAATCGATCTCCCTCTGGGCTGCGTCGAGACGCTTTTGCAATGACTCTTCGGTTTCAGTGTTGCGTAGCAACAATCGTCTTTTTAATTCATCAACGGATGGTGGATTATTGAACACCAAAATCGGATTAAGATCTGACTTTTTGATCTGCTTGACTCCCTCCATTTCAATATCCAATACGCACACCTTCCCTTTGTCCTGAACATCACGAACGGCCGCCTTGCTAGTGCCATACATATTTCCACCGAAACAGGCCGATTCAATGAACTCGTCATTTGTTATAGCCTTTTCCATGTGATCGCGTGTGACATAGTGATAGTGGACGCCATTGATCTCTCCAGGACGTGGCTGGCGGGTGGTGTGTGAAACACTAAAGCCAAAAGTATCAGGATACTCAGCGAATAAACGTTTGAGTAAGGTGCTCTTGCCCGAACCAGAAGGTCCACAGATTACCAGTGGTCGAGGTCCAACAGTTGCTGCCATTTTGCTGAAATCTACAAAAGGGCATGTGTGAGCATGGTTTGAGAACAGTCGTTGTTTTTTTTTTTTTTTTTTTTTTTTTTTTGATTTTGGAAGTGATAATTACTATGAACTAGTGTTTGAAATAGTCGCATTACTGTCGTGGTGTGTTTTTTTGTGATTTATATTGATTGAAAATCTGTATTAGATTAGCTCCAAAATTATCACACCGTTAAGCACCGTCTCAGTTTTGCACTTGGACTCGCTACATGATCGAGAATAAGAAAAAAATCATAAACCTTATGTTAGATGAAACTAAACACAACAAATAAAACAAAAATATTAAGAAATTAAAAGCAATTGGCACATGGCATTGTTTAGGTTTGGAATTATGCGAATGTTACACAAATTAGAAAATACAAATTCATAATCAATTCTTATTTTAAAGCATGTAAAAGAGATACGTGTTTCAGCTTACTTCAATTCATTGAACGTTCTTTTTATTTACTATAGCCAAATTTTGGAAAAATGTTTTCACAATTGAATAATCAAAGGCAAACTTGATTGATAAACGAAGCTTTCTTGGCAACATATTCAATTCCACTTCACGATATTTATACTGATGTGTTTCCTGGCTGTTTTCAACAACACAAACTCGGAAACCTGCTGGAAATCGGTATTGGGAAGCAATCTACGAGGTTAGCTGATGCCATTGATTGGGATGCTTTTAACAGAAAGTTCACCTCCACGTATCAACCCTTAAATGTTTTTACACCTATTGATTCCCATATTGAAGAGGAACCAAGATGAATCAAGAGCTCCCTCAACTTTATTAGAATACGGGAGGAATATATAGTTGAGGCAATAATAATCAAATGCTACTGACCTCGACCTTATGGAACCTAAGTTCGTAAAATGTTTGCTACCGTATATACTGTGTTTTATAACTCACATATTCAATCGCATAATAACCACATCTAAGTTCCTTTCAGAATGGAAGAAGGCTCAAATAATTCCCGTTCCCGTTCTAATCGCCATTATACAAACATATTTAACTATGCTACCTGTCAGTCTGGTTTTAGGCTAAAGCGCAGCTTCAAATCTGCCTTACTTTTTATTACTGAAGAAATAAGAACCGCAATGGACTTTGATCACATTACATTTCTTTCGCTCTTAGACTTCTCAGAGACTTTTGACACTTTTGACCATTCAATTCTATGTAATAAACTGCGAAATTGCTTTGGATTGTTTTTTTTTTTTTTAAGTCCTGTAAGTTGAGTCATTCATTCCTTAACGGAAGGCAACAATGCGTAGTGGCAAACGGTTACTCATCTATCTTTCTCAGTGTTTTGAATGGAATGCCGCAAGGATCTACCCTCGGTCCAATTCTCTTCTCTCTTTACATAAATGAGCTTTCACAAGTTGTTAAACATCGTGTGATTAATCTTTACGCTGATGATGTGCACCTCCCGATAAGTCGACCTTTTGGGGTGAAGAATGATGCCGTTCCATTAATGAATGAGGACCTTATTCTTATTTAAGGTTGAGCTAAGAAAAACCATCTTTGCTTAAACCCTGTCAAATCTACAATTTTCCCATCAACCCCAATCAATACAGAGTTTCTGGAGCTTACGCCAAGAGTACATATCTCTGCATTGCAGGGGAGTAGGCTCCTTTGTGTGCTCTAGATTCTAAAAACACATTATATGAGGTCATAAAAACCTTTATTTATCGGTCTTAAAACCAATTGAAGCTTGAAAACTTGGAATAGTTTTATAATCGTACCCTCACATGGAACGACCACCTAATTAGAGCAATCGGAAAAGCCTATGGTAGCCTCCGTGTTCCTCAGGCTATTGTGTTATATGGATGCGAAATTTTTCGCAACTTAAATTCAACCACTAAACGAAAGTTAAAAGTCGCATATAACAAAATTGCTCGCTATGACTATAATCTACGACTTTGACCACATATCCCTTTTTGTGGTTCGTATTTCCGGCTGTAGTCTAGACAATTTATTAAATTTTCGCTCACCTAGCTATCTACATGAAATCATTCAAATTAAACAGCCAAATTATCCCTCGTTCAACAAGGTCCTTTGCTCTTATACTATGTACCTCGATACAGTTTTCGTATTACTGAGCGTCAATTTTTCGTCCATGTTATACGCTTTTGGAACTCTCTGCCCATAACTATGAGAAGTACAAGAAGAACAAGAAGATTTTAATTTTTACTTTTTAACTATTTGGCAAATCATTGATAATATCTATCTACATATCTAGTAACTTTTAGTTTATTTTATTTATTTTGTTTCTCTTTCTAATTTTTTGTTTCGAATGCATACATATATGTTAATAGATATTTAAGATAATTTAATTCAAATTCTTAAATAAGTTTAAAGGCTTTCAACACTTTGTAACACTTTTGACCTACTTTGTAAGCGATTTTGAAATAAATAAATACTGAACAAGAAACACACCTTGTACCACAAAATTTATAGGTGGAGATAAAGCTATTTCAGGGGGCTAACTCGATCATCAAACTTCATTGTTTGTTAGTATGTTCATTTTAATTGAAAAATTAACTTCTTTACAAATTTAAGTTTTATGAATTATTAATTGCAGTGCTTTGCAATTTAAAAAAATGGGCGTCTCAAGGTTGGCCCCTCAGTGCCGCATACACAGTGCTTTGATTACAATACATGGTTAAATTAAAAAAAGCATCTTCTACTTGGAACACGTTTAGTACTTTCTTATAAAAGCTAGATTATATCCTTTGCCGATACGGTTAATATCCTGATATACCTGAATACGAATACTTTGAGCAGCCGCTCTGAAGATAAAAATGTTACAGAATGACTTCAGCGTTGGGATTAGATGGGCGGTGTTATGGTTAAGTTACAGCAAAAAACTGGAAAAGTATCAGTAAAATAAAATTCAATCATTATTCTCAAGCGCATAAACTTAAGAGTTGATCCTTCACTCAAGAGTCATTAAGCTGGTTTTGGCATTTTGGACCAATATGTCGATCGAATGAGCAGCATCCCCAAATTATATTGTATAGAATAGCCGATTCACTTTCTCCTATTAACCTGAGGTTCATCGACTTCCAAAAGGCTTTGGATCATGTTAATCAGGAATGCGCCTACATCCTCCTTATAATTTTTTTAAAACTAGCAAAGTCCAATAAAACTACAAAAGTTTTAAACAATAATTTTGTATAAATAAATAAAAATAAAGTTAATATCTAACATTTTTAACTAGAACAACAATACAAAAATAAATATAGATATATTACGTAGGTATGTATAATATTAAAGAAAAATTAATACAAAGCTATAAAAAGAAATATGATTTGTTCATTATTTTTTTCTTAAAATTTTCCTCGCTTATCTTAAATGTAAACAATTTAAAATATTGAATGGAGGGGACCTTCAATTTATTGCCGAATAGGAACGGCTCGGTTGGGTTGGAAGGGGTAATGATACGGCTAGCCGCATCACCTCACTCGGATCTCAATGGATTCATTGCGCTCCCCAGGGACAAGGTAAGGTAGGTATAGGGAGGGATAGAGGAAGGCGTTATGGTGGAGTGAGTGGGCGCTTAGATATGGGGTGCCTCCGTGAACTATTTGAATGAAATTTAAAATGTTTCTTAGTGGCAGAGACGAGACGTCGCTTCGCCCAGTTCGTCCAAAAAATAATCGCCGAGGGCTGTTTTTCTGGATTGCTAGGCTGGGGCATTCACAAAGAAAGTGATAGGAGCCATCCTTCGCCTCTTCATCTTGACACCCTCTACATAAGTCGGATGTGCTGATGCCCATTCTACAAGACGAATGTGCTGATGCCCATTCTACTCATGTGGGTTCCCATTGAGTTGTGACCCTTTAGGATTCCAACAAGAGGGACAGTTGAGGCCTGCTTAGCTTGAGTAAGTGTTCTGTATATTTTCTTATCGAGATTCGGCCATAGGTTTCTCGAGCCCCGACAAGTCTTAATTTCAGACCATCTTTCTTTTTATGTATTCAACTCTTTTTTTGATCCAGTGGCATAAGTACCGGTATTTCGTTTTGGCTCGGATCAAGAGATGACCCGCTTTTGGCCAATTCATCCGCCGTCTCGTTCCCTTGTATATCACTGTGTCCTTGGACTCATCGAAGGGTAACTGTGTTTGGTTGCATTGAACATTCTTAACTTGTTGTGGCAACGGTCTACCAGTTTTGACTTTGTGACGATTGAGGATATTGCCTTAATTGCCGATAGGCTGTCCATAATGATATCAATGTTTGTATTTACATGTGGTAAAACTTTTGCGACCTCGAAGACGGCAAGTAGTTCCGCTTGAAAAACGCTGCAGAAATTCGAAAGCCTTATTGATCTATTTAAGAGTGGGTTATCAGAGAAGACACCTGACCCTATCCCATCGTTCGTCTTGGAACCGTCCGTAAAGACCGACACATGATTTGCGTTTATGACGCGGTTTTTCACCCATAAGTCCCTAGTAGGTATATCTGTTAGGGCCACGCGATGGAAATCGATATGTGGTATTGTATAGTCTGTGTTCGTAAAGCTTGTATTTGTACAATGACCGAAACTGCTCCCATTCCAATTATAACACTGTAAAAGTCGTAAGGCGCTGTTGGCCACACAGCCCATGCCACAGTCGATATTTTGCGCACCAAATTCCCAAATCGTGTTATCAGCCGTCTTGGCAATGTCAATTGGCCGCCTCGGAGCTACGATTTGACCCATTTGGACTTTTTTTGTGGGGAACCGTGAAGGACCGATGTTATGCCAACAATCCGCAAACGATTCAAGCACTTAAAGCCAATATCATCCAACCAATCCGTGAGCTACAGCCCGAAACCATCAACAAGGTCTTGAAAAATTGGAGTGACAGAATGCGCTTGTGCAAAGCTAGCCGAGGCAGCCACTTGAACGACGTTGTGTTCCATAATTAATGGGAATGTTTGCTCTTAATAATAAAGCCATAAGACATGGAAGAAATTTAAGTTTGTTCATTTTATCGCATTTTTAAAAGGAAACTTGTATTTTGCCCACCCTGTACAATTCCAATTTTCAAATTTATTAAATCCTTCTCAATATCTAATTCTTTAGGTATATTGTTTTCAATAATTGCAATTTAAGAGCTTAGAAAACGATCATGCAAGAAATTGAATTAAAATCTCTATTATCGTACTAAATATTGGTTTCCTAGGCCAAAATATTTCTGAAAGAGATTATCCAGTGGTCTAAGATCGGACAATTTCAGTGAAATGGGTCCAGATCACGTTCGACTAAAACGTAGGACCATCGTTCAATCGATCGAACGTTTTAGTTCGTTGCGTCCTGGTCTTTTTCGCGTTTAAGTATTGTCGTTCATTTGATTCATCGATAAGCCAAAGGTAGCGGAATCCTAGTGAAGTCTCGATCAATTTCCTTCTTATTTTTAAATAAATAATAACTGACTATAGCCCGAGTTGTAGGTTGATTTTTGAAAAAATTTGAACCGATGACCTATTGATTAATCTATTTATTATAAGTCCTGCTTGGTTACGTGAATTTTTTTTTTTTTAATTTCACAAATTGCTAAAAACCATAGGAAAAAAACGCAGTTTAGCCAAACTTTGTGGAAAATTTTAGTTACCAAACAGACATTTTATAAATACGACGCACAGTGGGGCCGAATGAGCGATGTTAAATGTTATACAAAGATTAATTTTTTGACACAAATGAGGTGAGTCTAAATCCCGGTTAAAACCTAATCGAAATTAGCAAGATATAGTCAAAGATTATCCATAATATGAAGATGAGAATTCCGGGCAGCCATTTCAATTTCTCTACAAGCTTGAAATGTTAGTTTCCAGATAAAAAATAACAATTGGCGCTTTTCTTTTTTGGCTCTGAGCAGATTATGATCAGAGTCCTCAGATATAATTATGAAACACACATGAGCACTGAACTGTCATTTTTAATTTTTCGTTATGTGTGAAATTGGGGATCGTTAAGAAATCCCGCAGCATGTTGGTGATTTCGAATTTAATATTTTTCTGGATTTCTGGACCTGGACAGAGATGGACATTTTTTTTTTCGAAAAAAAATATTTAGAAAAAAAATTAACTTTTCTTTTGGAAAAATTGTTTTGTTTCCAAAAAACAAAAATTTTCCTCTGTCCAAGTTCCAGACCCACTCCCAGAACTTTTTTCCCGGTTCCAGATCCACCTCCAGAACCTTGTTCCAAAAAAAAAATTGTTCTTTGTCCAAGTTCCAGAGCCACCTCCAGAACTTTTGTCCTAGTTCCAGATCCACCTCCAGAACCTTGGTCCAAAAAAAAAATTTGTCCTTTGTCCAAGTTCCAGATGCGGGATTTCGTGATATGGGATTTTGTGATGCGGGATTTCGTACCCAACCCGTTAAGCTGGATTCGCTCAGGGTTTTGCTCGATTTGCTCGGTCATTTTATTTTGAGCTAATTGAACAAGCTCTGAGCTTACTCCGAGGGAAAAAAGAAACACTTTTTATGCTCTGATATGTCTGAGCTAAAAAAAAAAAAAAAAACTGATTTTTTTTGACAGTTCCGTGATCTGCTCGGAGTTAAAAAAGAAAAACGCCAAATGCATGTGTAAAAACCTCACACATCTAAATTGGAAATTTCTAAAAATTCAGAGGTGAATAACCTGCTTTTTCCTTGAGCAAAGGCCATTATTCGACTATATGCTCTGATAAATTTAATATGGGCATGTCATTGGCGGTAAGCACATCCCACTCTCTCGATGAAAATTCAACAACGAAATCACTAGTTCGTTGGAACTTGCTTTTTCACCAAATGGACTTCAATAAAAAATATGAAAAATATTAAATAGTAAAATCACTAAATAAGTTTAACATGCTTATTCATCAGCTTATTATTGTTATTGATGAAATATGTGATGAAAAATCAGCAGGTAATTAAGAGTTGCTTATTCACTACCTTATTATTGGCCGATGAAAAATGTGCTCAAAAATTCAATATCGAATTCATTACTTGGGTGCGAGTTGCTTCTTCAACAGCTCATTTTTTCTTTGATGAAAATTCAATAATGAATTTAGCTGACATGTGTGCAAAATCAAGTTTACTATTGCCATATATGACTTAAGCATGACCGAAAGAGTTATTTTCCTCTATTCGAGTAGGTCCTCGTATGTTATTTTCCTGGTAAAAGTGAGTGTGAACTCCATACTGTTGAATACGAGAATTTTATTTTTTTCTTTCTCTCGGAAAAAATCCTTTACAAAACAGACGAGTGGATTAAGACAACGATCTGATGAACTTGTGCATTACTTTTCGTCAATTGAATCATCGCATAATTTCTTCCGCGATCTTCCGTAAACTTAATGTTGTCTATAATAACATTGCCCGTTTTGTGTATAACCTTCGTCCATTTGACCATGTTTCTCTCTATTCGAAACAACTTTGTGGTTGCAGTCTAGATGCATTATTGAAATTTCGATTACTTAGCTACCTGCATAAAATAATTTAAACCCAACAACCTGACTATCTACGTAGTAGGCCGAATTTTCCCCATTCGACAAGGTCATTTGTTTTTATACGGCCTCCATCCAAGTATCTGAATACTCAGCGTCAATTTTGTATCTACATATCATTGGCCTTTGGAACTCTCTGCTCTGCCAATCTCAATAAGAGGAATTAGAAGCATAATAAATTTCTCATCTTTACTTTATATTTATTTGGCAAATCGTTGAAATCGTGTAATCGTTACAGGCCCTTTTTGAATTAGCTCCATATTTTCATTTTATTTAATTAGTTTTTTGAATTCCAAAATAAATGTAATGGCTTGCAATAATTTACAATACGAAGGCCTTACTTTGTGAGTGTTTTATAAATTAAAAAAATAAATAAATAAAATTGCAACTTTCAATTCAGTTTACCAAGTAAAGAAAAGGTTGTTTCGACATGTTTCCCTAGTGCAAAGCAGAAAATGTGATAAAACTATAAACTGATGTAATAATGCATTACCATACAGTAACTAAATCAATGCTTGGTGTGTCTCTTCTGAAGTGGCACCGTAATTCACTGTGAATTCAGCTTGATTTTTCACCGACGCAATTTCCTAATGGAATTGACAAGACAGTAGGTCCACACACCTCGTTAAATTCTTGTTGCAATTCACATCTATTCATCGACATGAAATGAAATTACAAAAACAACAATGTAAACAAATGGTTTTTGGTGGGTGAAAGGTACGTAAAGGCTCTCATCTTTATAATTGATTGTCATTGGATAGGTATAATAGCTGTTAACACATCAGCAAATATAGCACATTAAAATATAGGATATATTTGTCATCTCGGTCCAATGTGCGGCGCCGCGGTAGACTAATTCATTGGCATTAGCATTTTCATTGATTTCCTGAATAATCTATATGCTTTAGGACCAAGAAGAAAGTCATTAGAAATTTTGGTTAGTTTTCATAGTTCCTTTATTTCTGTGAATATCGAGTTCTCAGACTAAGTAAGACTTCCACCCCCTTGCTCGGTCAGACTTTTTGTCTAACACAAAGCTCAATGTTAGCCTCAATAACTCTACATCCTTGAACAAGACCAGAGATAAGCGTGGTTTTGTTATATTTTCATAAACTCTTGATCCCTGATAAGTACTTGCAGGCAAATATATAACTCTAAAACCCTAAATGAAATTATGGAAGGGTATAAAGATATACCGCACAAGTCAGTCTGCATTTAGGTATGCAGATATATTACTAAAAACCTATATACAATTACAGAAGGATTTAAAGAGATACGGCACAAGTATTTAGGTATTTCATTCATACTATTTGCATTTCAAGGAGTTTCACATCTAATAGGGATCAACAGACTCAAGTTGAACAAACAATCAATAATCAATCAACTCTATTGAAATAATACAAAAAATATCAAATACAAAAAATATCAAATACAAAAAAATCATAACAAAATTCAACAAAAAAAAAATTAATAAACTTTTCAACAGCGCGAATGCGCGCTCTTCCAAACGCTTTTTTCGTAAATATACCTTGGAATTGGAATACTCAAAAAAAAAAAAAACATACATAAACTTCTCTTCAACAAATTCTAAAATTAGAAAAATTCGTGACAACATCGTTAACCAATTGAAATGCTTATAAATTTTTTTCTGATGCTAGGATTGGAGGGATCCGAATCCGAAGCAGAGCTCCTCCGGCAGCAGAATATTCTCTTATATTATGCGCGATGAGCAGTAGTTGTTTTCATTTTGGCATACGAAATAAAAAAAAATATACATCTTTTATTTTCCTTTTTGCTGGATACTTAATAAAATGCATTTTGTACTTACTTTGTTAATAGATTTTCGGTGGTTTTGAATTTGATAAATTGCACTTGGAGCAGAGTTGAGGATTTTTTTTTGAAGGTAGTTTTTTCTTTGCTTTTGCAAGAAAAGAACCAAGAAATATTGGTTAGGTTGAAAAAAGTAAAATCAATTTATTTCAGGCGAAAAAAGCACGCACGACAATCGGGACGAACAAACGGAGCCAACTGAAAGGTGTCTTGTGTGGTGTGGTGAATTTTCTTGCGTTCATGTTTTTAATTTTTGTGAATTAGAAAATTTGACAGCGGATGTGTTCGTTGAGTTTCAGTTGTGAAAATTGGAAAAAATGTTTTTAGACCCTGTTTAGATTGTGACTTTTCACTACGCCATGACGATGGTTTTGTTGGCGAGACCGGTGAGGAGATTGAAAAGTCACAATCTCTAAATCTAAACCGGGTCTTAGGCCAGGTGCGCACATGCAACTAAACAGTTTGGGGCATGTTCATAGTCACTTTTAAACTCCAGTTTATCATATCTAAATATAATAATCATGCCGATTATGGAATTCGCAATTCTGGCTTCGCAGAGTGCAGTGCACTCGTTCCTCTCTACTCATTCGTCATGAAAAGAAAAGAGAACACAGCACTGCGAATCACAGCGAATCCATTATTGCGAATTCCATAATCGGCATGAATATTAATAAACCCCAATCTAAGATAAACTGGAGTTTAAAAGTGACTATGAATATGCCCCTTTAAGCTTGGACCGCACTCGGCGGAACTGCACTTCAGCGGAACTGAACTTCACGACTTATTTGTGGGAAATTGTATGAGCTATATCGCACTAAGCGACAACTGCACTTCACGACGCGACACTATGCGACAAAGTTGGTAATCTGACCAACTGTGTCGCGACGTGAAGTTTCGTTCAGTTTCGTGCGAAAGTGCGCACGGTGTCGCTGAAGTGCAGTTCCGACTAGTGCGGTTCTACCTTTATGGTTTCCATTTTGAGCACAATGGGCTTATATAGGAGTGCGCGGCGGTTTATTTGCGCGGACTCTCATATAGTCCCATAGTGCTCAAAATCGAAACCAAACTGCTTAATTGCATGTGCGCGCCTGGCCTTAGACCCTGTTCGTCGCCTGGATAAAATATTAGTCGTGTTTTATTGGTAATTTTATAGCTAGCGCTGTAAAATTTAAATCGGTAAACGATAACAAAAACAAAAAGTGCCGATAAATTAGCCAGCAAATTATAGTGCATAAAAAAGTGGACAAAGAGCGTTTTGCGCAGTTTAAAAATATTTAAGACGTGAACCTTAAATGTCAGTAACATAAACCGTGTTTTTTTTTTGTAAGTCCATTTGGATTTTGTCGAAAAAAAAAAACAATATCGGAACTAATAGTTTAACACGTAAATACAACAACAACTTAAATCCATATGGACTTAGTTAAGTCCAGATAATTATCGAGACTAACGTACTGTAATGGCCATATTATTCACTCGATTCATCCAGATTAAAAATTTAAATCCATGTAAAGCATACAAATTCAATATAAATACATCTGGATTTAAGTTTTAATCTGGATGTATCTAGTGAACAATATGGATGTAAGTAAGAAGTTCATAAGTCCCGATGTCGTTTTTTTCGACAAATCCATATGGACTTGCAAAAAAACACACCTATAGATTGCTTTTCACTCAAAAAGGGATGTGTTCTAAGATATTTGTAATTGCAAAATACCAAAGCGCATCTTCACAAGTTATTTTACTGGAGAATAAACAGATTTTATAATAGCCGTGTTTTTTTGCAATCCCCGGGAGATTTGGTTGAAAAAAAAAAGACTTCGGGGATTAGCGACGCCATTACAGAAACAAAATGGATTTTCCATTCAAGTATCGATAACATGTATACAATTCACGCCGGTAACACAGTTTTTCTCCGTGCTTAAGTTAAGCCCCGAGAATTCCCCGCGCTTAGCTAAGCCCGAAGGGGATTAGTTGTTGTTGCATTTGACATGTAAATTGCAGCACAGAACGTCGTTTTTTTCGATCGATTTCCTCGGGGCTGCCAAAATAAACACGGCTAATATGCCGTTAACATTTTGGATTAAATACTACTCTATATACGTCAAAATATAGTTCGTTCTATATCATCTGTCAAGTAATAGACTCCACTAGGATTGCTGAAATCACACAGCCACGAAAAATTTCACGATTTGTTGATAATTGTGACATTAAATTATGTACTGTACTGATAAAGAAACAAGAATACTTTGCGAACACAGAATAAGAAACAAAGAGTGTGCATAAAAGTCGTTTTATTGGCACTTGTGCTATTTTTTTTTCACAAAAATTAAAATTTAAGCCATCAGCTTTATTTTTGCATCAAAATAATTACTAATTTTACTTTCTAAAGGTACCAAAATTAGTCATTAAAGTTTTCAATGAAAGCTATAACGGAAACGTACGAAACATTCTCATCTTCATATTTTTGGTCACAGAGATCAGTCATACCTACCTCCCTGAACGCACCTTTCAAATTCACCTCGGAATCTACCCTACCGACACTATTGTGAATGATACTAGCTCTTCTTTGGCTTGTTTTGCTTTGACATTTTCATTTTGCAGCCTGCTAGCCGTGCGAACAGTCCTTTTTAAAATTCGATCCCGTTGTTGTTTTTTGGAAAATTTGAGTGTTTAAAAAAGATTATTAAAATTAGTTTTTCATTTAATTTCAATATTATGCAATAAAAAAATTGGTTAACTATTCATAACTTAATTTGCCCTTTTTAACATGCTTTGCAAAAATGATAACATAATTTCACCATAAACAACAATCCAAATTTTGATATCGTTGACTGAGGAACAAATAGATAAAAAAAAACACCAACCAATACAATCGGTTTTCGAACATTATTTACTGATTATAAGAGTTTAAAGAACCTTGTTAACTATCTATTTATTAATAAAGATAAGAAGACATTCTATCAAAACAAGTGCGACATGCCTGAAATCAAAGTTACCCCATTGGGGGCAGGCCAAGACGTTGGCCGTAGTTGCCTGTTGCTGTCCATGGGCGGCAAAAACATAATGCTCGACTGTGGCATGCACATGGGATTCAACGACGAAAGACGATTCCCAGATTTCTCGTACATAGTTCCCGAAGGACCAATTACCAGTCACATTGATTGTGTTATCATTTCACATTTCCATTTGGGTGAGTGTTTTTTGATCAAGTAGTTCAAACTAGCTTCGAGTTACCTTGGCAGTATAATTTACAATTGGTTTCTTTCATTGCTTAGGCGCCATTTAAAGCTTTGAAAACCATCATTGAAAATTTTAATTGCTTATTTTGAAATGTTTAGAAGGCAAAATCGATTATTATTTTGATGGCAATGTAAAGCTGATGACTTGAATTATTGCTAATAGTAATAAACATTTCATATTGGCCCAACTTTCCAGACAAGATGAAATAAAATTTCAATGATCATTGGTAAGGTAGTTCAATCATTGAAATAATAAGTCATTTTATGTGGACGGTTGGGCTGAAATTTTATTTTTTTTGGCAATAATTAATAACTAAGTCATCACCTTTATACTGGCATCAAAATAATAATCGGTTCTGCTTTCAAAAAGCTACAAAATTAGTTATTAAAATTTTTAATGTTGAATTGCAATGAGAGCTAGATACATATAACTGGCACCTTAACCTTTTTTTATTTGTAAAGTTAATTAAACGGGGAATTCGTTTGCAAATGTTTGGGTATCTAAATTAGCAATTCTTAAAGCTTTAGAGTAGATTTTTCAATGCAAACTTGATTCTTTTCGCTTTTATGCATATCCCCCATATCTTTTATTGACATGTAAAAGCCGTCTCTATTGTTATAACTAACAAAGCCAATATGTAAACATCAAATTGTGCCTAAATACGAAAAATCTTTCAATTTTTCTTTTTTGAAATAAGACGGGTAAGTATTAATTAAAGTTACGGAAGTATTTTAATTGCCACTAAAAAAATGGACTAGAACAAATAGCTTCCACCCGCTGTGATTCGATAAACAGAATCACGACCATTTGCTTTTACCAATTTAGTTCATTAAGTCGTAAAATTTAACCGACATTCCTAAATAATTGAGTTTTTGTTTTAAATTCGCAGTCTCGTAGCATACTCTGGTCTAAACTTTTAACCCACTGTTTTGAAAACAGTACTAAATTCCATTAGACAAGTTTGTAGCATAATATCTCAGAGAATGTTGTTAGATGATTGTAAGCCTGATGTATTGTTGCTTTCGGAATCCCGAGTAACAATAGATATAGAAGAATGTGAATATAAAATAAGTAACTATTCACACATTGTCTGTTTTTCGCATTCAAGGCATACAGGAGGTGTAATGTCTTACATAAGAAAAGGATTACGGTTTGAGGTGGTCAATGTTACACAGTTTAATAATACTGTATGGATTTTAAAATTGTATGTATGGTTTGAAAGTAAAAAAAGGGTGTTTGTTGGTGTATACAGATCACCGAGCTCATCGGTAAATGATTTCTTATATTTTTATGAAAATTGGTATGCAGAGCATTTGGAAAATGAAAGTAATGTAGTAGTGATGGGAGATTTTAATATTGACTTGCTAACAGATGATATTAACAAACTGAGAATGTTAGATTTAATTACTGATCAAGGTGATATTCAACTTATAAAGGAGGCTACAAGAATTACAGAAAATTCTCGAACATTGATTGATTATGTGTGTGTTAACATAGATACGGAAGATGAATATAATGTGTGTGTGGATAAAAACTTTAAGGTGTCTGATCATGAAACAATTAGAATAGAAATAAAGTGTGATAATTATAAAAATGATTTACAAAAGAAGAGGATTCTTAAATATTCCAAGTTTAAATTTGATAACCTTTTGAACAGTAATGGCTTTTCTGAATTGTTTTATGAGCAGGACTTTAATGATCTGACGATTAGATTTAGTGAGAATATTCGAAGATGCTGTGACGCTATGACTGTTGAGAAAATTGTTGGAGTGGATGTGGATTGTCAGTGGTATAACAGTAATCTATGGCGAATGAAACAGAAAAAAATAGCGGCATTCAGAGCTGCAATTTACAGCAGTAATGCTGTTAATTGGCAGAGATATAAAATAATTCGGAATAAGTATAAACTGAAAGTTTTGGAAGCAAAGAATCAGCATATTCGCACACAAATACAAGCTAATAGTCGTAATCAAATCAGTACATGGAAAGTGATCAAGTCTCTAATTTTGAAAAACAATAAAAGTAAAGATATCACTAACGTTAAGTTTGGTCAAGAATCTTTGAATGATGAATATCAAATTGCTAATAGGTTCAATTCTTATTTTATTCAGAGTGTGATCGAAATTAGTGATTCAATTCCTTTTCAGCAATATATTCCACCAAATATACAGCTGAATTGTGTTTTTAACTTTCGCTACTCAAGCGTGGAATCGTTGTGTGGTCTCATTAAACAGTTAAATAATAAAAAGGACTTAAGTGGTGTTAACAGAGACATTATTTTCAAATCAATCGAAATAATTGGTCCTGTGCTAATGAAAATTGTTAATAATTCATTGTGCGGTGGGATATTTCCAAGCAATTGGAAAGAATCCACTGTTATACCGGTAGAAAAAGTGGTAAACACAGTTAAATGTGAAGAGTTTCGTCCGGTGAATATGCTGCCTACATTTGAAAAGATACTAGAACGTTATGTAGCTAATCAACTACAAACCTATTTAGAAAATAATAATATTTTAATACAAGAGCAATCGGGGTTCAGGAAAGGTCACTCTTGTGAAACCGCGTTAAATTGGTTAATATATGAATGGAAAAAAGAAATTGACTGTAATAATTCAGTAATAGCAGTGTTTTTGGATTTTAAGCGTGCGTTTGAAACAATTGAAAGAAATATATTAGTGCGAAAGTTGGAAATGTATGGAATAAGGGGCAATGAATTGAACTGGTTCAAATCATACCTTACAGGTAGGACCCAAAGAACAAAGGTTGGCAATACTACATCTAATGCGATGGACGTGGAGCTTGGAGTCCCTCAGGGATCAGTATTAGGTGTGTTACTTTTCCTTTTGTACATAAATGATATTAAATGTGTGTTAAAATTTTGCAAAATTATGTTGTTTGCGGACGATGCCTTAATATATATAAGTGGAAAAAATGCTCAATGGTTGGTACAATGTTTAAATGAGGACTTGGAAAGCATAAACAGGTGGCTTCAAATGAATAAAATGAAATTAAACGTGAAAAAGACAAAATGTATGAAACTTAAAGTGAATGAACCCATAAACGTATACATGGATGGTGAAGTTATTGAATGTGTTGACAGCTTCAAATATCTCGGAGTAGTTTTAGACTCGAAGTTAAATTTTAAAGAACATGGAAGATATGTGTGTGGAAAAATTGCAAAAAAAATTGGTTTTCTTAAAAGAATAAGAAGAGACTTGACGTTTGAGAGTACTTTGCTACTATATAATGCGATTGTCTTACCCCATTTTAATTATTGTTCGACACTATTGTATGCATGTCAACAAGTAATAGTAAATCGGCTGCAATTATTGCAGAATAAAGCGATGCGAGTGATATTGAGAATGAATGTCTACACCCCGATAAGAGTGATGTTAGATGTGTTAAATTGGATGAATGTGAAACAGAGGCTAAAATATAGTGCTTTGTTATTGGTATATAAATTGAAAAATAATATGGTTCCTGAGTATTTAAGAGTTAATATTGTCAACGTTGGAGATGTTCAACCTTATAATTTACGGAATTGTGAAAATTTAAGACGAAATAGGTGTAACAGAAGCAGCACTCAGGACTCAGTGATGTATGTGGGAATAGATTCGTATAATAGGCTTCCAAGTGAATTAAAAAATGAGCGGAGAATAAATGTTTTTAAAAATAAGCTAATTTGTTATATAAAAAGTTGTGGATATTAATATATATGTGTTTTAATTATAAAGGTTTTTATGACCTCATATATTGAGTTTTCTAGGGCACACAACAGAGCCTAATCTCCTGCAATGCAGAGATAGGTACTCTTGGCGTAAGCTGAGATGGTTCCAGAAACTCTGTTATTATTATTTGTTATTAATTCGCTCTTTCAAAAAGTGACCAAAAAAATTTTGTCTCCTCAATATTTGACATCAAAACCGAAAAATGGCTGAGCAATCCCGATCATTTAACTGCGATGGTATGAATAAAAAGGAGCACCTGCTCAAATCTCAACTTTTAAGAGCAGGTGCTCCATTTGGTATGAATAAAACACTTGAGAAGGTGCTCAAGGATTGACCATCTACGTGTTTGATGAGCACCTCCCAAAATAAGCACCTGCTCCATTATAAGGTATGATGTATGAATAAAGCAAAGCACGTACTCCATCGAGAGGAGCGCCTGCTCCTATTTGTGAGTTAGCTCATTTGATTGCTCAACGTTGAAGTAAATAGCTCTTTATAATTTGTTTTCCATAAATGGCGGAGTTCATGCCAATTTTAAACCGCAATGTCAAATTTTATAAAAGAAAAAGAGAAGGATTTTCAAATGACTATGATGATGATCTCTAAAACTGTTTCCCTTGTATGTGCGGCAATAATCGAGAAGTCAATTGGATAAAATTCCCTACAACTACTGAAGAACTGCAGAATGCAAAACGCGAATGGCAAGAAAAATACAACTTTCCTTCAGCGATAGATGCAATTGATTGCACTTATGTTCATATGAGCAAAGCAGTGCGTTCAACGAAAAGGATTCCACACCATTAATGTTCAGGCAACATGCAATTCCAGAGATGAATTTACTAGCGTTGACCTTTTATGGCCAGGATCGGTGCATGATTCACGAATTTGAAAAAGTACTCGCGTATTTAAAATCATGCAATGGAATGAAGCTAGTGCCATTTTACTTGGTGATTCAGGAGATGGAGTTACTCCCCGCCTTTTAAGTACGTGTATCATATCCCTGAGAAAAATATAAGTGCCTTACTCGCGGACGAATTATAATTGAACAATGTTTTGCACAAGTCAAACAACCTTTTCCTATCCTTCACAATAAAATGCGAGTCGAAACAGAAAAAATTCGACGCCTAAACTCCTAATTCTGAAAGAAAAACTGATTTTCAATAAAAAACAATACCGAATGATGTAAAAGCCTACTTTGCCTTTTTTTTATAAATCATATATGTAAATGATTTTCAAATACAAAAAAAAAAAAACAATTGAATTTGACTCGGGGTTTATGAGAGCACCTATTCTGTGTGAAGGAGGAGGTGCTCACTGGTTGGAGTATTCATACGAAACGGTAGCAGGTACTTCTTTTTCGAGCAGCTTCTCTGATTCTTATGGAGAACCTTCTCTAAGTACGTGCTCCGTTTTATTCATATCACCCTGAGATCTCATTCATTTTCTTTAATTTGCCTATTAATTTTTGACAATTATTTACTTTGGACCCAAAATTCAACTAAGGGTGCAATTTCTGACAGTTTAAATGTAGATTGCTGCATCTTCGTGACAGAAATATTTGATACATGGCAAAGAAAATACCCCAATTTTAAAATTTAATATCGATTGACCAAGGGCAAATAATTAGGGGACAATGATTGAGACCTGTCAGCCCCTATTTCCAGCAGTTCCAACAACATCAAGTTAGCTAATGTACTATATATGGGTTTAGCACATCAGTTTTCACAAGAAAGGTACAAAATTCTTTATAAAGCTGCGGAACATCTGACCCAACCGTATCTTTAATGATTTTATACAGCATAATGAGAACGGGTCAAGAATATATTATAATCGGGTTGCTGAATAGGAGTAGTGGATCACCTGTAAACCTCAAGTGGAACGCCTTTCTATGAATATTACTTTAGTCGATTAGAGATTTTTATGAAAATCATGTTTTGCAATGTTTGGTGGGAGATGGGCAAAGGAAGATATAATACTAAATAAGCCGAAAGTATTTTCGTTTGTCAAATTTAGAAAACTAAATGAAAAATATTTATTGTTTCATTCAAAACCTTCAAGAATACCAAAAGCTACCGCTTACATGCTCTAAACAGCCACTTTTGTTTTCTTGTTTGACTGCTGGTTTGGTGGGCGTTTGATTGAGTTTTATTTGATTTTTCGCCTAAAAGTTATTTTCTTATTTCAGTGTGATCTGATGCATTAACTCAAACGGTATGTGCCAATCCCTTGATTCTCCTTCTAAAAATCTAAAGTTAGCTGGTAGCCCTGAACGCTCAGTTTAAAACGATTTAATACAATATGTAAAATCATTTTAGTATGAAACTATGTTAAAAAGAAGATATTATAAATATTAAACGAGTTTTGAAACGTTTTATCTTTTTAACATTTTATTAAACTTAAAATCACCAAATGCCTGGTTTATATTTTTAGTATTAAATAGTTTATTGATGTGAGCGAGTTATGACGCCCAGCATTCCCTACATCATGTAAAAGCGTGAGAAGGCATGCACCGCATATTATGTCATATTCTAATATCAATATATTGCTTAATATCATAGTTTACATTATATTAGACTACATTATTTTTCCTTAGAAGATCCGGCTCCGCACGGGTAGACAAACCTAGGCTTCGCATTAAATTACAAAAGAAATATAAAAAAATATTTAAGCTTCTTTGAATACTAATTTCTGGCTTTCAAACAACTTGACGTTATGAATGTATTAATTTATAAAAATATAAATATGCCAGGTAGAATTTTTTCAATCGGATCGCTCTTTTTCATTTACCCCATTTCCTATAACAATCCCCTAAAAACAACCTTTCAAACACTAAAATTTTTTTTGAAATCGGACATGTGGTTTTTGACATTAGCCTGAACAAACAAACAAAGCAAGAATTCCGCTTTATAAATATAGACTTGCTGGCCTTCGCATAAAAATTACAAAGGAAAATAACGGGTGTTTTTTTTAGATGTATATAACTTTAAGTTGGCAACACTATTTTAACTGGCGGCCATTTTGTCAGCTGTCGAGTGATTTATTTTTAGTTTGGTTTGGCATTTTAACATGAATAGACTGAGGCATTAACAACGCTTCCAAATTGTGCCCAAAAGGGCCAAAAACAAGATTGCCGTTGATCCCAATTTTTATAAGCGAATTTTGTTTAGCGATGAAGCTCACTTTTGGTTGAATGGATACGTCAATAAACAAAACTGCCGAATTTGGAGTGATGATAATCCTCAAGTGTATGTTGAGACACCGTTGCATCCACAAAAACTGACTGTTTGGTGTGCTTTATGGTTTGGTGGAATAATTGGTCCGTACTTCTTTAAAAACGATGCTGGCCAGAACGTTACAGTCAATGGTGACCGCTATAGAGCCATGATTACTGACTTTTTGGTCCATCAATTGAACAACCATGATGTGCAGGAGCTGTGATTTTTAACAAGACGGCGCACAATGGGGCAGAATGGCCCAATCGGTGGCAATAAATCAAAAAATGAAATTGCTCATATGTGGCCATTGTTATTTTTTTATAATAGTCAAATACCCCACTGTTAATATTGTAAAAGTTTTAAACCGTTATCATTAACAGAATTCGCATTACATGCATTGGCGCAAGCCATTCTTGTTATCAGATTACTGAAGTTTGTTGTGAAGAAAATTGTTAGGTGTTTTTAATTGCTTAAAAAAAATTACGGTTGTATAAAATTAAAATTTTCGGTATGGAGTCTTCAAGTTCTGGTATGTGTTAAGCTATTTAAGAGATTGTTTTGTGAGAAAGTGGTTTAAATGATATAAAACGGAGATTATTAAAAAAAACTTAAAAATGCCTGCTTTTTTGCTTCTTTGTGCAAACATTGATCGATTTAGTTGTGTTCCGAGGTCTTCCAAGCTTTGAAAAATGTACTTTCTGACAAAAAAATGTTTTTGTTTATTTCTAAGATTTGTTTTAAACTTTAGGTATAAGCTCAAATACGATTTTTATAACCCGGAGGGAGCTTGTAATTATAATTCGGAGAGCAGAGAACAATAATTTACAAGCCCAGTTTGTTCTTCTGAGAGAGGAGTTAAAAAAGCAAACTCGAAACTTCGACAACATAGGCTTAAATAAAACACTATCGTATTTTAAATCGGAGTATTAATCTCGATGGGAAAAGGCTTTTAGAAAATTCGAGACTTTTTCAAAAACAAATAGTTCTTGGCTTGACTGCTTTTCTTTGTTGCCCTGAAGAAAGTTCTAAGGGTGGTCGACCAAGTATTTTGTTCGATGAAAGTACTGAAAGTACAAAAAGATTGAAAACAGAGAAATTGAGAGAGTCAACATCAATTTCTATGTTGAGTTATGCCACTCAAATGAGCTTGAGAGCAGTAGGAAAGGTAAATGCTCTGAAGTATTGAAAGATATAACAACAACAACTCCTGACCGAGCAAAAAAATACAGGAAATCATATAAAAAGTCTCTTGAAACAAAAAGTTTTAAAATGTCAGGCGAAGAAGCATTAGGGGTTGCTGTTGAAGCGCAACTATCTCGGCATCAATATAATGTTATAAGAATGAGTGCACCAGAAAAATTTCCTGCATATAAAGTCATACAAGCTGCAAAAAAAGAATGCTATCCGCCTCCCGAATACATAATAGTTACCGAAACATTAGTAGAGGTTATACTACAGGCCCTGCTAGATCTTACCACAAAGCGTTTGTTGGAATCGCAGAAGGAAGTTATTAGTGTACTTACAACAATCGAAATCGAAAACCTGTGTTTGTTTTGCAAGTGGGGATTTGACCGAAGTTCAGGACACAGCTCCTACAAACAAGCCTTGCATAGCCTTGAAGCTACTGATTCTTCGGTTTTTATTACATGTGTTGTTCATCTTAGATTTTGTTCAAATTCCACAGTTGTATGGCAAAATCCACGACCAGGTTCCACAAGATACTGCAGGCCATTAAAAATAGAGTTTGTAAAGGAATCTACAGAAATGTCTATTGCAGAAAAAACAGAGTTGAAAACGAAATGAAAAATTTGCAAAAGATAACCATGTTAATTGAGGAAAGACAGTTACAAGTTAGTCATACGCTCCCTTTTACAATGATTGACGGAAAAGTTTGTAACGCTATTACGGAGACGTCATCAACACAAGTGTTTCATATGTGGTGCTTCTTCAAAAAGTTTTAATGATATAGACAGTATGCATATATGACAAGGGAATTAAAACAGAAAACTTGCAGTTTGGCCTGTCCGTTCTTCATGGATGGATAAGGTTTTTCGATAACTTACTGCACTTGTCCTACAAATTGCCTCTTAAGAAATGGCAAGCTCGAGGGGATGACAAGATAATTGTTGCAGAGAATAAAAAAAGAATACAAAAAGATTTTAAAGATCGTTGTGGTTTGATTATAGATAAACCACAGCCCAGACTCGGGAACTCTAATGATGTAATACCGCAAGACGTTTCTTTCAAAATGCTGAAATTTCCGCATAAATTACAAATATTGATGTTTAACTCATAAAAAAGATGCATACTATTGTTGTGGCTAGTGGCTTTGAAATTGATGTCGAGAAGTTCAGGAGTTTTGCAATTGATACTGCCAGATATTATGTAGGAAAGTATTCCTGGTACTATATGTCACCAACCCTTCATAAGTATTTCATTCATAGACCGGAAATAATAACCCACGCTCTGTTACCAATTGGTCAACTAACTGAGGAAGCACAAGAATCGAGAAACAAGGACTTCAAAAATTTTAGGGAGCATCATTCTCGGAAAACTAGCAGAGAAAATGCAAACCGAGATATTTTTAACTCTTTTTTGTTAAGTTCTGATCCCATAATAACAGACATGAGGAAACTTCCCGAAAAAAAAACAACAACACCTGCCAATTGAAGCATTAGGTTTGCTTAAAGCTCAACTTGTGGAAAACGTCAATGATTCTGAGGCCGAGGAAGATGACAGTGGTGGAGAAAGCGATGATTTTGTTTTGAATTAATGGATACTCAATTATGTAAATTTAATTTGGTATTTTTAAATTAAAAATTTCTTTATTGTTCTGTTATTACTGGAAAAAAATTTGTGTACTTATTTTTAACAGAGGACATAAGAAGAAAGGATGTGCTAGGTAATTATTTTTTGAAGTACAAAAAAGTGGGCGTTTTGGTGGGCGTGGTCATTGTTGGGCTCAAAAAATATCAATAGATTGGTTATATAAACATTTCCAGAAATGTTTAGGTTCCTAGCTCCATTGGCTGATTTAATGCCACCGATAGGGCCATTCTGCCCCAGTGTGCGGCGCGGCGCAACATGTCACACAGCTCGTACCACTATTGATTTATTGAAGGAAAAGTTTGGTAACCGCATAGTTTCACGTTACGGGCCCGTGAATTGACCTCCAAGATCGTGCGATTTAACGCCGCTTGACTATTTACTGTGGGGATATGTGAAGTCGCTAGTCTACTCCGATAAGCCCGAAACTATTGACCACTTGGAGGACAACATTCGATGCGTTATTGTCGATATACTGCCAGAAATGTTGAAAAAAGTCATCGAAAATTGGACCTGCAGATTAGACTACGTCCGAGCCAGCCATTTGCCAGAAATCATATATAAATTATAATGCCAGAAGATTATCTTTCGAATAAAGTAAATTTCTTGTCACTTTAAAAAAAATTCATCTTTGTTTTATTCCATTTCAAAGTTATATTCCTCTAAAAAAAACACCCTTTAGTTAAAATTATTATTATTATGATTCGTTTGTATAAAATAAATTATCTGCACTTGCCTGTACTAATAACAAATATTTTCGCTGACCTTAACTCTCTCTCTCTATTGCTTTAAACGCCTTTTACGTAGTTACGTAGTGAGTCTGAGTGAAGTGAAACACAGTAAAATATCTATGATCGCTGAACTGATAACCATTTATTAAAACGTAGCCTTTTTGTGAGCTTCCGGTCCTTAACATAAGTATACAAAAATATTTTGTTTCATTTGTACCCTTCTAGATCATTGTGGAGCTCTGCCGTACATGTCGGAAATCGTTGGATACATGGGTCCGATTTACATGACACATCCAACAAAAGCTATTGCTCCAATTCTCCTGGAAGACATGCGTAAAGTTGCAGTCGAACGTAAAGGTGAATCGAATTTCTTCACAACCCAAATGATCAAGGACTGCATGAAGAAGGTAACTGCTGTAACTCTCCATCAGAGTGTTATGGTTGATTATGACCTGGAAATTAAAGCCTATTATGCTGGTCATGTGTTGGGTGCAGCTATGTTTTGGATAAAAGTTGGTTCGCAATCGGTTGTTTATACTGGAGATTACAATATGACACCCGATCGACACTTGGGTGCGGCATGGATCGACAAATGTCGCCCGGACTTGTTGATAACAGAAAGTACATATGCAACAACAATTCGTGATTCGAAGCGATGCAGGGAGCGGGATTTCCTAAAGAAAGTTCATGAATGCGTCGCAAGGGGTGGAAAAGTCCTGATTCCAGTTTTTGCTTTAGGACGAGCACAAGAATTATGCATTCTCTTGGAGACTTACTGGGAACGAATGAATCTGAAATATCCAATTTACTTTGCGTTGGGCTTAACGGAGAAAGCAAATACATACTACAAAATGTTCATCACATGGACCAATCAGAAGATTCGAAAGACATTCGTACATCGCAATATGTTCGAATTCAAACATATTAAACCCTTTGACAAGGGCTACATTGACAATCCAGGGGCAATGGTTGTGTTTGCAACTCCTGGTATGCTGCATGCTGGACTTTCTTTACAGATATTTAAGAAATGGGCACCGAATGAGAACAATATGGTGATAATGCCCGGCTACTGTGTACAAGGAACTGTTGGACATAAGGTCCTAGCAGGAGCGAAGAAAATTGAATTCGAGAATAGGCAGATGGTGGATGTTAAGATGTCTGTGGAGTACATGAGCTTCAGTGCTCATGCGGATGCCAAAGGTAAGTTAGACTAATAGCCGAATCTAATGGTCGGAAAAAATATTACAAATAATTTATCCTATTTCAGGTATAATGCAGCTCATTACAAATTGCGAACCCAAAAACGTTATGCTGGTCCATGGTGAAGCAGACCGTATGAAATTTCTGTTGGAAAAAATCAAAGAAGAATTCAAAATCGATTGTTTCATGCCAGAAAATGGTGAAACTTGTATAATAAATACACCGGTAAAAATTCCAGTTGATGCTTCTCTGTCCCTGCTTAAAGCTGAGGCCAAATCATACAATGCCCAACCCCCTGATCCAAAGAGACGACGTCTTGTCCACGGAGTTCTTGTCATGAAGGACAGCAAAATATTATTAATGAATCTAACCGAAGGACTCAAGGAACAATCAATAAGCAGGCACATTATGAAATTCACTTCTAAAGTTAAGATGGAGGATGTAGCACCGAAAATAAGAACTGCAGAAAAATTGTTTGCAATGCTTCAGGAGAAACTTACCGATTGGTCGGTTACATTTCAAGAAAATTGCATTATAACCGTAGAAACTGTTGAAGTGAAAGTAGATGAAAACGAAGTTGATCCATCACAAAAAATAATCTCTGTCTCATGGACTAATCAAGATGAAGATCTTGGTTCCTATATTCTTCAAGTATTGCAGAATATAAATTAAGATGTGATGTTTCTTAAATCAGTGAAGGGCATAATTTCCTTTCACTCTCAATGAACTCTGATTTATTCAATTTAACTCACTCAGCCTAATGGTTAATGTACGATAAAATTATTATTTAAATAAAAAATACTGGTTCTTTTTGAAGTCGAGGTTTTTTTTTGTTTGACCTTAATATCAGTTTCACTTCTCTGTTCGGAAATTTATAATTCCGAAGTTCAATAAGAAAATTTTCTAAGATACCAAGATTTTAATCAAACTAGATTGTGAAATCGGGAAAGATAAGAAAGTTAATCCAACAATTCTGTCTGTCTATAACAACATCTACGGCTGAACAGTTTTGTTATAAACAGTTGTTAGCTCATGACAATATATTTTTCTACCTGTCTTATGTTTATGAACAAATTACGGTGCGGTCGGTTATTCAAATATTGTTAAACATATGTTAGATCGCAGTTAAAATTTTACTGGGAAGAATAAGTTAGGTTATATTTTCAAAGACAAATGGGTTGATATTGTTTGCATCAGGCCAGGTTCTGAAAATACAATAAGTTACTCATACGATATTCCGGGTTTTAAGCTCATTCGTAATTATAGGGATACTGCTACGACTGGTTGAGCAGTTGCATTCCTTTATTATACTGAAGATATTCGAAGATAGTATCTCCTTCTGTTAAATAAGTTACTTTGTCATTAAATTTCTTACCACCCGAAATGCCACGACTCTAGAATACTTGATTTCACTGCTGCTACCGGCCTATCGAATTATTATTGGTATGACACCCATTTTTCAAACAATTTGTTATTATATTTTTAAAGCAAGCTGCTGATAAGAATTTATGATGAATGACGCCATGGAACTTTTCTGCTGCCTTCCTTTCCAACTCGAGGTTTGGAAAAGTGAGAAGTCGTTGAGTAAGAGCAGATGCTTTATCATGCTTTATCCTAGCACCCTGGTGATGCAAAACCACCACGAAAAAATTACAATTGCAAAAAAAAAAAGAAATACATTCTGTAACTTAAGAGGAGATATAAAATGGAGCTCTCTTTTTTTATTTTAAATGCGAAGCTTTCATAGGTTCATAACGGGCCTCCCTACCGGACACTGCATACTAAGAAAATTCTTGGCTTAGTAAATAGTTCAACTTGTAGATTCTGGAACATCGATGAGGAAACACCGGCGCCCATATTAGGCAAGTGTGATGCACTTTTGCACCAAAGATACAAATACCTGGGACGTCACAAGATAGAAGAGAGGGACATACACTCTTAAAAAATACTCAAATTCCTCAAATGGATAAAATTGGAAGAATATGTAGTTGTTTAGTGAGCAACATCATTCAGGTCTATATGGGGGGTACAATAGATCTGTTGTAATCATTCAAAGGGGTCGCTACTCAAGATTCAGTAAGTAGATACTCAAATATAAAAATGAGAATCTTTCGTACGTTTCACCCTCCAAAACAACACTGATTTGGAATTCTAATAAATAACTAATTGATTAATAAGGAATGAGTGGATGTAAAATTTAATTATTTTTCCAAGAATAAACGGAAGTTATTGTAGAAGAAGATATTGGGTAGGTTCAGAACACGTAGGGACTTGAAGGCAAGGCAAGTCTCTCGTCTTTGATTGTCCAGCTGTCGCAAAATTGCCTTCCAATTAAGGCAACTTTTATGGGAAAGTGACTGAAAAGCTAGTCAAGAAATATCTCCCTTCATTTCAAGTCGTGATTTGTGTGAGGAACTTTAGTTCCAACCTTTACCTTCCGTTGATAGTGCAGATAGTATTTATAATAATATTTTTATCTGAAAAACACCTCACACAAATCAAATACGAATCGTAAATTATAATTTTTCAATAATTCTTACTAATGATGCATTTTTTCATTAAATCCTTTCTATAATTATGAAAAAGGACTCCTCCACCCAAAACAATAAAACAAACGTTGAAAAAAGGAGTCACTGAACAATAAAGTTCAGCTTTCTGTTAAATGACAAAATATAATCAGCTGATATTTTGACATAAATGGGTACGTTCAGCAGACACAAGGGACTACATATGTAGTCAAGTGCATTCATTGAACGCAAATTTTACAAAGGAAACTAGTTATTTTTTTGAGATGTCATTAATGCCGAAATTGGAACTTTACTTCCAACCTTTACCTTCCATTGATAGTGCAGATAGTATTTATAATAATATTTTTTTTGTTGAAAAACACCTTACACAAGTCAATTACGAAATGTAATTTATATTTTTTCAATACTTCTTACTTATGATGCATTTTTTAATTAAATCTTTTCTATTATTTTGATAAAGAACTCCTCCACCCAAAACAATAAAACAAACGTTGAAAAAAGAAGTCACTGAACAATGAAGTTCAGCTGCTGTTTAATGACAAAATATAATCAGCTGATATTTTGACATAAATGCACTTGACTTGAAATGAAGGGAGATATTTCTTGACTAGCTTTCCAGTCACTTTCCAATAAAAGTTGCCTTAATTGGAAGGAAATTTTGCGACAGCTGGCCAATCAGAGACGAGAAACTTGCCTTGCCTTCAAGTCCCTTCGTCATCTGAACCTACCCAATGCACTTGACTTGAAATGAAGGGAGATATTTCTTGACAAGCTTTCCAGTCACTTTCCAATAAAAGTTGCCATAATTTGAAGGCAATTTTGCGACATCTGGCCAATCGGAGACGAGAAACTTGCCTTTTCTTCAAGGCCCTAAGTCTTCTGAACGTACCCATTGTATTTAACTGTGTAAATTATGGAATAAACGATTTGATTTGAAAAAAAAAAGTTTTCTGTGTAGAATTTTTGTGTGACGAGACAGCGACAAAAGATAAAAACTGCATGTTGGAGAAAAAAACAAAAAAAAGAAAATTAAAATCTTTAAAACAATGAGCAAACACTAACAAATTTCAAGAATTACTTCAAAAGAATACAGTTTCAAGAGAAAATGGCCACGTTAGGATTGTATCCAAAGCGATATGGATAGCTTTGTGTTGTTGTAATCCCTTTTGAAAAATCATCTGATGCAACAACAACTCAAGGTATCTGAAAACTTTTGGATAGGTTGACACCGTCTCGGATAAATTCTTGAACGCAAGGAATGCAAGGGAATCACGATCTTTTTCGAAAACGACAGTTAAACGAAACGGCTCCAGAAGCAATAATTGGCGTTTAAGTAAAACTAAAACTGGGGGCTTATTACATAAAACGAATATCGTTTATAACGCCGCGTATTCGTTAAATTGCGATTACGAGTATCTTAAAAAAAAACGATACTCGTATTTTATTAACGAGTGCCTTAAGATGTCGTATTGGCTGGCTTTCGCTTTCAGTTTTTTGTCAATATTGTATTTCTTTTGTTTGGTTTTGTGTTGTTTTGAGTGAGCTAAGGAAAAATGTAAGAAAAATAATCAATGAAGTGCGAAAAACATTTTTGTTTTTCATAACCGCATTACGCGCTGACTTTCGTTTCTTTGGGCTTCGTTTTTTCTGCCGTTCGTTTCGTAATACATAATAAAGGGCCCTGTACAGTTTTTTTTTTATTATTTCGTTGTGTCATTTTTGTATGGGATGTTTCGTTTCGCATCAGCAGCGTACTAAGCTTAAATCGTTGAAATTCATGGATCATTTCTTGATCTTGAAATTTCCATTTAAGGAAGTTGAATTTTGATATGGCCAATTACTTTTTTTGATATTTTACCCCATTGAACCTTTATTGTAGCCTTTCGGAAAAGGAGATAAGATTTTTCAGAACCTCTATTGGTTCGCCAGGTGAGAAAAAAAAACTTCGGGTCGAAGTTTAAAAGAATTTAATTAGGAACTTTTAATCAATTCGATAAAAAAAAACTTCTTATTTAAAAAAAAAAAAACTAAATGAATCTTTTGCACTTCATTTTAGAAAATTGTGGAGCTCTGCCGTACATGTCGGAAACAATTGGTTATAACGGTCCAATTTATATGACACACCCCACAAAGGCTATAGTTCCAATTCTCTTTGAAGAGTTCCGCAGAATGAATCTTCAAATTTTGGGAAACACTAATTATTTATCAACGCAAGAATTAAAAAACTGCATGAAGAAAGTAACGGGTGTTGAACTGCATGAGAGTGTTATGGTTGACAATGAATTGGAAATCAAAGCCTACTATGCTGGGCATGTGTTGGGTGCAGCTATGTTCTGGTTAAAAGTCGGATCCCAAACTGTTGTATACACTGGTCATTTCAATATGAACCCCGATCGGCACTTGGGTGCTGCCTGGATTGACAAATGTAAACCAGATTTGTTAATAACCGAAACTATTAGTCCCACCGAAAATCCCAATGTAAAACAAGGTAACAAACATGATTTCCTTAAAGCTGTACACGAATGCATGTCCAGAGGAGGTAAGGTCATCATACCGGTTTTCGTAGTGGGTCGAGCTCAGGAACTCTGTATCCTCTTGGACAAGTATTGGGAGAAAATGAATTTTTCATATCCGATTTATTTTGCCACAGAGATTTTCACAGAGAGAGTCAATTCCTTATACAACGTCTTTTTCAAATGGACCAATAAAAAAATGCAAAATCATAAGACTGAAGGGAATGTTTTCGAGTTCAAACACATTAAAACTTTTAATAAAAGTTTCATTAATAACCCCGAGCCAATGGTGATTCTCGCAACTAATGGCATGTTGCAGCATGGATTATCGTTGTATATATTAAAACAATGGGCGCATGACGAGAACAATATGCTTATATTGCCCGACATTTGTATTCCTGGTACATTAGGGTACAAGATTGCAGCAGGTGCAAAGGAAGTAGTATTGCCAAATAAAGAGATTATCAAAATTAAATTGAAAGTTGAGCAGATGGGTTTTAATGCTGTTGCAGATGCAAAAGGTGAGTTATTTATTAAAAAAGAGAATCATTCATGTTGTCTTTTCTTGTTTTTTGTTTGAGTTGTTTGCTTTGTCTATGTCGGCTTTCATTGTTGGTAAAATTAACTCCTTAACATTAACTATTTGAATGTTGATCAAATCTTCAGTTTCTCTTTGAGTTATTTATTTTGTTTTAAACGAAGTCGAGGTTAAAAGATTTCTTAAAACTATGTATGTAAATACATACCTCTTTACGTGTGTTGAATAAAACATAAGTATTATCAGTTGCAATGTTTTAAAATAAAAATAACAATAGCGAAGTTAAAATAACAAACACAGGAAGAGATCATAAGATTTTGAATTTTCAATCAACCAAGATTTCAAGGTGCAAGCACTTTTTATACTACAAGGCTGGTCGTTTCGCGATCTCTTCTACATGATGGAGCACGACAAGCGCATTGGTTAGTTAGAATTAATTGAATCAGAATAGTTATATCGGGTTTTTCAATAAGAGCGCTACAAGAGTTTTTGGATATCAATAAACTTCTTTATTCCTGTGAAAGTACGTTTAATGCCATTATGTATGGAACTCGATTTCTTTTGCATTGCCACCACGGCCACGCTTGCAGAAGTCCAGACGCTGAACCCAATTTTCTACGGTTTTCAAGCATAAATCGGCCGATACTGCTGCAATTTCACTTTCGATATTCGTACGAAGTTCATCAATCGTCGCTGGCTTGTTGGCATAGACCATAGACTTGTCGTAGCAGCACAGGAAATAGCCTAACGGCGTCAAATCACACGACCGAGGCGGCCAAGCGACTGGACCATTTCATGAGATAACACGTTCCCCAAACTTGGTTTCCAATAAATTGATTGTGACATTCGCTGTGTGGCTTGTGGCGCCGCCGTCCTGTTGGAACCACATGTCTTCCAAGTCCATATCATCCAATTGGGGCCAAAAATATTCGGTTATCATTGAACGGTAGCGATTCCCATTCACAGTAACATGCCGGTCTTGGTCATCACGGAAGAAGTACGGCCCAATGACGCCGCCGGCCCATAAACCACACCAAACCGTAATTTTTTCGGGATGCAATGATGACTCATGGAGTACGTGTGGATTGCTGCCTGACCAATACCGCATATTTTGTTTATTGACGAAGCCATTCAGCCAGAAATGAGCCTCATCGCTGAAGATGACGTAGCGCTCTTAACGTTGAGGCCACTGACTTCGAACTTCGGTAGTAAATTTTAATAATTTCGACTCGTTGTTGGCTCGTATATCTTTCCATCATGAAATGTCAAACCTTACTGAAGAGAAATGTAAAAAGAGTGACAAGAAATATGGCGTCGTTTGCTGTCCCTGTTGCTCTACTTTTGTAGCGTCCCTGTTGAAAAACCCGCTATTATTTGTTCCGTATTGCAGACCATTAGGAATAGTTGCAAAAATGGAATGTTCTGTTAAGCAGCGTCCGAAAAAGCTTGTCGCGTTCATTATATCGACTTCTTCTCTAACAAGGCACAGTTTCATAAGCGTTGTTGTTACAGTGAAACTAATCCCAATGCCAAGAAGCTTCAGCAAAGACCTCTACACTTCGTTAATAATCGGGCCTTACTATTTTGAGGGAAATGACCGAGCGGTGCAGGTGAATTCAGCACGTTACCTTGCAATGTTCCAGGATTTATTCTTGCATGCATTTGATGAAATGGAGCTTGAGAATGTGTGGTTCTAACAAGATGGAGCCACATCCCACACAGGGAAAGAATCCATACACTTTTCGGACCAATAGTTTCTCGGTGGTCGTCTCGTCTCGCTAAGAGGCGAACCAGACGCTCTTCTGATTTGACCCCGTGTGAGGCTACTTTAAATCCATTGTTTTAAATAATAGTCCCAGGACCCTTGAAGCCCTAAAACATAATATCGAAAGCTCGAAAAAGTGCACACAAACTTCGGTAAAAGGTTTTGGAAGTTTGACACATTATTTTAAATTATGTAAACCAAACGTCAGCTCCTTTTAAGCATTGCTTTGACTCTTTTGAGTGCTGTTTTGGGAGTGTTTTTCTTCAATACACAATGTCTCGCAGGCTTTAAGTAAACAAATTAAATTAAGTTTTTTGATATTTTCTGTATTAAAATTGGTCAATTGGGTATCTAATAATATACATATATGTAAAACTGCGTAAAATACCGCAAACCGCCTTGTAAAATGAAACATAGTGTACACTGTCCATGTTTTCTTTATGCTAAGTTAAATCGATCATGTTTTCTACTTGTAAATTACTTAACTCAAGCCAAACATTCGCAGAACTATTTTTAAATATTCTATATCAAAATGGTGAAACATTTATATTTTAAAAAAGGTGAATTTTGTTAAACTATTTTTTTTTTGTTTTATGAATAACATTTATAATTCACTCGAATTCGTGGAGCCGTACTAGAAGAATCTTGTATTTTTACCACAAAACTTGACACTTAACAATAAATTGTACAAGACAAATTAATTATGAAGCAAATTAAAACTTTGAATTAACATTCGGTTTTCTTTTGATTATTTTATTTACTAATATGCTAATTAAATAATATACCTATTTACCAAACATTCTCAGCTAATATTTTTTCTCAGATTTCATTATTAAGCAACAACCCTTATGATTAATTAATATCGCCATTAGCGGACAGTATGAGCTTTGTGTTTGAGATCATTATAGGTTTGTTCGTTGAGCCCTGAAGTCACCCTGGGGTCGGCCCAAAGCGTTTTTTGAAAAACCTGAAGTCACCCTGGTGAAAAAATTCTGTGTTTTTTGAGTCCTGGGGTCGCCCTGAACTCGCTCTGAAGTAGAACTAGGAAATTTGCTGTGGCGAGTTAAGGTAAAGCAAAAACTGCCAAAGTGACATGAGTTGTTATGCATATGTTTTGTCGTGGATTCACGTCCTGCAGGTTATTGTTTATTTTTGGAAAACATATTGCAAGAATATACAAATTTAATTTAATGATAATAAATAGCAATACAAAATGGAAACGGTAGAAGTTGCTTTTATTAATTCGTAAGACACATTTGAAACAAATCTTAAGTTTTAATTATCTAAGCACAGAACTTTTTTTTTCTTGCTTTATATGTCAACAGCCCTTGAGCGTTTTTTTAGAACCGAAAAACCCAGGATTTTTTGACAATTCTTGGGGTTGTCAAGAAAACCTGGGTCAACCCTGGGTAAAGTTCAAAGCTAGTATGAGCTTTGTGTTTGAGATCATTATCTTGTTAAAATTTTTTGTTACCCCAAAATACCCAGTTTTTTTTTCAAGGCGTTCTGTTTAAGCTTTTCTCAGCATCTTCAAAGAACATTTTCATGAGAAGATCAAACATATTCAGATTCAGGGTCCGTATCGCATAAGACTATAGCGATCGCTTTATTAAGTGATTGTCGTTTTAACGATTGCTCCCTCTATCTTTCCTTATAGATAAAATAGAGACATGCCGCCTCCACTGGGCATGGGCGAAGCTATCTTATGCGCGAATTGGCATGTTTGCGTTCTTTAAGCGTTTTCGTTTGGCCTTCCGATTTCCGAATGCTTCTGAAAGGTTCGTTTGGCACTAGATGACAGTTCTACTTCTATAAAGAAGAGAAAATCGATTCTGAATTTGAAGAAAGAATCAAAGCTAGAAGTACGCACACACGCGCCTCTCTTAAACGTCACAATGGATCTCTGCCACCAAATGCCAGAAGTGTCAGTGTGAAATTAAAAAAAAAAAAAAAAAACAATCTGACAGCACTCCCTGGTTGGAAAACAAAACCAAATGCCGAAGGCACGAAGGCGAGCCAAAAAAGTCGTATGTTTAAAATAGTGATTAATATGTAATAAAATTAGTTTTTTTGTATCAAACACTTGAAAAAATGTTCACTAAAATCTTTAAACACTAATTAATACGTAATTCGATCGCAAATTTAAGTTTTCAGTTCCAAATACAAAAAATAATCAAATGAACGGATTTTTAACACTACCGAGCATGTAAATATTTTCCAACCAGGGACTTTTTTTGTTGTTGTTTTTAGCTCAAATCAAATCAAATAGTCAAATTAGAAAGAGAAAAGACAAAGACAAATTTTGGAAGACCTCTATCAATTATATTGCGATCGTTAAATTGCAATTGTGCATTTGCGATTAAATTTGACATATTTTTTTTTTTTTATTTACTTACTATGTACTATCTATCTATCTATCTATTATCTAGCACAAACTTTGTTTATTCAATTTAATCAAATCTCTTACAAATAGAGAAATTTTGTTCATACATAGGATCAAAATCTAATAAATTTAAAATTCAATGCGTTTTGGTTGAGTTGGAGGAATTTTGATTTGCTCATAGTTTTTCGTAGAATTAGAATCCCACAAGCTACGTCCACACTTTTCAAAAACAATGCGTAGTTTTCAAGATAAGAATCCAAAGATATGCCCAAACTCAGGGCACTTTTTAGGAAATAAATATTTAAAACATACAAACAACGCTCTCCACCAAAACTCAGCTTAGTCGGAATTTTTTCAAAGTTTGTTTTTGTTTGTCTAAACAATTTTTGTTCATTATAAAATTAAAATTAAATATTTTCATCTACTGAAATTGTCTTTCGTATGGCTTTATAATTGCTTATTGCTTCTAAGCAACACCTTTCGTATCAGCAATAAATTTTTAGTTAAATTTAATACGTATGGTTGCATTTTTTAACAATTCATCAGTAACCTAAGTTAAACATTTTCATTCCTTGAACTTTAAGTAGTTTTTAAAAAATAAAAATCCTTGTAAAATGTTAACACTTAACTTTAAGTCGATTTTTGATTATTGTTTCGTTTAAGTTTATTTGAGAACAAAAGTTTCTCAACATTGGCTGAAGAATTTGATAAAATTAACATCAAAGCTGTAAATTGAGCCATCATTTGAGATGCCTAGACTTTGATTGTCTCTTTTTTATTAAGCCTTAAGCCGCGTCCAGATCAATAAAAATTTACGTTGTGTGCTATTCGCCGCAAATATTTCCGCCGAGAATTTCAACTTATTTTGGAATTAATTTTTGCTTAAAGGGCCGCGCGTCAATGCTCAATTTGCACAGAAAATAATTTTAATAAACTTGGTTCATCAATTTGTTCACATCAAAACACCTTTGCGCCGCAAATATTTTCGTGTGCGCCGAAAATCCATCGGAATCGGATAGCGTGCGTTGAATGTGACACAAAAACTTGTGTGCGTCCGGACGTCCACACTGACGTATTTTGTTGCGTCTACACAAATATTTGCGTCGAACAAGGCGCACAACGCAAATTTTTATTGATCTGTACGCGGCTTCAGAGGATATTTAATATGGAATGCTTGTTTTATTCCAAATGCGAAGCTTTCATAGGGGTCGCTATTCAAGTTTAAGTAGGTTCAAAGACATGTAGTACTGCTGTGTTTGACGTGTTACTTTATAGCTGCAGTTGACGCAAAACGTCAAGAAATTATTCACCAAACTATTAAGGTTGTTTTCTTTTGTTGTGAGAAAAATGTTTTACCTATAGAATTAAAGTAATAAATAAAAGATATTAGCCAGCTTATACGGTGCCATTTTGTTGGTGCATTTTATTTGTTTGAACTTCTATTTGCACATTTGCACACACTTCATATTGCACAATTGTTATTGAAAAGTTTTCACTTTCACTGAAAGTTTTTAACACGTCTTTCACTCGCGAAAGCAATTTTTTGTTGTCAAATTTTTGTTTGATAATGAACAACGCACTATAAATTATTTGTATAGCTATATATTGACTGAATATATTAGCCGTGTTTTTTTTGCAAGTCCATATGGATTTGTCGAAAAAAACGACATCGGGACTAATAGTTTTACACGTAAATACAACAACTTAAATCCATATGGACTAAGCTAAGTCCAGATAATTATCGGGACTTACGTACTGTAAGTAAGAAGTTCCTAAGTCCCGATGTCGTTTTTTTCGACAAATCCATATGGACTTGCAAAAAAACACACCTATTGTTGAATGTTTTGTTAAATTATGTAGAATTCGTTGCAACCAAAAAATAAACAACTCGTCTTCCAAAAATTCCGCGACTTTCAATTTGTGTGTGTGTGCAAATCAGTGTGAAATCTTGCTAAAAACGCAAGATTTGTTTTGACAGAAAAGAATCGATTTTGTTTAGAAAAAAATCGATTCTGTTTAGAAAAAATTCGATTTCTTTGTTGTAAGGAATTCGCTATAAGCAAACTATGACTGACAATGACAATTGACAGCAGCTTTTAATATTTACTTTTACTGAAAGTAAAACACTGCCCCCTATCAGGGTTTCAGCTACTACAATGCATTACGGATAGAAAAAGCACTCCATATTATATATAAATTATTGAACAAACAATTTTCAAAATATTTAAATTAATTGGACAACAACGGACCATTTTAAAAATATACTTATATATACAATTGAAAATCAGGAGAAAATGGTATATTTAAATACACAATCGGGTAAGCGGAAATAGTTCTTAAAATCGTGAGAAATACAATAAGTCGGTGTTCCTGGCAACACTAACTGTATGACGATGTTCACATTGGATTGACTTCTTCTACTTTCCTTGATGGTTCAGTGCTTTTTCTCACTTCCACTTCATGGTGAGAAAGAGTAGGCCAAGAAAGGCAGGATTTTAAATATAAAGTTTTAGTTACCAAACAGACATATAATAGGGCCCATAGACACCGACACAAAAATAAAAAATTTTTCATTTTTTGTGTCGGTGTCTCCATTGGTGTGATGTGTATGGGGAAGTGTTGTGTGGATGGGCCCTATAACATCGCGGCCTTATATGAACAAAAAATGCAGCATTCTTATAATAGTGTGGATCGCCACAAATACCAATTTATTTAAACACGGTCGAAATGCTATAACTTTTTAGGTTTTCGCAGTTGTTTTTCGACATCGTACAAATATTTTCGGATTATTATGCGTTGTAAAATAATTTCAGAGTGCAACTTTGTACTCACCCGAACGTTTCGCAACAATATACATTGTGCGTGGTCACCAGAAAACTGATGTTTGGGAATAAACCGTACTCACTACATCACAGGGTGTTCCAAGTTTAAACTTATGTCGTTTTCGTTTGGATTTCGGAACTGTTCCATTCCTATCTAAAATGGGAAATTTGGAGTAAAAGAAGTGAAAAAGGAGTAGCTCCGAACGTCCACTCGAAAACGACATTAGATGGTCCAAGGTTGTTTATTACTGGATCCCGAAATCGCGCCAATTTAAAGCTATCATGTCAATTGACGAAATGCATTTGATGATAATGTAGAGAGGCACTAATATAAGTTTTATAAAATCGTTTTTTTTTTTGTTTGAGTGATATTTTTCAGTCGAATTTAAATACACAAAATTACTTTTTTCACAAATATTAAAAAAAATTGTTAGTATGACAGGAGGATAAATTCATATAACGAAGGCTTATCAATTTGAATCGCCTTATAATCATCAATAGGCGTTTTTATTTTTTTAGTTCAGGGTTAGTTGAGATCAGAGCACTGAGCAGAGCCTGAGTAAGCGGATTAAACTATGAGCGAAATGTGTTCAGAGCACTCCGATTTAATTATGAAACACACCTGATCACTGAACGGTCATATCTGTCAAATTGCATAAAAACTATATATCAAATTGGCTGCGCTCAGCATTTTACTCTGTTTGCTCGGTTTTTTTATTCTGACCTCATGGAGCTAAAAAATAAACAAATTATTTTTGTTTGACAGTTTGGGCTCAGTTCTGATCTGCTCTGAATAAAAAGAGAAAAAAACCTAATATATCGCCTTATTACCTCAACATGCATAGGTCCCTCCCTGTTTACGAATGTTTAGTTTGACATTTCAAAGATTTGTATTTGTTTCTCTCTTTCTTGCACTCACCAGTTTGGCCAGTTTACGTTACAGAGATACTATGCCTGTTTGGTAACGTGAAATTTTCACCAAGTTTCCCAAACTTGAGTTGCTTCTCATATGGCAAATTGTGAAAAATTGCGAAAATGTGTGAAAAATTTCACGTTACCAAACAGACCTACTGTTTTATAGGTTTGGTGCCGCACTCACGTATACACTGTACGTGAAACAAATACCATTTCCATGATACATGCACACCTTAGGACTGGGTGTAAAACCATTAGCTCTCAAAACCACATTAGATCTGTTCGTTTACATCCCCAAAACTGCAAATTTGTACCAATATTAGGCAAATTTAGAACTTAGGAGAACTTCTCTCATTTTCACAAGAAGAACTCTCATTCTGAGACCAATCTAAAAGGCCGTTAGTTTCTAAATAAGCTTGGTGCTCGCTAAGTTTTTTTTATAATCCTTACACGTTTCGTAAGATGCGTGCGTATCAATGGCCTAAGGTTTAAATCTCTTACGAGCTTGTGATCACATACACATTTTGAATGCTTTTATGTATTATAAAGTGACAATTTATTTGTTTTTGTTATTTGTTGCCTATACAACACGCTTTTGAATATTGTCACATTAATAACGTAATATGTGCAAAAGTTTGAAACGGATCATAATAATATACAAAGTTCTAGTTGTCTTATTAAAGTTTCAACATTTTCAGACACAATAAAACTTATTGAAGCCTGCTGTCCTAGAAATATAATTCTTGCACCCGGCAAACCAGACCGTTTGACGTCCATACAAAATGAAATAGTGGACAAATTCAAAATAGAATGCTTTATTCCAACGTTGGGTGAGCAATGTATAGGTATTATTAAAACTCCTATAAAAATTCCATATGGCAAAATTTAACTTTCTCCGCGGGCTAAAATGTTTTCAGAAATATGTGATATTAAACTGATGAATATATCGCAGTTTTCTGTAAAAGATAAAATAGTTTCCAGAGAACAAAAGAAAAGATAACCAGTCGTCTTGAAGAACGTTACAAAGAAGGGATGAGTTTTATTTAAATTTCAATTATGCCAAATTAGTTTTTAACAATAATGATGCCAAATCAACATCCCCACTAAAAACTCATTTAAATAACAAACCAATTAATTTAATAAAATTTTGAATCATAGGAGATGATAAAGGCTTCGTTAATATATCTGCTGCCATATCTTCGGAGCGAACTGATTTCAGCTGGATCTGTTTTTCTGCCACTATATCTCGGACGAAATGATGTCGGATGTCGATATGTTTCGTGCGTGGACGATAACATTCATTCGATGCAAGATGAATGGCACATTGACTGTCACAAAAAATTTGTATAGATGATTCAACTCCAGTCAACTCCTTCTGAATTCCTTTCAGCCAAATTGCTTCTTGTACAGCCACCCCCATAGAGATGTACTCTGCCTCGGCTGTAGACAGTGCAACGGTCGCCTGTTTTCGTGATCCCCAGGATATTGCTCCTCCTTGAGCCAGAAACACGTATCCACTTACTGATTTCCTTTCATCTAAATCATTGGCGTAGTCGGAATCACAAAATCCTACAATTTCTGAATTTCCATTTCGATCATAGGAAAGTTTCAGGTTCAAAGTTCCCTTCAGGTATCTCAAAATTCTCTTTGCTGCCAACCAGTGAAGTCGACCTGGATTATTATTAAACTTACTCAAAAAATTTACGGCGAAGCAAATATCTGGACGACTGATTTGAGCCGCAAAAAGCAAACTTCCAATTAACTCTTGATAGGGTGCATTTGACATTTCAAGTTTTTCTTTTTCAGATTTGGGACAATTATCCTTGCTTAACTTTACATTAACATCCATAGGACTTGATACTGGATTACAATTATTCATGCCAAATCGATTTAATAACTTCAGAATATATTGTCCTTGATTTATATCTAAGATTCCATTCTTTCTATCATAGCTTATGGTCATACCCAAAAACGAACTTACTTGTGGTATCTCTTTCATATGAAATTCTGACTTTAAATAAGACTTTAATTTGTCTGATACTTTCATGTCTTTTGAAAAAATTAATAAGTCATCTACATAGACTGCCAAAAATAAAAGCGACTCAGTATTTGTATTATTATAATAAATACATGGATCATATCGTGATTGCTTTAAATTAAATGCTTTTAAAGCCTTGCTTAACTTAAGATTCCATGTCCTTGAAGACTGTTTGAGTCCATAAATGGACTTTTTTAACTTCAAAATTTTGTTCATAGGTATTTCTAAACCTTTAGGTGGAGTAATATAAACATCTTCCAATAACTCACCTTGTAAAAAAGCGGTAACCGCATCCAGCTGCTCGATGTGAAGACTCATCTTTGTTGCAAGTGACAGTAGATATCTTAATGAGCTGTATCGGATTACCGGTGAATATACTTCGTCAAAGTCGATGCCTTTCCGTTGAGCACATCCCTTCGCCACTAACCTAGCTTTGTATCGGATCACTTTATCGTGTACACCTCTTTTGGTCTTGAAAACCCACTTTGAATTCAGGGGTTTTATTCCAGGGTGACGGTCAATAACATCCCAAGTGTTGTTTACTTTCAAAGATTCACACTCATCACTGATTGCTTTCTTCCAATTTAAACCATCTGATCTTGAAACCGCCTCATCGTAAGTTACAGGATCACAGATGAACCGACTTCTTTTTCGTTGATAAAAGCTACAAAATCTTCTAAAATCTTAGGTTTCTTCACGCGATTTGAACGTCTCAAAAATCCATCAGCAACTTCCTCACTTGATGATAAATTGGTTGACGGTTCATAACTTGAACAAACTTCGATACAATTTTCATCCATATCAGCATGAGCATCGTCAAATACCTCATCAGAGTCCAAGTCTTGACCAGCGAACATCTCTGTGACATTGTCCACATCATCTTCATCGTCAAATGAATTTTCAGACGGACAAATCTTTTCACCAACAGCTTCAGTCTCAGCTAAAACAACAGGTTCGGCTCCAACAACAACAGCATCATTCTAAACAACAGAAATAGGATTTGCTTTAAAAACAGTAGGTTCAGAATTTTTTCTCAAATTCCCCACTAAATTCTGACCTTCAAAACGCTTGCCTTCCATGAATTTCACCTCTCTGGTAATATGCATTTTTTTTATTTACTGGGTCATACATTCGGTAGCCTTTTGAGTTTTCAGCGTAACCAACCATGATGCACCTAATGGATTTTACATCAAACTTGGTTCTCTTTTGTTTTGGAACCAACACCATTCCAACAGAACCAAAAACTCGCAAATGTTTAATATTCACCTGTGAACCAGTCCACACTTCTTCTGGGCAACGATTACTCAACGATTTGATCGGATTTCTATCAATCAAATAAGCCGCAGTATGCACTGCTTCACCCCAGTAACTTTTGTCTAAACCAGCATCGAAAAGTAGACATCTCGCTTTCTCGACCAGCGATCGATTCATCCTTTCCGCCTTTCCATTCTGCTCAGGACAATATGGTGTTGAAGTTTGATGAATTATACCCGATGACTCAAAGCATTTTTTCATCTGGCTATTTATAAATTCGCTGCCATTATCTGAGCGTCAACCAGCAATACCAGCTTTGCCTTTGCCATGGCTTTCTTCTCTTCGTTGACCTCGGTTCCTTGAACCGACTTCCACAAGTCGTCCAACACAAGATAGTTTTCTGTCGCAAACTTCCAGCTGTCGTAGTTCTCACGACCCCTCAGTCTCTCAATCATCGGAATATTCGCCATGGTTTCTCTAAACAAAAATAACTTTAAAAATAACTATTTACTTTTTGCTTTCAACTTTATGTTTATTCAATTGGCGCATCTGGGCCCATAACCTGATGAATATATCGCAGTTTTCTGTAAAAGATAAAATAGTTTCCAGAGAACAAAAGAAAAGATAACCAGTCGTCTTGAAGAACGTTACAAAGAAGGGATGAGTTTTATCTAAATTTCAATTATGCCAAATTAGTTTTTAACAATAATGATGCCAAATCAACATAAACTTCCGAGTCCGCACAAGCGAGAGGCTTTGTGTAAGTGCTATTGGATATTGGTAATGAAAGAACAACGAATATTAATACTGAGCATGAACTCAGAAGACATTGCTTTATACATTCTAAACATGCTGCAACACATGAGCTGATGCATCGCATTTATAAAAATATACAGAAAGATAAAATAATATTTTTTGATTTAAAATTTTTTTAAATGTATTAAATATTCAAAACAATACGATGGATTCTAAGCTTAAGCTGAACAATGAAATAATCACATACAGGGTCTTGTGAATAAAAAAAAAGTAAAAACTTTTTTTTGAATGAAGCTAAAGCAAACTAGCTTTTACTAGCAGCTAAAGCTTGACAGTTCTAGCTAAAGCTTTCTTTTATCTGAATAAAAAAATGATAACGCTAAATAGCTCGAGCTGGAAAATTCTAGTTCTAGCTTCGTTGTTTAAGATCTCCTTTTTTATATTCACATGTTTTGACTTATATAGCTTCTAGGTAGAACAGTTTATATATAGACTGAAGCAAAAAGGAAGGTTGTTTTGCATTTTGTTTTGCCATCACTTTGTATATGTTCTTTAGGGTAAGTATTGGTTGTGGGTAAAAAATCTTTTTATCATATTGTCCGTCAGTCTATGCGTCTATGCGTTCACTGTGGACCAATTTATTTCAAATTCGTATGTAATGCCCTGGAAGAGAAATTTGATTTTATAATTCATCTAGGCCAGCTAGCTCCAAAAAAAGAGTTCTGATATTTAAAAAAGTTTCGCAAATGTCTTATTTTTGAGTTATTCTCAAATATTTATTTAACACCTCGCAAAAGTTTTAAGTACCAGCTTCATACTTTTCCATTAACTTTGTAATCGTACCTATTCTTATATTCCAAGCCTAGCCATCTTATAGCAAGAGCAAGTTCGTGCTATTGAATTCATTCATTCATGCTATAACTGACAACGACAAATATACGAAAAAAAGTTGATTGATTCTCGTATTTTGTAAACAGATAGTCCTACACCGCAGTGGAATCCAGGTTCACTCAGATATCTCAAAAATATCTGCATTCTCAACTCAGAGGTCAGTGCACCTTCTCCTAAAAAGTAATCAAAAAGCCACTGAACATTTTCTTTTGAAAACTGAAATAAACTATGAAAATCCTCATCACTAATTTCCAACCGATACAATTTTGGTTTTCTTACGCTCGGCCGTATTGTAATGCTTTTTTTTGTCGAGGCTGAGGTAGACTCTTCGGTGTCCAGGGTTTATCCCAAAGAAAGCACAAAACTTGGGTTAAGAGTTTCCAAACTCCGAATAAAATAAGTTTATTTAGTTTTTGATATTTTATAATTACAATACAAGACTTTATATTGGCTTAAATTATCTAACATGTTATTTCATATAATCTTAACCTACTAAGTTAACACGGTATTTCATATAATCTTAAAAATAACAATAGGATTGAAGTAAAGACAAGTCTGCTCCCGATCTTCAGACAGCGTCCGCCGTGGACTTAGAAGAAGCGCAAGACGGAAAAGACAGGTTGGGATTCGTTCCCCGCCTTCAGCGGCAAGCCAAAGGAAAGACAAGTCTGATCCCGATCTTCAGACAGCGTCCGCCGTGCATCTAGAAGAAACGCAAGACGGAAAAGACAGGTTTGGATTCGCCAGCTTTTAGCCGGCGTCCACCGTGCACTTAGAAGAAGTGCAAGATGAAAAAGTCGATGGGATTCGTTCCCCGCCTTCAGCAGCAAACTGAAGGAAAGTCAATCGCGAGTCTAAATTAAATATTTACAAACAGAGGAGAATCCTCGAAAAAAAGGTAGGGGTGGTGAAACCCTAAAAGTGCGACTCCTGATGGTACACTTCGTACCCAAGAGTATGTCTCGGTTGGCTAATTAGTTTCTTCCTTTCCAGAATAAACCAATTGGCACGGTATGGTATTCTTCCTTTAGTACACTTGATTGGTACTGACAACAGCAAAGGTAGAAGACGAAATTACTAGAGATGAGCAAAAAATCACGACCTGTGAGTCAAAAATCACAATCACTACCTGTGAGCGACTCTTTGATAAACCTGTGAGTGCCCTAAATGTGATTGAAAATCACAACTGTAGTAAAATCACAACAAAAAGAAACGACACAAATCATGACAATCGCACATTGAACTTTATGAACTGTGAACAAAATCACGACGAGAGAAAAGTCAACAATGAATCAGAACGAGAACTGTAGTCGTGATTTAGTTATTATTTTAGCAACTGAACGAAATCACAATACAGAAAAACAAAATCTCAGGACTCATGATGAAAATATGAAGAACAGATTAATTCTTTTATTTTTAGTTTAGGATCTAGAAGGTAGAACTGAATTGTGAACTGAGGTCCTAGCCTGGTTGTGATTTTGTACACAAGGACAAGGAAAAGTGAAACTAAAATTTTGACATTGCAAAATTTTGACAGTCCTAAATCGATTGGCGTACTCCGTTTTTCGATCCGCCGTGATAAAATTTTGACAGTGCAAATTTTCGGATTTCCACTGGATCTAGAGAGTTGGCGAGACACTAATAGCGAATTCCTTTCAAAAAAGAAATCGAATTTTTTCTCAACAGAATCGATTTTTTTCTGTCAATTGAAAGGAATTCGTATTTCGTAAAAGAATCGATTTTTTTTGGTGTGATTGAATTGTGACTTTATAGCTGCAATTGACGCAAAACGTCAAGAAATTATTCACAAAACTATTAAGGTTGTTTGTTTTTGTTGTGAGAAAAATGTCATACCAAAAGAATATATAAAAGATATACGGTGCATTTTATTTGTTTGAAATTCTATTTGCACATATATTTTTAAAGAAAATTATTATTGAAAAGTTTTCATCACTTGCACTGAAAGTTTTTAACACGTCTTTCACTCGCGAAAGCTATTTTTTTTTTGTCAAATTTGTCTTTGATAATGAACATCGCACAATAAATTATTTTTATAGCTGTGTTGACTGAATATATTGTTGAATATTTTATTAAATTATGTAGAATTCGCTCAACTCGTCTTCCAAAAATTCTGCGACTTTCAATTTATGATGTATAAGAAATGTCAAGTCTTCATAGTGTGTGTGCAAATCAGTGTGAAATCTTGCTAAAAACGTAAGATTTGTTTTGACAGAAAAGATTTGTTTAGAAAAAATTCGAATTTTTTGTTGAAAGGAATTCGCCATAAGGTTATTTCCACCTCCTAAATCGATTGGCGTACTCCATTTTTCGATCCGCCGTGATAAAATTTTGACAGTGCAAATTTTCGGATCTCCACTGGAGCTAGAGAGCTGGGCGAGACACTTAGGTAATTTCCACCTCCTAAATCGATTGGCGTACTCCGTTTTTCGATCCGCCGTATGTATGGATTGGAAATTTTGGGCATTCGATATTTTAGACATTCGAGATTTTGCTAGTCAATTTAACCCAGGGTTCGGTGTTACGGAGCGAAAAGTCTAATACTCACCCCAGGGTGATTGGTACGATTGATTGGTTCGGCACGGGATGCTGGTCTTCGGTTGGGAGGATTACAAAGTGTAACGCTTCGTTACATTATACTACAACTAAACACATAACTACAAATAAGAACTAGCGCTTTCTAGACAGGTACAAAAATCTTGTTTTGTTTGTATCTTTAACTTTATCGTTGATGTCCGGCCAGAGAGTTCGAAAATTAATACGCAATTGCCCTTACAAATAGTAGCAGTATTTTATTTCTAAAAGAATATGGAAATAACAGATTACAATGATTGTTCTTGTTCTATCTTATTAGGTATACTCACCGCAGTTTGCACTCTCCGACCGTTCAGCTTCAAGGATGGATTTTAAAAGAAAGATTTTTTTTTGACATATGAGAAAAAGAAGATCGAAAGTGAAAATGGCGAAAGAATTATGTCCGGTGTGAGGAGTGCAAACTACGGCGAGAAAAATGGTGACAGCTATAGATGTTCGTTGATTAATAAGTTGTCGTCTAGGTGGTGCTGCATGGAAGTTCTGTTTGCGTGAATAATCCGGAGGAAACTTAAGGTCGTTCTTCCACAAACTATAATATTCTAGTTTATGGTATTGTTATTCACACAAATTGAAGCTTAGGCTAGAAAAACAAGTTAAAACTGAATGAATTTAGCGTAGGCTATTTTAAAATAGCTATTACCAAAAGACATCTTTAACTAGCTAGTTTAAGCTTATTTTTATACACCAAAAACCTAGCTTTTACTTAAAAATCCAAGTTTTAGGTTTAGTTTTTTTTTTTATTCACAAGGCCCATAATGTTTGAATAAATTCAACAATGACTATAATACATAAGGGTGTTTTGTTAAAAAAATCGGACCCGCCCGGCTTCGCACGGGTAGACAAACCTAAGCTTCGCATACAAATTACAACAGAAAATAAAGATAAATATTTAAGCTACTTTTTGTAGTTGCATACTACTTACTGAGTTTTGACCCACTTTAGGTTATGAATGGCTAAATTCGTAAAAATATGATCAACTAAGTCCAACCATTGTTACTTTTCCAACGCAGAAAGAATTTTTGTAACCAAAAACCACTTTTTGTGTTGATCCCATTTCACTCTATAAATATAAAACTTTTGAAAATGACATACAGAATTTTTGAAATCGGAAACCCCCTAAGGTCATCCAATCAAAATAACCTTTCAAACACAAAAAGAATTTCTTAAATCGGAATTTTTTTTTATTTTTCCCATTTCACCCTAAAAATAATAAAATTCGAAAAAGAATATCCCTAAACCCATTTCATGAATGTATTTTTTTTAATTTTTACTCTATTTCACCCTACAAATAACAAAATTTTAAAAAAGAATACCCCTATAGCAATTTCCGTAGGAATGCCCTTTCAAACACCAAAAGATTTTTTTAAATCGGATACCTTCATTTTGTTTTCATTTTAACCTATCTCACCATACAAATAGACAAAATTTCAAAAAGGATATCCCTAAAGCCATTTCCTAATAAAAAACCATTTAAATAAAAAAAGAATTTCTTAAATAAGACATTTTTTTTATTTTTATCCCATTTCACCCTACAAATGTCAATTTAAAAAAAAATATCCTTGAAGCCATTGCCTAAGAATACCTTTCAAACGCAGGTAATCAGATACGTCTTTTGCATTTTACCTCGTTTCACCCTTAAAAGTGAATGTTTCGATTATTTTTTATTGTTATTCTGCTATTCGGGGCGGAGACGAATCTAACAAACCAAAAATCATTAAAATCGGTCCAGCCGTTCTTGAGTTATAAGTGTTGTAACTTAAACGACTTTGTTTTATATATTAAGGCCCAGTTTTTCAGTTATGAGTTAAACTACAGTTAAGTAACTCTAGAAGTAAATTTTCAAACAATTAACTGAGGGAGCATTTTTTTGGTGGTGATTGCATACGGAATGACTAAAAAAAACTCGGTGGATAAAACATCAAAACCATCTTTTCAGTTAATCCTGAGTTAAATTTGATCAGTTAACTCGGGTTTAACTTTAATCTCGCACTAAAAAACTGGCCCTAAAAAGATAATAAATTAATAAAAAAAAAAATATCGAATAAATTAAAACATTGATCAGAACTCCATTCACGAAATGCAAGTAGTTCATCCTCGGATGAAGACAGCATTACCGCCCGACAAATGAACGTTCCATTTCCATTCAAAAATAAACTACAATTGTACTGTCCAAAAATAATGTTACACGTACTCACTACTTAATTAACAGACATTATTATTTGGAATCTGGTTGAACCTCCGTTAATCCCCCAAAATCAATGGATTAAAATCTTGAACCAAAGGATAACCCACGTATGTACAACTTCACCTTATTAATAAAAAACAAACAACAGCATATGCTTATCTAAAGCCGGAACCAGATTTATCTCGTGTGGAGTGATGTGTCGCTATTGCTCCAATGTAATGTATTTCATGTGCGTGGAATCATATTTGTTTCGTCTGATGTGCTTTGGAGTGGTGTGGAATGTCGGAATCCATCTTGTTCCGATTGCGCCATATCAGACTGTCGCAGAAACACCTTTGTGTGTGCGGAAAAGAAAAGAGCGTGGTCGTGGAAAGCAAATAATTTAATATCTAAAGAAAAACTGACAATTTGCAACACAGCACGTTTGATTAGTGTACACAGTCGGCGACACAACAGGCCACTCCACAACACAGCACACGCAACATGTGTGGTTCCGGCTTAATTCATGTTGAAGCCTCACGTTGCCTGCTGTTGCGAAACGAAAAATCCCATAATCTCAAAAAATGACACAACGAAATCATAAACGCAAAATTTTGTACTCCTTTTCGTTTTGCCGGACGCTGTTCGATTTGTGAAATTGATAATTGCAACAGATTATTTGGAGAAGTTTCCGCTATTTTCTCGCGCTGAATTAATTGCCCGGATAATTAAATGTTTGCGGAAAAGTGACACTTGGGGTGTGTTCGTGTTTGAACTTGTTGTTTCTTTCATTACGGAATGGCTTTCTGTTATTTTTTTGCGTTTGTTTTTTTTTTTTTTTTGCAATTGGTGCCACTTTCAAATGCCATTTTTTCGCTGTGATTTCCGTAAGCATTTCGCTTCCGTGTTGGCAACCAACGAAAAACTTCGTTTTGCGTCAGCAGCGTACTAGCGCCAAAATCTTATTAAAATCTATTAATTGGGATACCAAACAGAACTTAAGAAATACGTTAATTAAAACCAATTTATTTTGATCTTCCCAACAAAGGATTCTAATAGAAAAATTACATCGCAAGCCACAAATATGACCAATCAAATGCAAAAGTTAAATATATAAATGCAATATGTATGTATATAAGAAGTTAACATCTGTTTCAGGAAATACCTATCATGCCGACTCCACTGGGCAAAATAAAGCTCATACATTATAAAGGGTTTTCCAATAACAGGTGTTATTTTGATATTCAAAGAAAAATGGCATTTTTTGAGATTTATGATCGGATGTTTATTTCATTATAAAGAGGAAGGTATGCCGTTAATAATGGAACACAACATCAGCCAAATGGCCGCCACGACCACGCTTACAGGACCATATCCTTTTCATGAAATTTTCCATAACCAAATCGCAAAGTGGCTGTCCTATGTCCTCGATAGCCTCACAAATTCCATCTTTGAGGTCTTGAATCGACGCTGGGCTGTTGGCGTAGACCTTATCTTTCACGTGGCCCCAAAGGAAGAAGTCGCAAGGTGTTAAAACACAAGATTTCGGTGGCCAATTGTGATCACCTCTTCGAGAGATAACATGGTCCGGAAAATTTTCCCGTAAAAGATCGATGGTTTCATTGCTTGTGTGGCACGTAGCGCCGTCTTGTTGAAAGTAAACGTTGTCCAGATCAATACCATCCAATTCCGGCCATAAAAAATCATTAATCATCTCTCGATAGCGCAATCCATTGACCGTAACTGTTGCTCCAGCCTCATTTTCGAAAAAGTAAGGTCCAATGACCCCGCCGGACCATAAACCGCACCAAACAGTCACGCGTTGAGGATGGAGAGGCTTTTCAACAATAACTCTTGGGTTTTCCGAGCCCCAAATGCGACAGTTTTGCTTGTTGACGTAGCCTCCGAAGTGGAAATGGGCCTGATCAGTCAAGATGATTTTTCGATGAAATTCCGGTTCATTTTCATGCATTTCAAGGACCCAATCAGCAAAGACACGACGTTGTTGATGATCAGCCGGCTTGAGTTCATATGTTAACTGAACTTTATAAGCCTTAAGACCCACTATTCTGTCACTATACTGCCAAAAGAATGAATTTTTCCATTGTTCTGTCATTTTTTTGACAGTTAAATGCCAGAATACTGCCAATTTGTCAGTCGTGTAAATGCAGCATTACATACATTTTTTTTTATGCTGAGGTGGCAACGTCCGTCGTGTTGTCCGCAAAGCCCCACTTGGTCTAGTTTTCCCCCCTTCTCCTAGTATGAAAAGACGTCATCTGTTGTTGTTGGAAAGTGTAATTTTAATGCTAGAAAAATATCGCCATGATATGACACCATTTTGTTTTGCCGTTAATATTGTTTAATTTAAGTTCTTGCTCTAAATGAACACAACGTTACCTAGTTTGCACTTGAGTTTTAATTTAATAATAAAACGGTGATCGTTGATTCAACCCCTTTAAATTATCCTTTCAAAAAAGAGGTACGAATTTAAGAATCTCTAACAGAAGTAAGGTGATACTAAAAGTGTTAACGCGTGTGTTTCCTGCAGAAATCAACTTTTATCTAAAACGCCATCGGTGCTATTTAATAACGATGTTATGCAACTAAGCGAAACTCTGCAAAATATTGAAGACGATCCCTTTATTCCTAATAATAATCCACTGTGCAAAAATAAAATAGCGCAAACAGACATCAAAATCGGCAATAAAGAAATTTTAAATATACTTGAAGACAAATTTAAAGATCCATATACCTCTAAATAAAAACAATGGCGCAAATTTTTAGACGATTTAGTAAAGTGTTAAATCATTATTAGTATGATTATAGGTTAAAAAGAGGATTTTGCTAATTTTAAACTAGTTGAACACGACCTTATCTCTTAAAATTTTACTAAAGTCTAAATCGACAGATTGCTGTTTTATCTTTTTAACATATTACTAAATCGTGTTCATTCTCTGTTGTGAACCTTTGAGCTGTGCGGACGTGCTTTTGTTCTATCGATTTGATTAATTCATTATTTGCGTTGATAAATGTCAGAAAAGTGTGCCAAGTGCAATTTAGACATTGTTGAGGACTTTGTTCTTTGTGGTGGCATTTGTGGATTGAAGTTTCATGGAAATTGTGCGGTTTCATCAGAAAATGCATTGAAATTTTTAAAATCGACAATAAATTTCTTTTGGAAATGTAATGCTTGCGCAAGTGTGCCGGTGCTTGGCTTTGTGTGCAAAGTTAATGAGCTTGTTAAAATTGCTTTTTGCTGATATACAGAGTGCAGTTTCTCTGTTGCAAAGTCTCCCTGAGATAAAAACCGACTTGGTTTCTCTTAATTCGAACTTAAATGAACTGTTTCATACCGCTCCCGTAAATAAAAACATCAGCGACATCATTGTTAGAGAGAAAGACCAACTGCCACTTACGAGTACTTGCCCCTTTCCCTTGATCGTGCACCGATCTTGAGTGCAAGTTACAATAATGCACCTAAGAATAATCAACTTATCCAGTCTGCAAGTGATTCGCCCTTATCCCTTGAGTCGGCAAGTACATCAAGTCTCTTGCATAAAAGTGTATCATCTGTTGATAATACTTCAGAACAATTGAATTCCAATGCCCTCCTTAATTCGAGAAATTTGAACAAAAAATCAAATCATAAGAAAAAAGTGCAATTCGATATCATGAAAAATCCAAAGTTTATGATAGGTACTGATATCCCTCAAAGTGATTTAAGTGTAATTTCTCCCACCAAATGGTTGCACTTATCAAAGTTTGAGATCACCACTTCAGAATCTTCAATAAAGAAGTACATTGCAATTAAACTTAATATTTCGGAAAATGAGGTTATGTGTCTTAAGTTAGTTAAAAATTATTTTAAAATACATAACTTTTAAGGTTGGTATCGCAGCAAACAAACTTGAATTGGCTTTTAATGCCAAAAATTGGCCATTTGGTGTTTATATTACTGAATTTATAAATCATTCAAAAAACTATGGGAGAGCTCAGACAAACACCATGACTGTGTAAACTATTCTCTTGCTCCTACTCTATCTCTTCTACCACCTTTACATCTTATTACTCTATCATTACCACCATTACATCCGTCATCAGCGCCACAATCACAACTACCATCATTATCATCTACATCTCTACCATAGATACACCATATAAAGATGATAATCTCGGTTGTCTTCCGAGTTTGCCCACAAGCTAAATCAGGGGAAATTCAGGAGAAACACGCACACATATGCAGAATTCGTCCATTCACCACCCTTTATTTGCACACATAGACAGAATTCCTCCATTCACCACCAAAATGTCGGTTATTTTAAAAATAACATGAGTATGTTCAAAAAGTATAATAAATTCAGCAACGAGTTATTAAGTGCTAACCCGACCTTATATGGATAAGTTTGTGGAAACAAATTTTGAAAGTGAAAATTTATAATCGATTTAGGTATATTCGGTTGACTTTTGTGTTTTACTATCAATTTATTGAAACAAACAGTGAATATAATGATGAAAAAAAAAAAACAATAATATAAGAATGAGAAATAAGAGAATCAACGCAGCTGTCGTAAGACAATTTTAGGCTTGTTTTTTTGCAAGCCCGGAGGAAATTAGTCGAAAAAAACAACGTCGAACTAGAATAGTCGGAAGGCCACGCAAGCGGTCGTACGAAACCGAGCGAATACAAAGAATTCAAATGTTGTGGCCGTAATTGCGCTTTGGTACTGTTCGTCTAGTTTTCGTTAACTTTTGCCGTCGGACGTGAAGAGCGCTCATCGTCATCGACCGCTCATTCGTAAATGGTTGGATGCAAAAAACAAAATGGTGAAAGCAAACTAAAAACAATTTGGCGCTTGCTGCTTAGTTTTCGACTTTTTTTTCTGATTGATGAATGAGTGAAGTGAAATGTTAAGTTTTCTTTTAATGAATTTATATCACATCGAATTTGAGTGGTTTCGCAAAATTAATAATTTAAAGCCTATCACTCTGTGCTGTGAAAATTGATATTGAACAAACAATTATTTAATTTGTTTTCTCACTTTCAAGCACTTAAGTGCATTATGGGTGACTTGTGAAATTGACGTTTCGGAAAGCTACTTTTTGGTTGGTTTTGACATAAGCTTCCGCCTATTCTAGTTCTACCTTAATAAATTACATGTAAAATGCAACAACTAATCCCTCTGAGCTTAGCTAAGGGCGCAGAATTCTCGGGTCTTAACTTAAGCACGGAGAAAAACTCTGTTGTTGGCTTCAATAACATACTTGTAATCAATAGTTTTTATGGAAACTCCATATTTTTTCTGTAATGGCGTCGATAGTCTCCAATGTCATTCTTTTTCAACCAAATCACTCCAGGCTTTTATGAGCATTATGCATTATGCTATCGGCGGAACCAATAGAAAACTATCGAAGAACGAAATTTCAATGTATAAATAATCCTAACTAATCACGCTTTTTATTTTATTAGGTACTGACTTTTCTGTGATACTCTGTCCAAAAAATGTCTTTGGATAGAAAAACACAGTTCAGCAAAGTGATGTCATTATGAGAGTAAAAGAATGAAGCCAAATATGGTGTCTATCACGGCAATACGAAATACTGCTATTATACGCGACTAGTTTTTAGTCATTACTTCTTTTGAACATAAACGGTGGGTCATGTGGGTCGTAGTCCAAATTATTGACCTTATTGTATTCCTTGTTTATATAACAAGTCACTTCATTTATTTCTGTTGTTCGTATAGCGTAATGTATGTATGGTTGATGTTAATATTAATACATATATGTATATAGAGAGCATTGAACATTTTAAAAACCAATCAAACTAAAGGGAAATTCCAAACTGACAAGATGAATATTCAAAAAAAAAGATTAAAGAAGTTTCATTACACTAAAGTCGTCGTGTAATAGCGGACTTAGCATCATTAAATTTGTGTTTCTTTCAACACAACCCGATATCCCACCTTACATCCCCCATTTTCATGGTGAAAAGCTGGTGAGTTGGAATTTTTAAAGATGGCGGCGTTATTTGCACATACAAAATGGTCGATCCAGCAAAACAGAACAAACCCACCCCATTAAATTGTTGTTGCAATTCACATCTATTCATCGACACGGGATGAAATTACAAATACAACAATGTAAACAAATGGGTTTTGGAGGGTGAAACGTACGAAAGATTGTCATCTTTATATGGTGTATCTATGATCTCTACATCCAGCATCATCGTCAACTCACTCACATCCATCATCAACACCAACTCTCTTACATCCATCTTCATCATCACAGATTAGCCACATGAAGATGAGAATCCCCGGCAGCCATTTTAATTTGCCTACAATCTTGAACTGGCAGTTATCAGATAAAAAATGAGAATGTGTGTATAAAAACCTCACACATAGACAGTAGGGATCTTCACACACCTGGTTAAATTGTTGTTGCAATTCACATCTATTCATCGACGCGGGAAGAAATTACAAATACAACAACGTAAACAAATGGGTTTTGGAGGGTGAAACGTACGAAACATTCTTATCTTCATATGGCTAATCTGTGGTCATCATCATCTACTCTCTTAAACCCATCGTCATCATCAGTTATCAATTCGCCGCAACCACATGTTCATTCGCCTTTCTTCTCATATTCTCCCCCACACAAAAACAATTATTTAAGTGTGTATTATCAAAATGTGGGTGGTTTTTCTTCTAAGCTCAGTGATCTTTCTCTTTCTATTGATGCATCTGATTTTGACATCTATGCATTCACTGAAACATGGTTGCACGACCACATTATGACGGAGGAACTCTTTGATATGTCAACTTTCTCTGTCTTTCGTCTTGATCGTTTTGACGTAAGTAAGAAACGTGGTGGTGGTGTATTGATCGCAGTGCGTCGCTCTATACATGCATCAGCTATTGATTTAAATGTGGCCTTAGACGAAATCTCCATAAATATTGAACAATTATGTGTGAGAGTTTCTCATTCTGGCTTCAAACTCCTCATCATCCTCAGCTACATTCCACCTGTAAGTTCAGCTGCTGCCTACAAACAACCTTTGGATAATATATGATTGCCAACTTGCCAGATAATGATAATGCTTATATTTGTGTACTTGGTGACTTTAATTTACCCAAACTTAAATTGGACTAAGCACTGAAATTGAAGTTATGATGTGTGATTCTCTCTTTTCTTTAAATTTGAATCAAGTAAACAATGTTTTTAATTCTATAAGTAGGCTTTTAGACTTAGTTTTTATTTCTGATGACTTAAATATCAATATATCAGATATATGTATATCAAATTATAATTATGATAATTTCAGTAAATTTAATAATTCACAGTCATGCTTTCGAAAATTTAATGCAAACAATTTGAATTTAATTAAAACTAAGTTAAATTGTATTAATTGGATTTCTGAATTCAAAAATTGTAATTTAGGTATATGGAAATTTCTTAAAATTTAAACATTTTCTCGGTGAAGCTTTAAATAATGCTGTTCCCTTGATTCGTAAAAAACTTAATTCTAGTCCAAAGTGGTATAACAGCAGACTTAAGAATTTAAAGAATACGAAGAATTCTGCGCACAAGCGTTTTAAGCATACAAATTCTACAGCTGACTATACAGTTTTTTGTCGTATGAGGAAAGAGTTTGTCTTCTTATCTAAATTTTTACATTGCAATTATGTACAGTCGATGGAGTGTAAATTGAAATCTAATCCAAATCAATTTTGGAGTTATATCAATGCAAAACGCAGAAGTTTGGGATTCCCATCAACAATGCACCTTGATCAGAATTCTTCGTCCGATCCAGAAGAAATTGCTAATATGTTTGCCGACTATTTTCAAACTATCTATAATTCATCTAACTCAGTTACGTTGGATGAAGATTATTTTGAGTCCCTTCCTTCCTTTTTTAAATTCTGTAATTTCTTTAATAAACATTGAGGATGTACTTAAGTTATTAAATGGTCTTGAGCGTATAAAAAAGCCTGATATATTGGGATTTGGTCCCATTGTTTTAAGGTATTGTGCTGATGTCCTCTCTGCCCCTTTGACAGAATTGTTTAATCAGTCATTATCTACTGGTGTTTTTCTTGAGGAATGGAAGATCTCTGTTATTAATCCCATTTTTAAATCTGGAAAAAAAGATAACATTGCTAATTATAGAAAAAAATTAATTATTGCAAAATTATCCATCATTCCGAAGATGTTGGATTGTCTTGTTAAGGATATTTTTGTTGATTTGTTAAAAGGGCATGTAAGCCTTTTTCAACATGGATTTTGGAAAGGTTGATCTACTGTATCGAATCTGGTTGAGTTTACAAATTTTTCAATAAAGGCTTTAGAGAAAAATAGACAAATTCATGTAGTTAACACCGATTTTTCCAAAGCATTTAGCAGAGTAAACATAAAAATTCTTCTGAAGAAACTTGAGTGCTATGGTGTTTCTGACCCGTTATTGAGTTGGTTGAAATCTTACTTATATGGTCGTAAGCAAATGGTACTTTTGGATGATGTATGCTCTAAAGATATACTTGTTACTTCTGGAGTTCCAGAAGGGAGTCATTTAGGACCCCCTTTCTTCTTGCTTCTTATAAATGATGTACCCGATATCTTAAAATTTTGTAGATGTCTCATATTTGCAGATGATATAAAGTTTTTTGCGGTGGTTTCAAACTGTGCTGATCGATTGCTTCTGCAAAATGATCTTAATTCATTTGCAAGGTGGTGTAAGCTTAATGATTTAAAACTCAACCTTGAAAAATGCACTTGTATGTCTTATAACCGTTGTTTGTATCAAATTGATCCATTGTACTCCTTAGACAACATTAATTTAAGAATTGTTCATGACGTTAAAGACCTCGGTGTAATATTTGATGAAAAACTCACGTTTCAACTTCACATCAATTCCATAATTTCAAAAGCTAATTCCTTGTTAGGACTCTTAAAGAGAAATTCGCTCGAATTTTCGGATCCGTACACTTTAAAATCTCTTTTTTATAGTATTGTAAGACCCTCCTTGGAATATGCTTGTGTTGTCTGGAATCCAACATCTCATAATGATATTGCTAAGATAGAAAGAGTACAGAAATACTTCTTGCGTTTTGCTTTGAGAACATTTTTTGGTAGTGATAATACTGTACATCATTCTTATCGTTCAAAATGTCTTTTGCTAGGAATGCAATCTCTTGAATCACGCAGAAAAATGTTTATTCGGGATGTTTTGTGTAGTTATGTTGATTGCTCAAGCTTGCTTTCTAATATAAATATTTATGCTCCGTCAAGATCTTTAAGATTGAGGCCTTTATTATTTGAAGTTTCACATAGAACGAATTATGGATTGCGTGAACCATTAAGTCATTGCTGTAGATTATTGAATAACGCTTAATATTGTTTAGATATATGCTTTCAAAGAAAAACTTTTAAAATTTCATTGTTAACATTCCAAATGCATAAATCTAATTCTACTCGTAGTTAAGAACCATTGTATTTATTGCATAATTGTATTTAATTTAAATAATTAAGTATATCAAATCTGTAGATGTAAATCGTAGAGAATAAATAAATAATAATAGAAAAAAAAAAAAATCCATATGTCACTTTGACATAGAAAAACTTTAAAAAAATGTGTTTGCTTCATTTTTTGCACGAAATATTACTGTTTTAGGAGCGTTCAGCTTGAGTTTCGTAAGAAAATCTGTTTAGTATGAGACTAGTTAAAAAGTGTTTAAAACGAACAACATTTTAGTAAAGAGTTTTAAAGTTAGTAAAGTGTTAACTAGTATCATGCTAACACCTTAACATAACATCAAGCTGTTTAAAATTTTGCGCCAATGTCACAAAATTTTAAACAGCGTGATGTAAAGAAATTAGTATGATACTACTCAACAATTTACTAACTTTCAAACTCTTTACTAAAATGTTCTTAGTTTTTCACAATTTTTAACAAGTATCATACTATTTATTTTAATAAAATCAAGCTAAACGCGCCTAAAACAGTGACATTTCATTGTCAAAGTGAAATATGAAGTTAGTATGATACTAAAAAGATAAAAATCCATTTGGTGATTTTATCTTTAATTCTAGTTTCCTATAAAATTTGGAAAACCCTCTTTTTAACCTAGGATCATACTAAAAATGCTTTAACATCATACTTAATTGTGAAAAAGTTTTGCGCCAATGATATTTAGAGCTGCACCTAAATCGACTCGTTTTTGAAAAAAAAAAAGATTTTCCTTTATGGTTTTTAAACATTTACATTTGTATGGGAGGTACCGTTAATTTTGGTTATAGGAATAATTTTTTTATAAAATCTAATAGATAATGTTAAAAAACTGCTTTTTGCCAAGTTTAATAAAAATCGACAGAGTCGTTTTTGAAATATTGAGTTTTCAAAAAAAAAAATTCTTAAAACATATCTTTTTGAAAATTTTGGTATACAATATTATTTAGGATGTGTCAATAATTATTCATAAAAAAATTGATCAGAATCAGTTGAACCGTTTTCGAGAAAAGCGAAAATCAGAGAAATGGTTCTTTGGGAGGTACCATTAATAACCATTTTGCGGAACCAAAAAATTTGGTATGACAAGAATTTACCGTTATTTTCGGTGATAAAAAAAATGTATGAGGGGAATGTCCAAAAATCGCTAAGTTAAGTACCAAGTTTAAAGAAAATCGACCCATCCGTTTAGGCTTTTACCCGAACAGACAGACAGAAAGACGGACGTTTTTGCGAGACCCATTTTTTTCGTCTTCTTCATCATCGTAATGTCAAGTTTGATCAAAATCTCGAGTTCGATTTTTTGTACGCCATATAGTACCTATATATTCGCAAGTAAATAAAAATATCAAAATGCTCTAAGCTATACTTAAAATTGAAATTAAATTGGTAACAGCACAACAGTGAGGATTTTCAGGTCCACTCAAACCGGAACAATAAGTGTATGGAGGACTGCTGTAAATCAGTATATCGTCACCATGTAGATTTGCCGCCTTTCGTACCAAGGTTAAATTCAATTAGCGAATATACTAAAGCCTTGAAACTGAAATGAAAAATAGACTTTTCATTAAGGATGTTGAAGGATAAATTAAATTAGAACAATTGTGGTTTGCATTCCACCAGAATGAATTTAAGCCCATATCAATTTGATGATTTCTTAAAAACCATAAATTTATCAATTTTTTGTACTTCCTTGCCTGAAATCCATCTAAATTTTGTTTTATTAAAAATTAAAATTGAAAATAACACAAAATCTTAACACTAGCTCTCTTCTATAACACATTTCAACACTCATTAACATTAACAAACATTATAAAACATTTGTATTTAAAATGAGAAAAGAGATCTATTGTAGAATTTCATCCCTACTATTTCCAAAATATTTAGGTGGGGGTCATAGCTATTTAAATAAAAAAAACATTCAAACTTATACCGTTATTCTACAATAATATATTACAGGGATAATGCAACTTATTCAAAACTGTGAGCCGAAAAACATTATACTGTCACATGGAAGCCATGAACATCTGCAGCTATTGCGTTCACAAATTAAGAGTGAAATAAAAGTCGATTGCAATGTTGTTTTGAATGGTGAAACGTGTGTAATTGAAACACTAATAAAACTGCCAACGGAGGAAGTCTTAAATTTGCTCAAAAACGGAGTAAATGTATGCAAGGCTCGGGGGCCTAGACCTCAAATTAAACAAAGTAATGTCTATACTATTCATGTGGTAGAAGAAAAACGAATAGTCTTGATAAATCTCGGTGAAGCATTAAAAGAAATATGTACCACTCACTCGAACTTCGTATATTGTGCAAAATTAAAATTCGATGATCCAAACTCAGAGTTGAAGAGCGAGGATAAGCTATTTATCATTTGTAAAGAGAAGCTCAAAGGCTGGAATGTAACCATGGACGAGAGTTCGAAAATATCTGTGGAAAGTGTGCAAATTGAGATAGTTTCCGATGAAAAAGACCCCGCGCAAAAACTTATTTCCGTTTCTTGGAAGAATCAAGATGAAGATGTTGCTCGTTATATTCTTGAAGTATTGTCTGATTTAAATTAAAAAAAAAAAAGATAAGTAACAAAAGACAACGATCATTGGAGAAGTAAAAGTGATAGTAATGAGGTGAATCAAAATAGAATAAATAGAAATTTCAATCTAATTTACATACGGGCTTATTAGACGCCTAAGCATATATGTATAGCCAAATTAATAAACGTGGAATAGCGAAAGGTTAGGCCTTATTCCGTGGACAAAGAGCTAAATGTTATTTATAAAACAAGATTTCTACTAATGGCGAATTCCTTTCAACAAAGAAATCGATTTTTTTTCTAAACAGAATCGAATTTTTTTCTAAGCAGAATCGATTTTTTTCTGTCAATTGAAAGGAATTCGTATTTCGTAAAAAAATCGATTTTTTTTTGTGTGATTGTGGTTGTGTTACTTGACAGCTGCAATTGACGCAAAACGTGAAGAATTTTTTCACAAAACTATTAAGGTTGGGAGAAAAATGTTTTACCAATAGAATTAAATAAATAACTATAATTATTCTATTTTAATAACAAGAGAAATTATCCAGTTTATACGGAGGCAATTTGCTGGTGCATTTTATTTGTTGGAACTTCTACTTGAACATACAGTGTTGGCCAAAACTAAAGGACGGAATGAATTCGCCTTGGAAAAATATATAGATTATTCAAAAGACCTATGTATTTATATATTAATTTATGGATTTAATTCACAATCATTAATTTTATTATAACTCATCACTTAGGTATTTAAAAATCAGCAAAAATTCAGAACTAATTAAAAAGTAAGTGGACAAAACTAAAGCACATATGGGCCTTATTTCAGCAAATTATTATTTTCGCCTGAATTTAGTAAATTTACTCTTACTTCAAATTTGATTATTTCTTGCTAATCAAGCATGATCTAAATAATACAAAAATAATTAGTTATGTGTCATAGGCTTATAAAAAAAAGTATCAAAGTAAATATATTCCAACGGATGAAAAGAAAAAGTAGGGTCTGATTTCAATAACGGCGAATCAATAACATTTATGCGGTATGAGTCGTACGATGATTTCGCAAAAAATAGCTGGATTTCGTGCATGGGGAAATGTCAAAACGGTCCATAGTGGCGATAGTCCTTGAAAAACGTACAGTCGCCAAGATAAAAGAATCATCAGGAATATCAAAACAGATACTCTCATATAGACAAAAAGTATGGAAAATAAAAAAGGCTTATGCCGGTCGTACACTACGTGCGCGACAAGTTCAACCAACTCGTTCAAATTTTTATTCAACTCTTTCGTTGGATACAAACAAATTACAACCTCTTACACTAGTGCAGCAACTTACGTTGTTCACGTTGAGAAACGAAAGTTGAACAAAATGCGTTGGTAGCCCCGTACACAGAGTTGACCAACTTTCCCAAATGTTGGATAACCTCGTACATCTAGTTGATCAACTCTTTAAACTTATTCCAGTGTTGAATAACCTCGTACACCTAGTTGACCAACTTACTCAAATGTTGAAAAACCTCGTACACTAGTTGATAAACTTGTTCGATTTTGACAGAAAAAAAGTTTTTCGAGTTGATCAACTGCGTTTTCGATATGGTTGCTCAACAAGTTGATGGACGAGTTGATGCCATCGTACACTTAACCAAGGATCACTCTTTAGGAACGCGTTCAACGCACCACGATGAACAAACTCAAGTGCTGACATAATTTTGACTTCCGTTCGGTACAACTTTTATTTTCGACGCACCCATTCGCTTTGAATTATTAAATTTGTTCGGTATGAACATGATTTCCTCTCAAAGAAAAAAAAAAGTGGCTGCCTTATTGATTATATTAGAAAAGCGACAAAGGAAGAACAAACAGAAAAAAAGATTCTGGGTAGAGTTAACTCCGTTTTCCATATATTTGTTCCACCTTCCATCATTACCTACGAAAAACAAAAAACCGAGAACAGAGCAACAACTGCAAGTTGACGACAACGAATACAAAGTTCATCGCAACCAACGCAACGCAACAGAAATATCATACGTCTACTGCAACGAACCCCACAGAAAATTAAAAAGTTGATCAACGAGTTGAACAAATAATGTGCAACACATTATCCTAAAAATGTTGCTCAACACGTTGATCGAACATTTTCAACGAGCAACACGAGCTCGTACACTACCCGTACACTTGTTGAGCAATTCGTTGAGCAACGGTCAACAACTGAAACCAACTCGTTGGTTGAATAGAATTGAAGACACCGTACATTAGAGTTGAATGCGTTGAATACGAAATTTGTGCGTTGAGCGCCTAGTGTACGACCGGCATGCATTAGAGATCTCAAGCAAGATTGTCTGGTGAAGAGCGGTTGATGGTGGCATTCTATCTTAACGACTATAAAAAAGCCATTTATTTCTCAGAAAAATCGACGTGCAAGACTGATGGGGTTTGCGTTGACGCGCTTAAACTGGACTGCAGCAAAATGGAAAACGGTTATCCTCTCCTATGAGTATCCATATTAAATTCATAGGGATTCGCCGGATTTCGTACGGAACGCAGGCCAGGAAGCGAACGCGCCTAAATCCTTTGTTTCACAAAGGGCCTAGTTGAGCACTGTGGAGGCATATTATTGTCTGGGGATGTTTTTCCAGCCAAGGGAATGGGCCATTTCACAAGGTAAATGGTGTAATGAATCGTTTCATGTATCGAAAGATTCTTCAGAACGGTCTGCTTCCTCATTCTGACGAAGATATGCCGTTGTGAAAGCTCTTCCAACATGACAGCGATCGCAAATATACCTCTAAGCTTGTGAAAGATTTAAATTTAATAATAATGAATGCGTCACATAATATGAGCAAAAGAACATTTTTTGAATTTATTTTTTTTATGAACTCAAAAATGTGCTTTAGTTTTGTCCACCTAGTTTTTTAATGAATTCTGACTTACATTGTTGATTATTAAATAAGGTATGTGTTATGATAAAATTATTGATCGTGAATTAAAGTCTCATATATGTTGATTATAGAAAACACATAAAATTATTAGATTCTCATAGGATTTTTTAATTTTCTTTAAATTTATCCAAAATGAGATAATTTCGTGCTTTAGTTTTGGCCAACACTGTACATTTTTAAAGAAAATTATTATTAAAAAGTGTTCACTTGCACTTAAAGTTTTTATCACGTCTTTCACAAGCACAAGCTATTTTTTTTTGTCAAATTTTTGTTTGATAATGAACAACGCACAATAAATTATTTTTATAGCTGTATTGACTGAATACTTTGTTAAATTATGTAGAATTCGTTGCAACCAAAAAATAAACACTGGTCTTCCAAAAATTCGGCGACTTTCAATTTGACGTTTTAGAAATGTCAAGTCTACAAAGTGTGTGTGCAAATCAGTGTGCAATCTTGCTAAAAACACAAGATTTGTTTTGACAGAAAAGAATCGATTTTGTTTAGAAAAAAATCTGAACAGAATCGATTCTTTTGTTGAAAGGAATTCGGCATAATTGATGTTTACTAAACTAAACCACCGAAGAAGGTGGTTTAGCAAAGACTAAAGGCCAAACCATAATAGACCTATCCGAACTTAAGCGAATGTCAAACATTTGCTTAAGTTCAGAGCCATTTCAACTAACGTTCGCGAAAGTTATATCGAAATTGAGCAGAACGCCTATCATGGTTAATAATATATAAGAGTGTGTATCCGCTTGGTTGCTTAGGTTGAGTTAAGTCTATTATGGTTCGGCCTTAAGAACCAGATATTTCAAATTTATTTTGATATTAAAAAACACGGATTACTCAATGAAGATGAGAATGTTTCGTACGTTTCACCCTCCAAAATCCATTTGATTACATTGTAATTTCTACCCGTGTCGATGAAAAGATGTGAATTGCAAGATCCCATCTGTCTATGTGTGCGGTTTTAACACACCATTCTCATTTCTTATCTGAAGTCTGACAGTTCAAGCTTGTAGGCAAATTAAAATGGCTGCCGGGGATTCTCATCTTCATGTGGGTAATGTGTTAAAAAATATAATGGCGAATTCCTTACAACTAAGAAATCGAATTTTTTCTAAACAGAATCGAATTTTTTCTAAACAAAATCGATTCTTTTCTGTCAAAACAAATCTTGCGTTTTTAGCAAGATTTCACACACACTATGAAGGCTTGACATTTCTAATACGTCAAATTGAAATTTTTGGAAGACGAGTTGTTTATTTTTTGGTTGCAACGAATTCTACATAATTTAACAAAGTATTCAGTCAATACAGCTATAAAAATAATTTATTGTGCGTTGTTCATTATCAAACACAAATTTGACAAAAAAAAAATTGCTTTCGCTAGTGAAAGATGTGTTAAAAACTTTCAGTGCAAGTGAAAACTTTTCAATAAAAATTTTCTTTAAAAATATATGTGCAAATAGAAGTTCAAACTAATAAAATGCACCAACAAATTGGCACTGTATAAGCTGGCTAATATCTTTTATTTATTAATTTAATTCGTTTTGTGAATAATTTCTTGACGTTTTGCGTCAATTGCAGCTATAAAGTAACACAAATACAATCACACAAAAAAAATCGATTCTTTTACCAAACACGAATTTCTTTCAGTTGACAGAAAAAATTCGATTCTGTTTAGAAAAAACTCGATTTCTTTTTTGAAAGGAATTCGCCATAAGTGAAGATTGCAAATTTAATTTTGAATAAAAAAAAAATTATGTCTACTAGATGTATCGAGTTCTTAAATTATCTGCAATAATTGGACAATCAGCCATCAATGACAAGAAAAAAAAATAAGTCGACTGTATACAAAAGCCGTGTTTTTTTTCAAGCCCCAAGGAAATCGATCGAAAAAAACGACGTCCTGTCCTGCAATTTACATGTTAAATGCAACAACAACTAATCCCCTTCGGGCTTAGCTAAGCGCGGAGAATTCTCGGGGCTTAACTTAAGCACGTTGAAAAACTGTGTTACCGGCGTGAATTGCATATTTGTTATCGATTGTTTGTATTGAAACTCCATTTTGTTTCTGTAATGGCGTCGCTAATCCCCAATGTCGTTTTTTTTTCAACCAAATCTCCCCGGGCTTGCAAAAAAACACGGCTAAAATCAGATATGATCCAATGCAAGTGCTTAGGGAGGAGGATTTCAGGAAGGAATATACTCCTTCCTGAAACTCGTAGCAATCGTTGAAGATGACCTAAATGGGGATACAAGAAGTGGACATAAAATACACAACTGACACAACACTATTAATTGAAAAATGATAATAATGTTGCATGTTTTTGATGTTTTTTTACAAATCATCACAATTTGCTTTCAAAATCCATTCACACATAAAGTAGGGGCAGGTTGTTTAAAGTTTTATTGCTTTGTTTTGTTGTGTATTGCCTCATTTTTGTATGAGCTTTAAGGATTAGTATCTACATCAAAACCCTCAAATTCAGAAAAATGTCAATAATTTTTTTTCTGATCATTTTTTCTTAACCAAATTTTTACCAAATATGTATACGACTAATTTTAATATGTGCCAACTTTTATCAAAATCCGTTAAATAGTTCAGATTTAACAGACTTTTTTCCGCTCTCCCATACAAACCAAACCACTGTGCGGCGCGCGGGGCGAAAAGTCATCATAAGCAAGCACTCGATTCCAACACCTCAATATACACAAGGGGACCTGGCGGTCTCCAGATCAAAAAACCGTCAGCCAAATTGATCATGTTGCGAACGTTCCGAGGGGACAACATTAGCCGCATTTTATTATCGCTGATGATCCACATAGGTCATCTCATCAAACTAAAACGATACGAATCTTAGTGAGAGCAGTTCTATATGTATATGTACCCATCTCATTTCTACCCAGCAAACATTTTTCTGAAGGTTCAGATTTTCTTCACCAAAAATGATTTCCACTAAAGTGAATTAATTGTGAATGTTCATTTAAGAGAAGGGATGATGAGTAAATACCTTCATTTAAATGAATCATAATGCAATCATATTTATGATTCAGAAAAGATAAAGAAATAATTTTATAGACTCTTATACACATTCATTTAAAGTAAGTTTAAATGAAGATCATAAATCATTCACAAAAGCGATTCATATCGGTGTCCAAGTGCCCAGGTAAAAGAATTCAAATTGCATCATAAGTGAATTCTTTTCCGGTCAGGTTCTTCAATTTTGTGATTTATTTATGATTCAATTTTGAATTAAAATGTTTGCTGGGTAGTAAGGTTTGTTTATTTTCTATGTATTTGTTGTGCTGTTCTATACACTAAAGTTGAAACTATTGGGATTTGTGGTTGTTTTTTTTCTCTTTACACTACCTTCCCATGAAAATCCTTCTACACCCCATTAAAAACTAAATTTTTGAGTCATGAAACGAGATCCCGATAGAGAGCAGAATCTCGTGTTGTTGTTTTTATGCATGTTTTTGATCATTTCTGATAATAAAAAGTTCCACTTTTTCAGTGCGAGATTTAAGTTAAACCCGAGTTAACTCATCAAATTTGGTGAGTTAACTCAGGATTAACTGAACAAATGCTTTTGATGTTTTATCCACCGAGTTTGTTAAGCCGTTCCGCATGCATTCTCCACCAAAAAAACTGATTCCTGAGTTAACTGCGGGTTATTTTCCTTCCAGAGTTAACTAGCTCTGGTTTAACTCACCACTGAAAAACTGGGCCTAAATAATGAATTCAGCGACAAACAAATGTTTTTTTAAGTGACATGAAAGCATTATATTCATGCTCTTCAAAACAAAAAAAAAACTAATGCGAAATGGGACTTGTTCTAGCAGTTAGGTTTGTTTATATATATTTTGTTTGCCTGAAAATAAAAATTGAAATTGGCACAACCTTACCATTAACTGTTTTTAACACATTTAAACATTGTACATTAAGTTTTGAATGTTTAATGAGTGCCGCATACATTTGTGGATTAACTTAGTTTAGAATTTCATTTCTACGATTTCGAGAATTTTAAGGTGAGGGTCATATACCAGATATTTAAAATCAAATTATTAAAATACTGTATTTCAGGGATAATGCAACTTATTCAAAACTGTGAACCAAAAAATGTTATACTCTCACATGGAAGCCATGAAAATCTACAGCTATTGCGTTCACAAATTAAAAATGAAATCAAAGTCGATTGCAATGTTGTTTTGAATGGTGAAACTTGTGTAATTGAAACACTTATAAAACTGCCAACGGATGACGTCTTGAATTTGCTTAAAACCGGAAAAAGTAAATGTAAGGCTCGGGGGCCTATACCCAATCAAATTCAAAGAAATAATATGGCTACTGTTCATGTTGCAGAAGAAAAACGAATAGTCATGATAAGTGCTTCTGAAGCATGCAAAGATAACTATACCATTTACCTGAATACTACATTTTGTGCAAAATTTAAGTTCCATGATACAAACTCAAAGTTAAAAAGCGAGAATAAACTGTTTACCATATTTAAAGAGCAGCTCATAGGCTGGAATGTAACATTGGACGAGAGTTCGAAAGTTAAAGTGGAAAGTGTGGAAATTGATATAATTTCTGATGAAAAAGACCCCGCACAAAAAGTTATTTCCGTTTCATGGAAAAATCGAGATGAAGATGTTGCTCGTTACATTCTTGAAGTATTGTCTAATTTAAGTTAAAAAAAAGATCAAATTTTTGTAACATTGTTAATAAATCTAGGCAAGAGACAGTGATTTGACCACTCCTATCCTCCTGTATTATAAATGATATAATGAAACGTTTTTCATACTACGAATATCATTATGTAGATTATGTTAAAATTTACAAAATGTTTCAAAAACCGATAATTCTAAGCACTGCGAAAATGAATCAAGAATTATGTAAAATCTCTATCTGGACGGTTAAAAACGGGGTTGGGTAAAAAATCCCGCGTAACAAAACCCCGCTTCACGAAATCCCGCCGATTCAATACTAAAGCGACATGACTGCATTGATTTTTATTTTCATATAATAGGTGACACAAATTCATGAGAATCGACGAGAACGAAGTTTCCTACAATTGTACTTTTTTTCGCAGTACGTAAAAGACTGCCGTGGTTTAAACCATTCCCCCTTTGAAAAAATATTTAAGCAAATGTGAGTTCTTATTAGAACTTGTTCTAGGTAGGTTCATAAAGACATATTGCCTATTATTTGTTTTAAGTAGTTATGTAGTTGGTTGGATGGGCTATTGGAGGGTTGATGGGAGGGTGTGTTGGTTGGGTGGTGGGTAGGTGGTGTGTGGTTTGGTGACTGGATGGCCAGGACTAGGACAGAGACGATGATGAACGATGGTTAGGACGGGCATCTAATTATTTGATTGAATATATTGTTTAAACTTTGAATAAAATTTGTTTCCGACGCATGATTTCATACAAGAAAACATCTTTTTCATCTGTGATTACCAAAATGCTTTTTAAGCATTTCGGTGTTTTTTCAGAATTTTTATTTTACCAAGCTCAAAATGCATTTAGTGTTGAAAAATAATTTTTAAATCTTCTTGTATTTTTCCTCAATTTTTTTAACTATTTTCTGCTTGTACCACCAACAACAAGTTTTAAAGCGAGAGTCGATTCCTTTCTAATTTTAAAAGATATAAGGTATAGTTTAACGCCAAAACATTCGTCTAACTTTAAAAGCAGCAAAGCGTTTGTTTTTTTTTTGCAAAATTTTTCCTGAAGAGGAAGATTTTGAGCTTTGTAGAAAGCCAAGAGCAACATATCTGACGTAGTATTGACATGATTGTATAGATAATACAGCGGGTTATAATGGACTTGGGTCATATTGAAGCACTCCAAGTGTCTCACTTTTGCGGACGATGTTACAATCTTCAAAACTATTTCAAATTCTCGAGATTGTGAAGAGTTGCAATATGACCTTAATTCGTTTTTTTGACTGGTGTGTTCTCAACTTTTTGCTTAAGGTCGATAAATGTAAAACAATGAGCTTTACAAATAAGCTTTCTGTAAATTCTTCTAATTATTTGTTTAACGGTGTATCATTATCTCGTGTAAGTGATATATCAGTCCTTGGTGTGTTATTTGATTGAAAACTTAAATTCATTCAACACATAAATTCCATAACTAATAAAGCCAACTCAATTCTTGGTTGGATTAAGAGAGAGACAATGATGATTTGTTATAAAGCAGCTTTTCATAACATTTGTTCGACCCATTCTCGAATACGCTTGTCAAGTCTGGGAACCCAATTATGCCTGCCATAAAGCCAGATTAAAACAAGTACAAAAGAGGTTTAGGTGGTTAGGATGGGATAATCCCTACGATCTTCCACCCTACCATAACAGACTTAAACAAATTGATATGCATTGTCTTGAAAGCAGACGTTCTTTTTTATGTTTTGTCTTCATTATTAAATTAAAAAAATGTTAAAATTGACTCTTTGCACCTTCTGTCTCGTATAAACTTTAATATTCCTCAAAGAAACCTGAGGAATTTGACCGAATACACATATTTCAAACTATCGGACTAATTATGAACAATTTTCTCCAATAAAAAAAATGTTGAAAGTCTTTAATTATTTCAATGATATACATATATACTAATTTGTTTGATAAAAAAAAATTTGTTTGTCAAGTACATTTAAAATAACTATTTTTGCCAACTATAGCCGTATTTTATTATCGCCGATGATCCATATAGATCATCTCGTGAAAATAAAACAATACGTATCTTAGTGATAACTGTGCTGTATACCTGTATCTTTTTTCCTTACGTTTATTTATTTTTCATTTATTGGTTTTCTTTTTTCTTTACACTATACAATTCACAATTCCTAACAATTCGCAAAGCGAGAAGCAATAGTAAAAACTAAACTTTTGGTTCATGAAACGTGATCCCGATAGAGAGCAGGATCACGTGGTGTTGTTGTTTGATGATCTATATGGATCATCTCTGATAATTAAAAACGGCTTATGTATAAATGTATGTATGAATTCTGTAAAGCTGTAGTAATTAGCCGAGTTATTAATAATAAATAAATAAATTATTCAATCATTGACAAGGAATCTTCAGGGATCTTAGGCAAAATCCATTAGTTTTCTCTGAGATTTTCTTTCCTACCCGGTTTTCTAGTAACTGTATACGATGGAAATAATGAAAGCACTTATGACAGTTACAACCATCGTAGTAATTCGGAACACAACATCTTCATGAATAGCTCCCAATCGAAAAAATACAATCATCAATCATCATCATTTTTCCCGAAAGTGGGAACCCGGTGTTAATCAAAAATACTCAATATGAAGATGAGAATGTTTCGTACGTTTCACCCCCAAAACCCATTTGCTTACACTATTGTATTTGTAACTTAATTGTGTGTCCATGAATAGATGTGAATTGCAACAGCAATATAACGGAGTGGGTTTGTTCTGTTTTGACAGCTCGAACATTTTTAATTGTAAATAACGCAGCCATCTTTAAAAAAAAATTTCAACTCACCAGCTTTTCCATATCATTTTTCTTCTGTTTTGCACTTATTATGTTAGAAAAATGTCATGACTCAAAAATCGTCTTGTTATAGCAGACATAGAATTTTGCGATGATAAATAACTTTTCATATGATACATTTTAGAAGTTTTCACACAAAAAGTATTTATTCCTAAAAAAAACTTTTCATCGCATCTACACAGAACTGTAAAATCGAAAGCGTCAGATGCAACAATGGAACTTTATACGGTAACAAAAGAAAATCTCTTATGATTTTGTTTCTTCGTGTGAAAGGGGACTTAGTATTGCCAAAGCTACATTGACACACAGTCAAAACTTACAGTTTTATTGTTTTCGATAAAAAACACGATTTCAGTGATTAGAATAATTTATTCGAAAAAAAATCAATTAAACCTATTTTTTTTTTTTTTTAATTTTTAATTTAAAATTTATATTAAAAACTAAAGAGTATATTACAGTGAATAATTACTTAATAAAATAAAAAACCAATCTACCAGCTTCACCAATTTAAGTCTAGTAGAGCACTTGCCAATTGGTTGGCTCCAATTCTATACTTTTTGAATCATGCGATTTTCAAAATAACCACCAATTTAATTCACCATCCGATCCACTTGTTGTGTGAAGATCCCTTCTGTCTTATGTGTGAGGGTTTTACACATCATTCTCATTTCTCATCGGCAATCTGACAGTTCAAGCTTGTAGACAAAATACAATGGCTGCCGGCTGCAGGGGATTCTCACTATTGATATTCTCCGGTATTAATCTTATAGTAGTTTTTAATCGTAGGTATAGTTAGAAGAGTTGTTAAAAGTGTTTAAAATTAACGACAAATTAGATATGGGCTCGCAACTAAACGACTACTTTTACTAGTCGATGTTTTGACTTAAACGAGGATTATTTAAAATTTTGCACGAACTTTGCTTTCTTTAGAACGCTTACTAAATTTTAAATTGGTTGTCAACAATACACCGAGATATTTCAAGTCACGCACTACATCAATTCCATAATTACTAAGACGCCATTACTTCTCCCTTAACGTTTAATCCTGATTTATATCTGGATCTAGGATAGGTTAAAAGGGGCGTACACAGTCCGGAGGATGTTGCGTTCTAGGGGGCCTGTTGGTCCATTGTGATCCCCTTAGTAAAAAAAGCAGAGATGCTTGTTCGCCGACAAAATTCAAGCTTTACTTTAGTGAATTATTTATTGAAAATATTACGATAATATAGAACATTAATTCAAAAAGAGGAAAAGTTGTAAAATATACATTTGATTGAGTTAATTTTATTGAAATATAAGATTCGCTTTATTCGTTTATATTATTTGTTAATTATTGTTTCTTCTTTACGCGTCCGATTTCAATCAGCGTCAAAACGGCTAGTTTATTGGCAGGACGTTTCAGAAGAGAATTTGCTGTCTTTACTTCGGCGATCCTAATGTGGCCATCCTTAGCTGGGATAACTTTTGTAATTCGTCCTTTTTGCCATTGGCTCCGAGGTTGACCACGATCGCAAATAATAACAAGGTCGTTGACTTTAAGTGGGGGTGGCTTGTCATGCCACTTGGAACGGCGTAGAAGTTGTGGTAAATACTCTACCACCCATTCTCCATTGCTTTTGCAAACATATTTTGTGATCTACGGGGTGCGGTGTTTGTGTCGAGTTGACACATCCCAACAAGAAATTATTTGGTGTTAACGGCTCGTCCTGTTCACTGGACAACGGAATATCGGTCAGCGGTCGGGAATTAATAATATTTTCTGCTTCAAAAAGGGCACATCGAAACGTTTCCAGTCTTGGTGCCTCTTCTTTTAGTGTTTTTGCGAACAGCAGTTTCACAATCTTAATAAGTCGTTCGCAGCATCCACCAGAACTAGGGTTTGCAGGGCAATTAAAAATCCATTCAATATTATGTTTGGTCGATTCAACTACAATTCTGTCAGTATCTAAAAGGCAATCGTTTTTCTTCAGCTCCTTCTGTGCACCAATAAAATTCGTTCCATTATCTCATCGAATTGACACTGGTGTCCCGCGACGATTGACGAAGTTCTTCAGGCAGATTATAAAAGCGTTTGTTGATAGATTTTCGGCTATTTCAAAGTGGGCTGCTCGGATGGTAAGACATGTGAATATAACCACCCATCTCTTCTCTCGACGTCGGCCTATAGACACGTTCAAGGGTCCAAATAAATCAACCCCTGTGTAGGTAAACGGACGAACAAATGGTGTTACACGATCTGTTTCCCACTGTCCCATTATAGGCGGTTTTGGAACGGCTTTGTCTATCTTACATCTTGGGCATTTCTTCTGTACATCTTTTTATATTGATTTTATGCGAGTCATCCAAAACATTTGACGAATTTGGTTGATGATAACGGCAACATTTTGATGGTGATACTGCTTGTGGAAACTCTCGACAATGAGTCGTGAAGCTGCATTATTTGGTGGCAGTATTATAGGCCTTCGTGTGCTATACGGCATAAAAAAGTACTTCATCTAATCGGCCTTGAACTCTCAGCAAACCTTCTTCATCCAAATACGGTGTTAGAGCATAAATAGAACTAGATTTTGGGATCGGTTTTCCCTCTGCTAAAGCACCAATTTCATTATGATAGTCTTGGTTCTGGATAATGCGGCAAATAAAGCGTTCTGCAGTCATCATTTCGGTAGTTGTTGTAAGACCTTGTGGATGGTAAATTTTTGTTTTCAGCATTTTGGCAAATCGTACAACCCATGCGCATACTCGCTTCAGCTTGAAATATGAAGAAAATTTATTAAATGATATCAAGGGTCTACTTGCCTGGTAACATAGGAAAGTCTTTGTGTGGGTTTCTTCTTCAACAGCTGTTTTTAGTTTTTCAAGTTTGAATGCTGGCCAGTGTTGTTCGTTGTTCTTCAGAAATTCAGGACCATTGGTCCATCGACTTTCAACGTGGAATTTCGGTGGGAAAGTAGGACGCTATTGGCCCGGGTCGGTCGGTCGGTTGCTTATCATCATCATCGTCGGCTCGACAACCGGGGTCCGGTCCTGGCCTCCTTCAACAAGTCTCTCCACCCATCCCGGTCTCGAGCCGCCGCCATCCAGTTGCGCACCCCAAGGCTCCGGGCGTCCTGGTCTACGCCATCTCTCCAGCGCAAGCATGGTCTACCACGCTGTCGTATACCATAGAATGTACCACAAAGAACTTTCCGAGCAGGTTCCTCTTCGCTCATGCGAGCTAGGTGCCCTGCCCACCGGAGTCTACCGAGCTTAATTTTTGTCACGATATCTGCTTCAAGGCAGATTGCGTACAATTCATGATTGTACCGTCTCCGGAATCGTCCTTCCTCACATATGGGGCCAACAATTCTCCTTAAGACTTTTCTCTCGAACGCGGCTAAGAGGTCGGAGTGCCTTTTGCTAAGCACCCAAGTCTCGGATCCATATGTGAGTACTGGCAGGACCATGGTCCTGTACAGCAGCAGTTTTGAAGTTATGGTGAGATTTCTGGATTTGAAGAGCTTTGACAGACTATAGTAGGCTCTGTTGGATTTGAGAAGCCGCCCGCGTATTTCTTCTTCTATATTGTTATCGGCTGCTACTATTGACCCAAGGTATTTAAAGGATTGCACCACTTCGAATTCGTGCTCCGCTACCTTGATTGTTTGACCAACTGTTAACTGTCGGTTGCTTATGATTTCTGAAATTCGATGGCCTACAAAGGGCTTGTACTTTCTTTCGTGCGAGTGGATCCAATAAAGTACAGTTCGAGCATCACTCCATAATGTTGTTTTTGTCGGCTTTACTTCGTGACTTTGTAGAATGGTTTTGCTAAGACGCAAACCAAGTATGGCTGCTTGCAGCTCCAATTTGGGAATAGACATCAAGCCTAGATCGATACGATTGTTCATAGCGATACAAAAATAACCAACGGCTGCAAAGGCGGTTTGGCTTGCATCTACGAATATATGCAGCTCGATGTTGGTTGAAAGGCGAAAATGCGGCGAATAACATCTTGGCATGTTAAAACTCGGTCCACCATGCGGTCCATTTGACCTGCAACTCAGCGGGAATGGGATCATCCCATTCAATGTTTGCTTTCCAGCAATCTTGGACCAACATTTTTGAAAAAATCAAGAAATCCGATAAAAATCCAAAGGGGTCGAATATTGCCATGACAATTCCAAAAGTTCCCTCTTAGCTAGTGGTCGCAAACCTTATAAAACCTTTGGTGGAATACGATGGAATTTTGTTTCAAAACTGAAGGAGTCTGTTGTTGTGTCCCAGAACATGCCAAGAATTTTTTCCGATGTTGCTTGCCGTTCCATGCTAACTTTCTTGGATTCAGTGCTGTTCTCGCCATTCATTGTTGTTTGTAGTTGTGATGAATTTGAAACAAAGTTTCTTAACTGGAACCCTGCTTCGGCATTAATGATAGTGACTTGTTTACAAATCCGCTCGGCTTGTTCTTCAGTTGTAAAGCTGCATACAGAATCGTCGACATAATGCTTATTAATGACTGCGGCAGCGGCTTCGGGATACGTGTCTTCAAATTGGCGTGTGTTGATGTTCTTTATCCATTCTGCCCAACACGGAGAACAAACTGCTCCAAAAATCATTGACACCATAGTGTATTGTTGAACTGGCTTTTTAGAATCACCATCCCTCCACAGAAAACGTTGTGCATGCTGATCATCAGGAACAATGTGAACTTGGGAAAACATTTCCCTTATATCAGCTGCGACTCCGATGACGTCCTGGCGAAACTGGAATAATATGCCGATAAGTGGTTTTGACGGTTCTGGGCCTTTTGTCAAAACAGAGTTCAGTGAAATCCCATTAGTAATGGCTGCGGCGTCAAATAATATTCGAACTTTGTTTGGCTTATGTGGGCTTTGCACGGCGAAATGAAGCAAATACCACACTGGAAATTCCGTATTACTGATTTCATCTTTGCAAAGTTTCCTGGCATAACCATTATCAACATATTTATTTATTTCTTTACGATACCTGTAGGCAAACTCAGGTTCTCGATTCATTTTATTTTCAATATTGATTAAACGTTTCAGCACCATCGAAAGGGAGTGTAGTCAAAAACTCCTTCCAAAGCAATCCAATTTCATATTGTTTGCCGACTTTACGTGTTGTATTTTCCATTATTATTCTGGCTTGTTTGTTTTCCGTTGATTCTGGAACTGCATAGGATTCGTTACAACCAAAGTTTTCTGTTGAAACATAGTCCGCCACGATTTGACTTAAGTCGCTGTCTCTTTTTTGGCGGATGTGTAAAAATAATGGTCTTGTTGTGGTTGTTGTTGGTCCGTATGCAACCCAGCCTAGCTTGGTTTTGGCGGCGATCGGCTTGTCATGTCCCGATTCTACAACAGTTGATGAAGAACTTAGATGGACATAGTCTAATCCAAGCAACATGACTGGTCTGGCTTCCGCATACTCTTCAAGTGGCAAAAACTCAATGTGGCGATGTTCACATTTATTAAACGATTGAGTAGGTAAGTTGAGATCTTTAATTGTTCTAATATTGTTAATGTTAAAACGCTGCTTTTCTTCTAGGCCTGCCTTCGATCTCCAGACTTACTCTTCTAGAATCGTCTGTGGTTACCAATTGCAATTGCAATTTCAAAGGCTCATGTTCACCTTTCAGTCCGAGTCTTATTGCAGCTTCTTCTTCCATTAGGGATATAGCTGAACCTTCATCGAACATTACAAAAGTGTCCATTTTTCCTGTTGGACCATAAAGTGTTACCGTTAAAATTTTAAACAACTGGCTATTGTCATCTGGTGTGTCACAATTCAAGAGTGGCTGGACATTTGTTGTTGATTGAGGCTTCTCTTCATGAAGACTGGAATGATGATATCGTTTACATCCAGATGTACCACATATCTTTTTGCTTCGACAAACAATTGAGCCGTGGCCTTTGTTTAAACATGAAAAGCAAAGTTGATCCTTTCTTTCTTAAAATGTTCGCAGTTGGCAAGCTTATGATTTCCTTCAGAGTAACAACATTTGAATTCCTTTGCCGCGGTTTCTGTAGCATGCATGACTCTGCGTTATGCGACCTGGGAAGTGATTCTGGAAGTAACTTGGGGTGGTGGGGGCATTTTTCCCATTATTCGTGCCAACGTACTAAGCCAAATTGAAAAGTCTTCTTCCGTTGGGTACGGCTGTATATCCAAACTGTGTTTTATCCAATCATACAGCTTACTTGGCATTTTTCGGACGAGTTCATCAAGAAAATTCGGATCTGAGGGTTGTCGTTGACATTTCGATGCTTTTAGGAACGAAATCACATTTGTGACTGTTGTTGAAAATACCATTATTTGCTCAATAATGGTATTATTTGCTCATGTATGATCGGCATGGCTTTTATTTTGTTAAGTTGGTGCCTGACCATATGTTCTGGTATTCCAAATGTGAACTGTAGTTCATCGATGATTTTCGGAACTTCACTTGGGTATATGAGCATCGATACGACCGCCTCTCTGGCCGCACCTACTAACGACTTTTGAAGGTGCATTAAATTTGGTCTTTGTTGTACTTAAAGGCTTCGGTTGTGTCTTGAAAACTCACAAAAAATAAAGCCCATTCCTCGGCAATTCCAGTCTTGTCATATCATTTCCAGGGAGAAGAAGGGTAGTACTTACCGGAGTCGCTAAGAAATTGTTAGCCCCAGATGTGTTAAAAGAATCTCTGTTTTGAATGGGCAGTGATTCGACTTGGCTACTTTAAATCTCTTATTTGTGCTTGGCATTATTTTTCCTAAGTTCTTCAACAGATGCCCTCAAAGCATTAATTCTCGCGACTAATCCTGATATTATGGTGACATCCACTGGCGGGGTATCTTGATTTGTGTTCGGCATTGTGTTCTGTTTTATTTAACACTATTAAATTATATTAAATTGTATAAATTTAACGAATTCAGGCACAATTTAATTCTTTTTAATCGGAAACTTCTTTATATCCAACCCAAGCGTCTTGGTCGCAACCGCATCTATCTTTTATCTTTAAAACGGCCGTTGGACGTTTTGCTTTTTCTTTCTTTCTTGTGTGTTGGCTCTCACAGAATAATAATGTTGGTGTTGAGATACTTTATCTCCTTTCTGTGTTGGCAGGGACAGAAAGCGTCTGTAGTGAGATACTTTGTTTCTCTTTTCTGTGTTGGCATGAACAGAACGTGGCGGCAGTCAGATATTTTTCTGTGTTGGCAGGAACAGAAAATGGCGGTCTTATATTTCTCTATCACCTCTGTGTTGGCTACAACAAAGGCGATGGTAGTGGCAGGGCTGGACCAACCATATGTGCAAGATGTGCAAATGCACAGGGCGCAAAATTCTGGGGGCGCATTACCAGCAGCAAGAAAATGTAACCTGAGCTTGCGCAAACAAATATGTACTGCCATTTGCATTTTAACTAATGACTCTCATGTTTGCCATTGAGACCTGCGCTAGATCGTCCAATTCTCCAACAAAACTATGTCCAGAATATCGGAGGCGATTTGTATGAAGGTTTTTTCTTCGACATCCTGACAGCTCCTACAGAAATGGAGTCCTAATACACCTGGATGCTAGTACACCTATCAAGGTTCTAATATTCTTTTTACTCAGCGATAGAATATACTGAGTTTTCTTTTCATTAATTCTAGGCCATAAGCTTCTAGAGATATCGCAATCGTTCCAGGACATCCGAAGCTATTCGTTATTATGTGTATCTTCCTTTTAATCATGCCAATCGGGACACCTGGTCTCATATCTTCTTGGTTACTATTTTCCCTATTTGATACTGACCCCTTCCTTGCCAGTTCATCTGCTATATCATTCCCTTCCATATTGCTTTGTCCAGGAACCCAGCAGAGTTTGACTTGGTTGGTGTTGCAAATATTGTTTAGTATGCCTCGGCATTTTGCTACTGTCTTCGATCTTATAGTCTCACTGAATAATGCTTTGATGGCAGGTTGGTTGTAGGGTTACCAGATTGAAAATAACGAAAAGGGGGGCATCGCGAGTTTACTAGAGGGGACAAGTGTTCAAAAAGGGGGGAAAAACATGTAAAAAATGTGCGAAGTGACATGTAGTTCATTGAGTGGATGCGTTCAGCTTTGAAAGGTCTTTGAACTTCAAATGAATGTGTTCACAGAAATATTTAATGAAAATATTTTTACAGTTTTCAATTGAATGTTTTCTCTGTTTGAATTTTTACTTAATAAGGAGAACAGAGGTTTCTATATGTGGGACAAATAGTATTTTGGTATGAAAAAGGGGGACGTCTGGTAACCCTACTTGGCTGTCTACGAAAAATGTGATCTGCAAGGAGTTCAGTTTTTTTCTTGTGAACGATTTCAGCCGCTTTTTCAATAGCGTAAATCTCAGCTTGAAAGACACTACACTCATCTGGAAGTTTATAAGATTCTCTTATATTATGAAGTTCAGAGAAAACCCTAGCTCCTGTTACTTCTTCCATTTTTGACCCATCAGTGTTGAATTGGATACCCTGTTCACCGATTAGTGAGCTGGGTTCCCACCCATGCCTTTCAGGTATTAAAATAGAGAAGTTTTTGTTAAAATCTATTACAGGTGGTACGTAGTCAGTCCTCACATCAAGTCCAGCCAATGTGTCATATACCTTTGCAAGATAGACCCATGACCATATAGGTGCTGTGCTTCCAAGAGCCCATTTTTTCTAATCGAAGTGCACTTTTGCCTGCTGTGCATCTTATGTACTCGTCCAGGACTGGAAGATTGAGAATAATTTCCAGCCCTGCTTATGGCGTAGACCTCCGTGCCTACGTTATTTCTATGCAGGCTAGTCTCTGTAACTTGTTCAGGTTTTTGAGATAGCTATCCTTTTCTTATCCATTTCAAGATCAAAAAATTAATTCTTATTCTGGCGGGCGAATTGCTTTTGTCTTTTATTTATGATAAAGTAGTGTAAACTTCAGTGTAAAGAAAAAACTTGTGTGAGTGCCGGGACTCACGGTTAATATGTGTAAACATCAACGTGCGCGGATCCAAAACGGACTTATTTTTGCTTGAAGGGGATCTTAAGATGTTTTTCACTGAACGCACCCATCCTATTATGCAGATCGTAACGTTGCACACCGTAACGTTGCACAACGTAACGTTGCACACGAACGTTCACGTTTTTTTTTCACTCTACCGCCAGCATAGATGTTTACACATCAAGACAACAACAAATACATGAAAAATAAACAAACATAAAGTAAAAAGAAAACAATGAAGTCACTAATTTGGGATGACCTTTATAATGGTCCGTTCGCGATAATAAGACGTGGTTATAACTTGCTGTAGTCAAACAAATACTTAAGAAAAAACTAAAAAGTAGGTACTCATATATTTTTTCAAAGACGTGTAAACAGTTAAAACTAGGTATGTTTGGTAACGTCCAATTTTTCGCAATGTTTCACAAATTTTCGCAATTTTTCACAATTTGCTGTCAAAATCCCAAGAAAAAAAAATAAGTTTTTGGAAACTTTGTGAAAGTTTAAGTTACCAAACAGGCATACTGTCGGTCTCTGTTTGACACAGGTGCTGCCGGGTATCAATTTTCAGATTCCAACAAACTTTCAAGAGTAAATATTTCTAAGCGCGCCAAAAATTTAAATATGAACTTAAGTCCAAAAATAAAGTTTTATCATTTATAGCTTAGATCTTTTTCTTTGTATTGATAAACAAAAAAATAACAGATATTGTGATAAGGAATCCAGGTAGAAAACCGCTTTCAACAGAACCGCTAAATAACATTATATGTAAGCTTTGGATGAATACATAATTTAGGAAGGGGGTGGAACTACAAATTTTCTAGATGTAAGAAAAATTATTTAAACTTGTGAGTTATTACAATATTATATTACAGGGATACTGCAACTTATTCAAAACTGTGAACCGAAAAATGTTATACTGTTACATGGAAACCATGAAAATTTGCAGCTATTACGTTCACAAATTAAGAGTGAATTCAAAGTCGATTTCAATGTTCTTTTGAATGGCGAAACTTGTGTAATTGAAACACTAATAAAACTACCAACGAAGGAAGTCTTAAATTTGCTTAAGAACGGAGCAGATATATGCAAGGCTCGGGGGCCTTTACCTCAATTTAAACAAAGTAGTGTCTACACTATTCATGTGGCAGAAGAAAAGCGAATAGTGATGATCAATGCCGTTGAAGCATTGAAAGAAAAAGTTGCCATGTACAGGCACTTAATATTTTGTGCAAAATTAAAATTCGATGATGATCCAAACTCAGAGTTAAAAAGCGAGGATAAGCTATTTATCATTTGTAAAGAGAAGCTCAAAGGCTGGAATGTAACCATGGATGAGAGTTCGAAAATAACTGTGGAAGGTGTAGTAATTGAAATAGTTTCTGATGAAAAAGACCCCGCACAAAAACTTATTTCCGTTTCTTGGGACAATGAAGTCTTTGGTGATGAACTTGCTTGTTATATTCTTGAAGTATTGTCTAATTTATTTTAAAATAATAGAAGATCAAATTGAATTGGTAATAAAATCAGGGGAAAATTGCAACTAACATGAGAGAGAAAATTAAAAAGCATGGAAACCAATCGATTAAGAATGACAAAAATTAAATTTTCCAAATCGTTAGACTTGACAATTAATTAAATCAAGTCAAGAAACACGATTATTTTTATACAAAAAAAAAACCCACAGGATGGTAGCCCTATGTCGACCGTCCGGTTTGGATTTTAGTTACTAAAAAATTAAGCTTAATGATACAGTGCTCCAAAAACAGTATTTTGCACTCGCCACTATAATTAATGTACATTGAGAATTGCGGTGGTTGTTTTTATACGGTCTCATTACAAAATACAAGTGCCAATGCAGCAGTGGCGTAACTAGGATTTTGCTCTGGGGGGGGGGGGGGGGCACAGAGTTTTTTTTTTGGATGGAAAAAAAAATATAAAGCAAAAAATGTTACAGGATGATTCGCATAAGGTATGATAAAAAGCTAGAGCGTGTATGTAGATTGGGTCGAGATATGACAAAAATCTCATAAGAGGGGCGGTTTTTTCCTCCCGTTTAGCCGGGAGGGAAAATTTTCTAAAAAAAATATTAAAAAGCAACGGTAATACTTACAATTGTATGCTGTACTTTTTTGTAAAGCTTGAAATCTCTTCTTTTATTTTCTTTTTAAATAATGTTGTTTTAGTGAACAGTTTTTGAAAAAAATAATTATCAATCTCAAAATTTGGAGAAAACAAATTTAAAAATTTTGTTCAAAATTGTACGTTGTTCAGTAGTATTTTTGTTTTTAATATTAAGTGCTCATATTAGTTTTTTTTTTTCAAACGCCAAAAACCAGACGCTTAAATCTCTTCTAGTTCTTTAGAAAATTAAAAATAAAAGAAAAAAATTCCCTTTCCGTTGCTTAAGTTACTCTAAAGATCCTATTTCCACTACGTAGGTAGTAAAGTTAGTAAGTTATTTTCAATTTTCTCAAAAAGTACAAGACATTTAAGCATCCAATTTTCTGTTTTTGACTAGGTAAACAATTATAAGAACCTTGAATATTTGAATTTTAAAAACAAAAATAATAATAAATAAGATACATTTTTGAAAAAAAAAATACATAGTTTGAAATTATTTTTTCATTTTTTTTTTTTTTTTTTTTTGAAAACTGAGTTTGAAAATTAATTTTTCAAAAATTGTTCACTAAAACAACTTAATTTAAAAAGAAAATAACAGAAAGAAAGAGTTTTCAGTGTTTGACATTGAATTGATAGGAGCATTGAATAGTAAAAACTTAGGTAGCACTTAATATAGTGAAATTAAAAAAAAAAAAACAGATTAAAAATAAAATTAATTTCACAAAAAGTATTCAGTCAAACAAGTTGATTTAAAACGCACGTTGATAAATGGAATTTAAGCTTTAAGAAAAGTTATAACGGAATATAGTGAGGGTCGCTGTTGTTTTTGAATAATTGTTTTTCTATTTCTTTTTCATAAAATTGCCCCCTTCCACCATACGAATCCTTTTTTTTTTTGTTATGAACCAACCCACATACTTAGGGTTTTTGAAGTATTTTATGCATTCACCCTCTATATGTACCTACAAAAATAAATTTTTCAAGAGTACAGGTACAGGAGTTTTTTTTACAGTTTATGATAAAGTCATATAAATATATCTATTTGCAGCTCTATTCTATTAAAATGTTTATTTCTAACAATTTCTCAAAATTTCAAACATTTAAATATGAATTTTGTATGGTTCTGGGGGAGTGTCAATTGCCCATTTTGCCCCCCCCCCCCCTAGTTACGCCACTGCAATGCAGGTTGTGACAATGAATACCAAACGAAAATTGTAAATTTAAGTTAAAAACTACCTACCATAAATTGAAAATTTATTAAATAGTGAAATTAAATAAGTTTAAGGCTTTTTTTCACAATGTGTGATTGAAGTTGTTATTACTTACTTGACAAATTAAATCCACCCAGTAGCAAACTTTACGTTACACAATATGTCCAGTTTTCCAGACAAAACATATTTGAATAAATAAAAAAAAAAAAAAAAAAAATAATATTTTCATATCCAAGTAAATTTGTTAGTCGACACTTCATGTGGCCATTAAATTAGGTACTTACAACTTTAATCATAATCGAAACTTTCGATTCACGCATTCACGGGAATGTTTCATTAAATTTTTTACTGTCTTAATTTTATTTTTATCGCAATTTATATTCATTATGGAACACTCATTCCCTTCCCGCGGATAGCAGAATGCAATGTTCACTCGAATGATTAGTAGAATAGGGCTGATTGTGAAACGTAAGTGAGGTTGCTAACTGTCTATTAAGTTCCAAGTTGCTTAGTTAGAACTTAAATCACAGATTGTGATACAAGCCCTGAGTATTGATAATTATAATTAATGATTATGAACAAAATATAAATAAATATCAGCTGCGTTCCCCAACAGAAGTTAATTTTGTACTTCATCCCATTATTTTTTTTGTTTAACTCTTCTTGTATTTGTTTAGAGTTTTCGCCAAGTTGCTTACTCTTAAAAGTTTTATAAAAATGTTAAAACGAGAGTTAATGTTCAAGCTTCATAATTACAAAAGAAGAAAACTTTAAATACTAAAGGGTCCGCCAAATAACTTCTTCTTTTTTTTTTGAAAACGGCGCAAAACATCGAGTGTAGCTTCGGCTGTGTGGCACGTAGCGCCGCCCGTCCTGTTGAAACCAAATGTTGCCAATATCCTCCTCTTCAATTTTTGTGAAGAAAAATTCGTTCAACATGGCCCGATAACGATCGCCATTGACTGTAACGGCCACTCCTTGCTCATTTTCGAAAAATGGCCCAATTATGCCTGTGGACCAAAATCCGCACCAAACAGTGACTCGTTTTGGGTGTATCGGCTTTTCAATGTATGCGTGCGGGTTTTCTGTGCCCCAAATGCGACAATTTTGCTTGTTTACTACCCGCCAAGATCAAAATGAGCTTCATCTGAAAAGATGATTTTTTGGCAAAATCGACATCTTCTCTGAGTCGATCGCAGGCCCACTTAGAGAAGCGTATACACAACCATATTCGTTCAGCGGAAGGATAAAACTAATTATCTGTCAAATCAGACATGAGCTAAGTGTTACCATTCACGAAATAAGCCCTAGTTGAAAAAGAAACGTTAGATGGCGGACCCTTTATAAAGTTGAAGCCCACCCTGCTTCGCACGGGTAGACAAAACTAAGCTTCGCATAAAATAAGAAAATATATAAATTAATGTTTAAGCTACTTTTTGTATTTGAATACTACTTTCTGGGTTCTAAACCACTTCACATTATAAATTCATAAAAATATGATCAACACAGAAAAAAATTTTGTAATCAAAACCACTTTTTTGTATCCTTTTTGTAAACTTTCAGGAGCAAACAGAATTTTTAAAATCAGATATACCTTCTCTGTGTTTACCCCACTTCACCCTATAAATATGATTTTTTTGAAAAAAAAAAATTCCTCAAGCCATCCCATAGAAAAAAAACCTTTGATATACCTACCTACAAAAAGAATTTTTATTGTTATTTATTTAAAAAAATAATAAGTAGTCTAACTTTTGTTGAGCCCGTATTTCTTATCGTTTTAATGTTAAATGAAAATTAGTTCAATTACCAAATATTTTAATATATTTTTGTACCCAGTTCAATTGGCAAATATTTTTAATATATATTTTTATACCTGTGTAGTTCAATTAAGAAATGTTTTAATATTTGTGTATGCATTTATGTAGTTCAATTATTATTTAAGTATTATGAAGTTGTCTGAAAATAAAAAAGGAAGACTTCATAAATTTAACTATTTGCCTTTATTTTCGATATGTTGAAAGATTAAAACCTGATTCACAATGCAGCGAGGAAACGAGACGTGAGCGTGACGAAAACTCGTTGTAAAGGGTGATTTTTAAGCTGGTTTGGTTTTGGCAACACTGGTTTTGACAGCTGACGTGTGTTTAGTACCTTGTGTCACTGTCAAACAGCTTCAGTTTGGTTTGCAATTTAACCATGGATCGTCTTACAAATGAACAACGCTTGCAAATTATTGAATTTTACTATCAAAATGCGTGCTCGGTTCGAAATGTTCATCGCGCGCTGCTTGTGGTCAGCGATGAGGCTCATTTTTGGTTGAATGGGTACGTAAATAAGCAAAATTGCCGAATTTGGAGTGAAGATCAGCCAGAAGCATTGCAACAGCTACCAATGCATCCCGAAAAAGCCACTGTTTGGTGCGGTTTATGGGCCGGCGGCATTATTGGGCCATATTTCTTCAAAGATGATGCGAATCGCAGCGTTACTGTCAATGGTGAACGCTACCGAGCGATGATAACAAACTTTTTTTTGCCCGAAATGGAAGTTCTTGACTTGCATGATATGTGGTTTCAACAAGACGGTGCCACATGCCACACAGCACGCGAAACAATGGGGCAATTGCGAGGCGAGTTTGGTGAACAGTTAATTTCACGTTTCGGGCCGGTCAATTGGCCGCCTAGATCGTGCGATTTGACACCATTAGATTATTTTTTGTGGGGATATGTCAAGGCTAATGTCTATAGGGACAAGCCCGCTTCGATTGACGCACTGGAAGCCAACATCCATGCATTCATTCGTGAGATACCGGCCGATATGTGTGAAAGAGTATGCCAAAATTGGACTCAGCGGATGGGCTACCTGAGACGCAGCCGCGGTCAACATTTGCATGAAATTATCTTTAAACATAAAATTGCAAGGTTCAAACTATCGATTCAAATAAATATTTCATTCATTTTTTCGAATTTATTGTGTTTTTTTTTTAAAAAAAGTTCTAAACCTCTTAAAAAATCACCCGTTAGTTGTCAAACCAATTTCAAACAATGAAAGCATACCTGGATATACACAATGCGGCGTTTCTCGTCGTCACGTCACGGAAAAAGACGCGACGCGACGTGACGACGATTTTCATTTTTGCTAAGTAATTTACAGATTTTTCAATTGTATTTAACAAATAAAGTTATTGATTCAATTTAATTCAATTTTTATTGAATATAAACTTACGATACATATCATATAAACTATTTGTTAACAATAAAATTAGCATGGCGTAGATGCCGTCTGCCAGATTGACGATTTTAATTTACATGTAAATTTGTTTTACAATACATAACTTTTGCAATCGGTTATAAACTTTTTATACTTTAAATATAGCTATTCCTATAGTACAAAGCATGTTTACAATATTAAAAAAGATTTTCCCAGTCACCATATCCAATAAGGATATCACACATTTCTCTAAAATAGCATCGGACACACTACAATGAAGTGGTACAAGTCTTCCTTCTCGTTTAAATTGCAGAGTGTGCAATTACCAGATAGGTCCTGTCTGTGTGGGATGAAGTTTAGGTTAAGCATCTCGATTCTCGCCAGAAACATCATACCAATGGTTGAGATTTGCAGTGAATCATTGAAGTAGTTTCCATTTCCTAATTGGTGTTCCAAATTTGTATATATTAAGCGTGAGCTACTTGTAGTAGCGTTTTCCAGATATTCGAGTTTTAATTTTTCATTAACCAAAGCGATTAGGTTATAAAAAGATTCGTATCATCTTTCAATTTCATCAGGCGGTAGTATTAACTGAAAATTTCGGCTTTCTACAATTGTATCTAGTGTGACGAAGGGCCCCGATCTTCTCCTAAGCATGTACATTATACACTTCTTTTGAATTCTATCACTTTCCATTTTCATAACTTTAGCAATGTATTCGCAACTCGCTTTGAGATTCAATGTATAAACATACGGAAGTCCAGATTCAATGTGGATGGCATATAATGGTGTTGTAGTAGGTAGTTTAAAGAGTCTTTTTTAAAGAAATATCGTTGAATATTTCCAAACCAAATACTTCGTTTCCTTAGCATAGGCTTCCATTTACGACCCCTTTAAAGACTTTGTATTTGCTGCTGTTGATTGCAGAAGAACTTTTTCCACATTATGTTGATTGCTATTTTTGCTTCTGCGCATTTCTTCTGTATGTGTGTTTTAAAGCTCATTTTTGGCGTAAAAGTCACACCAAGTTATTTAAACTCATCAACTACTTCGAGAACTTCGTTGTTGAGCGTCCATCTTGTGGTCCGTTGAATATCTAAAAAATTGCAAGTTTTTTTTCGATAAAAAACGGCCGCTCTTGTTTCCGATAAGAGCCCTTCATACATTAAAATGAACTGTCTAGATGAACCGATTGTCGAAAGCTTGTATAACAGTGCTTGGCGGTTAACTTTATCAAAAGCTACTTTAAACTTTAAAGTCCACAAACATACAAAAGAGTTTCTTTTTATTTGAGATAAAATATTTCGCTATAGACGAAATTACAAAAACTTGATCAATGGTAGAGAATCCTGACCGAAATCCAGCTTGAAAGTCACTTAACTGATTGTTTTCATCAATCCATTTCATCAGCCTGGTGTATCTACATAATTTTTGCGAAGATCTTTCTTGATAAATTAAGTACACAAATTCCTCTATAATTTTTCTATTTGCGTCTCCTTTCTTCAATACAGGGAAGATTAACGCATCTTTGAAGCTCCGTGGCATCCCAACTAACAATTTAACTTGTATAAGGTTCTAAACAAGCTATTTTCAGACTGCTATAAAAACAATAAAAGGCCTTATGCAAGTAATTTTGGCGCACATTACGCAAGCTATATAACTGCTATAAGACCTTTGTTGACAGGCCTTACCCAAGCCTTTTTATGACAGCTTTTGCTAATAGCTTGCTTTAGATGTTATAAAAAGGCCTTAGCCAAGCCTTTTTAATGTCTATATAAAGGCACAAAAAAAAAAACAGATTTAAAAAAAAAATATTATCTTTGTATTGTTTAGTATTGCATTATTTTTATTTATATTACATTTTTATAAATATTCCTCCTCTCAGTCAGCTCCCGAAACCTTTTCCACTGCATTCTGTAATGATTTAAATTATATTTTAATTATAAAAATTTTTACTTACCTGGGTTTGAACTCGAAACCTTCCGCATACCACTCCAGCACTCTACCACTACGCCACTTCGTTGTTGAGAAAAATAACATCAAATGTTAACAAGTTCAAACCATATAAAGAAAATATTAAGGGTGACAGATATTTATACTGGACAAATGTCTTAAAAATGTCTTATGTCGCGAAATATGTACCGGATGCACTTTTCAAACCCGTGGTGCCAATAAAGTCCCTCATTGCTCAATTTCGTGTAAATGATCTCCTTTGGAGTCCTCAACAGCGTTCGCGGATCTTCTGGCAACATTTCCCCAATGTCTGAGTTTATTATTTTCATAAGATCCTTTAACGCCTTATGAGCTATTTGGTGCTCGATAGCCCATTTCCGTAAATGAATCTGAAATTTTCTATTCCTATCCATTTCAGAATCATCTTCAGTTGACGAGTCAACAACGCTTTTGGAAGTGTAATCATCATCAGCTACAAAAGATTTGGGGTTTCATTATATTCATGATAAAACTTTGTCAAAATGCTTAATGTATATTTTTACCTGCAGTATTAGAAAAGACCCTTTCCAAAATACTATCTAATGGTTGAGGAAATTCCTCCACAAAAGTATGCTGGCTGCGACTATTTCCAATTGCAGGAGAGGGAACAGTCGATAATTGCTCGCATCTAAGATCTCTTCTTTGTTCTTCCAAATTTTTTTAAACTTCTCGGGCTGTTTTAAGAATTGCATCTCTGTTTTTTTGCAATTGCCTTTGATAAGTTCCAGATCTTTTAAATTTTGTCCATGAGTTATTCATTTCTGTAAGATTTAAAAAGTTATTTCTGTTAGCACTTCTTTTCTTTTTTACGATGTTCAGTACTTACCTTTCTTATTTTATTTATATCTGATTTTATTTGTAAGAACTTATTTATAAGATTCTTGATGATAGCATATTAGTTATGTTTGTATAAGGCCTTTATAGGCAAGCCTTACACAAGTTGTTTGCATTGACTTGTCGTGAAGAGCCTTATAGCAGCTATAATTTAATTAACTTTTAGTTAACTACTTTGGAAGGCCTTATACAGGCAATTTTGAACCATTATCCACAAGCCTTGCATAGAACCTGTCAAACTCACTTCTAAAGGCCTTATAGCAGCTATTTTTTTTATTGTAGAGGTTTAAAAAGTGTGGCTTGCGAAAGTGTGCCTTATACAAGCCCTATACAAGCTATTACTTGCCAAATTCGAAAAATTGGACCTTATACAAGCTAAATTGTTAGTTGGGATGTTTACTGTTTCATATATTAAAGTTGTCTGTTGCAAACTTATAAAATTCATTAGGAATTCCATCCGATCCCGCTGTTTTGCTGTTTTTCATTGAGCTTAGACCTCGTTCTACTTCTTCCTGGTCGATATTTCTGTGCAGTTCATCTATTTCAACTTCTAGCAATGCGTAGTGAAAAGTGTTTTGGGATTCATCCGCGCGAAGGAGTGTTTCGAAGTGTTAAGAGAGAACGAAATGTATTCCAGCTAATTCTTTGACTGTTTTCGAGAAGTAATTAGAGTCCTTGCAATTTTCAATTCCATTTGCTATCTGATCGAAATAAAGCTGCTTTTTTAGCATATGTACATGTGCTCTTATATTTTTTTATGTACTCAAGATGTTTTTTAATAATTTGTGCGTCTAAAAAGCTTGAGAGTTTCCACGTTCACGTCTCGTTTCCTCGTCGCATTGTGAAACAGGCTTGAACAAGCTCTGTCTTGACTGACAGAAGAAAACTATGCTGATGGTGTTACTCTTTCTAGCACAGATTAGCCATATGAAGAAGAGAATGTTTCGTACGTTTCACCCTCCAAAACCCATTTGTTTACATTGTTGTATGTGTAATTTTTTCCCACGTCGATGAATAGATGTGAATTGCAACAACAATTTAACCCGGTGTGTGAAGATCCTTACTGTCTATGTGTGAGATTTTTATACACACATTCTCATTTTTTATCTGATAACTGCCAGTTCAAGCTTGTAGGCAAATTAAAATGGCTGCCGGGGATTCTCATCTTCATGTAGCTAATCTGTGCTTTCTAGCTTTATTCGTTGAACTTTATCCATGCTGCACAACTCATGTCACGTTGCTCGTTCTACTTTAAAGCGATATCAAGGAGACTCGGGTTAAAAAAAAAAAATGTTAAAAGGGGTCAGTTCAGGTTTTTTCAAAAAAGTCCCTTTCACACGAAGAAACAAGTTGCTGCAGATTTTTCGAATTTTTCTCTTAATTTCTTCCAAAATCTCTTGTACCTTTCACACAAAAAATCAAAATCTTAAGGGATTTTCTGTGGTGTTCATATAAAGTCCATTTTGGCTGAATGCACACTACCTTAAATGTGAAAAAGAATACCAAAACAATTTTATTTTTATATATTTTTTTAAAATATTTGAAGTCTTCACATTGAATGTAAATTCTCTGAGCTATGAATTAAATATCAAATCAGTGGCGCGCTTTATTTCTTTTACAACAGGTGTATCCTATATGCAGGGTTGCTTTGTCTTCTAACAAGTGTGTGTGGTGGTGTTGGGCAAACCTTTTTTTTTCATAAAACAATCTAAAAATAGTCTACATTTTTTCCAGACGTAATGAAACTTATTAAATTGTGCGAACCACAAAATGTACTACTGGTACATGGCGAGCGTGAAATGATGCAGAGACTGCAAATAAAAATCATGGACAGTTTTAAACTTCAATGTTTTGTTCCAGAAATAGGTGAAACTTGCGTTATATCTGTGCCCGTAAAAATTCCACCTAATGCCAAGTTATTCCTGGAACAGACGAAAAATTCAAACAGATATTGCGCTCATTCGCCGCATCCTACTAGACGTCCCCGAATGACGGGAGTGCTTCTTTTTAGAAATAACCGTATAGCTCAAATGACTATCGAAGATGCTCTCAAAACACTAGTATTAGATGATGAACCATCATGTCTTAAATATTACATTGAATTAAAATTTCATGATACGGATCCGGATTGGCGAACTATAAACAAATTGTTTATAATTTTAAAAGAAAAACTATCGGAATGGAATGTCCTGATACGAAATGATCGTACAATTACTGTAGAGGAAGTAGAAGTTAAACTAGTTCAAGATCGCAAGGATTTAACACAAACACTTTTGAGTGTTATGTGGAAAGATAAAGATGAAGATATTTCTTTTTATATTTTAGATCTTTTTCAAAATATGAGCTGATACAAATACACATACATTTAAGCTTTAAGAAATAACAAAAAAATACATAATGTACCTAACATTAACAAAAAAAAAATGAGTATGCGAAAAGGACGAGACTAGAGACATGCCAATTTATAACAGTTATAACAGTTTTTCGCCATTAAAAGTGGGCGTGCGTTTTAAACTCTGGGTGCCTGAAACAGTATTTTTTTAAACCAAAACTGTCTATCCGTACAAAAAATTTATACAAGTAAATATAAGCACGGTTTCACAAATTTATTTTTAAGATGGTAGGTAGGTACCTTACCTATGGTACATATAAAATAAAATCAATTAATTATAATTGTTGACGTAAATTACCCGAAAAAAGGGACGCTAGGATAAAAAAGCATAAATATAAAACTCGTTCCTATACAGGGTAAATCGCATAAGGGGTGTGATAGGAAGCTAAAGCGTAAAAAAATCTATTTTTTTTTTTTCAAATTTTACGTAATTAATTACTTTTTTTGATTTAAATTTTCAGTCAAAATAGAGACTAAGATGCTTAAATGTCTTGTATATCCGATGTTGTTATCACGTATTCTTTAAGCCAAAGAAAGGCGAAATGAGAGACCTAAATTTAGTCTGTCTGCGTTCATGCATCCACCAACCCCGTCAGTGTAAAAATAATGTAATGATTCAAGTAGATCTAGAAGGAATCGCAACTTGAAACTTTTGGATGTAATGTGGTTTGGGAATGGTGTCGTCTTGAAAATGATCCGAACGAATTCAGAATTAATTCTCATTTTTGACCCACTGTGAAGAGGCCTTAAAATGAATAGCAAAGCTCGCGACCTTGGAAGTTCGAATCTTAGGAGTTATTTTCACCAGGTACCTGAAATAAATCCGTCAAGCTAAGAAACTCGCAGATCAACCTTTTATTGGTTTTCAAGTAACGTGTCATTAATTTTACGGTTTCGAAAGTAAAGCTAAATAAAACACACGCAAGTTTGGATTTTGTCATTAAGTGTGGAAAACAATAACCGCGTTTTCTTGTGAAACATAAACAGCATACTAAAGGCTTTACAACAAAACGATGGAGAACAAATTGGGTTATAAAACTCTTTTTGTATGTGAGTTCCATAGTTCCAAAGTATTCATCGAAAGTCTCATTCGCAGCATGCGATTCTTTTGAGATAATCTTTAACCACTTTTTCGCACATTTCGGGCGATATCTCGGCCATAACTTGAGTAATGTTGGTTTTTAATGCGTCTGGAGTTCGGGGATTATTCGCGTAAACACGGTCTTTGTCGTGGCCCCACGGTGTCAAATCGCATCTTGGTTGGCAATTGACGTCGCCAAAACGTGCAATTACGCGACCAGGAAACTGCTCCGCAATAAAGCCATAATTGGTCGTGTTGAGTAAATTCACAAACGTCAAATGTTTGTGTAGCGATCCGGCATCACTGCTTTTTTGCGATGCTGATGCTTTCACAGCTGTTGCCGATGCGATGCTGATCGCTTATCTGTTTTACGTTAAAAAACATTTAATGGAGTTTAATTATCATATGGTAGTAATATTATTAAAAACTTTAAAACTGGGACATAGGCTCTGGTCCTAGACCTGGGAAATAAGTTCTGGCCTTGGGTCTGGAACTGGGACGGAGGTTCTGGATCTGGGACAAAGCTTCTGGAGGTGGATCTGGAACCGGGACAAAAGTTCTGGAGGTGGCTCTGGAACGTTGACAAAGCACAAATGCTTTTGTTTTTGGAAACAACTTTTAAAAACATTAAAAAAAAAGTTCTGGAGGTGGGTCTGGAACTTGGACAAAGGACAATTTTTTTTTGAATCAAGGTTCTGGAGGTGGATTTGGAACCAGAACAAAAGCGGGTCTGGAACTTCGACAAAGGACAAATTTTTTTGTTTTTGGAAATAACTTTTAACAAATTCAAAAAAAAAAGTTCTGGAAGTGGGCCTGGAACTTGGATAAAGGAAACATTTTTTTTTGGAAATAAAACATTTTTCATAAAGTTTGTCTTACAAATAAAAAAAAAAAAATTTTAACTCCCTTTTTCGGTTTTCTAAACCGCTCACGTATAACTCCGTTCAGTCACCAGGCAGGTGTCTATGTCAACAGTTTTCTAGCGCAACAGTACTTTGGGTAGCCCGCTGTGCGGGTTCTATGGATTTTAACTACCTTCTTCGGGTGGTCATTCCGTTGCTCCACCTAGGGTTTGTTCAGTCGCCTGGGAGGCTCCAATCAATAATCAGAACAGTTTTCAACTAAAATTAAACTTTTTTGTCAATTTTGTTTACTTTTTTTTTTCAAAAAAAAAGTTTCGGAAAATGGATATTTTTTTTTTAATTTTTCAATTTTTTTAAATTTTTTTTTTATATCTCATTTTTTTTTTCAAAAAAAAGTTTAGGAAAAAAGTTTTTTTTTAATTTTTTCAAAAAAAGTTCATTTTTTTTTAAATATTTAAAAAAAAAAAAAAATTCCATCATTGTGCAGGCCCAGAACCACCTTTGTCCAGGTTCAGGAGTCCAGAAAAATTCTTCCAATTGTATTATTTTATTCGAAATCACCATCAAAATTCTTCCAATTGTATTTTCAGCGTACCTTCTGCGGGATTTCGTAACGATCTCATCAACAACTCATCAAGATATTTCTCTATGCTTCTTTGCTTAAAGTTTGCGCTTCAGTTTATGAATCTTTGCAAAAATGAACAGTTGGCGTCTGAAGTGATGCTAAATGTTTGCGTTTGTGAACGTTTGACTTTAAGGATCGAGCATCATTATTGCAGTGATGCGTTTATGAATTTACACGTTGTGTGCCTTGATGCCCCGTCTTGTTGGAACCACATATCGTCCAAGTCATGATCTTCAATGCCGGCCCTCCGCCAATGCACATACTGTAGGCAACACGAGTTTTTTTTTCAAGTCACGCTAGCCTCCTTTTAATGGCGAAAAACTATCATATGTATTTTTGTTATAAATTGGCAAGTCTTGTCCAGCGTAAATGGCGAACATTTAACTAATATTATGACACTTCAAATGACAGCGCTAGCAACTTGAAACCTCGAAATAAATGACCCTGTATAATATTATAGTCTGGTAGAATAATAGAAAACACAAACTACTTCCAAATTACAAAATGAAATTTTATTATTTATCTGGGGCTCTTCTTAAGAGTTTCAAAACAATTTATTTTTTTGTTCACTAGAAGTTGCTATATTAAGAATAAATGGTTTCAACACTAAAAACATTTGTTGCGATACACAATGAAAAAAAATATTACTGCTTAAATTTTGTTATAGCCATTCTATTGTGTTGCTCTTAAAATGTTCTTTGAGGCAAACTATTTGATTATTTAACATTGTTTAAATATTAATTATTTACTGCTAAAGGCACATGGATATTTAGTATAATCTCTTTTTCTTTTCTCATACAAATAAATCCAGTTAGCCACCAAGAGAAGGAAATGTTTTGTCTCGTTTTGTTAAGTTGAAATTTATATTTTTATTTAAACCAAATTTATAAAACTCTTTTGAACGTATAATCAAATGAATTTGTTAAGCAATGATCATATAGCGCAGGTGGAATAGAAAATAGTTTCAAATGTACTTAATCTATGTAGAATAAACAGTCATAGAGACTCATTTTTTGTTTTATATTATAATATACTAATAATCGTTTTTCAATCAATCCTTTCACCCAAACACACTTACATATCTATAAATCGCTTTAAAATCCTTAGAAAGAATAAAAATTTAAATTACTTTGTGATCACATGAATTGTTTTGAAATGATTTTCTGTCTTAGTTGTGGCGAATTATTCGTTCGTTTTAACTTACAACGTAATGCCATCGAATTTTGTGGACGCACAATGGCTTTTAGGTGGCGCCGCGCGAAAAGAATATATATTTTTTTTCTTTTACATATTTTGATTTTCACTCTTAAAGAAGCATGCATTTATTAAAGTATCGACGGACGGAAGCGTTTGATTCTTGAAAACTTGTATGCGCATTGTGTTGGATGTTGCAGATTCGGATGATGTAGTTCTTCCTGCTGTCGATATTGTAGTAGATGGAAGAGACTGAATATTGTACGTAATGGGAAGTTCGACCGAAGCTGGCGAAGAAAACGGCGAGGAGTCTACTGAGCACAAAGCTTTGTTATCTGCAATAAAGATTAATTAAATAAAAAAAATCATAAAAATCTAAATAAGTTTTACCAAATTCCTTCTTTACAGAAAATTCGTTTTGCATACTGAACTGGTCCAACTGCGATTTGTAGAAACAAAATTCTTCCATTTCGAGAGCTTGTTCCATGATCAATTCCTCGGCACTGGCTATGCTTAGAGAGTGTAAATCCGTGAAATGAGTATTGCTGCGAACTTCCGTAGGTTCTTGGTCGGGTTCCAGTTTAACTTTTGCTTTCAAAAACTGGACGGATGGAGGTGATTGAGAAGACTTTGGTAGCGGTAGCGGTGGTGGAGGTGGTGGTTGTGGTGGTTGTGGCTGTGATGTAGTCGTAACTATTTTATTCTGCACCGTTTCGGTTTTCTTCTTCTTCCTCGTTGGTTTCCCCTCGGCATCACCACCAGCTGCTGCCTTAGATTTCTTTCCTGACTTTGTACAATACGAAGGCATGTGTTCTAAGAGCTCTCCAGTTTTATGATCGACTTTGTGGCGTCTACGGGTGTGTTTCAACCAGTTGGGGAAATTCGTAAAATCTCTGGTACAATATTTGCATTTGAAGGGACGTTCGCCAGTGTGAATATTTGAGTGCTGCTTCAACTTGGAGTTGCTTATGAAACTTTTGTTGCATACTTGGCATGCAAAGGGACGCTGTTCTAGATGCACAAGATTGTGGACTTTGAGGCAACGTTCGGTTTTGTACATTTTACCACATTTTTCACATCGAAACGGACGGGTTTGGGCATGATATTTTTGATGACGTTGCAAATGAGATCGTTCTTGAAATCTTTAGCAATGTCATAGATAAATAATAAAAGCATGTTACGATTAAACGAAAAAAAAAAAAAAAAATAAGATTTTGTTGTTTTATTACCTTTTTGGACATTCAGCACACTCGTAGGGCTTTTCTGCTGTGTGTACTCTCTGATGATGGGTTAGATTAATTTTTTGAACAAATTTTTGGCCACATATATCACAGCCGTATTTTTTATTATCACTATGGATTTTTCTGTGCATCCACATGCTTCCGAGTTTTAAACTAAAATAAGAAAATATAGATCATCATTAAATGTACTTGGCTAAATAGACGAAAAGATATAATCCTAGTTTGCGACATTTCCAAATAGGCTTTACTGCATTTGCAGAAATTACACAATGGTCTAAAGGCAATAACAAACTACAATTTATTTATAAGAGTTACAGGTAAGAAACAAGCTTAATTTTAGTTTTATATGAAGGTAACTGAAGAAATAATCGAATCTCTAATCTCATTTACTTACCACTTGCCACAATCCGGACACTTTTTCCAGCCATCCTTCCTCGAGTCATCCCGATGACTTTTAACGTGTTTCTTTAAGCCACTCTCGTTGGCAAATTCGCGATCACATTCGTTGCATTTGATAAGAATCTTGTGGGAAGCTTCGTGCTTGGTGAACTCCTCCAGTCCGTTCAACACAACTCGACAATGTTCGCATTTGAATTTGAATTCGGTTGGTATGGAAGTATCCGGCTTATTTGCAGCAATCGGAAAAGTACCCTTAAAACTATTTGAGATCGGAAGGTGGTCATTTGCTGTCGGTGGTGCATCCTCCGCCCGTCTTTGCGCATTCTCTTCGTCGGTTCTTTGTGTTTGCTTAGTTTGTTTTCGACTTTTGTGTTTCCTCTTTGTGGGAGATGGTAAGATCGGAGAAGGCACATCACTTCCCCATCCAGTTAGGACTTTGTGAACCTCCGCAGGTGGCGGTGGGGGAAGTAGACTGATGAAATTGATGTTTTCCACCGCTGTAGATCGATTTGCAATGGCACTACTGCTCTCGTCGGCTTGGGCACTTTCGTCGAAGACCTTCCAGAAGTCTGACGAAAGACTATTGTTGCAGATGATTGTCGGATCGGCGGATATGGTTACACATGCCGACAGATTGATGTCCAGCGACTCATCTTTGATGCTGTTATCGAAGTTATTGATCTTCAAGAGCGACGTTAATATCTCATCGTTATTGGAGAAGGAGGACGAATGTTTACTATGCAGCTTCTTTTCTTTCATATTTCGGCCGGATTTGAAGATTTGCAAAAAAATGATTATGAATTTATTAGAAATAGAAATCTAGATTCGTTTGCCAACAAAATAAAAAAAAAAAACTGTTCTGAGGTTAAGCAGTGAGGCGCGCACTAATTTGTTATTTTAATTTCTCTATCCCACACATTATATGGATCACAAATTTTAGGGCTCATCTATAGGCGAATGTGTGAAGAAGATATTAAGTAATAAATTTTTAAGTTTTGCACTAAACTTTTGGGAATATTATTAAAAAAATTAAGGACGATGACAAAAAGACGCTTTGTTTACTCGACACGCCATTGTTGTTTTCGGTTTTCGGTGTTTTTTGATAGATAAAAAGCCGCCATGTTGGCGGACTGATGTGGAAATAGAACGAAGCAAAAATTGAGCTAAATTTTATGAAGCTAGAATGAGAACATCAGTATCTCTCAATCTTTGAAGCAATTTATCTTAGCCCTTGCTTCTACTTGAACATTTTTTCACAACTTTTTTTTGCTCCTCTGTCGGAGAAAATCGTGTTGTTTTATAATAACTGCTTTTTTATAGATTGGTTTTATCATTTCGGTACTACGCCTTGATATTTGGTTATATGTCGTTTGCTTTTAATCAAGTATTTATAACTAAACACTTGATAAATATTGGTTGTCTTTCCTTGCGTTCGATAATCTATTCTAGAGGGTATCAACCTATCGTTAAATGCTCAGATACCTTGAGTTGTTGTAGCGTCAGCTGTTTTTTTCAGAAGGGATTACAACAACACAAACCTCTGTATTCTGATAGCTTTGGATTGATTCCCAAACGCGACCATTGGTACATGATATTTTTGTTTAAAATTATTGGTGTGCTTACATGCCGCCTCCACTGACCATCAACGATGTCCAACATCACAACCACAATCCAATCCACAATCTGACTTGTATGGATTATGTCACTACATGACATGGATTTTTCTGCCTCCATTGGATTTTTTAAAGACATGTTCATAATCCGAGCATTGTTCATGCCCAGTGGAGGCGGCATGTTAAAAACAGCAAATTGCATCGTGTGATTGGAATTTTCCGAGCTATTTAGATTATCTATCCCTTTATCACCATGAAGTGGGAGTGAGCAAAGACACAGAGACGTCAACAAAAATCGGAGCAGACAGTCCAATGGACGGTGTTCACATTGGACTGACTCATCCGATGTGAATCCAACTTGGTTTGTTCAGACACAAACTAATGTGAACACATCGGATTTATTACTTTGACGTTTAGCAGTCGTTAAAACAAAGCAGAAATCTGTGCAGTTTGAAAGATAAATTACAATGTTTTCACTTGCAAAATGTAAATCTTCTTTAATAAATATGCTTCCAATTGAAAAAAATTGGATTCTGTAAGATTTAAGTGCCAAAGATAAATCACAGACAGAGAAAACAGATGCCACAAAAGAAGACATCAAAAAAAATCCACTGATTTTTAAATAATTTAAAAAATCCTGCCTTTCCTGGCCATCTCTTTCTCACCATGAAGTGGAAGTGAGCAAAAGCACAGAGACGTCAAAAAAAAATGGAAGAGTCAGTCCAATGTGAACACCGTCATGTGAAAACATCGTCTAATGTCGTTTGGACGTTCGGAGCTACTCCTTTTTCACTCCTTTTACTCCAAATTTCCCATTTTAGATAGGAATGGAACAGTTCCGAAATCCAAACGAAAACGACATAAGAATCCGTGACAATAGGTTTGTTCGTTGAGCCCTGAAGTCACCCTAGGGTCGCGTCAAAGCGTTTTTTGAAAAACCAGCAGTCACCCTGGTGAAAAAATTCGGTGTTTTTTGAGACCTGTGCCTACGTTCTGTAACTCTCGCATGGATAAAATTGGTCAAGAAACGATGAAAAATGGAACAAAACTCATACGATTTGTTTCAATTTTCATCGTTTCTCGACTGATTTTATCGATGCGAGAGTTACAGAACGTAGGCACTGGGGTCGCCCTGAACTCGCCCTGAAATGGAACTAGGTATTTTGCTGTGGCGAGTTGAGGTAAAACAAAAACTGCCAAAGTGACATGAGTTTTTATGCATATGTTTTGTTGTGAACTCACGTGCTGCAGGTTATTGTTTATTTTTGGAAAAGAAATTGAAAGAAAATACAAATTTAATTTAATGCTTATAAGTAGCAATACAAAATTGAAACGTTAGAAGTTGTTTTTATTCATTTTTAAGACATATTCGAAACAAATTTGCAGTTTTAATTATCAAAACACCGAACTTATATTTCTTGCTTTAAATGTCAACAGCTCTTGAGCGTTTTTTGAGAACAAGAAAACCTGGGTCAACCCTGGGTAAAGTTATACGAACGAAGCTACTGTTTGAGAGACAGTGCTATTTTGTAGCTCAATTTATCGGATTCCTACAAAAGTCCGAAACTTTCTATTGTGATTGATCTTAAAGTACAAAAATCGAATAGTAGACGTCGCTACCATCGTATATAACTTGAACTTGTCATCATTCACAGGTGTCAACTTTTTTCCACTCATTGTGAATGGAAAAGCAATTGAAAACTTCGATCCCATCCAAATGAAAATTTTGGATTTTCCATTTAAAAATTCAACACAAAAAAAGTTGTAAATTCCTCAAATTAAATCAGTTAAGTGTATTAACTATTCATTGAGTTCTATAATGCGATGGATGTATATAAAGTGAAATTAAGTTAAAAGTTGAACCAGCTGTATTTTTAAGTGTTTATTGATTTTGCCAAAAAACAAATCCAGTTTCCGTGTTTTACAGTTTTCCTCTTGCGCATTCTTTACAATTCTTCAAAGCGGAAATTGGAAACTGATTTGTCCTGAACAACGTCTACACACAAAACACAACTGCACAAAAGGTTTAAGGTGGGATATCCCTGCTGTTTGCTTTTCTAAGTGGAGTCTCAAATTTACCTTTCCCCCCAAATCCAGTTGTATGTGTCATACAAACGACCTAAACGAATTACAATTACAAAGAACAAGGTGAGACTGCATTAGTTCGCTAATTATCGTTTAATCATCGCAATTCGCAAGTTCGACGTGTAAGGACGTTCACATCTGTTTAAAACAACACTTCATTTTCTGCTGAAAAAGAAAGCGGAATGTCAAGAGGGATTCAATAGGAAGAAAGCACCACGAGTGTTGTTGGGAATTGTTTTTTGTTTATTTAAATCCTCTCAGAGAATCCTCTAGAATGTCAAATTCCATTCCACCGTTCGTTTGTAATACGCCGCCACCAATCGACTTCATCGTCGATGCACCACCTCCCCTGGTGGAAGACGATTTTGGCGACTTTGCAATCGTGGATGATCATCAGCAGTTTGAAGGTAAGATATATACACTTTTGCCACCAAATCAAATTAAAACTTAACTAACTCTTGTTCGCGAGATTTGTATCGTTCTCATTAAACAGAGAAATCTATGAGTAAATCTGTAGATGCTAATAGCTACATTTTATGTTTACATTTGGGAGAGAGAGAAAGACGAGATAACATCTTCCGCCCACTTCTGCTGATAACAAAAAATAGCAACTTAACGTTCTGATGACACAATTAACGGTGTTGATTTTTTCTTCTGTATGTTGTTGCTAGCTAAACACAAATTTCCTCCCGAATTAAAACACTTCTCCCGCTACGAGGCTGCCTGTATGCTTACCCATATGCTTTTCTACTTTGAATTTTTGGTTCGGCTATAGTTTCTTTGCAACGAAAGTTGCGGTGATAGTAGTAAGTAGGATATTGCTTTTCAAATCGTAGGCGGTAACATACTAGTTTATTAGTCAATGGGCTTTGAATTCTTAAATTGATGATGTTCAAAAGATAGAGACACCAGCATCCTGAGTCTTTTTTCCAAAATCACTTCTGTCTGGCAAGAGTGTCTAGTCCTGCTCCCACTTCCCACCGTCGAAGATCAGATGCTTAGTACATCAACTAAAGATTAGATTCAATTCTATTGGATTGTTGGGTGAGAGAGCTAATGTCACTTAAGACATGTTTACGACCTTCTGGACACATCAGCAGTGTTAGCTATGACATTAAAATTGGCATAGATGTTTTTAACGCTAAGCTCGGGTGACAGATTCAGGCTGATCGACTTTACTGCGGAGAGAAACATTAAAACAAACCCAGTTTGCACGTATTAACATTCATAAGGCGACATGAAGAACTCTATATCGATTAACCGTCAAGCATATTGCAATCGAGGCTAGGTACTCCTTCACATTATGTCCGCACGTCATGAGGGGCCAACACTCACCCGGTCAACTACCTTTTTGTAGCCAAGGTGGGTTGGCGAATCATGACCAAGAAAATATTGTAAGAAAGTTCAACGTCGGAAGGCTTCAATTGCAAGAGATCGCCAGGTCAGATCGGGCTTACTATTTTAATTTCTTATAGCCCCTTGCGAATTCCTATACCCCAGTATCAACTGTTGAAAATCCAGTAGCAGCATTGCCAGGAAGATATGAAGCCTTGACGTGCTGATTAGTGCAAGTGAGCACTTGTAGCAAAAAAAGAGACGCACAAAGTGGTGCAGCATAGAAGAATCAGAGCTGCTCGTGAGATCTACGTGCAAAAGAGAAGTACAAGAACCACGACACCGAGCAAATAGAGAGATGTCAAAGCAAGAATTTCAATTAAATTCAAGGGAACATCGTAGTAGAACCTAACTTGGTGCTAAGTATACGGAAAACAAATTTCTGTAAATTGCACAACAGCGATGGCGAATCAAATATAACTAGCAGGTCGATTTTAACATTGAACCTAGACGGCTTAGGCAAACAATTCCGTCCACTCGACTTTGGGAAGTGAAGATATATATAATTTGACAAACTGAAGGCCAAAGTTGCTGGAGCTGATGGCCTTGCTGCCGAGAAGATATAAATTCGAGACGAAAAAGCACATAAACATAAACTTCTACTCGAGAGCTTATTAAAATCACAGTGTATTTGAGATGCTTTTCTTTTGAAAAGTCAGCCACTTAAACTGAGGATTTTAAGATCCTGAAATTACAGCTCTTCTATTAGCGAAATTGATTATTCAACTATTTGTTTTATACCCGGTTGGACTCATCAATCGTCATTCAACAAAATATAATAATGAAACACCAGAGCAGCTTAATGCTCCCGCAAACCTAGAATCGGAACCACTCCACCGATTTTGACGGTATTTACTGAAATGTTTAAGGATAGCACAAGGTTTCATTAAAGTAAATTTCCGCCCACTAACGCCCATTTTTCAAAAGATTGCTTCTTATTTTCAAAATTGATAACAATGAAGGTTGCATTTTTAACAAAATATTGTAAATAATTTGCTTCCTAATAATTTTTCCACCAAAACTTTTTGCTCCTCCCTCTGTTTGTACTTTATTTTTGTGAGCTTTGCAGGACAAAAACCAGCGTTGTAACAGTTTTTCGCTATTAAAAGTGGACGATACTATATACAAATCCCAATTTATAACAGTTATAACAGCTATATTCGAACAGAATTCACGCGTTTCTTCATTATAAAAAGCAGCACCAGCTACTTCTGTGGCTGTTCCACTTGATCTGAACTCCATATTTCCAGTAATAGTTGCTAATGTCACAAGAAAATGTTGAACGGCGTGACATTCGATAAATTAAGTTTTAAATTAACTTCACTTGAGTCGATACCCGTTTGCCTAAAGTTTTACATAAAACACGAAATTAAATAAAACAAAACAAACACGTTACTAACTTGAATGCATTTCAAAGCTTGTGCGTTTCATCATCAGCAATCACGACTAATCGTTGGTCATCGAAAAATGAAGAATTGTTTCTGCTATTCGGGTATGTAACACACAGCTATGATCAAAGGTCAAGAATTTTTGTTTTGTTCATGCTTCACTTTGAAACATTATATTCATCAGTAAATCATTTTACATACAAAAAGACCCAAATGCACTGAACTTAGACAACGGTAATATAACCTCCTGGTTGCCTATAGCTCTCTCAACCGCCGCTTTACTAAGTGTTTACACTATTTACTCATAATATATTTATTTTTTTTATTTCTCAAAGAATATATTTTTAAATCCACCTATAAGTCCTGGTAGCTATTGCTGTACAAATATTGTCTGTACATTAATGTACATTGAATAAATAATAATAATAGCTCATTTGATCTTGTACACTTTGGTCACGAATGTAATAAAAAATAGCTGGAAGATCATTTGTGCCAATCTCGTGGCGAGTATAATAATAAATATAGTTGACACGTTTAGGTTAGGTAAGGTTTTTGGGCTGATAGAGGATCTTATTCCTATCACACTTAGATGAATATAGATCCCTTGTGATAACCTGCAGGATTGGAAGCTCCTAATAAGTTAACCTATAAGTTTTCATGGATTATCAAGCCAGCTAGAGGCATCAATGTTATTGCGATAGTTTTACACCAGATAGGTTGGACAGCTCTTCTAAGTTATTAAAGAAATAGCTTCCTAGTGCTTGGGCAATGACATAAAAAGTGAGAAGAGTCCTCCTGTGCCTCTTCATCGCCACAACCTCTACATAAATCATCAGTGCTGAGCCTCAGTTGTACTCCGTTTCTTGTTGTACTTCAGCAGGTTGGGTCCGGTAACGGTACCTAAAAGAGAGTACAGTTATTTCTTATTTAGTGTAAAGATCCTATCTGTTTTTCCCTCGTCAAAACACGGACAAAGTTTTTTGGTTTTCAAAAAAGCAGTCGAGTAGGGTCCATCTTACATTTGTTTTCTCAAGAATTTTCTTTGCCACAGTCTGTTTGAAGGAGCAGATAGGTGCGTATACGTTTAGTTCTGCCTGCTTAGATCAATTGAGGTTCCAATTCGTGCCAGTTCGTCTGCTTTCCCATTACCAGGAACCCAGCAGAGCATAACGTTGTGCTGAGAGCCGAGAATCTTGAGCTCTTCGCGGCAGTATGAAAGGACTTGACATAAGGCTGTTCTGGCTGCTCGGCTGTCAATGAAGAAGGTAATATCAACTGGTGGTATCGCCAACATTGACAGCCGTTCAGCTGCTTTGGTTACTGCCAAAACTTCACCTTGGAAGACGCTGCTGTTGTCAGGGAGTCTATAGGAGCTGGCTAATTCAAGGGTTTCCGAAAAGAATCCCGCTCCAACTCCACATTCCAGTTTTGACCCATCGGTAAAGACTGCTACTGTTGGGTTATTGATGTGTGGTTGGGTGACTTCCCATTCTTTTCAACTAGGGATTTTAGAAGTGCATAGTCTATAGAAATCAAAGGGTGAAGTCTATGCACTCATTACCACCTATTTGCTTAGAATTTTGAGCGTGGCCTGCTTGACTATGTTTCCAGACATTTATTTAGCTTTGTCGCAGTGCACTCTTTGATGCTGATTCTTGTACAAATAAGTCAAGAAGCTTAAGATTTGACACTTTTGCGGGAGTGCCTTGAGTGTTGCCCATCCAAACATCGTAGCCAGCATCAGAAAGAAGATGAGCCAAAGTTTTTCTAGTACCAAGGGTTGGCAACTCTGTTGTATAAGTGGTTGGTTCAATTTTTGTATCGGTCCTCGAGTCTTTCTTTTTTTTTCAAATTTAAATTATTGATTAACTACCAAAATTTGTAAGACATCATTAATATCGTTAATTTTATTACCTTACGCATGAAAAGTGTGGATTGAACAGGTAAAATAAGTAGATCGTGTCTTATTTCAAATATTTTTGATCGTTTCCCGTGTCACATGACTGACAACAAGAGAAAACTAAACCAAACTTCACCCGAAGAAAACTTCCATTCAAAAAAATCAGTTTCACTTGCCGGAAAATCTATTAAAAACAACGAACAACACCCAATTATGCCGATCACCGATTCCGATTTGCAAAAAATTAAAATGATAGTTGATCTATCTATAAATACTGAACTGGCAAAAGCAATGGCTAACCTTGCCACAAAGGACGATGTCTTAAAATTGAATGCTGACATTGATAACCTAAAAAAACAAAATGAAGAGTTAACTTGTAAAGTGCAAAACTTTGAAGCCAGATACAGTATGTTGGAGGATGAACTTGAGCTACAAAGCAGAGAAATTAAAGGAAAAAACATCATTCTCACAATTCCCAATGAAAATATTGACCCGCAGGAGAAAATAAACGATATCACCCATATTCTCTTAGGTGGTACCCAACAAATGTCAGATATCATTACACTAAGCAAGAACGAGGCAATCATAAAACTTATGTGGTTTTCCAGTCAACCATTTCAGATTTGGGGGTCAGATTCCAGATCAATCGTGGTAACTAGAACGAATCGCGATTGATCCTTTTTTTTGTAAAGGTGTAGGTGATTTGTCTGTGTTTACTGATGTAAGTAGTGATAGTATATGTAGGGAAAAATTCCTACAAGCATTTTTTTCCTAGGGAACAGTTTTTTCTTTAATACAACAATATTATATATTTGGCTTTATTTTCTTGATGAAACTGGTGAAAAAATGCGTAAGAAAAAATTCTTACAAAACGTTTTTTTTTTCAAATTATAAAAGAACATTTTTGTGTTTAAATTATAATTAATTTCAACTACGCGAATACTTTCACCTGTCTTAATTTATTGAAATGGAGATTAATGAGAGAACCCACACTGGCGCTATGCAAATCTTTGAACATTCTTCAGTCGTCGCATATTCGCGCGAAGGTTTAGCGCCGGTTTGGGAGCCTTTATTGATTTGTTTCATAAGAAAAAACTCAAAAGTGGGACTGACTTTTAATCTTGATCCTGAGGCCATTTTGAAATTATGACAAAATATAAGAAAGAAAAGATTTACGCATTCTTTTCTTGACTTCATTTAAATGAATGTGATATTGTACATTATTTTGTTCAATCAAATTGAAATCAAAAAATAGAATACAAATTAGGGAATTTTTTGTTCCCTAGCAGGAATTTTATTTTGTTGGTATACTATCACTGCTTTGTAACATGATTTGGCCATCGGTCGGATCCATATATCCACAGGAATCCCGTCCATCCAAAATCCAAATCAAAGGAGAAGCTATCGGTCGATGGTGAGGAAGAAGACAATGAACATGAAACAAGGTCACTACATAAGGATTACTATGGAATTTTAATAAAAATAATTTTATTTTCACAAAAAAAAAGATGGACTAACCCACATGTTTCCACAATGCCTTTCATTCCATATGAAACATTTATCCAATTTAATCACTAATTGACTCCGAACTCAAGAAGTCAATGGTTAACGGTAATGAGGACAATAAAGACAAAAATTTCACTAATTAAACTTCATTAATTGTATTTATTTTATTAAACAAATGCCTTATCAAAAGTAAACAATGCTAGCGAAAGGCCAAAACGAATTTAAACTGACGAGGAGAGGACGACGTTTAGAAATGTCAATTTGGTTTGTGTGCAAGTGTGTGTGAAAGTATGTGTAAATCTGCCAATAAATCGAGATTTGAAAGATCAATCGAGAAAAAAAACAGACCACGAAAAAAATCAATTTTTTTGGTTGTTAGGAACGTAAAATCTGAAAAAGATCAAGTTGACCCCCATAAAAATCAATTTTTTTGGTTGTTTGGAAAACCACATTAAACTCAACACTGGATCCAATAAAAATGCAGCTCACATGCTAAGAAACTCTGCAAAACTCAAAGGCACAGGTGTATACCTTCAGCCTGATCTATCGAAGCAACTTCAACACAAGCGACGAATTCTACTAGGATACAGAAAAATTATAAAAATGATAAAACCAACTGAACTAGTGCAAATAAAAAACAGATATTTGATAGTCTCGGGCAAATCATTTTATTTAAATGTTAATAACACACTTATATACGAAAATGAAGACGGTGAAAGCAAACTTCGTGAATTGTTTGGAGAAATAGATTTTGGATCTATCAAACTGATGGTGTCAAATCAACGTCACACCAAATGGTCTAAAGCTAGACCAATCGAAACTCCAGGGATGCCACTTTTACAAAATACTAGTTCTGCAATACAAAATTGAAATTGTGATGCCGTCAGCTCCTTTAATTTTAATGTTAGTAATATTTTGTCTTATAACGTGTCAGGTTTAAGTAATAAACTACTGTTTTTAGATTTTTTCGATTATATAAAGAAATTCGATTTATTTTTTTTATATGAAACTCATGTAATATATGAGAACATAAGTAAATTTACAAAGTATTTTAGTCAATATAAATTATTCTGGGTAGCAGCAACAAAACCTAATGCAAGAGGTCGGGCGAGTGGTGGGTGTCTCTTTGGAATAAAAATATCGCAATCAAAAAACTTCGCTTTTGAAGAATACGAAGGAGTTACGTTTGTGAAACTTTTAAGTCAAAACAACATGTATATTGTGCCATTCTATATCAACTGCAATAATTGGTCTGAAGATTATGAAAGATTGAACAACGCAATGCTACACCTAGCTGGAAAAAGTGTGTTATTGATAGGAGATTTGAATGCGAGAACCAGCAATCTGCAAGTCACTACGTCACGAAGCATCTATAACTCCATAATAAAACCTAACAACAGAGTATCAAAAGACTCAATACGTAACCAAAATGGTAAACTCCTTCTTGAATTTCTACAAACCTATGATTTTCTGATTCTGAATGGTTGTACAATAGGCGATATGGATGGTAATTTCACTTTTTATGGAGGTGTAGGAAATTCTGTCATAGATTACTGTGCAGTAAACAACGATTGGGTTAAATTAATTAATAAATTTGAAGTACAGCATATGAACTTCTCCGATCACATGCCAATTACTATTTATTGGACAAATGAACGTCCAACACAAGAAAAGAAATTAAATCTTGTTCCAAAACTGAAATGGAAAGAAGAGGATGCCGTAAAGTACCAACAAAAATTAGACCTCCATATTTCGTCGTTGAATTTAACTGAATCTGTTGAAATGCATGCAAATCAACTAACATGCTGCATTAGAAACTCCACGGACATGATTATACAAACTAATGTCCCAAAATCTAAAAAAAAATGGTTTGACAAGGAATGTATGAGTGCTCGAAAAAATTGTTTTCTCTTTTAAATGTTATGCGAAATTCCAACTGACATGAATTCAAAAAGTGGTATTTTGAAGCAAACTCACACTACAAGAAATTATGTTTGAAAAAGAAAACTGAATATGTAAATAACCAAGCATATTTGCTTGGACAAACTAAGAACGCTAAAGAATTCTGGAAGCGTACGAGAGAGATTAATGGTTTGAATCTCACAATAGGAACAGGAGTGACTGCTGATGACCTAGCAGTATACTTTCAAAATCTCCTATATTCCAACTCTGGATTGAAATATCACTATGCAGAACCCTTGGTAACCAATGAAGTTTTAGACCAACAAATATGTATTGCCGAGGTATACACCGTTATTCACAAGGCAAAAAATGGAAAGGCGCCAGGAGAAGATGGGATCCCTTATGAATTCTTCAAGAACGCAAGTCAAACCTTTATATCGCAGCTAAACTTTCTATTTAATAAAGTTCTTCAAAACGAAGTCATTCCTAGCTCGTTTAAAAGATCAGTAATTTTCCCGATACATAAGAAAGGACCACTTGAACACGTTGAGAACTATCGTGGAATCTCATTTATGAATGTTCTTTCAAAGTTGTTTTGTGGAATTCTTGTAAACAGATTGGAATCATGGGTTAATGACAACAACATTCTCACTGAATTACAGGCTGGTTTTAGAAAAAACTACTCGACTATCGATCAAATCTTCATTCTAACTTCTATTGTCAAAGCTTTTCAAGCAAGGAATAAGAAGGTATACGCTTTCTTCGTAGATTTCAAATCAGCTTTTGACCTGGTCAATCGTAATGCACTTTTTTACAAGCTTTATCAACTTGGACTATCTACAAAGTTCATCCACATTATTAAAGAAATGTATGAGGGTTCTCAAGCGGCTGTGTGGGATGGTTCTACGTATTCAGAATGGTTCACGACGGATAATGGCGTTAAACAAGGGTGTCCCCTCAGCGCTCTTCTCTTTTCGCTCTTCATCAACGACATAGTTGATTTCTTACCTGGAGGAGTTCGGATCTGTGGGATAACAATCAATGTTTTATTGTATGCCGATGATTTGGTCTTATTGTCAGAGTCTCCAGACGTACTTCAATTGATGATAAACCGTTTATCTGAATATTGCAACAAATGGGATCTTGTAATAAATACAAACAAATCCAAAATTATGGTGTTCTCAAGAACTGCCAGAATCCAGCACCGATATAATTGGACCTACAATGGCAACAGATTGGAAATCGTTAATTATTTCAAATACTTAGGAGTGAAACTGAACACGACACTTGATTTCTCTGATCACTTAATCGAAAAAGCCAATTCATCACAGAGTTTGTTGAATCTCTCTTGGAGAAATGTGTTTGCGAACAAACGGATATCCCTATCCGCAAAATACAAGGTCTTCGATGCCGTTGTGAGGTCAACGCTATGTTATGCAGCGCAAGTATGGGGAATAGACGAGTTCGAGTCAATCGAAAAATTCCAAAGGAATTTCATTAAAAAGCTCTTTTACCTTCCCATGTCTACCCCAAGTTATGCGTTGTACATAGAAACAGGACTTCCCAAGCTTTTTACAAATACATTAAAATCTCAGGCGGACTATGTGGTCAAAATTCTGCAGCTCCCAGACGAACGTCTCTCCAAACAAATGTTGCTCTACGAAGTTAGAAATGAGGATTGGTGGGTGGCGAAATGGAAAAATATGGGGATCGCTTGCGGTGAGGATGTCCCGATTGAATCAGGAAATGCAGTTACCCTAAGGAAGCAGCTCTATCGTATAATTGACAAACATGAAAACTATCTACGGGATGGCTTTAAAGTCAATGCACGCAACTCTTATAGTAGGATACTATACTCGCAACTCGATATGAGCCTTAACCAATCGAACTATTTTCAAGATGCGTTGAGTTACAGAGAGATTTCTCTTATCTTCAAGACTAGATGCGAACTCTTAAAACTGAACGGAGCACCTTATAATGGACACGTTAACCAATTTTGCACATTATGTAATCTCAAATCGAAGGAAGACTGCTTTCATCTCGTCAGTATATGTCCGATATTTGCTCCACAACGTCAAACATACTTTGGAAGAAAAACCTTCACTATGCAAGAAACAATTAAAATTTTGAATGAGACGAATTGGAAAACTCTATATTTTTTCATTAAAGAGGTTTTTAACTATAGAAACTTATTAATATCGGAATACTTATAGAAATATTAACTTTTTGTTATTACATAAAGAATCGATACATCATTTCTTTCGCATTATTTTTTGCCAACCGAGCTGACGGCAAATGCCATAGCTTCAAAATTCATAAAATGTATCCATTAACAAACTGAATCAATAAAATGAATTTATCTATCTATCTATTATCTATCTATCTAGTACCAAGCACGACCCATTCCCTTGATGCCTGGGGAGTAGGATATTTTAAATGAAGTCCTAAGAGATAACCATTTTCTATTTGAACTGTCATTTTCGTTCTCTTAGGTCCAGTTTTTCACTGCGAGATTAAAGTTAAACTTGAGTTAACTGGTTAGTCGTGCCGCATGCATTCTCCATTCTCCAGTTCACTATGGGTTAATTTACTTCTAGAGTTAGCTAACTCTGGTTTAACTCACAACTGAAAAACTGGCCCTAAAACGTATAATTTGGATGAAATAGAGTGTCACGTAGAAAGCTGTGATCAAACTGTAGTGCCGAGTGCGTTACTGTTGAACCCGTTAGGGAATACAAGTACTAAGGAGTTACCTTGGACAATAAATTAAATTGGAAACGCCACATTGCTAATGTTAAACAAACGATCTACATAAGCCTATATAAAATCTATCATCTTCGTAAATTTGTGCAATCAAACCTGCTACTAACAATCTACTATGCTCTTGTAAATTCCGGACTAGATTACGAAATCACCTGCTGGGGAAGCGCATTTATAAGCAACCACTTATAACCGCCCAAAAAAAGGTACTAAGGGTAATGCTTTTTGAGCCAAGATAGGAGCCTTCGTTATCATTGTTCAAAACACGAGATATTCTGCCCCTTCGATATTTATACGTGTTCAAGGTATTGAGAATCTTCTTTTTACGAGGTGGACATAACAATACTCGTAGAAATGAATTTCGAACCTTACGAAACCAAAATTCAATAGAAGTTCCTAGAGTAAGAACAGAATGCTACAGACGTTTCGCTACTACAATTGCCCCTTTTATATATAACAAACTAACAATTGATATACGCAAACGAACAGATCGTAAATCAACTTTTTAGAAATTATGTAGAAACATTGAAGCAAGTGTTGCACTGATAGCCTTATATGAAATTTCCATTACTAATAAAATTTATATTTGCCTCTCATTTAATCCTTTTCGCCAGCACAAAAAAAAAATAAAAGATTTTTCTTCTTCTGCGGCTTCATATTTTAATTTTAAATAATTTTTTTAACTTCTTTTTTATTTAACTACACTTGATACTGGCACTTCTTGCCACAAAGTGTACTTCTGTCATTCATGGTTGAATATTTATGCTTTCTTTTTCATTTAATATTTAAGAAAATTGTAAATATTGTAAAATATTGTAACTTGAAATGAAATAAAATAAATAAATAATTACTTTTTTAGTACCTTTTTTCATGTTTAAGAGACATCTTCGCCTTGAATTTGGTGATTTTTTTTGTGGAAGGCATTCTAACAAAAAAGTTTCTTCAAGATATTTGGTTATTCTCCTAATCAGTCAATAGAAACTTCATTTTCATATGCAATCACCCCGTACCCCTCCGCTTCCAGATATGTTAGTTGTTCATTCTCCACCAAGATCCGCAGATGGCGAGAAACTAACTTGCGAAGTTCGTTCGTGTATCATGCTTTATTCTCTATTTCCAACAGTTTAAATACAAAACAAGAACTGTTTGATTATAACGAAAAATTTCATAAAGAGAAAACTTTTGGAGTTAAATATGTCAATAATATTGAATTAATTTACAATCCAAATTGAATTATTTCTTCTGGTTATAAAAACAAACGCTGATGTGTGATAAGTGATAAATCTTATCTTATCACTTTACTTTTGAGATACAAAAATCATTCTTTGTTGCAGCACAATTTTTTCGAAAAATTGAAATAAACTCAAAGATAAGATTACTTACTAACATTGAATCATATTTTCTTGCTTGAACAACTATTGATTAATTCTCTTTTCTCTATTAGTTTCATCTTTGCCAGTGACACCTGTACACGTTGCGAAATTGCCCGATACCAAAGCCAGCACAGATAATAAAACATCCTCTTCACCACCTCTGCCTAACTCTGTTTATGATTTCCCATCAGAAGAAACGAAAATCGGCAACACAATTATAGATGACGATTCATTCGCAAACAAAAACACTTCACTTTCGTTCTATCCACCTCCGGATTCTTCAAAAACTGACGTAAAAAGTGATTTGCCGTATATAATAGAAGCTAATAGCCCACCGCCGTTCGAATACGAACTAGAAGAAGATGATGATGATGAGCTTCCGCCATGCGATGAACTCGATGATGACGAAGAACCAGATGATTTTCCTGTGAATGACGACATGGGCAAATATGATGATAATATAAGCTTACCATCGCTTAAATTCGACTCACTAAGTAATCATTCTAATCACTCGAAGAGCACCACCCCAGTGTCAGAAGAGTTGACAAAACCAAAACTCGAAGAACTTGAAACGGTTCTTAAAGTCGATGATGAGTCGGATGTTATAGGTGATGTAAGTCTGGTAGTGAAATCAGCGGACGCGGTAGCTACGAAAGACGAAGAACGCAATACAGTTCCGATAGAATCTTTGAACATAAGAGACGATCTCGAAAAATATGATGATACTCATTTGGGACCGCCTAGTGAGGAGCAAGAAGATGATTTCGCAGAGTTTGAAGGGTTCCCTGTTCCTTTGGTATGCAATGAAGTGATTAAAACCTGTGAGGAATCGCCTGATGAAGATCTTCAGACAAAACAAGTTATCGAAAACAATACTACCGAGCCTGTGTTCGAGGCTGATTTCAGTCAATTCTCTAGCTTTGCAGCTGAATCTGTTCCGCCACCAGTGACAGTTCAAAATATTGATAGCAGTCAAATGACGGAGAAATCCACTCTAGATGACTTGGAAGTCGATGATTTCGATGACTTTCAAGACTTTTCAGTGCCCACTACCACAACAGAGCAGAGAAAGGCTTCAATTTGTTCAGCTTCATCGGAAGTGGCAGAGGAGCCCATTGAAACATTAAAACAGTCCGATGAAAATATCGATGATGATGACTTCGGGGAATTTAGCGAAGTTGTGGAAACAAATGAAGCAAGCAGCATTCCATCAAGCAACAGTGGTTTTAATTTAGCAAACCTCAACGATAAACTTAAGCCAATTCTCGAGATGATGTTTCCCGTGGCCAATACAAGCGAGCAAGAAGACCAAGGAGAATATACTCGATCAGCGACAAACGACCTTAACCAACTGACGGCGATTAATCAAATTGATACAGCAAAAGCCCTGGAACACCAATGGATCAATTCGGAAGTGCGACATTCGTTGATCAAATCACTTGGCGTCGATTCTAGGAATATCGTAAGTGATTGGATCTACCTCGGATAATCTTTTAAGTGTGTATGTATGTATGTATAACAAATCCCATTCCCATGCAGCTCTATGGCGAAAAATGGAATAGTTCTATGCCTCGATATGCGGCCAATTTGAGTTTTAATCCCTTGGAGCCAATGAAATCTGACAAATCAGCTAATAATAGTTCATCATCAAGCACGACCGATTACAGAAAACGTTCAGAGAGTCTAACATCTACATCGACGACTTCGAAAACCGATGTACCAGCTGTGGAATTCGATTGGAATAGCTCGGGTTTGGTGAATCCATTAGATGGTATGTATAAATGTTTTAATCTACTTAATCGCTTTTTGTGTATTTAAAAGCAGTTAACCGCTATTTCTATTGCTTTATCATAAATTTAAAGTAAAACAAAACAAAAATCAAATAAATTCAGGGACATTTTGTGTTGGTTTCTGATGTTGAGTTTAAATACTAATCAATTGATTACGGCTTCTGAAAAAAGCTTAATAAATTTTTGTTTATTATTTTTTTCTAATTTAAAATATAAGCTATGTGTTTTTTCTGTTTGATGCTTCTGTTTTACACTACTTACTTTCCTGCACATGTAAAACCAATGAGAGAGATCTTTCAATTTTTTGTGCTTCATTTGAATATCCTACGTTTTTCATTTTTCATTTTTCGTTTTTTTTTTTTTGTTTTAATATCCATTTTATTTAAATGTTAACTATAAATACAAAATAATTAGGTATACCATTTATTTGCTCCCGGAATCACTATTTTTTTTTAATTTTTGATTTACAATTTTATATACATATAAAACTCTTCATTTTTAAAAGTACACATTTAATTCTGTTCTGTAATTTTTGTATGATATTTGCTGTTGAAGTTTTAATAGGAAAATATTAAACTATTTAACTCTTAAAGTCAATGTAGAATTCACGGAACAACATTGCATTCTAACGATGTTTATTTTTAGATGGCTTTAAATTAATGTTGATATTCATGTTCTTATGTGAACTTCTCAAATGGACATTTATTGGCATATTCAAGATATCGCTCAGACTTTCTAGTCTGGTCTAGGCTGAACCATTCACACAGAAAGTAGGATGATTCGTCTTCATTCTGGCACCCTCTACACAAGTCAGATATGCTGACGCCCATTATGCTCACGTGGATTCCCATTGAGTTGATTCGAATCAAGTTGAAGCAGTCTATTTTTTCCTTAGATCTTCCTTCATTCATAGATTTCTTGAAACACGGCTTAGACCGGGTGAGATAATGACCGCTTCTTGGCCAATTCATCTGTCATTTAGTTTCCCTATATATAACGGTGTCCACTTTTGATTTTATGACGATTGAAAAAATGGCCTTAATCGCCGGCAGAATGATGTTCAGCATCATTTGTGAACGAAACGAGGAACATTCCCGCAATAAAGGTTTTTATATCGTTCCATTCGACTAAAGCCGTATTCCTGTGGACGTGGCGAAATATTCATGAGTGGAATCAAACGATAATCTATTCCTACCAACTACTCGTGATCTCATGTGCGAGTAGATGAGATTTGTAGGTGTTTCATTGAAAATGGTTAGAAATAAGTAATTAGCCTCACCCAAAGGAAAACTTTTTAAAATACATTTAAATGTCGATAGATAAATGACGGGATCCACTTTGCCACGATGCCACGTCGTCGTTTTGAACCTAACAACAGCTAATGTTACGCGTTGGTTATGAAGAAAATACAAAAATACATATCGTCAAAGTGGCGTATCTCAAAATCTTTCAGAAAAAAAAAATTTGAAGTTTTTTTGTCTCTTAAAAAATCAAAATAGAGTTCACATGGGGAGCTTAAAGTCGTAGAATAAAAAAACTTTTACTTTAAAAACAAAATAAAAGTAACTGCCTGAACACAATGGGATGTAGCTCCAGCTAAAAGAAACGCTATAATCGGTCACTCATGTAGCAAACGACGTCTACAATAATCTAGGGTGGTTCCCCATGTATAGCTTTCATTAGAAAGAGAAAAGTATAGAACGATCCCATATGTTATCTCAAATGCAACATGAAGCGAGCACTAAAATGTTAAAGTTGAGTCAACTTTTGATGCAGCAACGTTTCTTGCTGCGTACTTGTAGCGCTGTATATTATTTCCATACCACACATTTTCTATCGGATTTAGACCCGGACTCGGAACCTGAATTTGATTCTCTCGAAGCCAAGCCTGGACTGATTTGGCTGTATGTTTTGCGTCATTGTCTTGGACAATTTTCCAAGTTAAGGGCATTTTTTTTCGAACGCGAGAGGTTCCATATTATTTTCTAATACATATAGCCCTGTGGTGGTGCTGATCCATCCTACCAGGTACTCTTACTATTGGACCAACGCCGTGTCAGGAAAATGCTGCCTACACCATTTCGTTGCCGCCACCGTGCTTTATGGTCTTTATTGTATATTTTGGGTTAAACTCTTGACCTTGTAGACGACGAACGTAGACTTTTCCATCAGATCCGAATCTGTTGATCTACGAATCATCGCACCAGAGCACATTTTTCCAAAAGAGCAGCAGTTTTTGCCGATGTTCCTTCGTAAACTCTAAACGCTTCTTTAAGTTTCTTGTTGAAACAAAAGGCTTTCTTTTTGAAATGGAGCCATTTTGCCTGTTAGGCGATAGCGCACAAGTCTAGATGTTATTTGTACGCCATACTCGTCTTCAATATATTTGAATGGACCCTTTTGACTTGCGGTTACCATTCCTCTATCCATGGCTTTTGTTGTTTTTTTAGCCCGTTTCTTTCTGGTGGTGTTCTCAATTGTCTTATGTTGTTGTAGATGTTTTATAGCATTATAAACCATCTTTTTAGAATAGCCCAAATCATTCGAAATATCAAGAATACGTCTTCCATTTTCAAAAATGTTGAAAATGACAATCATTTTCTCTTTCAGGCAATACCCCTTCCTCTTATTCAAAATTATTTAGATTTGGTTAAGTAAACTAAAAAGAACTGAACTTACTTAGAAAAAAATAATTGAAATACGTTTATTTGTTTAAAAACGCAATTTGTGATATTTATTTATCCATGTGATTTAACAGGCAGCGCAACTTTAACGACGCCATATTGATTTGTGCTTCAATTTAATGATACAAAAGGTAATGTTATGCGTTCAGGGATGTCACATTTTTACATTACTCTCAATTTGGTGGAAAATATGTGAGTTCATATGGAAATCTAAATGCTATTTAGTTTTCCGCCACTGTATATTGCAGTAGTATCGCTGACGATACAATACACACATACAGACTGTCAATTCACTGCTTTACATGTGTGGTTAAATACAGAACAAATCTCAAAACTACAAAAATCATATCTGAAAAAATTGATAAAATGCAATTTTTTTTTCACAAAAACATCAAATCTATCTTTTCTTCAGTGAAAACCGACATAAAACTCACGCTCATGCCTTCTGTTTAAGAAGTATCTTTATGGCAGTTTGACAGAAAATATCATTTTTGTTTTTGATTGTTTCTGTATACTTAACTCAAAATCGCCAAATTTTGAGCAAAGCAACTTTGCTTCTGAGGGGACGATATTTGTAAAGTTTCCAAAATTTATAACATCAGCGCAACAAAACAATAATCCTTAAATCGTATGATCCAGCAAAGATTGCAGTTTCAAATCTCATAGCTTTAGTATTTAAATTAATTGAAGTATTCCTTTTTTGGCTCCAATAAACGATATACAAGAGTCTGAATTGGAAACTAAGGAAGTGAGCTAAACTTGTTTTCATTAATGATAGAGATTCTTCGAGAAAATAATACATTGGTTCAGATGCTTTAGCAAGCCTTTTTTGTGCGATCATATTCCGAGAGAACTTGCTGTTATAAAGGTTGTTTTTTTTAGAGGTATAGAACTTTGAAATGAAAAAAAAAAAACAAATATGATTTTTTTAAATTGACATGTAATTTACTTTATTCGAAAGATAATCTTCTGGCATTATAATTTAAATATGATTTCTGGCATATGACCCCACGGCTGGCTCAGACGTAGTCTAATCTGGAGGTCGAATTTTCCGGGCTTATCGGCGTAGACTATCAACTTCACATAGCCCCACAGAAAACAGTCAAGCGGCGTTAAATCGAACGATCTTGGAGGCCAATTCACGGCTCCGTTACGTTAAACTATGCGGTTACCAAACGTTTCCTTCGAATTGTGGCACGAGCTGTGTGACATGTCGCGCCGTTTTGTTGAAACCACAGCTCCTGCACATCATGGTTGTTCAATTGATGAACGAAAAAGTCAGTAATCATGGCTCTATAGCGGTCACCATTGACTGTAACGTTCTGGCCAGCATCGTTTTTAAAGAAGTACAGACCAATTATTCCACCAAACCATAAAGCACACCAAACAGTCAGTTTTTGTTGATTGACGTATCCATTTACTCAAAAGTGAGCTTCATCGCTAAACAAAATTCGCTTATGAAAATTGGGATCAACAGCAATCTTGTTTAGGGCCCATTTGCACAATTTGGAAGCGTTGTTCAGGCGTCAGTCTATTCATGTTGAAATGCTAAACCATTAACCAAACTAAAAATAAATTACTTGACAGCTGACAAAATGGCTGTCAGTTAAAATAGTATTGCCAATTTAAAGTTCTATACCTCTAAAAAAAAACACCCGTCATTTATTTCGTCTTTGATTCCCGCAGCAATCTTAGCAGCAAGTTTTGTTTGAAACCAGTAAAGTTTCTTCAACATTCCTTCTATTTTTTAAGACTGAATAAATATCACTCCAATACTTCTCCAAGGCGAACTTATGCCGAATAATATCTGGTACCAACGTCTGCATATTCTATTTATATTTTTTTAGAAGTCCGATTACGATTACTCTCTAAAACAAAATTCTCAACTTTTTCATCAGCAGGAAAATAATAAAAAGATGATTTAAGATACAATCTTCAAGCCATTTTTTCTACGAGTTATGATTTGAAGAATTTTGTTTCATTAAAATTTTCATATTCAACAGTTAATATCATTTTATTCAGGTTCAATTTAAAAAAAAAAAACAAGAAAAACACATTTTAATTAATCTTACAAAATTCCTTGAAGCGATGCAGTGCATGGATCTTTCATGTTCTTCCTCTGCTCCCGCGCGTATGAGACTTGCAGTTCCAGTAAAACAGCTTCTTGTGCTCTTTACGCAAAAGTAATTATTTTTAATTCTTTTTATTTTAATGTTATTTAATTATAATATTCATTTTCGTTCTATTTTCAATCAACAAAAAAATAACATAACAAAACTTTTATAAAAAAAAAAAACAAAACATAAACCGCTTCAAGTTTGTTTCATTTCGATCCAAAAAAATGGTATGTTTATTTTAATTTAATCTTTTTCTCGAAAAAAAAAAAAAACAAAATTCCTCAAAAACCCTTCTTTAAGAAAACAAAAACAAAAAAGATTTGAAAAAAAACAACAGAAAATAGAAAACATTACGTTTTGTTTATTTCGGTTTCTTTGTTTTTTATTTACTTTTTTAACTATCTCTCATGATTGAAAATTGTGTCCAGCATCACAAGCACACACTTTACTATTGGACCTAGACCAACTAGTGGTGGTGGCTAATCTTGATAAAATAAATCTTGATTCCTCCTGTTCCTCTCCATGTTTCGCAACACCGTCACCATCGTCGTCGTCGTCACTTATATCAACTGTACCTACTACCCAAACGGATGCTGCTACAATTATCACTGTTAAACAATCACACGCTGACGATTTGCTTGCAATCGATGTTCAACATCAACCACCGCAAACTTATGATCTTATCACGATGTCATCGCCGGGGTCTTTGTTATCATCATTGTTGTTACCACCATGCAATCCTTCTGTTTTTGTAACTGGCACGTGTCGCACTAAAAAATGCTTAAATGATTTTGATAAACCAACTAATAACCATGTAACCAATGCTAATTTTATTAATACTACTACTACTACTACTACAACAACTACTACTAATATTTTTGCTAACCTTGGATCCAATGATCATAACTTCAATCAATATTTGGACTTTAGTAAGTTTTCCATATTTTTGGTGTAAAATTGTTGTGTGGTAGTACTTTTCTTTTCTTTTTTTTTGTTTTGGTTTATTAATTTTTTTTTTTTTTGGTATTTCAAATTGCGTTAGTAAATTCAAAATTTCATTTGTTTTGCATGCTTTATAGTCTGCCAATTACTTGAAGCCTAAAACAGCTTAGCAAAAAAAAAAAAACAAAAACTAAAACATCGCAGCACCATACGTTAGAATGTATGCTCTGCAAAATAGTTAAAAAACTTTTAATGCATAATTAGGATTGCCGCACGAATTAAGCTATCAAAGCACGTCATAAAATTTTATACATATTTTAATGTTTTTTTTTAAGGTTTCCTTCTAGTGGTACTACACTTCAGAGATAGTTCTGCGACATTAAAATATTATGTCTACCGGTTTATGTTAGCTGACTCCTCGTTAATTGAGATATAATCTTTATATGGACAATAAATCTTGGGATGCCCCATTCCATCTTCTTCTCCATATGAAGAATATTTATTCTTCCGTTCTTTTGAACAATCCTTTTTACAGTGATTTTAATTACTTGTTACGAAGGTCCTTGGGTGTGTTCTGCCCGTAGATCATATGACAACCACTTCTTCTGCGCCGCATCGTGTATTGTACAGATTCTTGAGATGTATTTCAACTCTATCTAAGCCTTACCACATTTGGCACTGAATCCTGTTCTACGTCTTGTTTTTTGTACATCGCTAATCAACTGAACTTTACGACTTCGTAAATTACCGTCGTAAATTCCTCTTCGTCTTAATTGATCTCGACGAGATGACCACGAAAGGCTTTATACATCCAAGCACGCAGCTGTTCAACGCCTTTAGGGTATAATGACATAGAGATGGAGACCTATGAGCCAGGGAGCAAAGTGTTGGTATACTCTTACGAGTGGACGATGATCCACTTGTGGCCGTGGGTCTCATCTAATAAGGATTAAATTTCCCACAAATCGAAAGAGTTGTTTTTACCTTCGCCCACTTTTATATACACATTCATTGGTAAAAACCTCGTTCTCGCAAAAAAAAAAAATAAAGATTAAATTTATAAATTATAATTTCATTGCCAATTCTCACCAAACACACATTAGCACTAGAATTGTAGCCACGTTAATCATGCATTCCAAAACAGTTGTTGGCTAAAAGCGCATTAGTTCCAGTCGTGCTCCGTTCTTTAAAAAAAAAATGTCCTGGCTGCTTGTTTATTTATTTTTATTTAAATATTTTGTTTTTACTAAATTTACTTAAATCTTAATATAAAACATTTTGTATTGCAATACTAACATGAATTTATCTTTCCAAAAAAAAAAAAAAACAAATAGGGGTTAAAGAAATCTTACACGAAGGAACGATTGAAACGATTCACACGACGCAGCCTGGGGAATCTAATGCACCCATTGACCAGCCACCGAGTTCAGCCATCAAAAGTAATAGCATCATCAACAACAACACCATCTATGACAGCGACAAATCATTACGATGCTTTATCGACGGCGAGGAGGCAATCTCAACCACAATTGAATTTAAGTCGAATGCGGATGCATCAGTTGCCATTTCAACAGCACCAACAACAACAACCATCATCACAGCCCCAACTACATTATCAGGCGACTACACTGATATAACCTGCGGTGAATTTCAACCCAGTGTACTAGAAACCAATTTAGACACAATCACAGCCACATCACAAGTACTTAACCATAACACAACTCATACAGCCAAATATCAGGAAAGTCTTAAGACTGATCTCGAAACAGAGTCACAGCACTCTGGGGTTGTGAGCACGTCTACTTATGCCGGTCCACTTAAGGAAACTCACATCTTCACCCCATCGAAGGGTGAGAGCAGAGAGCTCTCGTCGAGGTCGTCCACAGCAACAAAAACACCACGCACCTCAGAGAGCAAATGTCCGATTGATTTTGATTATGAAATTGCGGCGGCTGGAATTATAATCGATGAGACGGTTGTGAAAAAGGAGTACCGGGATGTCGAATACAATCCGGGTTTCGGTTCAAAATATCGTGAAGAACCAACCGAACACAGTCACCGCTTATCGCCAGATGTGGGGCTCTCGAAAAACATCTATCATAACAATGAGCTCTTAAATAGCAGAGAACACCCAAAAAACCCACTTGACGATGACAGAGTCGCACAAGAGAAAAGTTTTGAGAAGAAAAACCCATGCATACCTAAAAGCAGCTCCTTTGATGATGAATTTAGCGATTTCCAATCCGTCCCTCCACCTGCACCTGCACCCACAACAGCACTACCCACTATTGTACCTTCCACCATCATTCCGTCGTCAGTTGTTGCTGATCCAAAAACCAGTCCTAGTCATTGGCGAATTCTCAAAGAAAACCCAGAAGTTTCTTCACTGGGCAGTCGCACCGGCACCCCAGTATCTCTAAATGACGAAATGATTCTTTGTCCAGCGATTTTGCTCCCACAAGCCATTCAGATGGAAAATAACCCGAAAATCGATTGGCCTGAGCCAGGAATCAACCCCGAAGAATTGGCACGCATTGAGGAACTTTTTCCACAGCCAAAAGGCAGCAGCAACAAACCATCACCTAGTCACAGTGGGCGATCTCAACAGCAAATTAGCAGCAATAGAAACACCCCTCAGTTAGCTGCAGATGACGATGACTGGTCTGACTTTGTTTCTGTTCCAGCAGCACAATCGAATCACATCCAGAGCATAAGCCAGCAGTTTCAAAAGAGACAGGTTTCTCCAGCGAAAACAGCTGCAGACTCCAACAATGATGATGAGTGGTCAGATTTCGTATCCAGCGCACCACCACCCCAAAATAACATGCGTCAATCTGTATTTCCCCAATTCAACAGTGCTTCATGGCAGAATGCGAATTTCTACAATAACCCAATGAGTGCATACGCTTCGCCGCCAACAAGTTTCTACTACCAGCCGCCTGCACCGCAGCATAATCTCAGCAATAATCTTGTGCCAAATTTATCGAACATCAATAACAATACTGCACTACCAGTAAACAACAACATCGTCAATAACAACTCAATTAACCAGTATTTGATTAATAACCAGGCGAATCATTTGAACCACCATCACCAGCAGCACATTCAAATGATGCGAGACTTCTCGAGTGCTTCACCCATGGACGGCGGTTCTCTCTCATCATCGACAGCTCCATCTATGCATCATCAATATTCAATGCAATCAGCACCCGGTTACGGATATAATCGTGGAATTCAGCAACATCAATATCAACATCAACAGCAGCAGCAGCATGGAAAATCCAGTCAATTCGGCAGCGGTTCAAGTAAGATCGCTCCTAGCATATCGTTAATCCCAGATTTAGGTTTTGTTGCACCAGCACACACAAGCTTCATTAGTGTCCCCAAGAATAGTTTTGCCACAAAGAAATGACGTTTGCTAAACTATGATCAAGCTGAGATTGTTGGTAGCGTAAGAAGTGAATTAATTCGACGCCGCAATAGCGGTATAAATGGTTGTTCTATCAATAATGATATCATCACATAGGATTGACCTCGTATTTGGTTGATTATTTGTATTTATTTAATTTTTTTTTTTAGTTTTTGTTGTGTTTTTCGTTTTAGTTTAGTCTTAAGGTACAGTTTAGCTGTTGTTAGTAAATTGAATGACGACGGCTGAACACCGTTCGTAACTGATTCCGTCTTTTATGCCCTTGGCAGCTAGTGATACGATTTATTAGATCTCTTCTTAAAAAAAAAACAAAAAAAACAACAACAATTTTATTCAAAATTTGCCAGATAATCACAATTCAATGAATCAAGAATTCTACTGAAAACCCAGAAAAAAAAAATACACCTGCAGTAGGATGGTTCACGAATTAATTTTGTTTGTTCTTTTTTGTCTTCTGTTGGAATTAGGTTTCCTTGATTACCAAGATATGACTTGTTCTTTTTTGTTTCTTATTCTTAAAATACATAGTATATGATTATTAATAGCAATTAATTACAGTTGCTTTCCGGCTTCTTCATTTTTTTTTTTTTAGTATTTTCTCATAAGTGTCATTTGGAAGTCGGAAATTTTAAGTGATATTTTGTTGAGAATTTCGGCCCTGTGGACATTTTTTCTTCGGGAAATACTTCCTCCTTTCCAATGAACGTTGAAGATGTTTGATGCGACCTAGAGAATTGTTGGATTTAATTTGCAAATATACTTTTTATTAAAGAAAAACACTTTGATTTTTATAACCACCAGCTTGGCGCGTCTAGAAAATTCTTTATTAAACAAAACGAATAAATTGAATTGAAAGAATGCAACAGTATGATATTTTTGAAAAGAGAAAAAGATACATTGAAAAGATACATAAAAAGAAAAGACAGGGATGTGTCATAAACTGTGTTGCCAATAGGTATTTTATTAACACTAACGACACCCCCTCTCAACACAGGTTACTCTTCTTCTTGGATACCAAAACCTTGGATGCATTTTCGATGTGATATTCCAAATAAGCTCTTGGTAAGGACGTCAGCGATCATTTCAGTAGTTGGTATATATTCGACTTCTATTTCACCTCGCTGGAAAACTTTTCTGATGAAATGGTGTCGAATGTCTATGTGTTTTGTTCTAGAATGGAATATCGGATTTTTCGCCAGCTTTTGAGCACCCTGGCTGTCGCAATAGATGGTTGTAGGTTTGGAATCGAAGATAAACGGCTTCCTTTGCTGAATCAGTAAGCGCCATATATTCTGCCTCAGTACTTGATAAGGCGACAGATTTTTGTTTTCGGGACTCCCAGGTAACAGCCGCATTGGCCAGTTTGAAAACGTATCCGGTATATGACTTGCGGTCGTCGATGTTACGACCCCAATCTGAATCTACGTATCCGATTAATTGTGATGGTCCATCGGATTTTCGATATACAAGAGTATAATTTTGGGTTCCTTTAAGGTATCTAAGCACTCGCTTAGCAGCTTTCCAGTGCTCTTGACCCGGATTGGAATTGTATTGGCTGATTACACTGACAAGTGTGTGCGATATCTGGGCGTGTGGAAACAGCTAGGTACATGAGTGAGCCAATTAATGAGGAATATGGTTTATTTTCCATTTCAGACTTTTCTTGGTCAGTCTTTGGTCCCATCTCTTTACTAAGCTTCACGTTTCCATCCAGTGGAGTTGTCATAGCTTTCGATTCGCTCATGCCAAAATTGTTTAATACATTTTGAATGTATTTGAATTGGTTCATAGTCACAATATTTTTTGCTAAATCTTGATTAAATTCAATGCCAAGACAATAATGCAACTTACCAAGATCCTTCATCTTGAAATCAGACGACATATGATTTTTAAGTTCTTCATAGGCCGTTAAGTTGTTTGTTGCAATGATGAGGTCGTCCACATAGATAACCACGACCATATAAGTTTCTTCAGTCTCAAGTAGGAATATACATTTTTCGGTGTTCATCGGTTTCAGCCCAAGATCTAGAAGTTTTTGGTCGAGCTTGATGTACCACCTTCTGCCAGATTGCTTCAACCCATACAAAGCTTTCTTTAGGGAGCAAACAAGATGTTCTTCGCCTGGCTTCACAAATCCCTCAGCTTGTTCCATGAATATTTCTTCTCCGATGTCACCGTTGATGTAGGCCATCTCAACATCTAGTTGAAAAAGTTGAAGATCGAACTCAGCTGCGAGTGCCATTATGATACGAATTGAGCTTTGTCTAGCTACCGGTGCGTAAGTTTCTTGGAAGTCAACCCCAGGCTGTTGGGAACAACCTTTAGCAACTAATCGCGCTTTGTGTCTCTCAACACTACCATCAGAATTAAATTTAGTTCTTAACACCCACCTGCAGCCAATTACCTTTTTGTTCTTCGGACGTTCAACGAGTTTCCAAGCCCCAATGTCTCGAAGGGCATTGAACTCTAACTCCATTGCAGCTCTTCATTCGATGGCGCTTGAACTATCCATGGCTTCTCTTACTGTTGGGTTGATCTGGATGTTAACTATATTTGCTTCTTCTGCGACTTCAGCTTCATTTTTAAGTTTTCTTTGCAGCATGCTGAATAACTTTCGCGGTCTGCCTCTTCTGCCAGTTCTTTCAATTGTTGGTCTTGCAGGCCCCCTCTTAAGAGGAGTGCCGTCAGGATCATTACTTAGATTTTCACACTCAGCTTCTTCTTTGTGTTGATTTTTGGATTCAACAATAATTTGTTCATCGACTTTGCGGTCAATCTCGATTTCGTCAGTTTGTTTTTTGAAATTTTTGTCTTTAGTATCTGCCGGTTTTGTTGTTATTTCAAAATCAAAAAAATTCTTGTTGAGGTTTCACGGTTTCAATACACTTCGACTGTTCGATGAATTTGACGTCTCTGCTCACAATTATTTTTCTTGAAGCTAGATCCCAAAGACGGTAAGCCTTTGATGTTGTTGAATAACCGACGAACATGCATTCAGTTGACCTGGGTTCAAATTTGCCTTTACCAGGTTTCTTGCTAAGTGCAAATGCCTTACAGCCAAATGTCTTAAAATGCGAAATGTCTGGTTTGTGACCATACCTGACTTCAAACGGCGTCATGTTGTTAAGTGACTTTGTTGGGCATCGATTTCTTATGTACGCAGCAGTTGCGATGGCTTCGCCCCAGAAGCTAGGAGGAACGTTCGATTGAAGCATCATACATCTCGCCATTTCCACCAGCGTCCTATTCATCCTTTCGGCGCAGCCGTTTTGCTGAGGTGTATACGCTACTGTATGCTCTCTTCTGATACCTGCTTGCATAATTAACTTGGTTAAATCTTGTCCACAATACTGCAGGCCGTTGTCAGTTTGTAATGTTTTCATTTTAAAGTCGGTTTGGTTTTCGACTAAATTTTTGTAATTAATAAAAGAGTCTTTAACATCGCTTTTTGCTTTCAGAAAATATACATCTACATATCTGGATTTGTCATCAATGAATGTTGCGAAGAAAGAAGCACCGCCAATTGTTTTCGATCTCATTGGCCCACTCACGTCGGAATGGACAATCTCGAGTAAATTTGTTGTTTTTGTCAACGACTTTTTGGGAAATGGTTCCGCACTCTGCTTACCTCGTATGCACACTTCGCATATTGATAAATGCTGAGAAGCCAAATTCGGGATTCCATTAACCATTCTTTCTGAGACAACCTTCTTGAGATCACTTTCGTTGAGATGTCCATAACGCTGATGCCATTCTTGCAGTTGATTTGGTTTGTCGCTTACATCTGATGTTGATTCTGTACTGGCTTCGAGAATGTAAAGATCTCCTTTCCTGGATGCGATTAAACTCAGCTCGTTCTTATTATTTTTGAAAATGACATTGTTTTCATTAAATTGGATCTTTTATCCATTCGAGACTGCCTTGGAAATAGACAAAAGATTTGTCTTTAGTTCTGGAACGTATAAGACGTTATTCAACCGTATGGTCTTTATGTTCTTTCCTATATTGACGTCTAAAAGAACTTCGCCCTTTCCAAGAACATCAGTAGTCTTGTCAACAGCAAGTCTAACGCTTTGATTTTCTACTTTAGTCAGATTTATGAATTTTGTTTTGTGGGATGTCGCCCCACTATCTATACACCAGTCAACGATAGAATTGAGACCAGCCTGAAGAGCGATGCCACAAGTATCTGAATCTGGAAAACTATTTCTGTAGGCAACAGCTGCAAATGCATCTTCAGCGTTTGACACACTGCTTCAAAATTTTGTTTTTGCCCCCATTCTTACTCCAACAATCTGCTGCTGTATGTCCAGCCTTTTTGCAAAAATTCCATTTATACATCTTCTTATTTGTTTGTTGTTCGTTTTTACGTTGGAAAAATTTATTTTGCTTTCCAGACTTCGAATAAAAAGCATCTCCTTCTTGCTGTTGCTGTCTCGCTTGGGTATTTTTTTCTTTTCGTGCATTCGATTCTTCTAGCAGTTTAATTTTCAATGCTTCAGGTGTTGGCAAATCATCTCTTGCCTCTATTGCACATCTGAAGTTTTCGTACGTCTCTGGTATGCTATAAAGCAATAAAATCGTCAGCAAATCTTCAGCTATACCAATGTCCATTTCTGCTAGCTTGTCTATTGTGCCGAAAAAATTGTTTAAATGGTCCATCATGCTCTCACCATCTCGCATTTTTGAGAAAAGCAATTGCTTGAGCAAGGTGGCTTTTCGAGCAGGACCTTTTGAGTGGTAAACTTGCTCTAGTTTCGTCCATACATCATTTGATGTGCAGCAATGCTTGATGTGGCACAACTCAGACGGCGACATAGACAAAATAATGTCTACCCTTGCTTTCTGGTCGGCCACCGCCCATGTGTTGATTTCATTTGCATTGCTTACTACGCCTGCAGCTATTACGACCTCGGCTGGTTTTTGTTTGAGCCGTTTACGTAATCCCAATGATCATTTTTAATCAAAATCGCACACATTTGGAGTTTCCATGTGTCGAAATTATCCTTTTGCAACTTTTCAATGTGCGCAATGGCTCCTGCCATTTTGATGATTTTTTTTAGATTTACGTAGAAGCAAATAACAAACAAATGCGTATCTACTGATCTCAAATCAAACTCACTTTACAGATAATCTTAATTATTAACGCAGTGAGGGTCTGGGCCCATAACCTGTTGGATTTAATTTGCAAAATATACTTTTTATTAAAGAAAAACAATTTGATTTTTATAACCACCAGCTTGGCGCGTCTAGAAAATTCTTTATTAAACAAAACGAATAAATTGAATTGAAAGAATGCAACAGTATGATATTTTTGAAAAGAGAAAAAGATACATAAAAAGAAAAGACAGGGATGTGTCATAAACTGTGTTGCCAATAGGTATTTTATTAATACTAACGACAAGAATTATCACCCTCTAAATCTTGCATATATCTCATTACTATACTTGTTCTTTGTGTTACATTGTCGAAGCCTTGTCTGAACGTTTTACGGACGAGACTAGAAAAATGCCAATTTACAGCAGTTTTTACAGTTTTTCGCAATTAAAAGTGGGCGTGCGTGCGTATTTTTCGGTGGAAAAAGGAATCCTAAAAGAGTGGGTGTTCAAACAGTTAAGAAGAATTTGATTAAAGTGAGCGATATAGGATTCGATTTCTTCGTTAGAGAGGCATTGTGAATCTGGAAGGAAATTGTCTAGAAGATCATTGTCTAGGAGTTCTCTAAAAGAGTCCCAGTCTGTGTTTTGAAAAGATTGGTAGAGCGTTGTTGTTGTTCGCTATAGCTTCTGATTTCTTCTGGTCTTGGCTACGGAGAGAAGACTATCCTTCTTAGATGTAAATTCTCTATAGGCTTTACATTTACAGCCACTGAAGTTGGCTGGGTGGCTATCCCCGCAGTTAACGCAAGATTCCTTCATATTTTCTGCTCTTAGGGTAGGACAGAACCCTGGCTCATGTGAGGTCGTACTTTTAACACAGTTATAGTTGTTAGCACAGTTTTTAGCTAAATGTCCGAATTGTTGACACCTTCTTCATTGTAGAGTGCCATTGTTACCTCTTGGTTTCTCCCAAACAATTTTGGTGTTAAAAATTTCATTGGCACTCGTGCCAGGAAGCAATCTGACCGGGAAAAGGTTATAAAAAATTTGAGTTGCCTCGAGCGAATGGTTTCAAACCTTGAAACCTTCTCCACGTTAGGAACTCGACGTTTGAGTTCCTCCAGAATCTCTGAATAGTCAGTCGTAAGCCCCCTGAGGAGCAAATTAGTAGTCTTGTCTTCCTTTCTAATGAAGGAATAGGCTTGGACTTCATTGTTGGATCTCAACAAATTTAATAGTTCTTTGTGTATGTCACTGTTATCCCTGTAGAATATACAACTCTCCCCTCGTTTCAATATTTTATAGTTAATGCACAGGGATTTACTTTTAAATCAAAAACTAACTTACTAATGTCTTAATTTATCATAATTATGGGTGGACATAATTTACCCCTTAATAGTTTTGATTGTTCATCTACACTACTGTTAGTACACTTGTTAGAAGATGAGGAGTCCTTGGGTCCTTCGCTATCGGTCAGGTTCGATGTTTGTTGCTTGCTGTTAAACTGGGTACTGGTTTGGCTTAAGAAGTTATTGTCCGTGGTTTGAGCTGGAATAGGATCCTGTCTGAAGTTTCTACGAGGTTTTGCTGACCTGAATTTGTAGGTCTTGAAGAAGAGAAATTTGGTTCTCGCTGGGATGTTGATGACTACTGAGTAGGGCCAAATGTCATTTAGCCGAGAGTCGCCAATCAGTACCTAAGGTCTGCGTTTTTGAGGTTGACGGTGAGCTGTCGAAGTTGTAGCTCCTCGATGGTGATGAGGCGTTTTGATGGGTCTCCTCACCCATTTAAATTTCTTGGCATGTCTTTTGAGTTTCAGCAGGAAAAGTTTCTTTCAACATTTCAAATGTTGATTGATGTGTGTAGTATTGTGACTTTTACTGACATTCCTCAGTCTGGGGAGTGCTTGTAGAGGAGGAGCTAAAATTTAGTTGGACATCGGATTGGCTCAGTCATATGAGCGGCATCAAGTTTGAGTGTTCCAACAAATGAAGACGATGATATAATAGGGTCCAAGATATTTTGGCTTCAGTTTTAATCCTGACCCAAATTGTTTTCGTTTAGTTTATATATTTGAGCTTCCTTACGCTTTCTTAGATGATAGTGTTAATTCTCTCTGTGAATATTCGGTATATTGGGCTTCGCTTCAATTCTTAGCTGCTCCCTTTCCATGTCAAATTCCTCGTAGATCTCTTCATGGAGAATCTCTTGGATATTCGGGATCTCTTTCAGTCTCATGTCAACTCCAGTCAAAATCTTGAATTGTGATATTCTGGTACTTCTTGGCGGAGTATTATTTATTATCTGTTTAACCATATCTAATTACATTCCTGTACCACAGGAATGTGATGACTTTCAGATACTCATTCTCTGCCTCCGCTTCTTTTATTCTATATGACAGGTTTCCAACAATCAACATACCCAACCCACCCGACTCAACCCATCAACATGTCGCATCGCAGTTCCGCTTATATGCACTATCTCATAGTCGTAGTCCTGTAGATACATTGCCCATCTCGTCACTCTGAAAGAAACTTCCTTTTTGCTCATCGTCTGTGTGAAGACGATGCAATCCGTTACGATCTTCACGTGCCGTCCCAAAACATAGACCCGGTCTTCATGTAATTTAAAAGAAAAGAGTTTCAACATCAAAGAAGGAAGAAAATTTGTTGTTGAAGACTTCATTCCATGATCTCCTGGTTTCCTCTTGAATCTTGTCCAAGATATCTTTGGACAAGTTGACTCTCATGGTTGTTGTCAGAAGTGAGTTCTTGAAGGCAGCAACAGCATAAGTAATTACATCGGACATCACTTCAGAGTCATCTTTATTTTCTGTAACTCTCCTTCTTAGTGTTGAGAATTCTAGATTCAACAACTTGATGATGCAGCACAGCCTTTATTATGCCTTTGAATTCACCATTCTTGGCCTCGTCTAGAACGGCAAAGACATATGAACCTCTGAATCCATCAGGGAAGTTGCGATATCCTAAGTCAATGATGGTTTTTGTTTCGACAGGTCTATTTTATTTAACTCCCATGTTCATGATCTTGAAGGCAATCTCAGGATAGGAGTTTAATATTCTGGCCATCGTGATTGTTGTTGTTGTCGAGTTGCTGGATGATACGTTTCTCTGAATATGATATTTGTCTTTGTATACTTCCTAAAATCTCTTGGCTTCAGGCTTAACCTTGCCAGTCTTTTCAATAATTGAACTCCCCCTGGTGAGCATTGCAGTAATCAGAAACATGATATCCTTAGCCCTTTTCTTATTATCTGGCTGATAGTGACTTAAAGCAGCTCTAATGGCTTTAGGATCAAATCCTTGATAAGCCAGCAAGTCTCCACAAAATCTAATGGTGTCCGTCTTTAGCTCAGAGATGATGAGCTGCACAAAAGAGTCCTCTGTATCCTGCTCAATCAAACCTACATCAGTGGGACACAATGGTTTCTTCTGCAAGTCAGCAATGTCTTGCAACTGATTTTGTAACTCAGCAACAAGCTCCTTGGTTTCAGCCATTGGTGATAGTTCTGGGAATTTTATAATGCAGATATGAAGACGTGTATGTTCATCTTTATGGTATACTCTTTCACTCATTCGTTTTTTTGGCATAAATCCATCCCCCTCTACTTTTCTTCAAATTTTCTGATGAAGATACATGTAAATCCATCATTAACTATAACGAAACTTAAATAATTCTGTGCAAATACTAAAATAATAAAAAAAAACTTTTGGTTGCGAACACAAAACAAGATATGGTCATGAAACATGAAGTTCATAAGAAGCTAAGCAAAAATATATAGAGATAATTGTAAAATTGGTCTTGAAAAATGTTAGAGTAATGTTTAATAAATAACAAATTGTTTAAATGTTTATCTTTAAGGCGATTCCTTTTTTTTTCATTATCTCAGCCGCTTTGGAAAAAAATCGCTCCAAAGGAACCGAAGTAGCTGGAATGAATGCAAAGATATTTGTTCGCCATTTCCCGTAGTTGACATTTTGATTGATTCCAATATGTAAGTGGACAGGAACTCCCACCGATTAGATCTTCTATCTTCGTCCAAATGGTTATTAATGTCAGTTATTGCTTCAGTCAAAGTCGATGTGCGTGAAACCTTTAATGTGTTTTTCACTGGCAGGAACAATAAATCGTCTCCTTTAGACATTGATGTCATGGAAGCTACCGAACCGATTGTAGAGACATTTGTTGAAACTTGTACCGATTCTACAGCTTCGTTGTTAGCTTTTCGAGTAGAATATTATTCCTGCAACAGCAAGATCGCATTTTCCTAAATCCATTTGTTTGAATCTCGGATCTGTGATGGTCGATGAAATAAAATCCGTTTTCGTATAGTAAGGCGACTGACGTTTTCTAACCGAATCCAAGAGCGAATTTAGAACAGCTTAGCCTTCTAAAGTAGTTAAATTTGATTTTACGGTTTAAAGTTTTGCTTTTATTCCCCTTGTTAATAGAATTATAAGTGATGATGTTACATAAAGTTCTCCTAAAATTTTCATTGTTGCAAGATCAAAAGGCTCCAGCAACTCCAAAATTAAAATCCTCTGCAGATAACGCTTTAGGTGCTCGAGGACATTCAGTAATAGCTATAGCCACGTAGTGCGTAGCTCCGAAATTCTTTTCAGCATGTAAAACGTCCTATTCCAGCGGGTATCAACTAGCTGAATTAGTTTTAACTCAGGGTCATTGTTGCGCTTTTGTGTTTTTCTGAGAATGTCGTTCGTTATTGAACTGCTCCAAAAGTATTTTGCAATTGTTTTTGCTTTAAATAAAAGTTGAGAAAAATAACTTATTTTGCAACTATCTTGAACAGTTAAATTCATCGTGCGGGCAAAGCATGAAAGGTGTTGAATTTAAAGAATTTCAGTTACTTTTATCATACTTGCCGCGTTGCCTGTTACGATATAGACTACATTTTGACGAATAATGACGTCTTCCAGGGTTTCATCAATGGCCTAGACCAAAAATACGGTTTTTAACAAATTATAAAAAAATATAACTTCAATTAAATATATTATATGAGCTATAGCTTCAGCTGTAATGGTCCACAAGTCTGTAGCAATTGCACAATACTTAACATTCAAAAGTGATTCTTCTAACTTTTTTCTCAGACAGATGTTAACATCTGGAACTAAAATATTTGTAAGGGTTGTTCTATTTGGAATTTCATAGCACGGGTCAAGTTTTTCAACAAACGTAATAAATCTTTCGTGTTCACAAGTTTGGAATGGAAGCACATCTATAATGCAACCATCTTAACAAATAGTACGTCAAGTTTTTTTTTTAATGTTTTGATGCATTATCATAGCAAGCGCTCCGTTGCAAATATTTTTGTATGGTGTTTCTATTGCTATTAACTTTTGGGTCCATGAGTTCTTCAGAGTTACCTTCTACGTCAAAGATGCAAATTAATTTATTTTTATATTGATTTGTTTAAAAAAAAATCAAATCTTTTTTCTTTTGGGAGCAGAGCTCTTTATTCGTTTAAATTCAACTTAAGACTAACTATTCCTAATGACCTAAAATATCCCCTGTGCATTGCTGGTTTGGCATCTTCCATGTTCCCACAGGTGTTCTCCTCTTACAGTGTCTCTACGTGACAGAATGCGCTTTTCTGGACTTAGTTTGTATGACCAGACGCATCGTCAGCGAGAACAATCCAGCGCGTGGGAATGATCATAAATCATTCGGTATGTTGGCAATTTCTGTGTTAACTTGCATTTTGAAGTTGATACAGTGCTGGTGCCGCACACGAGTTTTTCGGGGTGTTTTATTTTCAAATGGTCGTTGAGGTTTGTTGTGTTCCCTGAATATTTGTATTCATTGCCACAGAACACACATTTTAGAAGTTTCGACTGTTGTAAGTCCTTCTATTTATTATTGTCCTTTACTATTTTAATGAAATGTTTCCAAACTTTTGATTTTGTATGGCTCATGTTGAGAAAACGTTCATGGTACTTAAAAAATAATAATCACAACAGAAAACAACTCTACCCCTTTACGGATCTGTATCTAGGTAAACAAAAACAACACATACAAATAAAAAGAAACAATCAACATTCCAATCGAATACCTATTCAAATTCCTATAGTTTGTTTACATTTGAACTGGAATTGTAATGCTTAAGTACAGGGCTGTTATCAAAACTTCTAAAGAAGAGGAAAAGAAAAATGAGACTGGTTTGTTTTCAAACAAAATTTATAAGACGTATTTTTTCGATAGTATCGATTGTTTTAAACTATCGGCGATAGTATCGCTGGTGAAAAACTATCGATATTATCGATTGACTACTGATAAGCCTAATTTTTGAAGTAACGAAATTATAAAACAGAGATGATCAAGCAATTACCCAACGACGCGTCTAGGTATTTGCTAATTCCCGTAAGATTCGAAAATAATCAAAATATAATCCTAAACGTCGTGTTATTCAGCTGAAATGAGCTATTCGTCAACAAACATTGAAAAAGAAGGATTTGTCCCAAAGTTATAATGTGAATCTGCTATCGTGAATCTCCCGGAACAAATTTTCCTCGAATAAAAATCCAAGAAAATGACAGCCAACTCCCCTGGAAATTTTATACGCTATATTAATTTCCCATAGAGGGAAACATTCCCAGGGAAATTTTAGTTCGCAATAGCCACTAATATTTAAAAATCCACCAATATTTATGTGGATGTTCGACCCTCTCAAAGACTTTCTGCAATATGTTTCTATTCATTTTTTCTTTTTATCATTAGGTGCGATAGAAAAAACCAACAAACAAAATTAAAAGAAATGATGTTAATTGAAGGTTAAAGAACTTAAATCCAATTCAGTCGTGAACTGAACTATCAAATGTCAGAAAACGAACTCAGGTCAATCATATGTTAGTCAGGAGCTGAAATACTTTAGTACTTTACACTTCTTTTAACTTGAAACTTGATAGTGCTTGTGTTTCAAAATATTGGATATATTGGATAATATGTAATGATGATTGAAAAAATTACCCTTAGTTACTAAATAACATAAAAACACGAAATTCTGTGCTGCTGTTATCTGTTGAGAATCGACTTAATAAAAACTCTTATTCAATAACTTAACATTAATGCAATAAATAAATTATGTAGATTTAATCCCTTCGAAACATTGGTAAAAGTGATACATACAAACAAAAAAAAAAAAAACTCAAAGTAGTCGTGAATTGTAAAGTAATTAATAGAAAAATAAAAAAAAAGTTATACATGTAAACTTCAATTTTAAACCGATATTAAAAAACATAAATAATAAAACTATGAAACAAATTAAGAAATAAATTATTGTTATACATAATCTTTAATTCTTTTGTAGTTACATTTAATAATAATTGATATTTGAAATATATTATTTATTTATAATTGTTGTAAAATAAAAATTAAACTCCTTAATTGTGCTGTCTCTTTTGTCTGTCGTTTTCAACATTTCTTCTCTTTGTTTAGAATTAAGTTCATTTTACTGTACATATTATAAAGTACCTTAACAATATTGTTTTAAAATATAAATTACATAATGTAATAGTACTTTAATTTTATTATGTCTATGTAATAAAAATATAAAATAACTATAATAATGTACTTAACAAACTGTTGTGTAGACTTAAGGAAAATGTATGTTAATAAAAATACACTTATATAGTTTTTGTGAAAATTAGACTTATTTATATCAAAAGGAACAAATTTGGACAACAGCACGAGGAAATAAGATCTCTTTTATCTCTAACCCTATTTTACTTGGTAAATTATACAGGGTGTCCCATTCAGAAAAGTCCAAACTAGATATGGTGGTAGGCCAGGGCATGGCCTCTCAGAGTTAAGGGACTTGTTCATACCGAATCATAAAGGTTTTCGAGTAACGGCGTTTTTTTTTTAAATTTTGACAAAGCTCTATTTTGAACCAGTTTGTGGCTCACCCCGTCCATAATTGATTTTTAATCTTTTGTTTTTACACTTAAACATTAATCAATTTGTACGCTCTTTGCCATAAAATTATTAGATAAAGTCATGTTTTGATCAAAATTAATTTTTTCCTTCAATCTTTGAAAGAGCATCCTGAAAAAAATTCGGATGAGTCAATATTGGTTTTTACTTTTAAAAACTTGCCGGGTTTAAGCACTTTCCAAAACAGTATAAATCTTAACTACTAAATCTTAACTACTTGAACTCAATCAGACATGGCTCTGAAAAACAAGAATATCATTTTTTTTTTTTGGTTTTTGTGGTTTTGGTGGTATTGCTTCAACTCAGTATTTCAGAAACTTGCATACGTTGCTGCAGTTCACGTATGTTACTAATAGGCTTAGAATATAGGTTTTCCTTGAGACAACCTCAATAGAAAAAGTATAACGGATTTAAGTCCAATCCATCGTTCATGGTAAAGCTACAATTAGACGGCCAACGAAATTGGTCAACGCATTGACTCAATGACGTCAAATTCCGTCTGAAAGTTGTCTTGTCGTGTGATCGCCAACGCAAAATACTGTTCATGCGTTGACGGCTGCGTTGAGACCTAGGTTGACATTGTTTTTACGTTCAACGCATTGACTTTTTTCGTTGAACGTGTAGAGCAAATGTTAGGATACATTGACGCAAAGCATTGACCATAATCTCAACGTTGACATGGTATACTTTTCTGCCACGTCAACGTAGTCTGCGTTGACTTCCATGTGATGTTGACGGACTAGTGTCATTCGCGTGATCGTCAATGTGTTATGCGTTGACATGGTCAACGTTGACGGTCCATTGGCAGTGTGTTGATGACTTTTTTGGTGATGCCAGAGAGTCAATGCTTTGAACATTTACATTGACCGCCTAATCATAGCTTAAGCACTGTCCAAAAACCGTCTTACATTACTACCATCATTGACGTATTATATATATGGACTGCTAGTTACTTGTCACTTCCATACAATTCTTGGGACTGAGCGGCAACATTCGTTACTAAATAGATGTGAAATATCGCCCAAAATTTAGGAAAGAAAGCCCAAATTAAAAAAAATGAGTGCCGGGACTCACGGTTAATATGTGTAAACATCAACGTGCGCGGATCCAAAACGGACTTGTTTTTGCTTGAAGGGGATCTTAAGATTTTTTCACTAAACGCACCCATCCTAGTATGCAGATCGTAACGTTGCACGACGTAACGTTGCACACGAACGTTCACGTTTTTTTTTTCACTCTACCGCCAGCATAGATGTTTACACATCAAAAAATGTTTTGAAATATCGTTCAAAATTGAGGAAATAACGTCCAAATTTTTCAACAACAATTTACATTGAAATCATTTGGGCGATATTTCCAATTTGTTTTTTTTTTTTTTGAGCGATAAAAAAAATGGTTGATATTTTTTAACGCCCAATCCACCACATATGTACGTCCCTCGCCTGCGTGCTCAGAAATCACAACTGCCCGCTTAAGAATTGAATCATTTCTTGACTTGGGATTTGTTCCTGCCTCACCTAACAAGCTATGGAGGATATATTATTGAAGCGACTTCCTCAAAGCCAAAGTATGGTGATGGCTAAAAAGACCATCTATATAGTTACGGCATCGACATTCGTCAAGCCCCCAGCAGATACATATCACCCACGCAACATACTTAAAGGCTACAGTTATCGTAAGTCTTTAAATGATTCATAAATAGAATCATAATTTATCTGCATTGTTGACACAAGTGTGCAGCAATCAATATTTATCTCCAGGCTTTGTTTTGTTAAATAAACAAAACAGCCGAATTATTAAACTACGCATTATACTTGACGGCTACAGTTTAGCATAGTCATCAAAGATTCATAATTAAAAACCATAAATCAATCTGCATTGTTTACACAAGTGTGCAGATATCAATATCACATCTCAAGGCTTTGTTTCGTCAGATAAACGAAACAGCCAAATAATTTAACTGCGCAATTGATTCGATGACTACAGTCGTCATACGAATCATAAATATCAAGGCCAAACCAAACTTGTTGACACAAGTCTGCAACAATCATCCTTCTCAAGGCTTCGTTTTGCATAATTGACAAAACAGCCGAAATCATTGGTCAGCATATTGCAAGCCATCTCCATGGTCATTGCAAAAGCTATTTCACCACAATCGGGTATAAATAGCCAGATCCAATTGTACCCGATTCATTAAGTATTCAATATTCAAGAGTTCAGTATTAAGAGTTCAGTATTAAGAACTCAGATTAAGTATCAATCCTTGATCAGTTCTAAACCAGTTCACAATAAATCTTATAACTGACTTCCCCCCACCAGTGGTAAGGGGTCAGGTACAATAAAATAGTTAACATTACAAACTTAAAGTAAAAGTTAATCAAAATATAAAACTAAAGTATTGTAAAACTAAACTATTGTAAAATTAAAAGAATTAATAAAGTTAAAGATAAGAAGCTTAGTGAGTGAGCCAAAATTATCTTTTTTTATTTAACGTTACGCTCGGCACGTAACTATATATTTGTAAATAAGAAAAACAAAGCTAAAGAGCTGAAGTTGTTTTCTTGACTCTCGTTTGGAAAGTGATTTTATTTTATCCATTCTTAGCCTATTTATAAAAAATCAATAACTTACACACTAAAAATCTAAACATAAACCTTTTATCTATACAAACAAATTCTTAAAGTCTATTCACAAAATTAATAGCTATTTAATATCGAAAATGCATAAACAACAAAAATCGGGTGGCTTACATGCAGTGTCATTTAGGATTTGCCCCTTTGATGACACACAACTATAACAATTGAAATTTGAAGCCTTAAAGTGGCATTGAAAATATCATGATATAAAATGCGGGTTGTTTCCTTTTTTTGAATGAAGTTGGTTCTAATGACCTCAAATGGTGTCTATTAATAAAACAACCAACCAGTAGCGAAGCGAGGGGGGGGGGGCAAGGAGGCGCAGGCCCCGGGCGGTACTCGGCTAGGGGCGGCAATTTGGAGCGGTAGTTTTCAAAAGTTAAAACAAAAAATTTTAGAAAATATATAAAAAGGCACGGAAAAAAATTTCCAACCTCGAACAAAACATATTACATAGAATACCTTCTCACTCACGAAAGTACCAACCCAGGATAACACCAGTTTAATGCGTAATGTACTCTTGTAAGATGTACATTGTTTTGTAGTTGTGAAAACAAATCTCGATGAGATGAGACAAGTGCATAGTATCGTATAATGAGTAGGGACACTCTCACTACATATGCACATAATTTGAGATCGAACGCGTACGGTTAAAAGCAATTATATCTTCTACAGGTAAAATAAATGAAATAGCCAATAAAAGCGCACTCGAACTATTAGAATTTATTTTATATTTTAGACAAAGAGTTAGTTTGTCTAACATAACAATATTGCTTCGTCTTTTCCTTGCAATTCCAATAAATAATGCCGACTGTGAGAGCCCAACTAACCCAACAGTATTAGAATGCCAAATGGTTCCATAAATTCAATAATTCATGTATTTTGAATCTTAATTAAGACAGTTATCGAATGTCAAATTCCTTACTACCACAAAATCGATTCTTTTTAGAAGAAACGGATTTGTTTAGAGAAAAAAAATGAAATTTTTAATTCTAAGCAAGATTTACATGAATTGGCACACACTAAGAAGATTTGACATTTATCATCAAGTTGAAAGGTTTTTTGGTAGCGTAAAAAGAAAACAAATATTCAAGAATGTATAATTCCACAATTTCAGTGAATAAAAGTGCAGATTAATGAACAAAAATGTGCGTCGGTTGGTTAACAAATAATTGGAAATAGCAGAGCTTCGATTTAAAATGTTGAGAGACGATTATTTCTATCAAGCGAACACCGTTACCAGTGTGTTCCTTGCAAGATTATAAGAAGTCCGAATTCCTGCTTCTTTTCATTATTGACTTAAAATTTGTTGTTACTTGTATTTATAAACGAAAAGTGAGATCTGTACGCGTGTTTTTTTTTTGTAGTTCGTATTTTAGTTCGTTGATGTTGAACACCACTGCATAATTTCGATGGACAAGAGACTCCCTAAGTATTAAATATAGTGTAATATATATAAGAAGACTTAATTTATCATACAAAAGCCAATATCTTCCGACTTATTTTGCCTACAATATTTTGTTTTTTGTAATTTTTCTTTTTTTTTTTTCTTGTTTTTGTTGAAAAAAACTGACCTGAAATCGCAATTTAAAAAAAAATAAAACTAATCACCTTTAGAGTTAAAAAATCCCGATGTATTAATGTTTTTATTTTAAGCCTATCATTTCTCAGCTCCAAGTTTTAAGGGCATAAAGTTTTGTAACAATTTTTCCAGATATCATAGTAAAAATCCTAAACAGTCTGTAGATTTAGTAATTCTATTTATGACAAATTAATTTTTTTTCGAAAAACAATTGGTGTGACGTAGATTCTCCAAAAAAAAAAAAAAATACTTTTAACGATTTTTAATAAGAAAAAAAATTATTAAACAGTAAAATTAAAAACAAATAAAAGACATCACGTTTAGAAAAATCTACGCCTAACACAATGCTTTTTAAATTTTTGAAAAATTATTTCAAAATACCTACAGATTCCCTCACAAACAAAATTTTTACTTTCGATGCAGCGATCTTCAGCTTCAGTAAATCTATTTTTTTTCACAAATTCCTTCCATCGAAAAAAAATAATCGATCGATCCACAAAAGTTTAATGCGAATTAACGTTGTTTATTTGATATCCTGAGGTAAGACATTTTTATCTGCTTAGAGATGGGGAAATCCGAAAGTTACCAATATGGGGAAATTTTAAATTTGCGGCTTCCTTTTTGCTTCAATTGCTAAAAAGTAAAGGGTTTTCCAATTAGAGGTGTTATTTTGAATAGCCCGCTATTTCGGTAGCTGTCACTTTTGAAGCTCTCATTTTTTGACATTTGACAAGTAGAAACTACGCCATTAATAAAAATGGAACGATACACGCTTCAACAATGCATTGAAATTATTAAAATTCACTATAAAAATGGTGAAAATTTGGCAGAGACGGTTCGTAAAACTAAAACATTTTTGGGTCGTCGTGAAGCACCTTGTCGGACCGCAATACAGAAATTGGTGGACGAATTCGAGCTGTTGGGACAAGTTAGTGATGTGAAGAATAAAACCCGTGCACGTCGCTCAAGAACAACTGAGAATATTGCTGTTGTAGCCCAAAGTGTTGAAGAAAACCCAGGTTTGTCTATTCCTCGTCGTTCTTTGGAATTAGGCATTCCACAAACGTCATTACACCGTATTTTGCATAAAGACTTGTTTCTTAAGGCTTATAAAGTTCAGTTAACACAAGAACTCAAGCCGGCTGATCATCAACAACGTCGTGTCTTTGCTGATTGGGTCCTTGAAATGCATGAAAATGATCCGGAATTTCATCGAAAAACCATCTTGACTGATGAGGCCCATTTCCACCTCGGAGGCTACGTCAACAAGCAAAACTGTCGCATCTGGGGCTCGGAAAACCCAAGAGTTATTGTTGAAAAGCCTCTCCATCCTCAACGCGTGACTGTTTGGTGCGGTTTATGGTCCGGCGGGATCATTGGACCTTACTTTTTCGAAAATGAGGCTGGAGCAACAGTAACGGTCAATGGATTGCCCTATCGAGAGATGATTAATGATTTTTTATGGCCGGAACTGGATGGTATTGATCTGGACAACGTTTACTTTCACACAAGCAATGAAACCATCGATCTTTTACGGGAAAAGTTTCCGGACCGTGTTATCTCTCGAAGAGGTGATCACAATTGGCCACCGAGATCTTGTGATTTAACACCTTGCGACTTCTTCCTTTGGGGCCACGTGAAAGATAAGGTCTACGCCAACAGTCTAGCGTCGATTCAAGACCTCAAAGATGGAATTCGTGAGGCTATCGAGGACATAGGGCAGCCACTTTGCGATTTGGTTATGGAAAATTTCATGAAAAGGATATGGTCCTGTAAGTGTGGTCGTGGCGGCCATTTGGCTGATGTTGTGTTCCATTATTAAGGGCATACCTTCTTCTTTATAATGAAATAAACATCCGATCATTTATCTCAAAAAATGCCATTTTTCGTTGAATATCAAAACAACACCTCTTATTGGAGAACCCTTTAGTAGGAACAACAGTTGACAAAATTTTGATGATAAATTTGCCAAGTTTATATAAATGTACATACAAAAGTGTATACATAACTGGTTGAAACCGTAGACAAAGTTTTTTTTTTTTTTTAAACCTGAACCGCATTTTAAGAAAGTAATCTCGTAGTTTTTTTTTGGGAAAATTGAGTCTGCCCCGGGCCGCCCTAACCCACGCTACGCCAGTAGAACCAACGCGAACGGTGCAAATGACCGTTGGTTGTTGCATGTGTACTACATAAGTTTTAAACGAGTTTAGCATCGAATTATCTTTTTTAAGATTTTATTAGAGTTAAAATCGCCAAATGCCTATTTTTTTTATCATACTAACTCCATATCAGGGATGATGCAGACATTTGCAACCGCATTTAAAACTAAGTACCTACAGTTACTCCCGAAATGGAGCGTACACAAAAAGAAAACAAGTATTTTACTTCTTTAAATGATTCAGGTGTCATTTTTGAATGAGTTTATTTGGTAGTATTTTATATTAACTTTTCTATTTTATTATGCGCACAAAAAATATAAAATAAAAAAACAAATGAAACAAACAAACATTTAAAACACTAAAACACACTGAATTTAACCTCATAAAATTGAGCGTACACCCTGTTAGCAAGCCTTGCAGTAAGGTATGATCGAAAATTTACCGCTACTTTAGCTGTTCTATTTTACTTGACAGTATATTAAAATACATTCTAGTTAGCATCGTGCAGTTTATGCTGAGAAATTTTATTTTATTTTAAATAATTCGTTGAAATGGCAGAAAAAAGAAAGGAAACCGACATTTTTACAAAAGAAATTAATTATTAACTTGCATTGCAAAGGAAAATCGTTGCGGGAAATAGGTGACATCTTTGGGCGAACACATTCGACCGTGCAAAAAATTATGAACAAATATCGATTTGAAGGTACGATACTTATTGGTGCTAGAAGGGGCCGAAAAAAAATTCTTTCTCAATATGATGAGAGGCTTATTGTGCGGAAAATCAAAGAAAACCCGAAAAAAGTGTTCCAAAATTATCGTCGGAAATCGTGGCACTCATCAAAAGACCTGTGTCAACCGAAACCATTCGGCGCGTCCTAAGGAAAAAAATTTCAATGGAAGACTTGCTCGCAAAAAACCATTAACTTCGGTGATCAATCAACGCAAACGTTTGGAGTTCGCTGGTAGGCACATTAACAAGCCGCAAAGCTTCTGGGAGAGTGTTTTGTTTACCGATGAAACCAAAATCAATATGTTTGGTTCTGATGGTTTGGTGGTGATGGTTTGGAGAGCCTAAAACTGAGTTGAAAAAAAAAAAGAATTTGTGCCCCACTGTGAAACATGGAGGAGGTTCTGTTATGTTGTGGGGTTCTATGGCTGCTAGTGGTACCGGAAATTTTGAATTTATCGAAACGATTTTCCGCTTCAATCAGCGGAAAAGTTAAATTTATCGGCAGAATTCTAATTCCAACAAGACAACGACCCTAAGCACACGTCGCTTGTTGTAAGGGAATGGTTGTTGTACAATGCCAAATATCAGCTAAGAACTCCACCTCAATCACCGGACCTCAATCCAATAGAGCATTTATGGGAAGAAATTAAAAAAAGACTTAAAAATATTAATGGAAAAAATTAGAGATGAGCTAAACTGTGATTTTCCAATCACAGGTATAACTGTGACCGTGATTTCTGAATCACTGTAAGTTTAACCTGTGATTATGATTTTCACGTTTGGAATATCTTTGAGACCAAAAATAAAATATAAAGTAGTAATTAAATGAGGACAACAAAAAAGTAATTAAAATTAGCTCGTAGGACATAACCATGAATGCAAAATCAAGTCAAGAATCAAGTCCCGAATTCAAAATTATCGAATAGCAAAATCTCGAATGTCTAAAATATCGAATGCCCAAAATTTCCAATACATACATACGGCGGATCGAAAAACGGAGTATGCCAATCGATTGAGGAGGTGGAAATTACCTTGTCTCGCCCAACTCTCTAGCTCCAGTGGAAACCCCTAAAATTTGCAATGTCAAAATTTTAGTTTCACTTTTCCTTGTCCTTGTGTACAAAATCACAACCAGGCTAGGACCTCAGTTCACAATTCAGTTCTACCTTCTATATCCTAAACTAAAAATAAAAGAATTAATCTGTTCTTCATATTTTCATCATGAGTCCTGAGATTTTTTTTTTCTGTATTGTGATTTCGTTCAGTTGCTAAACTAATAACTAAATCACGACTACAGTTCTCGTTCTGATTCATTGTTGACTTTCTCTCGTCGTGATTTTGTTCACAGTTCATAAAGTTCAATGTGCGATTGTCGTGATTTGTGAATCGTTTCTTTTTGTTGTGATTTTACTACAGTTGTGATTTTCAATCACATTTAGGGCACTCACAGGTTTATTAAAGAGTCGCTCACAGGTAGTGATTGTGATTTTTGACTCACAGGTCGAAAATCACAGGTCGTGATTTTTTGCTCATCTCTACAAAAAATAAAAACGAGTTAAAAGCAAAGGTGAAGGATGTCTGGGAAAGTATTCCTCCAACATTCACGAAAAAACTGGTGGAATCGATGCCTCGTCGCTTGCAAGCAGTGATAGATGCTAGAGGCGGTCCCATAAAATATTAAAAATGGAATACGTGCTGCGATTTGAATTTGTTTTTTGTTTTGGACAAATGTACGCTCAATTTTGTGTGTTGAAATCAAGATATGTTTAAGTTTTTGAGTTGTTACTTTGTTTTGTTTATCGTTTTAATAGTTTTTTTTTTACATTTCTATTATCAAATATTGAAAGTATAATAAAATCAAAAAAATTCTTAAAAATATAATATCTGTTTTATTTAAAGCGGAAAACTTTGTTTTTTTTAATTGGTGTACGCTCAATTTTGGGAGCAACTGTATATGTTATAGATTTTACCAGTCAAGCAATGGAACGAGCTTATCAACACTTCTAAATCCATACTGTTATGTTCACGCAAATCAAGCCAAACTTGCTTGTGCTTGTCTGTAGGTAGGTAGCGAATAAAGAAAAATAAACAAAAAAAAAATATAAGCTCTCAAATGTACCTAATTGCAGAACGATACCTACGAAATAGATCGAGTGATGGGAGCATGGACACGCATGGCAAAAAGTATTGCCACACGTGCCCTTTTCTAAACTAAATTGTTTAACAATAGAAACATGATTTAAAAAAAATATTATACATATAAGGAATTACAAAATTCCCCAAAATCCTCCCTCAATCAAAGGTACTCTATGGCTAACAGGATGAACAAGCGACATCGGGGACAAGCGATGCCATTACAGAAACAAAATGGAGTTGTCACACACCCCGAAACTGGGTCTTAAGTAGTTTAGAATACCAAAAGAAATCGTCGTTTAGTTATGCCTAGTTATTTTTAACCCCAGTGTAGATTAGATATACCTACATACATATACCTACTTAGAAGGATGTGATAATTAAGTGGTTCACCATCACTTTGCAATTAATTTATAGTTCTTGATGGTTATGCGGATGGTGTTTGGTCTAGTTCTGAAGGAAGGATTGCAGTTGCTTGAAATTGTTCCTGTCGTGCGACATGTACATTTGTACATAGTTTAGGGAGAACTAGTTTTAAGAACATTACATAAGTTATAAATAGGGAACCAAATGCGAAGAAGAGGCAGTCTTGATTTGGTTACAATCGGATTTGGTTTAATAAGCTGAGTCAAATAGTACTCGTTTTTGTGCCTGCATCTCATTTCACCAACCCATCTGTAGCACACAACGTCTTTTCTACGTGTCGCACGTTAAATTTACTGTTGAAAAGTGTAATAATTGCTGTGTGCCAAAATCATTTATTTTAATTAGCTGTATTACCGAAATAAATAAACAGTTTGTGAAAAAAAGATTGGACAGAAAAGTACACTGAGTAACTGAGTTATCTAGTAAATGGGTCAGGAGTTTGTGACTGTATTTGGGTTTTAGTAGATCGGAAGATTTTTTAGTGTACTCGTTAAATCTATCCTCATTAATAGATTCCTTTGATGAAAGTGCATTGAAAATCTCTTGATGTTCTTTATCCACTCCAGTTATAGCTATCGTAGAGCTATGTAAATCGTTCATTTCAAATCATCGAATAGTTCAAGAATCGATTACCAAAATGATTCGATCATTTTAATCAATCGATCATTCGATCATTTTCATTCCACTCAATTCATTATTTCATACTGTTCCGATTCGATTTTTGATGTGTAAACCACAGATTAGCCATAAGAAGATGAGAATGTTTCGTACGTTTCACCCTCCAAAATCCATTTGTTTACATTGTTGTAGTCGTAATTTCTTCCCGCATCGATGAATAGATGTGAATTGCAACAACAATTTAAGCGGTGTCTGAAGATCCCTACTGTCTATGTGTGAGGTTTTTATACACACATTCTCATTTTTTATCTGATATCTGACAGCTCAAGCTTGTAGGCAAATTAAAATGGCTGTCGGGGATTCTCATCTTCATGTAGCTAATCTGTGGTGTAAACATCTATATGTCGGCGGTAGAGTGAAATAAAAACGTGGACTTTCCTCTGTGCGACGTTACAATGTACAAAGTTACGTAGCGTGTATTCTCGGAAATGAATTGACGTTTGGACACCTGTAAAATTAAAAGTGTTCTAAAGGACCTAGAGAACTGGCGTGACTTTTAATTTCCACCTCCTGAATTGACGTACTCCGTTTTTCGATCCGCCCTAACAAAAATAGGTGTGTTCGCGTACTAGTCCGAAACTACCCATTTTTACCATTTTTGGTCCAATTTAATTTTTTTTATATGAACTTTGACAGAACTTCGGACTAAAACTATCAGGTTTGGAAAGTAAAGGAATAGAGGTAATGTTGGTATACTTTGACACTTGTCAAACTAAGTGTTGTAGTGGTCCCAGAACGTCGGCGGTCAGACTAGGGTTATACCCACCTCCTAAATCGATTGGCGTACTCCGTTTTTCGATCCGCCGTACCAAAAATGTTGGCATATTTTGACACCTGTCAAACTAAGACAATTTTTTTATTTCGGTTTCGATGAAATTCAATCTCCGAAGTTAACGAACCCATATTTCTTTTCTTCGATAAAAATATATTAATAATTCAAAAGATATTGATATCGAAAATCGAGATTCATTGCAATGATTAAGATTGGAATTGAAAATCGAGAATCATCGAAATGATTAAGATTGGAATTGAAAATCGAGAATCATCGAAATGATTGAGATTGGGATGGAAAATCGAGAATCATCGAAATGATTGAGATTGGGATCGATTGAAACGACAATTTGTGATTTCAATCATCAATACTTTTCGATGATCGGATCAAAAAAATCGAATCGTTCCTGATTGACACAGCCCCAAGCTATCGTTACTTCGGGATTTTGAAAAAAATCTTCGTGACGTGTTTCTATCATTTGTATTGCCAAATCCTTGTTTTGGCGTATCAATATTTAAGCCGAGTTGTTTCCTAAATTTCTTTTGTAGGTATATCAGTTTTTCTTCTTTTTTCGGCTTCCTTCTTGTCGATGGCCTCACATTATCATTGTATAATCCATAAGCTTGCTTACGAATACACCCCATACATCTTATTCTGGCGTGTAGTGGAGAAATTCCAAATTCATAATTTCTCTCATCTACTTCATCTGAATCGGCTTCTTTTTGAAATTTTTTTTGTGTCCTTTTGCAAATTGGACATGATAATGTTGATTTTGTATGAGTTAATTCATTTAACACTTTTCTATCTATTATAGTTAGAAAGAATTCATGCCGAACAATGACATCTTTTTCCTCGTAAATAGTTAGCCCACATTCAAATGGAGAGCTTTTTTCTCGATCTCTATAGGTTTTTTAAGATACACTTGGACTTAGATTTTCGATTTGGTGCCGTATATTGCTGACAGTTGTCTGAATAATGTCATAAGACTCCTTTGCGTATTTAAACAGAATTGGTCTGCAAGAATGAATTGATGACGGCCTTGGATTCGTTCAATATTCGATTAATTAACTTTTACACATCAAGGGGAACAAGTGATTCAAATTGTAAGTCCATTCTTTTTTTTAACAATTGGCCATTTAAATATAAAGGGGCGTGGAAGTGGGCGGATTTTTGTACGAATAAGATTGTAAACAAACGTTTTCTATTTCAAACAAGAAGACAGATTCACGTTCTCAGCTCTTTTGATAAGGGAAATAACGCAAATATTCCAAAGGTAAATTTGCTTTTAAGACCAAAATTCTAGCACCGAGAATTTGCTTTTTTCTTAAACAATTGACATTTTCTCAAGACATTGCAAAAAGTTGCAGCTGAAATTTTGCCTATGGCTAAACAAATAGTTGGGCTGAAATATCCCGTTAATTTTTCAGTGGGACTGGAGTTTTTTTTTGTATTTTTTTAATTTGAAATTTTAATTTACTTACAAAAAAAAAAAACAACAGCGTTAAATTAAAGAAAATTGGGATTTTTCATAAAAAATGCCATAATTGCCAAAAAGAAAATAAATAAATTCGTTTTTTGACATTTTTTTTTACTCTAGAAAAAATTGCCAAAAAATTATTTTTATTTACTGATTTTGAAGCTCTTTCTATATTTCTATTAGAAATAAAAACAAAACATAAAGAAAAAGCATCTGATTTAGTGACTTTTGGCTTATTGGACCACAGTGCACCGCAAAGAAATATATAAAGGGTGTTTTTTTTTTAGAGGTATAGAACTTTGAAATGGAAAAAAAGATGATTTCTTTTTTTAAATTGACATGAAATTTACTTACATAATTTGATAAATAATCTTCTGGCATTATAATTTAAATATGATTTTTGGCATATGACCGCCACGGCTGGCTCGAACGTAGTCTAATCTAGAGGTCCAATTTTCGATGACTTTTCCAATATTTGTGGCGTATATCGGCAATATCGTGGCGAATGTTGTCCTCCAAGTGGTCAATAGTTTGGGGCTTATCGGCGTAGACTAGCGACTTCACATATCCCCACAGAAAATAGTCAAGCGGCGGTAAATCTCACAATCTTGGAGGCCAATTCACGGGTCCGTAACGTGAAAGTATGCGCTTAGCAAACGTTTCCTTCAATAAATCAATTGTGGCACGAGCACGACTTTTGCGCCGTTTTGTTGAAACCACAGCTCCTGCACATCATGGTTGTTCAATTGATGAACGAAAAAGTCAGTAATCATGGCTCTATAGCGGTCACCATTGACTGTAACGTTCTGGCCAGCATCGTTTTTAAAGAAGTACAGACCAATTATTCCACCAAACCAGCACACCAAACAGTCAGTTTTTGTGGATGCAACGGTGTCTCAACGTACACTTGAGGATTGATCATCACTCCAAATACGGCAGTTTTGTTTATTGACGTATCGATTCAACCAAAAGTGAGCTTCATCGCTAAAAAAAATCCGGATCAACGGCAATCTTGTTTTGGGCCCATTCACCGAATCTACGCTCTGCTAGGTGATCCTGTGGCTTCAATTCTTGCAATGCCAACCCAAGCTATTACTTAACAGCTGACAAAATGGCCGCCAGTTAAAAAAGTGTTGCCAACTCAAAGTTATATACCTCTAAAAAAAACACCCGTTATATCACCTCCAATAATAAAACAAATCAGGAGAGTGCGAGCCGATCGCATCTTAACGAGATGTGACAAACGGGAAATCGTTGAACCAAACGAATGTTCATAATGACGACGCAGCACTACAGCTAGTGCTTGGAAGACTACCATTTTGTAGAGGTGATTATGAAAATGTTCACGCACAATCATCTCCTTGTTGTGGAGCTATTTCCTGCTGTAAGCTCTAATTCCCAATGTTGTGCAATACTGGCAAAAAATGTTCTGTGTCAATAAACCCCAGTTTCTCTGATACCCACTGAGAGTAGTGAGTAACCTCTTACTCATTTTTTTTTTTCAAAATATAAAACCAATGTAACTTTATCTAACATCTTAATCTTGAAAATTTCAATTGGGATATAAAAATATTTATGAAATATTTATTCAGTTATTTCGACGGTCCATACATATAAACCATAATTGCTATCAATCCAGAAACTATTGTACATAATGAGCTTCCGTTTGATAGTTGTCGTCTTTGGTCTTGTTGCCCTGGTTGCTGAGAGCTTAGCTCAGAATCTCACAACGGTAATAGTGAATTCCTTATATTTTCCCTAAAATTCTATTAAAATATCCTCCTTTTTCTCAGGAAAGCTTAGTCCGGAAGCATGGTTATCCATTTGAGGAGCATACAGTTGAAACAGAAGATGGCTATCTCTTAGGGCTTCATAGAATCCCGTACTCTCCAGGCCAGGAAACATCTAACCAACAAAAGCGTCCAATTGCTTTTTTGAATCACGGTTTATTGGGTTCGTCTAGTGATTGGGTACTGCTGGGTCCTGGGAAAGCACTCGCTTATCTTCTCTCTAACGCTGGTTACGATGTTTGGATGGGCAACGTTCGGGGAAACACTTACTCCCGCAAAAACGTCAAATATAATCCGAATACACTCATTGGTAAATTCTGGGATTATACATTTCACGAAATCGGCACAATAGATCTTCCAGCTATGATTGACTTCATTCGTCACCAAACAGAACAGGATGAAATGTATTACTTTGGCCACTCGCTAGGAACAACATCTTTCTTTGTTATGAGTTCCCTGAACGAAACATATCAAAAATACATCAAGTCCGCACATTTGATGACGCCATTAGTGTATCTCGAAAATTTAAGCAAAATCTTCCTTGAAGTTTCAAGCAAGGTTGTGTCCCTTATAAATCCATTAGCAACTATTGCTGGAAGTTCGGAATTCAGGCCGAATGGAACGATCACACAAATAGCTGGTGCTGCTCTTTGCGATGATAAACCACGTGTATTGTGTTCCGACATACTTTTCATTGTGGATGGATTCGATGAAATCACCGTTGAACCTGTAAGGCTAATATTCCATCTCAATTTGTGTTTAATGTCTTAATGTGTTCCTTTACTTTCATTCCAGTCTATTATAAGCGATGTACTGGCCACAACTCCAGCTGGAATCTCAACCAAGTGTTTTTTGCACTATTTCCAACTACATGACAGCAATAATTTCCAGCAGTACGATTATGGTTCCATAGGGAACTTAGAAAAATACAAAAGCAGCAAACCTCCACTCTATCCGCTGGAAAAGGTCAATGTGCCTGTATTTTTGTATTACGGTGCGAAGGATAGATTGGTTCATAAACAAGATATCGCTAGAATTATTGAGGGTATCAGCAATCACAAAGGAGTGTATGAAGTTAAGAACGCTACACACCAATACTTAGTGTATGGCCAAGGAGTTAAACAACAGCTGTATGACTATTTATTGGCAGATGTTGAGTCAATTGAATGGGAACCCTTGGTGAAAATGTAGACCATCGCTAGAAGTAAAAAAGTACAGCACTAGTGTGAAGTATATGAAAAATGTAACTTCGTGTTGATGAGCTTGACCCTTGCTATCAATTTCAAATTCAGGCATGTTTTAATTATAAAATTTAGTTGGAATGATCTACAGTTTGAATTAAAACGCATCGCACAATTTGGTATTCTTTGATGTTTTTTCTCTCTCCAAGATTATCGAATCAATTAATTTGAATGAAAGATATAACTGACACCTAAGAGAATACCGCGCAGTATTACCGACTTTATCTACCTAAACCCAGATTCACTTCGAATGAATAGCAGATTAGTGATTAGTGAAAATTCGAGAAAAATTCCCCCGATGAATAGCAGAATAGGGCTGTATCAGCACTTTTCGTGTGCAGCATTTGTTAAGTAGGAAATAGCGATGTTGTTGTTAACTTGATTGTATTCTCTTTTGCATAAAAATTCGATCCAAATTTCTGTTGACAATACAAACTTGAATTGGTGTACGCGTTAACTAAGTTTAGTTGCTTTAAAATTTTTTAATAATCCTTTATAGAATGGACAACAAAGAAGAAAGAAAAATATGTGAGTGCCGTGACTCACGGTTAAATATGTGTAAACATCAACGTTTGTCCAAGTGCCTAATTTTTGTTACTGAACGTCATCAAAAGAAACATATTGAATAATTAACACTACATTACCTATCTGTAGGGAGTGCTTAAAAAGCTTAGTGTTGAAAGAACGGCAGCGAAATACCCAGTGGGGGAACCGCTGTAACGAAATTTCCAAGCACTAAAAGGCTGGTGGTGAAGTGTCCAACGAACGGTGAAGGTTCGGTACTGAAAGGTCCTGCTTCGTAGTTCACTCTCAACTTTAAGATGACTTCACATTACACATGGTTATTGTTTATGGTAATCACTCTCTGAGCATCGACAAACAACAACTGTCAGCGGAGAGCACTAAAATCGTGGTTTCAATTAAATGACACCGTACCCAAATTCCAAAGGAACTTAATGGTTTGACTGACAGGGGCCGAATTAAAATATCCAGTTAGAACTGTCAACGAACTTGCAACCCTTATGAAACGCCATCTTTCCATCGAGTAAAACTTACAAAAAGTTCAATCTTAATTTTATACTGAACGAACCTCAAATTAATGTCAATATGAGATAGCCGGCGAATTATATATCTTGAGTTTTTAGAATATTTAGTTGGAGTTGTTGTCAGTGGAAATCACTTAAATCGCCTATGGAATTGGATGCTGTGATTTTTAATGAAACTTTGTGCAAGTACAAAAGTAGCCGATAAGTCTCTATTTTGTATATTCCAGCCTCCTACGTCCCTTGCCTACGTGTCTCAAAATTGCAAGAAGAAATTTCATCGTTTTAAAGCAGTATAATGTAAACGTAGAATTTACGTTCAGATTTGTATCACTGAACGCACCCGATATCCTACCATACCTACAGCCATTGACCTACCATACCTACAGTCAATTATCAATCCCTACAGCTGACTATAATTATTTTTGTTTTGATTTTGTTTTCTTTTTAATTACAAGTGTCACGTCCATTTTGTTCGGGGAATAATAAAAATTAAAGAAAAAAATATAAAAATATAAGTGTTAAAATCGTCGGTCGCGCTAAAAACAATTTGCTTTCGTCGTTGGCACAAACAATATAAATGAGTGGTCACGATAAAGTATAATCTAATTGTCGGTCGCGTTAAAATCAATTTGTTTTGGTTGGGGCAAATCAGATTTCGTAACGTAACGTGCTTCAACGTAAAGTGCACGACGTAACGTTGCACACACGTTCACGTTTTTTTTTTCACTCTACCGCCATCATAGATGTTTACACATGTCAAAAAAGTATACGGAATTGGCTATTAAAGTAGACGGATGTGTAACTTTTTTTTTCGTTTTGAAATTATTGTACTGATTTTGCCGCCCTAATCGAGTGCTGCCTTAGGCAATTGCCTGTTTTGCCTATATGCCAGGTTCGGCACCGAGTATGATACTAACGGGTGATTTTTTAAGAGGTTTAGAACTTTAAAAAAAAAAAAACACAAAAAATTCGAAAAAATGAATGAAATATTTATTTGAATCGATAGTTTGAACCTTGCAATTTAATGTTTAAAGATAATTTCATGCAAATGTTGACCGCGGCTGCGTCTCAGGTAGCCCATCCGCTGAGTCCAATTTTGGCATACTCTTTCACACATATCGGCCGGTATCTCACGAATGAATGCATGGATGTTGGCTTCCAGTGCGTCAATCGAAGCGGGCTTGTCCCTATAGACATTAGCCTTGACATACCCCCACAAAAAATAATCTAATGGTGTCAAATCGCACGATCTAGGCGGCCAATTGACCGGCCCGAAACGTGAAATTAACTGTTCACCAAACTCGCCTCGCAATTGCGCCATTGTTTCGCGTGCTGTGTGGCATGTGGCACCGTCTTGTTGAAACCACATATCATGCAAGTCAAGAACTTCCATTTCGGGCAAAAAAAAGTTTGTTATCATCGCTCGGTAGCGTTCACCATTGACAGTTACGCTGCGATTCGCATCATCTTTGAAGAAATAGGCCCAATAATGCCGCCGGCCCATAAACCGCACCAAACAGTGGCTTTTTCGGGATGCATTGGTAGATGTTGCATTGCTTCTGGCTGATCTTCACTCCAAATGCGGCAATTTTGCTTATTTACGTACCCATTCAACCGAAAATGAGCCTCATCGCTGAACACAAGCAGCGCGCGATGAACATTTCGAACCGAGCACGAATTTTGATAGTAAAATTCAATAATTTGCAAGCGTTGTTCATTTGTAAGACGATCCATGGTTAAATTGCAAACCAAACTGAAGCTGTTTGACAGTGACACAAGGTACTAAACACACGTCAGCTGTCAAAACCAGTGTTGCCAAAACCAAACCAGCTTAAAAATCACCCTTTAGTATAAAAGTGTTTAAAACTAAGAACATTTTGATAAAGAGCTTTAAAGTTAGTAAAGTGTTAACTAGTATCATGCTAAAACCTTAACATGAAGCTGTTTAAAATTTTACGCCCCTTATGTTAAAGTGTTAACATAATACTAGTTAACACTTTACTTACTTTAAAACTTTTTACTAAAATGTTGTTAGTTTTAAACACTTTTTAACTAGTATCATACTAAACCTATTTTCTCACGAAACTCAAGCTGAACGCGTCTTAAACAGTGACATTTCGTGCAAAAAGGTAAGCAAACATACCTTTTTAAAGTTTTTCTATGTCAAAGTGACATATGGATTTAGTAATATGTTTAAAAGATAAAACAGCAATCTGGCGATTTTAACTTTAGTGAAGTGTTAAGAGATAGTGTTATGTTAAACTCGTTTTAAATTAGCAAAATCCTCTTTTTAACCCAGTATCATATTAAAACAAATTGTGTAAGTGCCGGGACTCACGGTTAATATGTGTAAACATCAACGTGTGTTCGGATCCAAAACGCACTTGTTTTTGCTTGAAGGGGATCTTAAGATTTTTTTCACTGAACGCACCCATCCTAGTATGCAGATCGTAACGTTGCACACCGTAACCTTGCACGACGTAACGTTGTACACGAACGTTCACGTTTTTTTTTCACTCTACCGCCAGCGTAGATGTTTACACATCAAAAATGATTTAACACTTTACTAAATCGTCTAAAATTTTGCGCCATTGATTTTAATATTGTTAATAAGGTTCGTGATTTGTTTGAGCTCGTGATCTAAGATTGTAAAAAATGGATTATTCCTTGGGGTGTTCTGTTAGAGTATGGATGAGGTTTTGGATACGAAGTCTTCAATGATATGTACCTACGTATAAATTTTAGATTTCCTGTTTGTATCTTTGCTATTCTCCTTTTTAGAATGATTATTTCTGAGTTGGAATAGTCAAGAATTTTTGCTTTTGCATAAATAAAAGCAGTATAAGACATCTATGGAGATAGGAAGTTTGATTTCAGCTTTTAATATTTGCTTTGTGAACTACTTTGCCAGATTGTGTTTTTACAGTTTTTTTTTTGTTTTCTTTTACTATTTTTTGTTTAAAGCGGGGTGATAATTTGGAATATAATCTCTTGTTCATTTTAATCTAAATAATGTCACGTGTATAGTTTTTTTTGAAGTTTGTCTTTTTGTAAAGGGTGATTTTTAAGCTGGTTTGGTTTTGGCAACACTGGTTTTGACAGCTGACGTGTGTTTAGTACCTTGTGTCACTGTCAAACAGCTTCTGTTTGGTTTGCAATTTAACCATGGATCTTCTTACAAATGAACAACGCTTGCCAGTTATTGAATTTTACTATCAAAATTCGTGCTCGGTTCGAAATGTTCATCGCGCGCTGCTTGTGTTCAGCGATGAGGCTCATTTTCGGTTGAATGGGTACGTAAATAAGCAAAATTGCCGCATTTGGAGTGAAGATCAGCCAGAAGCATTGCAACAGCTACCAATGCATCCCGAAAAAGCCACTGTTTGGTGCGGTTTATGGGCCGGCGGCATTATTGGGCCATATTTCTTCAAAGGTGATGCGAATCGCAGCGTTACTGTCAATGATGAACGCTACCGAGCGATGATAACAAACTTTTTTTTGCCCGAAATGGAAGTTCTTGACTTGCATGATATGTGGTTTCAACAAGACGGTGCCACATGCCACACAGCACGCGAAACAATGGCGCAATTGCGAGGCGAGTTTGGTGAACAGTTAATTTCACGTTTCGGGCCGGTCAATTGGCCGCCTAGATCGTGCGATTTGACACCGTTAGATTATTTTTTGTGGGGGTATGTCAAGGCTAATGTCTATAGGGACAAGCCCGCTTCGATTGACGCACTGGAAGCCAACAACCATGCATTCATTCGTGAGATACCGGCCGATATGTGTGAAAGAGTATGCCAAAATTGGACTCAGCGGATGGGCTACCTGAGACGCAGCCGCGGTCAACATTTGCATGAAATTATATTCAAACATTAAATTGCAAGGTTCAAGTAAATATTTCATTCATTTTTTCGAATTTTTTGTGTTTTTTTTTTAAAAAAAGTTCTAAACCTCTTAAAAAATCACCCGTTATAATTTGATAATGTTTTTTTTTCTTTCTGTTCTGGATCGGTCCCTACTGATCTTGCAAAAAATAATTCAATGGATTTTTCCTATTGTTGAATGCATTGAACACTTGTACTCATATAATGCTCTGTCTAATAATTCTAGGAGTGATTTGTGATTTTTCTCGATTTTAAGGCAACGCATTATTTCTGAAAGAGTGGAGTGAAATCGCTCCACTTGCCCATTAACTGTACGCTGTAACTTCTGGAATATGGAGGTGTCTTAAAGATTTATATTCCTAATTGATCTTTCAATAAGAAACAGATAAAGGCTGGTTTAAAGAATTTCTCATTGTCACAGACAACGAATTTTGGTACGCGAAAAGCGAATAATATTTGTCTTAATGGTTCTCCTTTATCTTGCACGGCTCTAGACTTTAGAATTTTAGTTAGTTTGGAATATGTATCTAGTGCAATGAGAGCAAGATGTCCTTCAGTTGAAAAAATATTTAAATGTTAAACATGGCCTGGCATATTTCGGAGAGGATGACAAAGTAGGTAGCCCTTTAATTCGATCGTGTTGAGCCAGTGGATGGGCTGTATGAGACTCGCATGCCATCTAGAGAGAGAACGAGGAAGCTCATAATACAATTAACAACATTCAGAGACGACAACAGAACGAAACATACACGTTAACTTAAAGTGGATTTTAAATAACAACATCACAACAACAATATAACTAAACCAACCTTAAGTTATCTTTCTTTTTTAAACAGGGCTACAAGCCCATCCGTAAGTATAATTTTGACTCAACATCGACCGTATAAAAGAATGGAACGCTAAATGCTATTCCACAATTGTCCAAATCTGCACAAGGGTCCACTGAATAGTAGATTGCGCGATAGGTAGTTTAATTTGATTATTTGCCTTCCTCGTTCCTCCTTCTTTTTCCTAAAAATGTTTAGGAATCTGTTATGAAATAGTAGGCTCCTTCTTCGAAATATTTTCAGAAAGTTGAATTTGGTTAAATTGAGTAGAGTAGCTGAGAGAATGCTCAGAATAATATTTTCAACTTTTTATATCTTCTTAATTTTCTCAAAAATAGGTATTGTGAATCTGGACATAAGTCTGAATAAGCCCGAGAATTCGTCAAGTTTCGGTACAACAACACCAATAACTTGGGGAATCCATTGAATGTGTGAGTGATTGAGTTTCGATGGAACTCAACGTCGGAGTGGTACCGCAACCGAGCTCCACAAAAAGCTTTTGTCCGAGAGCAAAGATAATATTAGAATAGTATTATATTTATATTCTATTATTATGTTCTATTATCTTTGGTTCAACCATAGAGTACCTATATTACCTAGAGAACCGACTTAGGCGGTCGTTCTCTTCCACCCTACAAGCTGTACTGAGAGGAAAATGCCCATTAAGTTTTGTATGGGGTTGTTGTCCAATGCATTTTAAATGGGACCGAACCAACATGGCTTCAATTGAAAGGACTTCGCTCAAATTGCTCAAAGTGCTCAATAAGGTAGATAAGACCGCCCAGGGATTCAAAAAAAAAATCCGTTAAATTCAAAAATTGAGAAATTTATTAATTTCGTAGTCAAATTTCTTATTTTAACCTTTTGTCAACCTAAACTATGAAGAATATCGGTCATTGTTGCTCCCGGGTAATAAATTAAATAATATTTTTGAATATTTATGTTTAAAAAAAAAAACAAAAACACCTACCGAAAATTGGAAGCGCACTCTAGTTTCGTAGCTCAAAAAGGTACGTGTCTACGATTTGCACACCTAAATAATGCCACCAATTTGTTCACAATTAAACCGTAGACACGTACCTTTTTGAACTAATGCGCCAATTTGTTTTTATATCCACCATTCACACGGATTCACGGATAAGGAAAAAAGAGTAAACTAAGAGAGTTTTCACTTACTCACCTCAAATAAAATTTGCGGGTGTTTAAGGCAAGAGGGGTACCGGTCGGTTCTCTAGGTAATATAGGTACTCTATGGGTTCAACGATGATTTATGATTGTTTTATATTCGTACAACTGCGATGATGTACAGTAGAGAAACCGAACTTCCGAACCGAACGGGTGGGCCATCTAGTGGTTTCTTTTGAAAACATACGTTATTTTGACACTGACAGCTGTTTCGCACTCGAAATCTTGACGGAAAGTCAGTATCATACCTCCGCAGAACGAAAAGAGTCGCTTTACGCTTGAACAACGTTGATAAATATTAAAAACTTATTTCCAAAGTGCAAAACAAACAAAATTTCCGCATCTGGGGCATAGAGTACCTATATTACCTAGAGAACCGACCGGTACCCCTCTTGCCTTAAACACCCGCAAATTTTATTTGAGGTGAGTAAGTGAAAACTCTCTTAGTTTACTCTTTTTTCCTTATCCGTGAATCCGTGTGAATGGTGGATATAAAAACAAATTGGCGCATTAGTTCAAAAAGGTACGTGTCTACGGTTTAATTGGGAACAAAGTGGTGGCATTAGCTCAAAAAGGTACGTGTCTACGATTTGCACACCTAAATCGTAGACACGTACCTTTTTGAGCTAAGAAACTAGAGTGCGCTTCCAATTTTCGGTAGGTGTTTTTGTTTTTTTTTTTAAACATAAATATTCAAAAATATTATTTAATTTATTACCCGGGAGCAACAATGACCGATATTCTTCATAGTTTAGGTTGACAAAAGGTTAAAAAAAGAAATTTGACTAGGAAATTAATAAATTTCTCAATTTTTGAATTTAACGGATTTTTTTTTTGAATCCCTGGGCGGTCTTATCCACCTTATTGAGCACTTTGAGCAATTTGAGCGAAGTCCTTTCAATTGAAGCCATGTTGGTTCGGTCCCATTTAAAATGCATTGGACAACAACCCCATACAAAACTTAATGGGCATTTTCCTCTCAGTACAGCTTGTAGGGTGGAAGAGAACGACCGCCTAAGTCGGTTCTCTAGGTAATATAGGTACTCTATGATCTGGGGCTCGGAAAACCCGCACGTTATTGTCGAGAAGCCAATGCACCCACAGAGAGTGACAGTTTGGTGCCGGTTGTAGAGGGGTGGCATCATTGTACCATTTTTCTTCGAAAATGAGGATGGGAGCAAGGTTCCGGTCAGCGGTGGGCATTACAGAGCCATGTTAACCGATTTTTTTTTTTACTGAAATTGAACACATGGATTTGGATGATTTCTGGCTTATGCAGGAAGGCGCGCCATGCCACAATCGATCTTCTGCGCACCAAATTCCCAAATCGTGTAATCAGTCTTCCTGGCGATGTCAATTGGTTGCCTTAGAGCTGCGATTTTACTCCTTTGGACTTTTTTCTTGTTGGGAACCGTGTAGGACCGATGTTATGCCAACAATCCGGAAATGATTCAAGCACTTAAGGCCAATATCATCCAAGAAATCCGTGAGTTACAGCCCGAAATCATCAACAAGGTCTTGGAAAATCGGAGTGACATAAAGCGCTACTGCCAAGGCAGCCACTTTAACGACGTTGTGTTCCATAATTAATGGTAATGTTTGCTCTTACTAATAAAGCCACAATACATGGACAAAATTTAATTTTGTTTATTTTATTGCATTTTTAGAAAGAAACTTGTATTTGGCCCACCCTGTATGTATAATGACAATAAAGACAAACACTTGACTTGGTTAATTATGTATATGTACATTTTTATAAAAATTTATTGAACAACAAAGAAGACAACTGTGCTGTTAAGATTACGATTTCTTACTTGGAACTCGGAAGTGCACTTCAATTTAATTCGAAATTATGCTGACAAAAAATTAATAAGTATGTATACCTACATAATTTGAATTTCCTAGAAATTATTCGACCTACTCATTCGTTTTCGTTTATGTACTCTTTTATGTTTAATTAATAGGAATTTCATAATTTTACTTAATGTTGACTCAGTGCCTGTTGCATGCATTCCAAGCGCTCATAGATTTTTCAAAAGGACGACAAATCTTACCTGAGCGCAGCATCTTTTTGGAATTGTTGTTTGTGTTTTTTTTTTTTGTGTTCATGAATCTATCCACAAATGTTTAGGTATACCTTGAGTTGTTGTATCAGCTGTTTTTCACAAGGGATTACAACAACACAAAGCTGTCCAGATCGATTTGGATACAAATGTGAACGTGGCCAATCGTCGCGTCGGCTCAGAATTACAGGGTTCTATGAAGACCAAACCATAATTATTCAACTTTAAAGTTTAAACTTTAAAGTTTTTGGTGCTCCGTTTTTATACTAATTGACTATTAATTGATGATTGAATGATGACAAACGATAGATATTATTGATAATAAAATGTTGTTGTAGACTTAATTTGAGTTTATTAATAAGGAATTTCCTTTGAATCGCAATTCTAATTTTGTTCACAAAGTTCTATAAGCTAATTCCATGTAGTTCAAATTTCGGTGACGGTTCTATGTACCACATAGAACCATGTAATTGTGGAATATTGATATGAAGATTGCACTATGTTCAGTTTTGAAATGGAAAAAATACAGTATATATCGGTTTTTTCAATAAGAGCGCTACAAAATTTTTTTTTAAATAAAACAAAAACGGTTTTGGATATCAATGAAATTCTTTATTCCTGTGAAAGTGCGTTCGATGCCATTACGTATGGAACTCGATTTCTTTTGCATGGCCACCACGGGCACGCTTGCAAAAGTCCAGACACTGAACCCAATTTTCGACAGTTTTCAAGCATAAATCGGCCGATACTGCCGCAATTTCATGTTCGATATTTCTACGAAGTTCATCAATCGTCGCTGGCTTGTTGGCATAGACCAAAGACTTGACGTAGCCCCACAGGAAATAGTCTAACGGTGTCAAATCGCACGACCGAGGCGGCCAAGCGACTGGACCATTTCGTGAGATAACACGTTCTCCAAACTTGGTTTCCAATAAATTGATTGTGACATTCGCTGTGTGGCTTGTGGCGCCGTCCTGTTGGAACCACATGTCCTCCAAGTCCATATCATCCAATTGGGCCAAAAATATTCGGTTATCATTGAACGGTAGCGATCCCCATTCACAGTCACGTGCCGATCATCACGGAAGAAGTACGGCCCAATGACGCCGCCGGCCCATAAACCACACCAAACCGTAATTTTTTCGGGATGCAATGATGACTCATGGAGTACGTGTGCATTGCTGCCTGTACAATACCGCATATTTTGTTTATTGACGAAGCCATTCAGCCAGAAATGAGCCTCATCGCTAAAGATGATTTTTCTATTTTTAGCGCTCTTAACGTTGAGGCCACTGACTCCGAATTTCGGTAGTAAATTTTAATAACTTTGACTCGTTGTTGGCTCGTATATCTTTTTATCATGAAATGGCAAACCTTAAACCTTACTGAAGAGAAATGTCAAAAGAACGGCCAGAAATATGGCGTCGTTTGCTGTCCCTGTTGAAAAACCCTTTATAATAAAATTACAACTGACAAAAAAAAATTGTTTTGTTAAACAAGAGATTAAGAAGAAAAAAACCGTAGTCTTTTTTTTTTAATTTTTATTACGCAATGTATTTTCATTCATTTTTATTTTTAAGTAAGTAGTTAAATAAATTAATCATAAATTCCATAAAACGCAAGTGAAAAAAATAATTATGTATAATCATAAAAAATCATCGGATATTTGTATTATTTTTTCATTAAATTTTTGATAAACAATTGATCGGTTGAAGGCATATATTTAAGCATTGCTTCGAATGATTTAATTTTTGCTGGAGCCAATTCATTTTTTAGTTGCATAACTTTTAAATCTGGCCACTGAAAAGCTTTTTTTTAATTACTCCTTAAGGTTTTTGAACATTTTAAGTCCACAGATTGGAAAGTTTTTTTCTGGGTGGGAAACCATATAAAACACATTGGTAAGCCCTTGTGATAGTTTAAGTGCAACAACTTTAGAAAATTGAATTACTTTGAAATTAAAAACCGTACAACAGTCGCAAATATTTTTAAAATCTAACTGTTGCATTTGCAAAATAGTAACATTTTGTTTTTTGAATTTCATTTTCAAGAGAATTCGAATTAAAAACAGGGGTGAATAATAATCCCGATTCGAGTAATACGCGTTCAATACAGCAATATAAGTTATCTATTTCCTGAATTGTAGAGTGTCGTGGAGTAAAGAACTTAAAATGTATATTTTGTCGGATATTGGTGTTGTTTAAGAAAGTCCATAATTATGAATGTAACTAATAAGTTCCGGTTTTGTATTGACCACTTGAATAACTCCAGAGCATAATTTCTGTAATACCTGGGTAATCTTGCATAATCCGGTTTAAAATTTTCAGCAAAGCACTCTAGCAATGTCATTTCCTGTTCGTCCCATTCGATCTTCATCCCACAAACTGCAGTAAACCTTATTGTTAATGTCCCGTAAGGTTATAAATATTCAACTTGGAGTGGTAAAAAAAATGAGCTAACATCGGCTTTTTGGACAAGTTAGTGCATTTTGTATGTCAAAGCACAAAACTGGAACTGCAATTTCTCTGTCAACTTGTCTTTGTTTGTATGCCTTCCTTTTCCTCATTATATTTTAAAACCAGCTCATCAGAAATGGTGGTATTTTTAACTGCCATTTTATGTTCCTCGCAGAGATCACATCTGTCTTTCTTAGACAGCTTCTTTAACTATTTATCAATTTTGGTTTTGACAACTAATCTGACAAAAAAATTGCAAGTAAATGTGTGTGTCGGAACAGCTATTCAAATGCTGTTGAAGTAGTAGGAGTGCAAAAAGAGTACTAAGAACGTCTTATCGAAAACGGCAGTACTTACTTCTGAATTCTGTCAAAACTTCAATGTTTAATTCATCGGGTTCGTTAAAAAAAAAAAACCGACAAAAGTATTTTGTTGCGGATTATCACTAAGATAATAGTCGTTTATATATACAAAAATGGCCGTGTTCAACGCACATCTGTATATTCAGAATTCTGAATTTTTGAAGCTCTTGATTGGCCAGCTGTCAGAAAAAGATCTGAAAATTCAGATGACTTCTGACAGCTGGCCAATCAAGAGCTTCAAAAATTCAGAATTCTGAATATTTAGATGTGCGTTGAACTCGGCCAATGGCACTTTCCTTGCCATTCGCTATAGTAACGAAGATGCCCATAGAAACATATATTAAATTCATATAAACTGTTGCATGGAAAAATACTCCGCATAACAGCTGCGTGGAAAAAAAAAAAGAGAAAACGAAAATATGGAAACAATGATTAAGGTTACTAAAGATTTATGTATTTTTCTTGTCTTATTCGAATTTTTCGTGAAATTACCTGTTTGTGCTGGTCTTGCCTTATCTTCTGAATCTAAAATCTAATCATCATATGTATATTTTTATCTTAATTATGATAAAAAAAAAATGCTTAATATTTGTTCACTTTTTTCAATATTTTTTTCTGTCTCCAAAAATTAAAGAGTTAAAATTAACTTACTTTCATAAATACGATCACGGTACATAAGGGAGGTATCAGTCTAAAGATCGTCAATCAGAAGCAAGTTTTCAAAATGAACACACGTTTAATAGTTGTCCTTGGTCTTGTTGCCCTGATTGGGGGTGATTTAGCTTGTGCTCAGAATATCACAACGGTAATCTGGTGAATTTCCTATATTTCTTTTAAAATTTTATTTATTTTGTCCTTCTACAGGAAAGCTTAGTCCGGAAGCATGGTTATCCATTTGAGGAGCATACAGTTGAAACAGAAGATGGCTATCTCTTAGGGCTTCATAGAATCCCGTACTCTCCAGGCCAGGAAACATCTAACCAACAAAAGCGTCCAATTGCTTTTTTGAATCACGGTTTATTGGGTTCGTCTAGTGATTGGGTCTTGTTGGGTCCTGGGAAAGCACTCGCTTATCTTCTCTCTAACGCTGGTTATGATGTTTGGATGGGCAACGTTCGGGGAAACACTTACTCCCGGAAAAATGTCAAATATAATCCGAATACACTCATTGGTAAATTCTGGGATTATACATTTCACGAAATCGGCACAATAGATCTTCCAGCTATGATTGACTTCATTCGTCACCAAACAGAACAGGATGAAATGTATTACTTTGGCCACTCGCTAGGAACAACATCTTTCTTTGTTATGAGTTCCCTGAACGAAACATATCAAAAATACATCAAGTCCGCACATTTGATGACGCCATTAGTGTATCTCGAAAATTTAAGCAAAATATTCCTTGAAGTTTCAAGCAAGGTTGTGTCCCTTATAAATCCATTAGCAACTAGTGCTGGAAGTTCGGAATTCAGGCCGAATGGAACGATCACACAAATAGCTGGTGCTGCTCTTTGCGATGATAAACCACGTGTATTGTGTTCCGACATACTTTTCATTGTGGATGGATTCGATGAAATCACCGTTGAACCTGTAAGGCTAATATTCCATCTCAATTTGTGTTTAATGTCTTCATTTACTTTCATTTCAGTCTATTATAAGCGATGTACTGGCCACAACTCCAGCTGGAATCTCAACCAAGTGTTTTTTGCACTATTTCCAACTACATGACAGCAATAATTTCCAGCAGTACGATTATGGTTCCATAGGGAACTTAGAAAAATACAAAAGCAGCAAACCTCCACTCTATCCGCTGGAAAAGGTCAATGTGCCTGTATTTTTGTATTACGGTGCGAAGGATAGATTGGTTCATAAACAAGATATCGCTAGAATTATTGAGGGTATCAGCAATCACAAAGGAGTGTATGAAGTTAAGAACGCTACACACCAATACTTAGTGTATGGCCAAGGAGTCAAACAACAGCTGTATGACTATTTATTGGCAGATGTTAAGTCAATTGAATGAAAACCCTTGGTGAAAATGTAGACCATCGCTTGAAGTAAAAAAAGTACAGCACTCTGCACTAGTGTGAAGTATGTGAAAAATGTAACTTCGTGTTTTTGAGCTTGACCATTGCACCCTTGCTATAAATTTCAAATTCAGACATGTTTGAATTATAAAATTTAGTTGAAATGATCTACAGTTTGAATTAAAACGCATCGCACTATTTGGTATTCTTTGATGTTTTTTCTTTCTCCACGATTATCGAATCAATTAATTTGAATGCAGTGTCCTACAACTAACGTAAAAACCCTCCGACGCTCCGGGAGTAAAAAGTTTCGGAGTCCATGATCAGCATGTTTATTTTTAATCCGAAAAAGAAAGACATTATCGTGCACAACTGGTAGGCACAACCTCCACGAAAAAACTGCAAACTTCATCTGATTAAGGCACCAGTTATAGCTTTCATTGGAACTCATCATTGGAAATTTTAATGATTGGTTTTCACGGACTTAAAAGGCAAAATCAGGGCATATTTTAATGTCAATATGAAGGTGGTGTGGTGACTTAATCAGCCTTATCGGCAATTCCGAGGGAAGTGATCTCCCTCGGATTTTCTTTTATTTCCCAGGATTTAAATACTTATATCGTCAATCTCCCCAGAACAGAATCTCCTCCGGAAATTGTACTTTTGAAACAATTAATTTCGTAAAATGATTTGAATGTCCGAAGTGTATGAATATTAAAAAATATAGGGTGTTCAGCGGGAATTTTTCAACTTAAAATTGCGATTGTCGAAATACTAGCGTGTTCAGGTAAGCAGGAGGGGTATCATTCAAAGCGCAGGATTGGCTCAATTGTTAGTCGCCATGAGTCACTGGTCGGCGTTTGCGGTGGAGCTGGTACGTGCGCGTCGCGCTTTTTGTACTCATTTTAATATTCGACGACTTAGTGATGGGTCGAGCATGCAACTTATCTGGTCGTGGTTACAAAGATTAAGGCAAGAAGGCACAATGGTCAATAGACCTATTTCTGGACCATCAACGTCAGCAACAACGCCAGAACATGTGTCTCAAGTTGAAATTATTCGAAATCCACTTAAATCGATAAGGAAGATTGCGGCCTCCACAGGAATAAAAACATCAATAGTGCATGTTATTTCGAAAAAGAAATTAAAGCTCCACCCGTACAAAATGCAAATTGTTCAGTATCTTAGCGAAAGTGATTTGACTATCCTTAGCGAGAATCCTTAGGCCAGGCGCGCACATGCAACTAAACAGTTTGGTTGCGATTTTGAGCACTATGGGATTATATGAGAGTCCGCGCACATAAACCGGCGGACTCTCATATAATAACGAGTGCTCAAAATCGAAACCAAACTGTTTGGTTGCATGTGCGCGCCTGGCCTTATCCTTCGCAAGAACAATGCTGGAACTTTTGCCGGAAAGCACTTACGATCGGAAACATTTTATTCATTGACGAAGCACATTTCTATATTGATGGATATGTTAACAAACAAAATATGCGATACTGGTGACCCAACAACCCTAGAGAAGAGAACGCCATCAAAAACGTTTACATTTTTTAAAAACGACATGTGGCGACAGTTTGGTGTGCCATTTCAGCGAGCGGGGTAATTGGCCCTTCAAATATTGCTCCACCGCAAACACGCGGTTCGTTAACGACCAGTGACTCATGGAGACTAACAATTGAGCAAATCCTTTGCTTTAAATGATAGCCCTCCTGCTTACCTCAACCCGCTAGTATTTCGATAGTCACAATTTAAAGTTGAAAAATCACCGAGGGACACCCTATACTTGCAAAAAGAGTACTAAGGACGTCTTATCGAAAACTGCAGTACTTACTTCGGAATTCTGTAAAAAACTTCAATGTTTAATTCATCGGGTTCGTTAAAAAAAAACCGACAAAAGTATTTTGTTGCGGATTATCACGTAAACAATAGTCGTTTATATATACAAAAATGGCACTTTCCTTGCCATTCGCTATAGTAACGAAGAAGCCCATAGATACCTACATATTATATTAAGTTCATATAAACTGTTGCTTGGAAAAATACTCCGCATGACACGAAAATATGGAAATAATGCTAAAGTTGATTAAAGATAAATGTATAGGGGAGAGTGGGGTACAAAAGTAACATTTTTGACATTTCGTGCCATAATTTGATAACCAATAAACTATATCAAAATGAAACACTGTGCATATAATGAATGAACATTTAGCGAACGTTAAATACAAATTTGGTGTCCAACCTTGTCTTTGATTTAAATGTATGACTGGAAAAAGAAGGCAAGGTCAAATGTTAGGTTATATTAAGGGGCGTGCACAGCCCGGAGGCTGTTGCGTTCACGGGGGGCTAGTGGTCCACTGTGATCCCCTTAATATAAAAAGCATAGATGCTTCTAAGCTAATAACTTGCATAAACTGGTTGATTTGCGAAACAGCCTGGTGCTCTCTGTATACAGGGTGTCCGCCGGGAAGGTATACTTCTTTGTTTGTTTATAATTTTTGATTAAATGAAAGAGAATGGATCTTATATTGATAAATGTTTTATTTAATATCGGCAATTATGTATGGAATACAATATCAGGTAAATTTCTGCCTCTGTTAGTCTCACAAATGCGAGCCCTTTTGAGCACATTTTTCATTATATTCTCACACATTTCACGCGGTATTTCATTGATTTGATCACAAATATTTTGTTTGAGTTGCCCAAGCGTTTCTGGTTTGTTTGCGTAAACCTTGCTTTTCAGATATCCCCACAAAAAGAAGTCCGGAGCAGTGAAATCAGGCGACCGTGGAGGCCAATCAATGTTTTCAATCATATCACGATATCGCTCCCCATTCACAGTTACCATTACGCCGTTTTCATTTTCAAAGAAGTAAGGTCCAATGATTCCTCCTGGCCAAATTGCACACCAGACTGTAACTTTCAATGGATGCAAAGGTGACTGATGAATAATTTGAGGGTTTTCCATTGCCCAGAACCGACTATTCTGTTTATTTACATATCCATTCAAATGAAAATGTACCATGTGTCACTCATTATGATTTTTTCATGAAAATCGGGGTTGTCATGGGCTAGCTGTAATATCGTATTGGCATATGTACGGCGGCATAAATGGTCTTGTGGAAGAAGCTCCTGTGTCAATGTCAACTGAATCTTAAATGGAAACAAATGCAAATCCTTGTGCGAAATTGTGGCCAAAGTTGTTCATTGAAGACCAAGCTCCTGAGCACGGCGTCGAATTGAGGTTGATGGATTGTTTTGAATACTTCCTTGAGCAGCAGTAGTGTTTTCAGCCGATCTTGCATGCCTGGGCCTATCACATAGAGACCCTCTTTCTTCGAAATCAGTCACTACACTATAAATAGTGCGTTTTGTTGTTTCCCCCAAAAATTTCACGTAACTTTCTCATCGTCACAGTAATCGATGATTGATTTTGATAAAATGTTTTAACGATTAAAACACGTTGGTTTATCGAATATTTTTCCATAATAAATTTACCACGTGTATATACTTCACGACTGCCAAATATGAAATGGCGGCAAAACAAAGTAATATACCTTCCCGGCGGACACCCTGTATTTTCTTATGTTTGCCATTGAGACCTGCGCTATCTAGATCGTCCAGTTCTCCAACAAATCTGTTTCCAAAATATCAGAGGCGATTTGTTTGAAAGTTTGGACAGTCGCAGAGCAGGTGTCTATTGGTTTCAATTTCTTCGGCATCCTGACAGCTCCTACAAAAATCGGGTGCTAATACACCCAATCTAGTGGCCATTGTGTCAATGGCACAATGTCCCTTTAGTACACCTATCAAGGTTATAATATTCTTTTTACTCAGCGATAGAATATACTGAGTTTTCTTTTCATTAATTCAAGGCCATAAGCATCTAGAGATAACGCAATCGTTCCTGGACATCCAGGAGTTATTGATTTGCTCTTTCGTTGTTATGTCTACCTTCCTTTTAATTATGCCAATCGGGACGTCTAGTCCCATATCTTCTTGGCTACTATTTTTCCTATTTGATACTGACCCCTTCCTTGTCATTTCATCTGCTATGTCATTCCCTTATATATTGCTATGTCAAGGAACCCAGCAGAGTTTGACTTGGTTGGTGTTGCAAATATTGTTTAGTATGTAAGGTCAAATGTTACAATCGTCCTTTTCGGTGTTTCGATTAAAACACGGTGAAATGACGGTTGTAACACCACATAAATATATGAAGAAAAAATCAAAAATGGTGCCTAGATATAGACTTAAATTATAATTCTAACCCAATACCATAAACTACTTATGTATTATTATAAAATAAATTAATGCGAAACAGTCCACGCCACGCTTTCTTATGTTAAAAATCATATTAAAAAAGAAACCAGTGCTATGCCTATATTTATAAATATTTACTCTATTCGATTCTAGAAAAATTGGAGCACGGTAAGGTCGCATCCAGTCAATGAGTTGTTTATTTTCTCAAGATAAATACTGAAAAAACTCAAGACCACAAAAATTACATTTTCACTAAAAATTCACTTTTTTTGGTTTTCTTTTGTACTTTCTACTGTTTTGACTTTTTGATTTTTGTGGGTGCATTCACAACCTAATTGCAGAGTTGTGCATTAAAAAATGAAAGCACATAGTGCTAGTTTTTAGTAAAAAAATTAATGTTACAACCGGCCCATCGTTACGTTCGTACCCACTCTCCCCTACCTCCGTCTTGTCTTATTCGAATTTTTCGTGAAATTACCTGTTTGTGCTTGTCTTGCCTTATCTTCTGAATCTAAAATCTAATCATTTTTATCTTAATTATGATAAAAAAAATGCTTAATATTTGTTCACTTTTTTCAATATTTTTTTCTGTCTCCAAAAATTAAAGAGTTAAAATTAACTTACTTTCATAAATACGATCACGGTACATAAGGGAGGTATCAGTCTAACGATTGTCAATCAGTTCCAAGTTTTCAAAATGAACACACGTTTAATAGTTGTCCTTGGTCTTGTTGCCCTGATTGGGGGTGATTTTGCTTGTGCTCAGAATATCACAACCGAATTCTGGTGAATTTCCTATATTTCTTTTAAAATTTTATTTATTTCGTCCTTCTACAGGAAAGCATGGTTATTCAATTGAGGAGCATACAGTTGAAAAAGAAGATGGTTATCATCGAATTTCCAACTCCTCAGGCCAGAAATCATCTAACCAACAAAAGCATCCAATTGCTTTTTTGAATCATGGTCTATTGGGTTCGTCTAGTGATTTGGTCTCGCTGAGTCCTGGGAACGCACTCGCTTATCTTCTCTCTAACCCCGCCTACTGGACAAACGTCAATGAGTTGCATACGGAAATTCATACTTACTGTTCCATAGCCTTTGCTCTTCCTGCATTTCTTCTGAGGTGTGTGGAAATTTGATCCAATCATTCGCACGGCTTGCGATTCCCTTTGAAACTAGGTGTACCATTCTGGATATATTTGATTGGTGAACGCCAATATCCTCCTCAAACTCCAATTTGAAACTCAGGGTCTTCTATATATCGCAGAAAAATTCTTATTTTTTCTAAATTTGTTAAAGCACCACCGCGTGTTTCTAGGGTCGGTCCCAAAAACTCTTCAGCCAACTTCAGCACAACATTCGAAAATCTTCAAGAACTGGACATGTGTTATCTTTATAAATTCTATTCGAAATAAAAAATTGTTGAAATTCGGCCATCTTGACGGTTATATGTATATGAACTGAGTAAATGAAAGCCATGCTTGATAATTTGTGAAATCGATCTCATACAATCAACCATTTTATCATCTTTTTTGAATATCAGACCGAGTTCTATCTCATAAAAGCTTTCACAATCAGCAACCATCAGGGCAACATTGGACAGAATTCAAAATAGAGAAAATAGATGATAGAAATATAACAGACACAATTACAACTCTGGAACACCGCGTGCCGCAGTGTTTCATATCTTTCTTTATTTTGTCGCTATTATTACATCAGTGTTCTAGCGAAATAGCCAGTTGCATTCCTCTCCTAAAACAATTCCACCGTAGTACTCGCGCTTTTACGAATGCTAATAAGTTAACCCTTGAACCCTACTTCGGTCGTTCCGTCAATTTTAGAGATTCTTTCTTTAGCCGCACTACAAGAATGTGGAGTGCTTTGCCTGGCTCTATTTTTACCTCCCATTTTGTTATTCAGAACTTAAAAACCAATGTGCATCGGTATCTTCTACTACTGTGTTAACACATTTTCAGTGTAGTCAAAACCCCTTTAGTGATCGCTTATTATAAAAAAGAAATTTGACAGATGTCACATGGCCGCCACAGGCCTCCAAAATCTACCCCTGCCAATTGAAAAACCCTGTTTACATGTAGAAAGTTGCTCAATCTAGCTTGCGATTTTTCTTCAAAAAAAAAACTGATTTAAAAAAAAATCAAAAAATTTATATTTTCCTGTTTAAAGCCTTAACTACATAAGCCAAAAAGTACTTTTGTACAAAAGTAAAAATATTTTTTTCCCGCTAGGGCAGTTGTTTTGTGAAAAAGAATATACAAATTTTTTCTTAACCCAAAATTTAATCTTTCTGCATCTTTTTTAAAAGTTTTCCAGTCAGAAAAACTGTTCCAAAATGAGTTTGAAAATTTTCACTTTTGTACTTTTTCAATTTTTGGGCTTATGTAGTTAAGCCTTAACCCTACAAATGAAACTAAGGGCACTTTTAGAGACGCGCTCAGGAAAAAAGAATACCTAAAGCTCTTCACCAAAATTCACACTTTTCGAAGTGTTTTGGTGAAGTTTGGACTCTTTGTTTTCCACGTAAGCTAGGTATAAATCTTAAATTAGAAAAAAAATCATTTCGTACCGTCACCAACATCATTATAACATTTTTATTCCCCATCACCTTTGTACTTAACTAAATCTCTAATTCTCATGAGATTTGATTTGTCGAGTTTTTTTTTTTATCATTTAGCATCTTCAACATGGGCATGTAAATCGTATTCAACCAAATCGCTTTCTTCCAAATGCGATAAAAACACTTTGAAAAGGTAATATCCTTTGCCCAGATATTTCTTGAAAACACCAGCATCGAAACTACATTTATCAAAAGTGTATTTGGCTCCCATCAAAGGGCACTTATCAAAATGGGGCGCTGTGGAGCACTCCTTGATGCTGTCATAGAAAAACTTCTTATACTCATTTTTCAGCATCGCGCAAACTCCTTTTTTTGGATAGTTTAGCAACGAGCGGTATTCACCATCGGGTGTATCGGATTTAAATATTTTTAAAGCTATCTGTAAATATATTTGGTGTTTTAAACGTTGTTTAGCTTCCTAAGATTTAATTAAACTCACCGTCCACTCGTCATCAAACTCTTTGAAATGCTCAATATTTCCATTGAAGGTGAAACTAGTGGGGCCAGTCTTCTCGATTTTCAGTTCCGTTGCCGCTAGGATATCATTTCCTTTGACCATTTCCAATTTATCGCAGAACATTTCATAATTTTCCTTCAGTAAAGAAATTTAAATGTTTATTTTTGTTTTTAATATAAAGTAGATTCAATATCGGAACTTAACAATTCGCTTACATCATCTGCTTGGGCTAAATTCAAAAGTATAATAAACAAAGCACAACATTTCAGTGTTAAGAACATTTTGAATTATTGTTCGTCCAAATGCAACTACGGAGAACCTATAAGAATTTTTTTTTTTTGTGAAGTCTAATTTATAGTCTAGTTTGGATTGCATGTTTGAATGTTTTCATCCATGTCAATCGATTTTATTAGAAGATAATATAATTTTTGTAAAACATGTAATGGAATAATTGTTACAATTTAAAATGGAAAAACAAAGAAACCAAAAAGTTTCAACATTTCCTTTGATATTACAACTGATTAAAATATTTCCTCATAATTTAAATTCCTCCGTGGCCTCGGTACGATCACGGAACTTGTGATCGCACCCAGCAGAAGACGCCACATCCACCTATGAATAGCCGTAGATAGTACGAGAAGCCCGGCGACGCTCAAAGCATAATAATATACAGTACAACACGGGCATAAATATCTTTGAAAATCTAAGAAATTTCTTTCTTATCCGAGTTTTTCTAATACTCGTATTCAAATAATAAAAGGTCTGTTTGGTAGCGTGAAATTTTTCACAAATTTTCGCAATTTTTCACAATTTGCTGCCAGAAACCATAGGAGAAAAAACCCAAGTTTTGAAAACTTGGTGAAAATTTCACGTTACGAAACAGACATAGTAATAGCCGTCTTTTGTTCCAAGCCCCGAAGAAATTTGTTGAAAAAAAAAACAATTAATATGTTAAATGGAAAAACAACTAATCCCCTTCAATAATAATACACAAAATGCAAATGTCATAATAGGTTTGTTTTGTTTTTTTCCAATCCCCGAGAGAACTAGACAGAAAAAAACAGATCAGTGCGAACCAATTTACATGCCAAACGCATCAAAAACTAATCCCCTACGGGCTTAGCTAAGCCTCTACTTAACTCAATTTAACTTAGCTCAATATAAGCGCAGATAAAAACTGTATTACCGGAGTGAATTACATATTTGTTATCGATAGTTTGTATGAAAACGTCAATTGTTATCGGTTATGGCGCCGATTATCCTTGCGATGTCGTTTATTTCACCCAGTTCGTTTTGGGATTGGAAGAAAACAGTTTATATATTGGCAGATTAGGTAGTTTTAGACACAAGAAACCGAATCTTGTATACAAAAAATAAAAAAAGCTTCATTTTTAGCATTGCATCACAAACAAAATAAATAAGAAAAGAACTTTGCATAACTTATACTTCCGTATATCTATTTCAGAAGCAGAGTTTTCGCAAAACACACTGCCAGGTTCAACTTCAATCGAAATATCGTGCCATATCGGCTAGTAAATGGTGCTTGCTGCTTTCAATAAAAGTCGCGTAACTGAACGCAGCAGTGCCGTTCCATAATCCATATTGTTATCGCGATCGCCACCGCCGCGCGCGCCGTCGCGTCTGCTTGTGCATAGCTTTATTCCATTGGAAAGTAGTAGTAGTAGTTGTCACTTAAGGTGAAAACATATTTATGAGTAAAAAAAAATTTTAAACAAAGTTCAACAATTACCGATTTTTTTAGTGCATTTCTTTTATGCGTATATTTTTAGCCGTGTTTTTCTGCAAGTTTATTACGCTTAATTTTAAAGGAAAATTGAAGGAAAAGAAAAGATATTTCGGATTTCGTTTCTTACAGGCCAGTTTTTCTTATCTGAGTGGTTCTTATAACGGTAAAATACTGTATAAACATATAACGGCTGGGCCATCTGTTGTTTTCCTTTTAATAAGGCTACATAAAAAAACTGTTCCATATTTTTCAACGATTATTGTTTTTTTTTTGAAAAGAGTACTTTCCGATTGATTACCGAATATTATTTACATTAAATGACTTCATCGGCTGGCTTGCGAGTAGACCATCCTCAAATATCCATTTTTTTAAATACAATCTATGATTTCAGACCTAATTAAAGGAATGACTTGACTAAAGTGGATTCACCGCATTTGCAATCTATTGATTTTTGATGACACTCCACAAACATTGAACGGGGTGAAATCGCAGATATGTATGTGGTAGCGAAGTAACAATACTAAAACGTCAAAATAAATAAATAAATCCATTGTTTCTGAAACCAGGGGCCGAATTACCGCATCAGTTTTCAAGTAATACGTGACTGAATTATGTGAGTTTCACTCACTCACTCACTCACTCACTCACTCACTCACTCACTCACTCACTCACTCACTCACTCACTCACTCACTCACTCACTCACTCACTCACTCACTCACTCACTCACTCACTCACTCACTCACTCACTCACTCACTCACTCACTCACTCACTCACTCACTCACTCACTCACTCACTCACTCACTCACTCACTCACTCACTCACTCACTCACTCACTCACTCACTCACTCACTCACTCACTCACTCACTCACTCACTCACTCACTCACTCACTCACTCACTCACTCACTCACTCACTCACTCACTCACTCACTCACTCACTCACTCACTCACTCACTCACTCACTCACTCACTCACTCTACTTAGCCTTTTTTGGACATTGCCCCCACAGGTTTTTTTCATTTGTTTTTTATCACCAAATATATCGGTACCTGTCATACAAATTTTTTTGGCCAAAACGAAAAATCTTATTTTTTTCAAAATAGGTTCCACAGATTTTTTAAAAAAAACTTCAATCAATTTAAATTGTTATATGCTGCCGTTTAGTAAAAAATGATTCCTTAAAATAGTTATAAATGCGGTATCTCCCAAAGAACCATTTTTTTGATTTTCTCGAAAACGGTTCAACTGATTCTGATCAACTTTTTTATGAAAAATTATTGACACATTCTAAATAATATTGTGTACCAAAATTTTCAAAAAGATATTTTTTGGATTTTTAAAAGTATTATTATTGTTTATTGTACTATACATACTAGAATGTCAGTTTATTTGACTTGACCATTCTTTGTTCGGTCAATTTCATTTAACTTTTGAACAACAAAAACAACTTAAAGGTGCTACCACCAATTTGTTTTCGAATTTATTTATAATTCGTTTGATACGTACTACGAATTATAGTCTATCGAGGTAAGGTATGGAAAAAAATGGAAGCGGAACAAGACAGCATACTTAAAGGCGCTCAGAAAAATGCTGATGCTCCAAATGCATTTCATAAAAAAAAACCCCATTTTCGACCTGTGACGTCAGTGGTCTGAATCGGCGGAATGCGTGGTGCATACGGCTTCTAAGACTGGGCAAATCTGATATTGTGGATTCGATCCCTATGGTGGGCATGTAGAAAGTTTTTCATCATAAAATTGGATTAAAAGCTCAACACCACAAATAAAGAGGAGACTGATGATAGGCGGCTTGGCACCCCTTGAAACATCTGTATCTCTAGCCAAATAAACGAATTATGAATTAATTCGTAAACAATTGGTGGAAGCACCTTTAAGTTGTTGTTGTTCAAAAATTCAATAAGAGGGGTCCAAGATCAGAACCTTGGGGTACCCCACAATTTATAATATACGGGCTTGAAAGACCTTGTTTGAATTTGAATCCGATCTATGTAAAGGGTGTTATTTCAGAGGTATATAGCTTTCAAATAAAATAAAACAAAGATGATTTTTTTAAACTGACATGAAATTTACTATATTCGAAAGATAATCTTCTGGAATTATAATTTAAATATGATTTCTGGCGTATGACTGCCACGGCTGGCTTGGACGTAGTATAATCTGGAAGTCCAATTTTCGATGAGTTTTTCCAACATTTGTGGCCGTATATCGGCAATAACGCGGCGAATGTTGTCCTCCAAGTGGTCAATAGTTTCAGGCTTATCGGCGTAGACTAGCGACTTCACATATCCCTACATAAAATAATCAAGCGGCTTTAAATTGCACGATTTTGGAGGGCAATTCACGGGTCCGTAACGTGAAAGTATGCGGTTAGCAAACGTTTTCTTCAATAAATCAATTGTGGCACGAGCACAACTTTTGCGCCGTCTTGTTGAAACCACAGCTCCTGCACATCATGGTTGTTCAATTGATGAACAAAAAAGTCAGTAATCATGGCTCTATAGTGGTCACCATTGACTGTAACGTTCTGGCCAGCATCGTTTTTAAAGAAGTACGGACAAATTACTCCACCAAACCATAGAGCACACCAAACAGTCAGTTTTTGTGGATGCAAAGGTGTCTCAACGTACACATGAGGATTGATCATCACTCCAAATACGGCAGTTTTGTTGTTGTTGTTGTCGCTAAACAAAATTCGCTTATTAAAATCGGGATACATATTTCGAACAGAACCATGATTTTCAAAATAAATTTGCAAAATTTGAAAGCGTTGTTCAGGCGTCAGTCTTTTCACGTTAAAATGCCAAACTAAACTAAAAATAAATCACTTGACAGCTGACAAAATAGCTATCAGTTAAAATAGTGTTGCCAACTTAAAGTTCTATACCTCTAAAAAAACCACCCGTTATAAGGAAATTTCGCAGAAGTTTAACTGATGTTCCCGAAAAATTTAATTTTATTTCCAGTTTTGAAATCAAAATGGCGTGGCTAATAAGGCCTTCGAGAAGTCCAATAGAACCATTATACCACAATCCAAAGCATTACTGAAATCATTTATGTAACCTTTACAACAGCCGACTCGTAACTGTGTTTGTATTGGAAACCTGATTACCACTTAGATAAGTACTTAAGTAGTTGTTTTTTTGCAGGAAAGTTAAAATTTGATCATGTTCGTCGTTTAGGGCTTCCTTAATCCTTGATTAAAGATCCATAGATACGTACCTGTGAAAAACATTGTTTCATATTCTAGGCAGGGTCGAAAAAGCGGAATCACCAAACTCAAAATTTAAATCGCCAAAAAAAACCCAAATTTCAATATTATCAACCCATCACTAAATTCAAAAATGAAATAAAAATTTGCAACTTGTACGATTGATAGAATTTAAAGTTGTTTGATTTGACGATTGACGTACGTCATTTATTTAAGGGATGGAAAAGAAATTGAATTTCAGTTTTGGGGTGCGTTCAGAATTAAGTATCTAGGGTGGATGCATTCAGCGATAAAAAAGATGTAACGTTCAAGTGAAAATAATATTAGAATTTCGATTAAGACAATTAAAATCGCCAAAAATTATCGCCTTTTTTTGAGGTAGGTACATCGCCAAAACAATTGAAATTTTAAATCGCCTGTTTGGCGATAATCCGCACAACGTAAAAATCTCGAATTCCATTTTTAATGAATACGAAACTGTACCATGCCAGCAGATATTGGGAAAAGGTTTTTTTTTTAATTCTGCGTCCAATCTTAGCTGAAATTTTTAATGACCCGATAAGCAAGAAAAACGTCATTTATTCAGTCAATAAAATTCTAAAAATATTTATTTGACTTCTAAAATCACGACCATAACCTTATAAATCACTATGCGCGAAACAGATTGAACCAGCACCAGCAACGTCAACAGCGCCGTTCCGTTTGGCCAAAGTTCTAAATTTGCTGTTGCTGGTCCATTGCTGACAACTTAAATAAAGGGTTTTCCAATAAGAGGTGTTATTTCGGTAGCTGTCACTTTTGAAGCTGTCATTTTTTGACATTTGACAAGTAGAAACTACGCCATGAATAAAAATGGAACGATACACGCTTCAACAACGCATTGAAATTATGAAAATTCACTATAAAAATGGTGAAAATTTGGCAGAGACGGTTCGTAGAACTAAAACATTTTTTGGTCGTCGTGAAGCACCTTGTCGGACCGCAATACAGAAATTGGTGGACAAATTCGAGCTGTTGGAACAAGTTAGTGATGTGAAGAATAAAACCCGTGCACGTCGCTCAAGAACAACTGAGAATATTGCTGTTGTAGCCCAAAGTGTTGAAGAAAACCCAGGTTTGTCCATTCCTCGTCGTTCTTTGGAATTAGGCATTCCACAAACGTCATTACACCGTATTTTGCATAAAGACTTGGGTCTTAAGGCTTATAAAGTTCAGTTAACACAAGAACTCAAGCCGGCTGATCATCAACAACGTCGTGTCTTTGCTGATTGGGTCCTTGAAATGCATGAAAATGATTCGGAATTTCATCGAAAAATCATCTTGACTGATGAGGCCCATTTCCACCTCGGAGGCTACGTCAACAAGCAAAACTGTCGCATCTGGGGCTCGGAAAACCCAAGAGTTATTGTTGAAAAGCCTCTCCATCCTCAACGCGTGACTGTTTGGTGCGGTTTATGGTCCGGCGGGGTCATTGGACCTTACTTTTTCGAAAATGAGGCTGGAGCAATAGTTACGGTCAATGGATTGCGCTATCGAGTTATGATAAATGATTTTTTATGGCCGGAATTGGATGGTATTGATCTGGACAACGTTTACTTTCAACAAGACGGCGCTACGTGCCACACAAGCAATGAAACCATCGATCTTTTACGGGAAAAGTTTCCGGACCATGTTATCTCTCGAAGAGGTGATCACAATTGGCCACCGAAATCTTGTGTTTTAACACCTTGCGACTTCTTCCTTTGGGGCCACGCGAAAGATAAGGTCTACGCCAACAGCCCAGCGTCGATTCAAGACCTCAAAGATGGAATTCGTGAGGCTATCGAGGACATAGGGCAGCCACTTTGCGATTTGGTTATGGAAAATTTGATGAAAAGGATATGGTCCTGTAAGCGTGGTCGTGGCGGCCATTTGGCTGATGTTGTGTTCCATTATTAACGGCATACTTTCCTCTTTATAATGAAATAAACATCCGATAATTTATCTCAAAAAATGCCATTTTTCTTTGAATATCAAAATAACACCTCTTATTGGAAAACCCTTTATTTCGTAGAGTGGACTTAGAGAAAGAAAGCTCTCTTCAAAGTATAAACGACGGATTTCCTGGAGTATGGGGCAAACTGCTATGAAATGGTGGATATCTTCATTTTCTCTTCTGTTGCATAAACTACAGTTTTGTGACAGGTCAGGTCGATGAGGCATTCAATTCAAGTTGAGAAGTTCTACACGTGCTCTAAACATGCAGCTAATAACTTCGCTCGAGAATTCGGTTCTAAAATAGTTGGTTTCTGATGGCAACTGGTGATTGAGGTTTCTGTAGGTATTCCTGGATGTTGTGGAGGTTGCTCTGCTTAGGTACTCAGTGTAGATTGCTTCATCTATCTTCGCTATAACATCCGCAAACATACCCAGCCATTCATCGACATTAGACTCCCTTAACGACACATAAGCCCCATGGGCTTGAGCTAGCTGAATCCAGTCCTTGAAAGGGGAGGCATTCGTTTGCAAAAGTCTTGCCATTATAGTTTTGTGAAGTGAAGACTCGTATCGTTCCTTTTCATCACCCTTATTAAGTAATCGGCGTTTTTTTTAAGGTTTTGGTGTATATAGGCGGTATACCTGACTCCACATATATGGCATAATTTGGCGTTGAATTTGGCAATCTAAATAAACGTTTGAAGAAATGCCTTTGCACTGCTTCGAACTCCTCGAAGAACAAGTGTCCGAATGCCTGTATACCATAGCACATACATGTGTTTACTGTTGCATGATAAACACGGTATTTTGACTAAAGATCAATTTCTTGGTTTGCGATGAACTTGGGCCACATTAAGCTCAAAGCAAGCTTAGCCTCATTACCTTTTTGTTTGGCGTGCTTTAAAAAATTCAGGTTGTGCGTGATCAAAACACCAAGAAATTTAAATTCTTGCACAACTTCTATACGCACATTATTGAGAAACCATTTTTCTTCAGGCAGCCTTCTTTTCTGACGTGCTTCAAAAATCATCACTTGTAGACCCCACTTCTCGCAGAAAGTATTTAGTCTGTTGATTTGCAACTGAATGGTGAAAGGGTTGTCAGCCAATAAAACTAAATTGTCAGCGTAGAGCAAAACCTTTACTTGAATATCAACAAAAAGTATTCCTCCTGGAAGTACCTCACAAATATCATCAATAAATAAAGCGAACAATAGTGGGCTTAAAATGCAGCCTTGTGGAACACCTGCGGTTGTTTCAAATCATTATGAGAACTCCGATCCATCCCATACAGATGCAGTTGATGAGGCAAGGAAGCGGAAATACATACATCGTAAGAAATTTTCGGGAAATTCCCAACATCGAAAGCTTGTACATTAAAGCCTGACGGTTTACCTTGTCAAAGGCTGCTTTAAAGTCCACGAAGCAACAGTAAAGTTCTTCTTTTTATCTATTGATTTTCAGGCAAAACTAATACTAATACATATACTGTATTCAGTTTTCTTGCATTCCGTTTTCGTGCATCGGTAATGGAGTGCGTTCAATTGAACACATTTATGCATTGTTTTCATTAGGGATTAGGTGGCGAAAAAAGTTGCGCTCTTTGCGGGTAATTTTTGATAATAGGCTTATTAAAGATCGATTTTTTCTTTTTTTCATATTTTCAGAAAAATTAACCAGTGCCTACGTTCTGTAACTCTCGCATGTTTAAAATTGGTCGAGAAACGATGGAAAATGGAACAAATCTCATACGATTTGTTTCAATTTTCATCGTTGCTCGACTGATTTTATCGATGCGAGAATTACAGAACGTAGAGGCACAAGTATGCAATTGTAACCGGTCGGTAAGACAGTTTCTCTCCGTGTCCCGAGTATTCTCTGATCGAGTTAGCTGAGCCCGCAGCAGATTATTTTTTATTGAAATTTTATGGTGTTCCGCCGATTAGGCATTGAAAAAATATTGTATTTTTTACTTGCTATATATATGGTATGGTATGATGGTTTGACCGATTTTGTTATAAAGGGTGTTTTTTTTAGACGTGAAGAAGAGACGAAGAAATAAAACGCATATAATTTAATGATATGGCCAAGAATTCAGCTTTATTATAAAGATAAGGGTTTGCCTTTTAAAAAAAAAAATGCCGCGGCTGGCTCGAATGAACTAAAGCCGAGAGGCCGAATTTTCGACAACTATTTGCAGCAATTGGGGCCGTATGTCAGCAATAACGGCCAAATATTCTCTTCAGAAGCGTCAATCGTCTCGGGCTTATCTTCGTGTTACAGTCAATATGGAACGCTACAGAGCCATGATTAATGACTTTTTCGTGCCTGAGTTGGAGGATGTTGATGTGGACGACTTTTGTTTCCAACAATACGGCGCTACATGCCATACAGCCAACGAAACAATCAATTCATTAAAGGACATTTTGGTGAGCGCATTATCTCGCGTCGTGGGCCTGTGGCGTGGCCTCCAAGATCGTGCAATTTAACGCCGCTTGACTATTTTCTGTGGGGATATGTGAAGTCGCTAGTCTATGCCGATAAGCCCGATTGACCACTTGGAGGAAAACATTCGCCGCATTATAGGCGATACACAGTCACATATGTTGGAAAAAGTCATCGAAAATTGGACCTCCAGATTAGACTACGTCCGAGCCAGCGGTGGCGGTCATATGTAAAAATTAATATTCAAATCATAATTCCAGAAGATTATTTATCAAATTAAGTAAATTGCATGTCAATTTAAAAAAATAATCTTTGTTTTATTCCATTTCAAAGTTCTATACCTCTAAAAAAAACACTGATGCTCCTCAATAGTTTAAACAATATTGCAATTATTGTTTTATAAAAAAAAAATATATATGTACTCTTTTAATATGTTTTCGTTAAATATTTATATATGTACATAATGCATCTTAAATGTGTTTTTACACACAGTTGTTAACCCCAAGAGCAAGTTCGTGCGTTCAGCATTTTTTTTTCGTGAATGCTGAATAACTGTTCGATACAATAGCTGTTGCAAGCCCGGGGGTTGAAAAAAAAAAAACGGCATTGTGGATAAGCGCCATTATACAGAAGCCAAATGAAGTTTTCATACAAACAAATTTAGATCTTCAAAATTGATTTTAAATTCATAAATCAATTTATTTTGCCCAATGTTTTTTTACAGATTCAAATAAAAAACAAATTGATTTATTTTACCGATGAAAGAAAGCGATTAAATTAAATTGTTCAATTTAAGTCAGCTAAGCAGTCAATTTATAATAAGCTGGGGCAAAAACGTATATTTTTCAATAAACAGATAACTGTGTATAACTGATTCCTAGGAATTAAGCTTATCTGCTCGATTTATTTAGAAATGCATAACGTTTAACTGTACTGATCTTAACTGTACCTACATAATATACTAATGCCCAGTTGAACCAAGCTCTTTTAAATTTGGATTGTAATGTACCTACATACTTCCATGTTCCTATTAAATAAAAATATGCACGACTTGGTCGCACGGACTTGCTCTTATGCGCGATCACATTGTGGTTCTATAGTCTGAAATAAATTAGCTATGGGTGTCTATATTTTATCCATTTGCCAAAACTTAGTTTTTCGTTTTCGAAATATCGAATTTTCAAAAAAATAATTTCGAATTTTTTTTTCAAAAATCCAAAAATCATTTTTTAGATAATTTTGATAAACACTTTTATTTATATTTGTTACAAGCTTCTGTATAAAAAATCTAGTTTTATTCGGTTGATCAGATATTGAGATAATCGAAAATCAAGGAAACCGTTCTATGAGAGCTACTGTTAATATTCTTAAAATATAAAATTTTAAAATTTTAAATGGTATATCGTACTAACTTTAACACACAAAAAAACTTTTATCAAATTCGTAGGAGTTGTTTTTGAGAAAAAAAAATATTTTTCTAAACGGTTTTTAAACATTTGTATGGGAGGTATCGTTATTTTTGGGTATTAGAATAATTTTTGTCAAAAATCTTCTAGATAAAGTTAAGAAACTGCTATTTACCAAGTTTAACAAAAACCGACAGAGTCGTTTTTGAAAAATTGAGTTTAAAAAAAAAAATTCAAACTTTTTTTAAAAAATCCAAAAAATATTTTTTTTGAAAATTTTGGTACACAATATTATTAAGAATGTGTCAATAATTCTTCATACAATAATTGAACATAATCAGTTCAACCGTTTTCAAGAAAAGCGAAAATAAAAAAAAATGGTTCTTTGGGAGGTATCTACCATTAATAACCATTTTTCGGAACCTTTTTTTTTATCAAACGGCAACTTATAACTATTTAAATTTATTGAGTTCTTAAAAAAAAATTCTGTAGCGCCGATTTTGAGAAAAATAAGTTTTTCCTTTTTGGCCAAGAAATTTTGTATGACAGCTACTGTTAATTTTGGTCCTAAAAAAAGAGAAAAAAACGGGTGGCGGGAATGTCCAAAAAACGCTAGGTGCCAAGTTTAAAAAAATCGACCCATCCGTTTAGGCTGTTGTCGAATGGTAAGACAGACAGACGGACGTTTTTGCGAGACCCACTCGTAATGTCAAGTTTTATCAAAATCTCGAGTTCGATTTTTTGTACGAATTCATAACTTGCCATATAATTAGTACCTACATATATTTGCAAGTAAAAAGGGAATTTTAACGAAAATACAGAAGAAAACGATTTAAATGGCCTCTCACCAACATACTGCTGCATTTTGATACAACTGAGTATAACGGCCATATTATTCACTCGATTCATTCAGATTAAAAATTTAAATCCAGATGTAAAGCATACAAATTCAATGTAAAAACATCTGGATTTCAGTTTTAATCTGGATGTATCTAGTGAATAATATGGCGGTAAGGGACACAACTTATTTTTATTGTATCTACAGGTACGTGAAGAAGATTTAAATTTACCTTTTTGGCAATGATGAATCAAACAAATATTTAATTATTAGGTAAAACATAAGAAATACTTTAAGGGCCTGTCTCAAAATGCCCAACTAAAGTCCTGATTAGTTACTTGACAGCTTGACACACCCGTATCAGGTCATAAGTCCACAACAGGAGAAAACAATCACTGCTAATCGGGGATTAGCGTGGTCATTACTGAAGCCAAATGGAGTTTCCATACAAACAAAATTGGAATCTTCAAAAATGTATATTTTCCAATAAACACATATCTATTTATAACTTATTCCTAGGAATTAAGCTTATCTGCTCGATTTATTTAGAAATACACAATGTTCGATGTTTACAAATACTAACCAACGTTTGTCTGTCTTGCTTTGAAATAATCGTCAAATTAAAAATTAAATTCATTTAATTTTTTTGATATACAAAAAAATATATATGTAAATTGGGAATTCACCTGCTCATCTTTTCATCCTTATCTTGCTTCCCGACCTTACGATTGAGTATTTTCAAACGAATATTGTCAGTTTTAAAAACCCTCTCGTACAGTTTAGGTTAAATAAAAACTTGTTGTATAAATTTCAAAAAAAGTATACTAACTAAAAATATTGTGCGGTACCAAAGTATATATGTATTTTGTTTAAACTAATCAAGAGTTGTTTTATACATTTCTGCAACTCCGAAAATTGGCGTATTCATATCATAGTCATTCTTAAAATTTATCTAATAAGATTAAATGAATTTTCTGAAAAGGTTCTTCATTAATGAAACAACTTATTTGAAATTTATTTATGTATACGTTATGACTGAATTTTTAAAACATTTTTTGTATCAGATTTAGGCCAATATTATTAACTCTCCAATAAGTTTAAGATTTCCATTTTTAATATTTGTATGAAATATTATAAATTTCCTTCTGTTAGTGGTGTCTATCGTATTACATAACTGTGCGTCGCTTGCTTAGTTTATAGTAAAAGTACTTACCTATCTACAGTTTCAGTACATTCAAAATTTGCAAAACAGACTATAGACTTTATATTTTATTGTTCCGAAGTCTGAAGCAGTTAAATTTTTAGATACAATTTTCGAAACAATATCCAAGTACTTCCCTGCTCTGTTGTATTGCATACCTTCACGCGATGAAAGGGATTTGCACGCAAATTTCGTTGCTCTTGACTATATCAATTTCAACGGTTTTAAGCTTAACACCGGTATGTTTATCTCAAGAAGAAAACTGAAAAACTTTTTACAAAAATTATATCACGCAGGAAGATCGAATCAGGGAACATGGATATCCCGTTGAGAAGCACGTAGTTCAAACAGAGGATGGGTACATTTTAACGATGTTTCGAATACCTTATCCCCGGGGCCCTCAGCAAGATTCACCGAGACCTGTCGCCTTCCTACAGCATGGAATTTTGAGTTCTTCTGATTGTTGGATATTGAACGGTCCTGGTTTAGCGCTGGCGTATATGCTTGTCGACGATGGATACGACGTTTGGCTTGGCAATAATCGTGGGAATACTTATTCCAAACGTCACGTCGAGTATTCTTCATATTTGAAACGGTTCTGGAAATTCGATTGGCATGAGATTGCACTTTTTGACATGCCAGCGATGATTGACTACGTTCTCTACAAAACTGGCCAGCAGGCACTGCACTATGTGGGACACTCCCAAGGAACGACTGTTCTCTTTGTCATGACATCAATGATTCCTAGTTACAACCAAAAGATAAAATCAGCTCAACTTCTGGCACCTGTAGCGTACATGAATAATATAAGAGGACCATTTGTACAAATATTAACTCCTTTCCTCGGACTACCCAATGGAATGGTGGAAGTTTATGGAAGCATGGAGCTTTTTCCGAATTGTTTTCTTCTGAGAACTCTTGAAGAGCAAATCTGCAGAGGTGACTCTTATACAAAGCACATTTGTTCTAATGTAATTTTCATGATGTTTGGTTTTAGCGAAAAGAATTTAAACATGGTAAGAACTCTCGTTGCTCATACAAAAACAATAATGAATTTGACGGTGGTTTTGTTTTTTTTTTTTTTTTTTTTTTTTTGTCCAACAGACTCTTTTGGCAGACATCATTCAAACCCATCCAGCGGGAGCTTCGGTTAATCAATTTATGCATTTTCTGCAGGAACATATTTCTGGAGAATTTCGACAGTTTGACTATGGCTTTTTGAGAAACATAGGGGTTTATGGCCAATTAAAACCGCCCAAGTATAGTTTGAACAAAGTCACGGCGCCTATCTTTCTTTATTACGCCGACAACGATTACGTATCACATCCTACTGATGTTCAAAGATTAATAAACAACTTGCCAAATGTCCAATATTCATATAAAGTTCCAGATGTAAATTGGAATCATCTGGATCATTTGTGGGGGAATAATGTGAAGGAGATAGTTTTTGAACGACTGCTTGAGAATGTAAATAGAATGGAATCACTTGCGATACAACATTGATTTATAGTGTGATTTTTTTTATTTATTTTAAATACAATTTTAAACAAAAACCATGTTTTTTTTACAAAGTATTATAGCTTGCGCATGATAGTGTGGATTCATTATTATTATTATTTATTTCATCAATCTGAGAATTAAATTCATTTAGATTACAAAGGAGAATGCCCAAACACCCAGAGCGGATTAAAATAAAACATTATGTGGATTAAAAGAGCATGAATTGTAGATAACATATATGAAATTATTTTCAAAAGTTATAGTTGCGTTACATAATATTGACTATAACTAAACTTTGAATATTCGCTATAATATTAACGGCCAGTTTCAAAGTCGACACTTACCGGAATAAGTGGCACTTAAGTTTTCCATATTATAACTTTAGGCAAAGTTTCATAGCCAGCGTAAGTGTTACTTAAGTCACCAACATCGGATACTTAAGTGTCACTTATTCAGGTAAGTGTGCACTGTGTTATTGCACCTCAATCCAGACTTAAGTGCAAATTTTGTGACTGTGAAACTGGCACTAAAAGGATTTAAACAGTTCTCATTCGAACCAAATATCCAATCAACATAAAAATTATTAAAATCACGTAAATATATCATATGTTCAGAAGGATTTAAGTTACAAATCACAGATTGGATGATTTGTAAATGCAAGTTTACAAAGTCAAGTTTAGTCAAGAGGACTACCTGGTCGAGTATAGCTCATATGAGCACATATATATTTACATTTTTCTTAAAAAGAGATTTTGAAATCTATTTGATCAATGTCTAGGCTATGAGTTAGTTGAGTATCTAGAAATTAAATTAACCTGATTATTGATTACAAACAAATCCAGTGAGAATCCAACATCGCAATCATCACCCCACCGCCACCACCCCGGTCGTTACCATCATTTGTAGTAGAACAACGATCTTTACGATAAACATTAAATTGTTGAGCATTCGAAATTTCGCTCGTAAGGAGTGGGTATCATTCAACTATGTTTCCGTTGTCATGTCATAACCATGTGAAGCAAAATAAGAATAAAGACTATTAAATTTAGTTTATACGCCATCTACGATTTCTTAGTATACATTAAAGTTATGATCAGCGCAGCGTTGCCGACCACTTTGAGCAAAATAATACTTCACTTAAGAAAAAAAGATGCATTTTTCAATGAAAAAAAACCTCACCTTATTTTTTGTTGAGATACCTAAACACAAATATGATTTAAATAACAAAACAATCCTCCATTAAAAAAAAAATAAAAAAAATCACAATAAACATCTTATTAATGAAGATTACAAAGTACATTTAGAATACAAAATATACGCACATTTTTAATCGACATCTTCCTGTTCCTTAAAATCATACATATTTTTTTGAAACAAAGATATGCGAGTTTGCTTAAATTCCAGATCAAAGCAATTTTTATTTTTGAAAAACAACCAAACTTTGTATATAGACACTTTAGTACTATCATTTTTTTTACGTTCGGGATAGGCACTACGTGGCGCTTCAGATACCGAAACTTTTACAGTGGAGAGATTGAAGAAGGAAGGAAGATTTTGGCGAGAAAATAGAAACAATAAAATGCTTGTGTGTATGTGTAAGCTTAGGCAACATTTGTTTGTCTCCCTCAAACTCTATTAAGTTTAGTATACAGTATTTCCGTTCATTGGAGGGGGTCACGTTGCCCGAGAACAGATCACTACCAAAATGATATAAAATGCATGGAATTCCTGGAGACGAGAAAAGTATCAGTCAAAGGATCCAAAGGCGAGATCGTATTTTTTGGACTTACATTTAGATATCGATAGTATAGTTGACCAAGGAGATGTTGGCAAAAAAGATTCAAAATTAAAACCTTGCAATTTTTAATTATAAAATTGATTTTTTCAATGAATATAAAGGGTTTTCCAATAAGAGGTGTTATTTTGATATTCAAAGAAAAATGGCATTTTTTGAGATAAATGATCGGATGTTTATTTCATTATAAAGAGGAAGGTATGCCGTTAATAATGGAACACAACATCAGCCAAATGGCCGCCACGACCACTCTTACAGGACCATATCCTTTTCATGAAATTTTCCATAACCAAATCGCAAAGTGGCTGCCCTATGTCCTCGATAGCCTCACGAATTCCATCTTTGAGGTCTTGAATCGACGCTGGGCTGTTGGCGTAGACCTTATCTTTCACGTGGCCCCAAAGGAAGAAGTCGCAAGGTGTTAAATCACAAGATCTCGATGGCCAATTGTGATCACCTCTTCGAGAGATAACACGGTCCGGAAACTTTTCCCGTAAAAGATCGATGGTTTCATTGCTTGTGTGGCACGTAGCGCCGTCTTGTTGAAAGTAAACGTTGTCCTGATCAATACCATCCAATTCCGGCCATTAATCATCTCTCGATAGCGCAATCCATTGACCGTAACTGTTGCTCCAGCCTCATTTTCGAAAAAGTAAGGTCCAATGACCCCGCCGGACCATAAACCGCACCAAACAGTCACGCGTTGAGGATGGAGAGGCTTTTCAACAATAACTCTTGGGTTTTCCGAGCCCCAGATGCGACAGTTTTGCTTGTTGACGTAGCCTCCGAGGTTGAAATGGGCCTCATCAGTCAAGATGATTTTTCGATGAAATTCCGGATCATTTTCATGCATTTCAAGGAACCAATCAGCAAAGACACGACGTTGTTGATGATCAGCCGGCTTGAGTGCTTGTGTTAACTGAACTTTATAAGCCTTAAGACCCAAGTCTTTATGCAAAATACGGTGTAATGACGTTTGTGGAATGCCTAATTCCAAAGAACGACGAGGAATGGACAAACCTGGGTTTTCTTCAACACTTTGGGCTACAACAGCAATATTCTCAGTTGTTCTTGAGCAACGTGCACGGGTTTTATTCTTCACATCACTAACTTGTCCCAACAGCTCGAATTTGTCCACCAATTTCTGTATTGCGGTCCGACAAGGTGCTTCACGACGACCCAAAAATGTTTTAGTTTTACGAACCGTCTCTGCCAAATTTTCACCATTTTTATAGTGAATTTTAATAATTTCAATGCGTTGTTGAAGCGTGTATGGTTCCATTTTTATTAATGGTGTAGTTTCTACTTGTCAAATGTCAAAAAATGACAGCTTCAAAAGTGGCAGCTACCGAAATAGCGGGCTATTCAAAATAACACCTCTTATTGGAAAACCCTTTACTATGCAGTTTCTAGATTCAAACTTTATGGTTCAATATTTCATCCAAAATAATAAAAAAAATGCCCCACAACCACAAAATGACACAGTCCAAGACGATACTGAGACGAGAATAAGTTCTAATAGACCGAGACGACTTTGAAATCACAAGGTAGCCTGAATGAAAATAACTACTTTTTTTTGGAAACATTCAGTTCACTTTTAGTTTCATCAACATTTCTAAGGAAGTTTTAACGGCCATATTATTCACAATTTGTAAAACTAGAAATAAAACAAATTTTCGTTAAAACTAGTTTTATTTCGAGTTTTGAACAAGTTTATTAAAACCAGTTTTCACAAAAAATCGGTATTATTCACTTTGGGATATAAACTAGTTTAAATTTTCAAACTCATTTCTAGTTTCAGATATAAAACTAGTTTTCTCGTTGTTTGACAACAAATCGAAATTAAAATTATTATTAACGTCATTTTCGTGTGAAGAAAACAAAAAAAATGTTTTTTGGAAGCCTTTAAATAAGATACAGTTGTCATCTAGTCCCAGCAGAAGGTATTATCGTCCGAAAGAGGACAACGTGAAATTGAAAGTGTTTTGAAAAAGCTGTGATGGAAGTGAAATTAGAAGAAATAATTCAGAACAGTTTGGATCGGCAAGTGCAGCGGGAACGTGTAGTGTAGAGCTGCAAGCAATTACAATACCACAATAAAGGTATTTTTAAAAGCTAAATAAAGTTATTGCACGCTGCATGCAACGTTCTTTCGTTAGTTCAGTTATTGAATTCATCATCGAAAAGCGAATTGTCTTCTTCTTCTGCATCCCTGCATTATACGTGCCATTTTAAAAAATGTCAATTCATTCAAATGACGTGCAATAGTTGAAATGCTGATTTTTTATGAATTATATGAAACAACACCAAAACTAGTTTTAGAGCTCTTAAAACTAGTTATTTCTGGTTTTACGTATTTCGAGTTTAATCCAAAACTAGTTTTGAGATTTCAACTTTTAAATGTCAAAACGTTTTTGAATAATACCGAGTTGTGCAAATTTGAAACTCGAAACGTCTATAGAACTAGTTTTGCCGTAAAACTAGTTTTCAAATGAGTCAATGGGCCTTACTAATAATCAAACGCTAATGTCGACTATTAGTTAACCGGAAGGTTAAAACAAAGTGCTAAGATTTAACAAAATGCTACCAATAAACAATTTAACCCTTTCACTAACTAGTGTCCAGACTTTCCTTGAATCTATTACAAAATCTACTACAAATTAGAAAATAAATTGAATGAACTGTCAGAATTTCCACGAAAGTCTGTTAAAGTTCCAACCGGAGGCAACCAACTAATTTATTTTTAGTTTAGTTTATTTATTTATGAATTCAGATAATTAAGTCGTTTGCTGAAGGAACAATTAAAACCCAAGTTGGTTTTATATTATTTCTATCAGCAGGTCCAGTAATTTTAAATTAAAATTAAAAAACAATCACAGTGATATTTTAATATTGTAGTCAGATTTTCTTATTTTTTGTTTTGGGGCGTAGGTAAAACAAGTAGGTAGGTACAATATTTTATAAAGAAGGCGAAGTTTTACTTTTCGGGAACGCTCTTGCCAGCTACCGAAAAAACATCGTAAGTCCATCGCTCTGCTTAGTTGCGTCCTCCCTTGTCGCCACATTCACACCTCAGATGCCCGCTCTTGCCACAGCTGTAGCAAGTCTTGGTTACTTGGAAATGTGACTGGCTCTGTTGCATTTGTAACACGATAAAATGAAGTTGGACGAGCTACGGCTATCGTACATCTGTTCGGGACAGTTGCGGGCCCAGTGGTCGAGTTTGTTGCATTTGTAGCATGTTGGGTTATCCATTTGGGTGCAGGATTTGGAAATGTGATCAATTCCATTGCGACGACTCCTCGGGGCATGCATGAGTGTAATGCCTGGTTTGGTTGCATTTGTAGCATTTCTCCGGGTTGCCTCCATTCCTCCGCCACCGCCCGGAGCCCGGAATTACATGTCACGTGCATAATGGCCGGGACGATTGCATTTGTAGCAAGCGATGATGAAATTGTTGATTGATGTTTTGTTTGTTAAGTTTTTTTTGGATAACTTTATTTTCTGTAACACTGTCACATAAATAAAAAAAAAACAACAAGGCAGGAACTGTCATAATTTGCTCTATTCCTTCAAAGTTAAGTATTGCCGTATTATTTTTTTACAGAATGTATTAAAGTACTAATAGTACGTCAATTGATTTAAGTGTTGGAGCAATTTTTTTTTAAATTAATAACACCATATTTTTTAACAAGGAAATATATTTCTTATACTTTATTTTAATATTTTTCATTCGAGGAAAATCTTAAACTTAAAATATTTTCAAATAAAAATAAGTAAACTGGCATATTTTGTCTGAGTATTTAATTATTTTTTTTTTTAGGTTTTCTATTGTTAAACAGTAAGGGCCAGTTTTTCACAGTGTGTTATCTGTTATCCATGATTATTTCCACTTGTATCAAAAAATCCATAGCTTGAGTTGTCAATCATGGATTAAGCCAATCAGTTGATTTCGGTTGATTTACACCATTTAACCAGGATTTTGAAAATTGTATCAAAAACTCGACCTATTGTGAACAACTGGCTCTAAGGGTATCTGAAGATTGAAACCAACCCATGAATATACCTATACATATTGAAATCGACCTGCTAACATGGGAGTAGAATTAAGTATTAAATACAAATTTCGGTACCATAAAACAGCACTAGGGCAGCACTTTTCATTTAGTGTTCGACTTTAAACATGGATTTCCGTGTATTAAATTTTGACATATTGCTAACGACTAAACTGGAGATTAAAGTCGTTATTGGTATGCGGATTTTCTAAAATCTGAAGATTTTCTTTTAACTTCAACACTAAATTTGATTATTAGTAAGGCCCAATAACATGGCTGTAAATGTTCCATTAATTTCTGAGTTAAGAATATTTAAATCCAAGCAGTTATTAGATGAGAGATTTATAGAGGTAAATAAAAATCTTATTTATTCAGGGTAGTATAAGAGGACATAGCTTACAGAAGAAAGAAGATACCATAAGACCAATGGGACTCGTACGAAAAAAAATACTTATTATACCTGAAAAGCCATTGTGACCAGTGTTCCCAGTTCAAAATTCCAAATTCAGTCAAATCTGACTTGTTGACTTGATTTATTTCTTCCGAATCCAGTCAAAAAACACAGTCAAACATGAAAATACAGTAGTCCCTCGATAATTCGAACTTATTTAAACAAGTTTTTTTCGGATTTTAGAAGGATTCACATTACTGGAACATTTTTCAGTTCTTGCAAACTGATTGAAACAACACAAAATAAAAAGCACAGTTTCAACATTTATTAAGTTAAGAAAAAATACAAAATAAAATAATGATCGTAAAACATCATAACAAAAGCATGGCAATGTAAAATGTTTCTGCACAACTCATAGGACACACTGTCTGGCCTGCAGTTGCATTAAAAAAGTTACAATATGCCTAGGCAAACAACGGTTAATTAGTCCTTCATATCGCACGCAAAACTAACAAGAGAGAAAAAAGAGAAATATAAAACCTTTAACAAAAGAAATTCACATTTTAGAGTTCGAATACTTCAGAAGTTCACATTATAGAGATGACAATGTAAAGTTTTGGCGGTTCACATTTAAGAGAAATTCAAATTATGGGTAATTCACATTATCGAGGGGCTACTGTACGAATTTTCTTTCTAATGAAAACAAAAATATATTTTATGAATATTGGATAGAACCAACCAGCAAGCAGAAGTTCAAAACAAATTTTTAACACAAAAACTTTGCCATTGGCATTTGGTTGTACTGTTTGTCATTGTCAACTCCGATGTCTTGTCAGAAAGATTCAAAAATGGATGTGATCGTTGATTTCACTGCATAATTACTCGTTTACACTTGGTTAACACTGACCTGTAAGTGTATTTAAACATTTTGTTTTTTAAGTTCAAGTGCAAATTGAATTATTAAATCCAGTCGAAAAAACCAGTCAAAAAAACAGTTGACTGGATTTGTTTTTCATTTTCAGCTAACACCGATAAAATCCAGTCAAATCTGACTGGAAACCAGTCAAAATGGCAACACTGATTGTGACTCCAATAAACTTACCCATCAGAGATAAGGGGTCTCTTATTAAACCTTCACACGACTTTTATTTACTGGATTCGTCCACTATTCTATCAGCTTCAGCTGTGAATTGACCAGATCCGCCCGAAATATTACTAGTTTTTCAGAGCTTATTCAAACCGCCCAGCGCAGCCGTTTACTTACCGAGAGTATATCCGATGTACGGAACTATACTGTAATAATGAGAACGCTGAAGAACGTCACCCATTCCTAATCCAGAGATACCAGATAACATAAAAATCTATACTTAAAATAATATTGTTGTAAATTAAACAAGGTTTTGAATAAAATAAACTTCTTTAGATCAAACCCAGCGAGCAAAACCTCAGCTTTTGATAAAAATTACATCAAGTCCCCCCAGATGTATAAGATAAGATACTTTGCGTTTGTATCTACCTGCCTACAGCCTTAAGGATGTGTGGATTTTGTTACGTAGAAATTTTTTTCGGTCTACAGCTTATAAACCTATTTTTAAGTATGTCTAACTTTAGTCAGCTGCATAATTTCAATACCTTTCCTTATAAATATTTTCCATCGATTGTCTAAGTTAGACACTGGAATTGGATGTCCAAACCTATTTTAAAATGATATACGTGCAATACCAAATGTAAGTCTAGATAGTTACGAATTGAAACATTATCTAGAAACGAATGAAACGTTCATTGAACGTATCCAAAAGTCCACGAAATTAACAGATTAAATGGATGTTAGTATATCAATAAGAGGATATATTTAGACAACTGTTACAATGCGTTTATAAATAAGGAGATGTCCAACTATTTGGACAATGACTAGTTGTCCAAGAGTGTTCTAGGGAAATATAATAAATACGACTGTACATCTTCTGCTCTAGCGTTCTGGGGGGGGGGGGGGGTCATGACCCCCCTCTGGATCCGCCACTGACCTCCTTTGTATGAAAATTCGGGCAGTAGAGAGTCTCTCCAAAAAAGGTAAGAGATACCGCCAGAGTCGCTCGGCTTCATGATAGTACTACAGGAATTTATTTACAAAGAACCAAATTATCAAACTTCAAAATTCATGCCAGTTAATGGAAAATGGAAGAGCTTTATTTATTACTATCTGGCCCAGCCCGGCTATTTCAAAAAATATCTTTTTAGCCCCCAAAAAAAAATATTTCCACTATTAAGAATTTTTGAAATCGTATAACCAATTTCTGTTTCTACCCCACCTCACCCAATAGATACCGAATTTTTGAGCCATCTACTAAAATAACCTTTTAAACCCAGGTAGAATTTTTTCAATCCCATACATCTTTTTCATTTTACCCCACTTCACCTTACAAATGGCAAAATTTTCAAAAAAATATGCCCATAACCATCCCCTTTCCCCTATCCCTACAGTAACTTCCTTAGAAAAATCTTTCAAACACAAAAAGAATTTCTTTGATCGGACAATTTTTATATGTTCACCCTATTCACCCTACAAATGGCAAATTAAAAAAAAAAAACTATAACCATCCCCTAAAACCAACCTTTCAAACACAAAAGGAATTTTTGAAATCGGACTTGTGGTTTCTGAGATTGGCATGAATAAACAAACAAACAAAGCAAGAGTTCCACTATATATATTGGGCTAACATATCCCAATAAAAAAACTCCTAATATTTCTACATCTTGGCCGATAAATATTAAAGGCTCGGGTGCGGAGGTTAAAACCGACACAATTATCTACATCAATAAGTGGATTATACAGAGTGATTCGCATAAGGTGTGTCAAAAAGCTAGAGCGTGTAGGTTGGGTCGAGACAAGACAAAAATCGTACAGAAGGAAGGCCAACTCCCCCAGTTTAGCGCCGAGAGGGGTAATTTAAAAAAAAAAAGTGATTTAAAACAGAAAAAAATTATTAAAGATCAACGCTAACGTTTACCTGCTTGTAAAGCCAGAAATCTGTTCTTTTATTTTCTTTTTAAAAAAAAGCATTTACCATTTTTAAAACAATTTCAAAATAAAAAAAAAATTGCTTTAATTTATTCAAATTAATTTTGTTCAAAAATATACGTTTTTAAGAAGTATTTTTATTTTTAATGCTGTTATAAATTGTTAGACAAATACCAAAAACCAGATGCTAAAATCTCTGCTAGTTCTTAAAAAAATTAAAATAACAGAAATAAAATGCTCTTAATTAGACTTTAATATGTTGCTTAAGTCGCTCTAAAGATTTACACTAAGTAGGTAGTAAAATAGATTAAATTACATATTTTCAATTAAAGTATTCTTTGACTAAAAATGTACAAGACCATTGAATTTTGAAAACAAAAATAGTACTTAATTATTATAGAATATAAGAAAATTCATTCCTATACGATTTTTTTCTTGTTTCAGCCCAACGGACAAGCTTTATCTTTTTGTCAAACCTTACACGACTCACCCTGTATTAAAGAGAAATTAAGAAGTTTTAATTAGACGAATTTATTGCGTTTTCCAAATCAAAAATGTCAGCCCAATTTAAAAAAAAAATCATCCAAAAATAAAATATTATAATAATAGAAAAATTCTGCACCACCTTGTATATACTAACAAAACTTAGCTAAACACAATTACTCTTCGACATCCGGATCCAGTTTTTGTTGTTGATTTAACTGGTAATAGTGATTCAGATGGTGTTGATTCAGTTTCATCTCTAATGGTAGTTAAGACTCATCGGATTTATGGCGTTCAAAAAAGTTGTTTTCAACCTGTCCATACAAAGATTTTTAATGAGAGATGCAGATGATATCAAACCTAGCAAAGTGAAGTTATATTTGGAAATATTGAAACCAATCACTTGTCCCATACAAAACATGATACCAGCGTTGAGAGAACAATCTCTTGTTATTGAATTGTGAATGTTTGGTAACAAAAATTTTGTTCAATCCCGAAAACAGAGTTGATTTGAATTAACGTTCAATTTTTTTGGACCTTAGAGTAACTGTTGAGCAATCGCTTCAGCCCTGATACCAGTGGCAGCCCATTAAGCCATCTATGAGTCAATGGCAGGAAACACACATTAACACCTCGCACTGATTTAAGAATTCTTTTTTTTTTGGAACTTTATAATCTCATTCAACACCGCTGCTGTCTTATTCTATTCGAATAATTCTTGTTGTAATGCCTTCTGCAGTTGTGCTAAAATATCTTTGCTTGGTTTGGCCCCTTTCACACGAGGAAACTGAGTTTCCAATTCTACATTCCTTTTGACGATAGTAAGATTGGGAAGATTGAGTATGATATCACTTTCATCAGTTTGCTGGCAAGAATGTGGGGGGAGGGATCTCCTGAGACACGAAGAAAACATAAAAACCGGACTCCAAAGTCTCATATTCATAATATGTTATTGTTTCACTGTGTGAATTGTTAAAATTGTTGTTGTTTTAATATATTTTGAGGAGCATCAAGTTTTTTTTTTTTTTATGTAAGCACGATCGGACTCATAGTCCGGACTCAATCTTTCCAATCTAAATGCGGTCTTTCAGATTCTGCTTTATGTGCATTTAAACAACAGGCTTTAATAGGAAACTAAAGAAAATCTTTAACGATTTTGTTTCCTCGTTGGAAAGGTACCAATTTGGCTCGAGGATTTGCGACTTGCTGAAAATCCAAATGGCTCTGTCGAGGTCAATCGGACGAAACAATTGAGATCTATCGCGTATGGCCAGTTTAAGTCACAATGAAGGTAATTGCATTCTTCTAAAGCTAAGATTTATATTTCATTTCATCCAAATACTGCCGGACAATCACTTGCCCTATATTTACGGTGACCATCCGTCCCGGGTTTCCCGGGATTGTCCTGTATTTATATAGCCTGTCCCGGTTTTTTTTTTTAAGAAACCCGGGACATACAAGTGTTCCGTATTTAATAATTTGTCTTGTATTTGTTCCGAATTTTCGACATTTATATCACTTATCAACTCACACAGAGGGATCTATTGCAATAGTAAAACACATCTATTAAAATCATATTTTCATGCCCACTGAACGCATTCATTCAGCTTGTCAAACTTCAACTGTCTGTCAACGATTTGGTTTACCGAAAACAAATTATGAAAACAAAATCTGCTTTCCTATGTCCCCTTTCACACGAGGAAACAAGTTGCTGGAGATTTTTTTGACGTTTTCTTTTAATTTCCTTAATAATCTCCTGTTCCTTTCACACGAAGAAACAAAATCGTGGCAACTTTCTGTAGTTTCCTTTTAAAATACCTTCGTTGAACACACTCTACTGGGTGTGTGAAGAGGAATGTCAAAAAAATCTCCTCGAATCGTTGACCGGGGAGATTTCATTTTCCCCTCTTACTTCTTGCCCTTCTCACCTACAAAATGAATGTTGCTGGCAACTCAGTTTCCTCGTGTGAAAGGGGACTATTAATAACAACAACTGAATTCAAAATAAGAAAAGTGAACATTTATTTTATTAGGTAGTTAGATATAGACTTTTTTTTTAAGTTTAGAAACTATTAGATAATGGACGGAAAACAAAAAGACAGTAGTTGAAAAATGGGTAGATATTGTTTTGTTCTACCTTGGTTCGATAATAAAACTTATTTCCTTTAAAAAATAACGTCCACTTATTTACTTTACAAAACACACACTTTATTTCACTTCAAATCTATTTTATTATTCTATAATCACAATAGTATGCAATTTAAAATTCACTTCCGGATACACTTTTACTTCTTACTTTACGTTATCACATTAAAAATTAAACTGTCTCTACTCGCTCGAAAACATCTCCTTATAAATATAAGGAAGTAAATAGTTCTAGTCTTCACTAGTATCCACTGGAATATTCGAGTATATCTCCTTCTAGAAGTTTCCTTTCCAGTCGCTGACAGATGGAACACTGGAATTGATACTCAGCTGAATCACAAGATGGTGCTGTGAACTGTTGAAGGTTTTATGTTTAGTTTTTCCGAGAGATGGCACTGCAAACAGTTAGAGGATTTTCTCTTGTTTCAAATTCAAAGTAGTTGGGTAGTTATTAAATCGTTACAATATTTTTACGCATTTCTCAGATAAAAGCATTGGTTGTGCAAACCTTTTACAAATTGTAGAATTGAGCTTATGTTTGCCAGTAAGTTGTAAACTTGGCTTAGTGTACATTTCGAAATGTTATGTTTTTTGTAGCTTTACATAATATATGTACATTTAACTTATATTATTTAAACGATTTCTTAAAGCAGACTGAATTATTTTAATGATAAAATTCAAAATGTTAAGTTTTAAGTTGTTTTTTTAAGTTTTAATTTTGTTATGTTACATTAAAATCTTGTTCCTCTCCTTTTAATAATTTATGTATACAAATTAATGAAACGGCTAGTATTTTTCACATTTTAAAATTTTTCAATTTTTGTCCCGGGTTTTGCTCCTATAGTACCTACATACTATAGTACCTACATAGTATGGCAAATAAAAAGGCGTCTAAGCGCGTTTATGCGATATTATGGAATTTATTTAATCAGAATAGTGTTTTGTTAGTTTTGTTGAACAAAAATGCAGACATTTTAAACTACCAGATCCTACTTTCTATCTGAAACGACGATATTTTTAGTAAGTACTGTATTTAATGAATGTGTTATGCATGATGAGTATTATATAACTTCATTAGCTACTCATTGAAAACAGGTTTTTGGTTAAAAAAAAAAATAGAACGCAATGGATGTTAGTACTAGTCTTCGGAAATAATTATAATCCAGTTTTTCAATTTGTTGACAGTATACAATTAAAAATATAATGCATTACTAGTCGCATGTACTTGCGTAGTTTTAATTCAAGACATTTAGTACCCTTTCATACAGACATTTTTTGACGTTTTCTTTTAATTAATTTCTTCTAAAATCTCTTGTTCCTTTCATGCACGAAAAAAAGAAATCGTTAGAGATTTTCTCTTCGTTTAATGAAAAGGACTATCAACAAAATGTTCTCAATCCTTACTTCGTGCCCTTCTCTTTCAGCAACTTAAAATTGCTATAAGTTCAGTTCCCTTATGTGTAAGGGGACTTAGTATTATTAAGATTTAAGGCTCTCCCAAACCAATGCGAATACTTCCGAACGACAACGAAACTTTCGCCTGTCTTATGAGAGTACCGGACATTGGCGCTATGCGAATCTTTGAAAGGTTAAGATCAATATTCGTCCGAATGTCGGATTTTTGTTATTGAACGTTTTACACGTTACATATGCTACGCGTATCTAATATGCTACACGGAACGTATTACACGTAAGGCCCATATCAAAATCGTTGAAGCAGTTTTTGAAACAAAAATTAATTTTAATTGACAGTTCTTACACTCAGGAAGAGTACCAGGTAAAATTAACCAGAAATTAACCAACTGTATCACGTTGTTATTTTTCAACACGGTTAATCATGTTAAACATTTAACAAAATACACAAGCTTATTTGATCTTCATGATAGCGTGTAAGCTTTACAATCTTTTCACAACCTTAAATAAATAATCGTGTAAAACAACATTCAAATCAAGATAAGTTAACGGACGGGTATACTATTAATTTGGCAGTACTTCCCCGTTTAATTTACATGATCCAATTTTAAATTGAACCATCAGTATCAGTATCAGTAGCGCAAAAATAAGGATGAATTAACGTGGCAAACTGTAATTTTTACAATGCTCACTTAGTTCACCTCACCCTTTGTCATATTAAAATGGTGGTAATGTTAAGCATGCATGAGACTATATTGATGTCAAAATTGTTTTTATCTTGAACATTGTTTTCCTTGCGTAAAAATAGAAGAAAACCTTGCGTAAGAACTAAGTCCACTTAAATAAAAGTGTTGATTTCTTAATTAGTGTGAATTTAAACTCTTATGTTCGGTTTCACAAATATTTTACAGGATTTTAAATTTCTGAATGTTGTATTTTGTATGGAACAAACGTCATTTTAAATAGTTAAAAAAACTTTATGAAACCGGCCATTAAGCATAGTTATTTAGTGCGAGATTAATGTTAAGCCCGAGTTTGGAAAGTTAACTTTGGAATTACTGCGGACATATGATTTTGATGTTTTATCATCCCAATTTGTTAAGTCATTCCACATCCACCATGCACCCTCCATTAAAAAGTGCTTTTTGAGTTAACTGTATATATTTATTAATTTTTGCCCAGAGCACTGTTAGCTAACTCTAGTTTTACTGACCACTAAAAAACTGGGTCTTAGTGGACTTAAATCGTTGGGACTTATATCGCTGCATCGCTTAATTTTGATAAATGATCAGAATGTCATGAAATTTTGAAATGGCAATTCTTTTGAACATTTGTACTAACTTAAAATGAAATAAATAAATAAATAAATATTAATATTTATTATAGGCGCTATCCATCATTGACTTAGATATAATTTTATATCATTAACACGATTGTATGTTCAAATGAACAGACAGAGTGTTAAATTAACTCAAGAACTTGTTAATTTCATCAGTTAAGCGAATGTTAAAATAACTAATGTAATAAATAAAAGAGACCGTGTTAAAACAGCATAAACTTACTAAAACTGGGCACTGCGGTCATGTCAAAATCTTGTAAAATTTTATACTTACAAGAATTTCATGTTCACACATCTGCTTAAATCAACTTTATCAGAAATAGTCAATTTTAACCGTGAATATAATATTGTAAGTTTATAAGTGTTCTGGTACTTAATGTGGGAAAGTGCAATTGTAAAATTTTTACCTCATGTTTTTATCTGGGTGGTTTGAAACAGGGAGGTTTTATGACACCAATTTTCAATTGTTTTTAATGAACACTTCTATTTACAATTGGCTTAAAAGTGAAATTGGAAATAATAAAAATTTTTGGCACATAAGTGGCCTAACTCAATACCTTGATAACTTGATATGGTTTAGAATAGAATAGAATTAAAGCCGGTGTGAACCTTTCTTCCAAGGTTGACAAGTGGCGCTGTGTTGGTTTTGGGTTGGAGGTAATGTTGGCGTTTAGCTACGGTCGGTGTTGCGCTGAGTGGGAGTGTGACGAAGGGTACTGCTTCATCGTTGCTTGATGTGATGATATCTTCATCCAGGGTCTCCATAGTGCTGAGGTACCTTGGATCGGGATATCGTTATTGGGTTGTCATCCTACTCATCAATTGGTAAGAGTGGTTGGTGATGTTTCTAATCAGCTTCTTTGAAGATAGTATTAGGTAGGTATTTGTCCAGGGGGATTACCTTGGTTTTTGAGTAGAGTTGCTCGTTCTTGAAGTGCTTACGCCAGCCGTGACCCTCAGGAAATGAATTTTTTTTAAATCAAGTTTATTAAATTTTGTTTAAAACGGAAGTAATGTTATTAATATTTACATCAGTGGTTATTTTAATAAACATTTTAAAGCGATGTGACTCAAATTATTTAAATCAAACTTTGCCTCACTTGAATAGCACCTCCTCATTGAAAATGAATTTAAGAATTGTTTTACACTTTTAAACTTAGATATTATACCATTTCATTGATATAATCCAGCAAAATGGAGGACCAGCTACACTTAATGGCTTCTACAGGGTCTTTCATTAAGCGTTTCCTATCTTTAAATTTAAATAAAACAAAATGTGTGTGAGATATCATCAAAAAATCATTTGAAAGGCCTATCGATGTCATTATGTATGGAATATAACATCGTTTAAATATCCGCCGCAGCTTCTCTGGGTGGCGCGCATCCGAAATGTCCAATTTTCCGTGACTCTGGCGCATGAAAGAGGCTGAATTTGACCGATAGCATAGGTTATGTTGGCTTTTAGGGTCGCTCGAGTTTGCGACTAAAGAAAACCCGACAAGCAAGAGTCTAACAGGGTCAAATCGCACGATCTCGGTGGCCAGTTCACATCACCTCCACATGAGAAGATGACCATGCCCTCGAATCGCTCGTGCAGAAATTCCAATGTGGCGTGAGCTGAAGCTTGTAGCACATAGCGCCGTTCTTTTGAAACCATATGTCGTTGGTGTCTATATCATCACCTCACCGTTGACGGTGATGGCCTGATAGCCAACATCGTTCTCAAAGAAATATCGACCGTTGACGCCAGCCGTCAGCCCAAAATCCACACCAAACAGTGACTTTTTCGGGATGCATTGGGCGCTTTTGGATCTCAAGTGCATTGGTATTGTCCCAAATTCAACAATTTAGTTTTTTTTTGACGTACCCATTCATCCAGAAATGAGCCTCATCGCTGAAGATGACTGTAATTGGGCGAAGCGCACGGATCTTTGCCCAAACAGAACACCCATTTTATAAAACAATTTTATGATTTGCACGCGTGCTGTGGAATGCTATATCTGTCCATGGTGATTTGGCATAACAGACTGAATAAATGACAGAAAATTTGACAGATGGCCGCTATCAACTGTCAAAATTCGGAAGTCTCTTATTGGAAGACCCTTTATAAGTAGTGTTTGCCTGATTCATACACTTTCGGAACAAGCCACCCCCAAACATCTTTCATAATGTTCAGGTCTGGCGAATATGGCCAATCCAAAAATGAGACTTTTTGGTGCTCAAGGAAGAGTTTTACCTTTTACTACTCTGGAATTGTGAATGGGTGTGCGTTATCCTGCTGAAATTTCTACGGCAAGTCACCAAACTATCCGGTTATGGAAGGCAAAACCTTCTCGAGTACCACAATGTATGATTTTGCATTCATACGAGGAGTCAGGAACTGCAACTCCTATAAGTGCCATAGTACGTTATGGATGGCTCTCCAAACCATAACACCTCCCACTCGGCTGTGCAAACGATCCAATTTCATCTCCCTCTTTCGGCAATAATGGAAGCAGTAGTTAAATCCGTCAGGGCCCTCTATTTTCATCGGAGAAAACAAAACTATACCATTCCTTATTCCATGTCATGTTAGCTCAACAGAAACTAAGGCGTTGCTCTTTACGGGACGGAATAAGCAGTTGTTTTATTTTGGAGGCCAGAGTCGTCAGTCGTGTGAATTTAACGCGAGCCGCAGAATTGATCATGATCATTTGTCAGCAGCGCTAACGGCACTAGCTGTCCGCCCTTTCATATATTCTTGCCATAGTTGGATTTATAGTTCCGTAAAAATGTGGATATAACTTTGCGGCTTCGTTGCGTATTTTTAGCAAATAAAAAGCTTACCACTCTCGCCTTTATTTTAGCTTTCTCGTTCTCTGCCAATGATTTAGCACGACCCATTTTGACTGAAATTATTTAATGAGATGAGAATATTTGTAGATAACTATCTGCTTTGACCACATAAAAACTGATAATAAAGGTCTATAGGAGGGGAGTTATTCAAGTGAACCTAAATAAAACCACGTTTTTCACAGTAATTTCAATAAACTTAACAAAAACTAAGAAGTGATTTTTTAGCTGGTTTGGTTTTGGCAGCACTGACAGCTGACGTGTGTTTAGTACCTTGTGTCACTGTCAAACAGCTTCAGTTTGGTTTGCAATTTAACCATGGATCGTCTTACAAATGAACAACGCTTGCAAATTATTGAATTTTACTATCAAAATTCGTGCTCGGTTCGAAATGTTCATCGCGCGCTGCTTGTGTTCAGCGATGAGGCTCATTTTTGGTTGAATGGGTACGTAAATAAGCAAAATTGCCGCATTTGGAGTGAAGATCAGCCAGAAGCATTGCAACAGCTTCCAATGCATCCCGAAAAAGCCACTGTTTGGTGCGGTTTATGGGCCGGCGGCATTATTGGGCTTATTTCTTCAAAGATGATGCGAATCGCAGCGTTACTGTCAATGGTGAACGCTACCGAGCGATGATAACAAACTTTTTTTTGCCCGAAATGAAAGTTCTTGACTTGCATGATATGTGGTTTCAACAAGACGGTGCCACATGCCACACAGCACGCGAAACAATGGCGCAATTGCGAGGCGAGTTTGGTGAACAGTTAATTTCACGTTTCGGGCCGGTCAATTGGCCGCCTAGATCGTGCGATTTGACACCATTAGATTATTTTTTGTGGGGGTATGTCAAGGCTAATGTCTATAGGGACAAGCCCGCTTCGATTGACGCACTGGAAGCCAACATCCATGCATTCATTCGTGAGATACCGGCCGATATGTGTGAAAGAGTATGCCAAAATTGGACTCAGCGGATGGGCTACCTGAGACGCAGCCGCGGTCAACATTTGCATGAAATTATCTTTAAACATTAAATTGCAAGGTTCAAACTATCGATTCAAATAAATATTTCATTCATTTTTTCGAATTTTTTGTGTTTTTTTTTTTTAAAAAGTTCTAAACCTTTTAAAAAATCACCCATTATTTGTCGGAACATTTCCAATGCTTTAACTCGTTCACACAGAGAGGGATTTAAGAGATATTAAAATATTGAACCGGTACTAATTGAGAGACTTAAATTAAATCGGTGAGAATAAAAAGGAAAACATTCCACAAATTCGAGAAATTGAATAAAAAATGCAGATATTTACATTTAGTTATTATATTCAGTAAAATTATGCACAATACGAGCGCTCTTCCAGTGAGGGGCACTGTACCTATTAGTCCAGTCAACGAAGACTCAAAATCATAAAATAAATGCAAAAAATGGATTATTATTTTAACGGGTAGGGATGACTCCCAGGTACAACATACCAAAAGTCCCCAACCCAGGGCTGCGAGCTTTAGACAGGAAGGGGGGATAAAGCTCCCCTTTTCTAGTGTTTAACGAATATTTTGAAAACCAAGGGTATTAGCTGAAAAATCTTCACTACAAAATGAAAGTAAAGTGAAAAAGTTTTATTCATATTTTCACTTAAATCGATATTAAGGGAGATGCGGAGTGAAGAAGTTTCAAAAAATATAAAAAATCGGCAATCACCTGAAAAATTTAGTCTTTTTTGATCAATTTACTTAAAAAAATGGAAAAAGTAAAAATACATTTATTAATTTATTTTGAAATAAGGCAAAGGGGGTAACTACTGCCTTATATCGTTTTAATATCTCAGATATATAAGATATAAGGTGATTGCCGATTTTTTATAATTTTTGAAACTTCTTCACTCCGCATCTCCTTTAACATCGCTTTTAGCGAAAATATAAATAAAACTTTTTCGGTAGGAAATTTAATTTACTTCGTAGTGCAGATTTTTCCGCTAATACGCTTGGTTTTCAAAATATTCGCGACAAGGGGTACCTTTAACCCCCCCTCTTGACTAAAGCTCTCGGGCCTGGGCTGGGGACTTCTAGTATGTCGTACCTAGGGATTACGCCTTCCGTTTTAAACAACAACCCAGACTACATGATTCTTTGCTTTTATTTTTCTTTTGTTAGAAAATTGACGGTTTGAATTTACGATAGAATTTAATGAAAAGAAAAAATTTTTAGTTTTCATAATCTTAACATTTTCTCAAAAACTAAAAGACCTACAACCCTCTGGTTCTTAGCGTTCGACTTAAGATAAATGGCAGCATCAAATACTAAATAAAAATTTAGTACCTTATTACACAAAAATTTGAAAAAAATCAATATAAATAAAATTTTTTTTATTTTTCCCCAAAATTTTTAATTCAAAATAATTTTTTTTCAAACTGTTGACCAAGATAACTTAGTTTAACAATAAAATAATAGAATAGGTTTTTGGATTTTCAAAAAGCTATATTATAGTATTGTAATTGTTTCCGTTGTTTTTAAATGCTTGCTTACTTATAAACGGGGGCAAATAGGCCCCCTCTTCTAAGTGATTTTTTTTTTAGAATAACCCCCAAAATTATTTCTGATAGTATTGGAAATAAGCTGTAAGGTTCTTACCTTTGAAAATACAGTGTTTTTCATTTGACAAAAAACACTGTATCAAATAAATTAAATAAGAATATGTTAACCCCCACCACCTTCTTTTACTAAATACCATCCCTCTCATCACGTTAATGGGAATTATCATGAATGAACATGCATTTACTTTTTCTAATATTTCTGGGTCGATTGATCAATAAAGATTAAATTTATTATTTTTCAGATTTATTGATGTTTTTACCCCCCGCATCTCCCTTAGTATTGCTCCAAGCGAAAATATGAATAGGACTTTTTTTGTAGCTTATTTAATATACTTTCATTTTGTAGTGTATACTTTTCCGCTGATACCCTTGGTTTTCAAAATATTCGTTAAATACTAGAAAAGGGGAGCTTTATCCCCCTTCCTGTCCAAAGCTCGCCGCCCTGGGTTGGGGACTTTTGGTATGTTGTACCTGGGAGTTACCCCTACCCTTTAAAATAACAACCCAGACTACATGATTTTTCGCATTTAATTTTGCTTCGTTGACTGTACTATTTTAATGAACTGAACTCTATATGAAAATCTAGGAACGAAAATAGAAAGTAAATATTCTTAGTTAAGGCCCAGTTAAAATAGAGTTAGTTAACTCTAGAAGTTAATTAACCCACAGTGCCACAGTGAACTGAAGAGACAGTATTTTGGTGGAGAATGCATGCTGAATGACAAAACAAACTCGGTGGATAAAACATCAAAAGGATTTGTTCAGTTAATCCTGATGTGTTAACTCACCAAATTTAATGAGTTAACTTGGGTTTATCTTTAACCTCGCATTGAAAAACTGAAAAGTTTGAAAAAACTTATCTTGTGAATGTCAAAAAATTTCTAAAAATGTCTAAAAACCTCTACGTTGCAAGTGTAACGACAATCGACAGACAGAATTGCGTTACCCGTTACCAGTTTTAAGAAGTGCTGTGGTACATCTGTTTTGGTCTAAAACCAGATTGGTTAACTTTTTTCGTCTTCCCTCTTAACACAATTTTAAATTTGATCAAAATCTCGAATTCAAATTTTTTTCACGAATGCCACAACTCTCCATGTAGTATACTACCTACATCGCAAGTAAAAACAAAACAAAACAAGTACTAATTTTAATTATATTCACATAAATAAATATCTAGGTACATATGTATGTATATCTAAATTCATCTAAAACATGAAATTTCTTTTGGGGGATTCCATTGTTTTCGCGGTTAGTAAAATTCGCTTGGACTGATCACTCCATTATAAAACAAGAAGATACCTCCAAGGTAAAGGTGCATTATACGTTGCACAACATTTCTATCGGCAAGCGACCTTGAGTTATTTAGTTTTTTGAAAAAAAGTTGTAAAACATCCCGCGCATCAACATCAAGTGACCTTGACCATTGAGATTTCTCCACTAGTATCTATCTATAAAGTAAACTATCTACATCTACATATATCTATATTCATTCAATGCAAATTAATCTATTTCACCAGCTTTGAACATTCATTTTTGATGGTAATCTTATGTTTATTAACAAGAGACTTTGTTTCTCTTAGGTCCAATAAAATTATTCAAAGGTTTTTATTTTTCTTCCATTTTGGAACAACTTTTTGGAAATGAGAAGAAGGTTTGTAATTCTACAGTCAGACAGTCTATCGGTCTACCAGACGAACTATAAATCGTAGTTCTACTGTTGCATGTCAATCGTGTCAGAAATTTTAATGTTAAATAACGTGCATCGTCGTTTCAAATCACTCTTAACAATGCATTATAATATTTTTAACTGAACAGATGTGATTGACGGGGTAAAAAGTGTTTTATTATTCATTTCTGCAGTTCCGTAACTTGTTAAAACCTCTAGACAATGGATTGTGTTACAAATTTATAATTATATTTTGATTGTATCTAATGGTAGATAATTTTATTTAATTTTTTTATTTATCAGATTTAGTTCCATTTGGTCGTTCTTAATAATTACACAGTATCTTGCTTGGAAATTTAAATAATTGTTATACTCGTAGATGAGCAAATCAATATTTCGAGATTTCGAGTACAAGTTTAATGTTATTTGTTTGGATTTTTGTGTTTTTTATTGTTGTGCCTTTAGATTGTGGTTTAGATTGTTATTGTAAGAGTTTTTGTCTGCGGTTTATAATAAAAATGATGTTTTATATCAGTGATTTGGTTATCGGTTTCTCATCGTTAGAAAACGTGTTCTGACTATACATAATCATGAGTACAATGTGAAGTGAAGTGTCTTTCTCTTTAAAAAAATTATTGTCCTTGAATTTCAATCGATAAATTAAAACAATCGTGTGTGTCCCCTTTTAATGCTTCTTTTATAAGAAAAAGAAGTGGTTTTTCTTTTGGAAGTGTCTTGAGAAATGCCAATTTATAACAGTTATAACAATTAATCGCCATTAAAAGTGAGAGTGAGTTGAAGCACTTCACACAACTTGAAAACAGAATAGTTTTATAAACAAAACTTTTATAAATTGGCATGTCTGGAGTCAGTTCCTTATTTTATGGAAGTGACTCTAGACATGCCAATTATAACAGAATTTACCGGTAAGTCATAGAATTTCCAGCAACATTAATAAAAGTCCAAATAATTTATTGCGGTTAGCGGGCCACCCAAATGTTACGCGTCGTGCATGGAGGAAGATTGTCAGATGAATTTGAAGTCCAAATTTGGGTCAGACAGGTATGGCTGCATACTGTCACCGATATTTTTTTTATTGGTGATAAGCGGAAACGGAGAAATTCCATTGACTTTGACAACTAATCTGAAACATCTAGATTACGCGGGCGAGGCGACGTATGCTTACTTTCTATAGGATCATGGTTTTCCATCAAATAACAACAAGGGTAGAGATAGAAAGAAAAACAGAAATCGTGGGGCTGAATATCAATACGGGAAAAAACATAGAATCAGCCTTGGAACCCCAGTCATCCTCTCAAATAAATATTTCTCAACAGAGGGTAGAGAAAGTATAGAGATTCCATTATCTTGGGAGTATTGTCTCTACCAAAGGCGGGACAGAACAAGTCATCAACAGCCGTATCGGGAAAGCAAAGGCTGCGTTCGGGATGTTGTCTAATATTTGGGACAATAACTCTCTCAGTTTAAAGACCAATCTACGACTGTAGCGCTCTAATGTAGAAAACGTGCTGCTATAGTGCCTGATTACATGGGTCGTGTTACTGAAGAGCGCATCGCATGAGACAGCTAGATTTTATGTGCGTAAAAAAGAGAAGGTAGATTCCACCTTCTCTTTTTTACGCACATACAATCTACCTCTCTCACGCGATGCGCTCTTCAGTAAAACGACCCATGTAATCAGCCACATATGGATGCAGCACCTGGAAAGTTACATCAACTGTCACAAGGAAGGTGCAAACTTTCGTAAATAGATGTCTACGAAACTTCTTAAGGGTTTTCTGGCCCAATCGTATATCCAACGAACAACCTCAAAGGAGAACTGGTCAGGAACCCATTCCCTCTGTTATACGAAGACGTAAGTGGCAGTGGATCGGACACATGCTACGAAACAAACAAAACTATTGCATTGTAAGCCAAGCAATGCAGTGGAACCCGCTCGCACTCAAGAAAGCAGAAGAGTCGGAAGAACGAGAAGGTCATGGCGTAGAACAGTCGAGCAAGAGTCAGGGCAATTGGGGAAGAGCTGGAGAGAGCTGAAGTGGAGAAAGCTGAAGCTGAAATACATCTCCGGAAACCGTACACAATGGTGCGTAGGGGTATTTGAAGGCCTATATGTCCCGCAAGGGATCACCCACGGACGTAACAGGTTTGAGGACCTAAGTAAGGAAGTAAGCGTGCAACTCAAGTACTTTTTCCAAGAAAAAAAAAAAAACTTAAGTCCGGGCTAAAATATGAAAACAAAACATTTAGGACTTTTTACTTGGATATTCTTGAACCTCCAGATTTCGGAGTTTTACAGTAACATATCGATCAAAGTTTGGTACCTATCTGATGTTTTATTATGTATAAGTATTTACCTAACGGAAAATTTTCTAAAAGTTTGAAAAGGTAAAGGGACTATTTTGTTCCCTCCCCTTGTTTCGTGTTCTTCTCTCCTAAAAACAAAAGTTGGAAGATACAAAAATCTCTTTGGATTGTAGATTGGTCTTTTTCTTTATCTAGACCCAGGCTCTATACTTTTCCGAAGGTTTTTTGATGCCTGAATGGATATCCGACCACAAAATAAAGGGTTTTCCAATAAGAGGTGTTATTTTGAATAGCCCGCTATTTCGGTAGCTGTCACTTTTGAAGCTGTCATTTTTTGACATTTGACAAGTAAAAACTACGCCATTAATAAAAATGGAACGATACACGCTTCAACAATGCATGGAAATTATTAAAATTCACTATAAAAATGGTGAAAATTTGGCAGAGACGGTTCGTAAAACTAAAACATTTTTGGGTCGTCGTGAAGCACCTTTTCGGACCGCAATACAGCAATTGGTGGACAAATTCGAGCTGTTGGGACAAGTTAGTGATGTGAAGAATAAAACCCGTGTACGTCGCTCAAGAACAACTGAGAATATTGCTGTTGTAGCCCAAAGTGTTGAAGAAAACCCAGGTTTGTCCATTCCTCGTCGTTCTTTGGAATTAGGCATTCCACAAACGTCATTACACCGTATTTTGCATAAAGACTTGGGTCTTAAGGCTTATAAAGTTCAGTTAACACAAGAACTCAAGCCGGCTGATCATCAACAACGTCGTGTCTTTGCTGATTGGTTCCTTGAAATGCATGAAAATGATCCGGAATTTCATCGAAAAATCATCTTGACTGATGAGGCCCATTTCCACCTCGGAGGCTACGTCAACAAGCAAAACTGTCGCATCTGGGGCTCGGAAAACCCAAGAGTTATTGTTGAAAAGCCTCTCCATCCTCAACGCGTGACTGTTTGGTGCGGCTTATGGTCCGGCGGGGTCATTGGACCTTACTTTTTCGAAAATGAGGCTGGAGCAACAGTTACGGTCAATGGATTGCGCTATCGAGAGATGATTAATGATTCTTTATGGCCGGAATTGGATGGTATTGATCTGGACAACGTTTACTTTCAACAAAACGGCGCTACGTGCCACACAAGCAATGAAACCATCGATCTTTTACGGGAAAAGTTTCCGGACCGTGTTATCTCTCGAAGAGGTGATCACAATTGGCCACCGAGATCTTGTGATTTAACACCTTGCGACTTCTTCCTTTGGGGCCACGTGAAAGATAAGGTCTACGCCAACAGCCCAGCGTCGATTCAAGACCTCAAAGATGGAATTCGTGAGGCTATCGAGGACATAGGGCAGCCACTTTGCGATTTGGTTATGGAAAATTTCATGAAAAGGATATGGTCCTGTAAGCGTGGTCGTGGCGGCCATTTGGCTGATGTTGTGTTCCATTATTAACGGCATACCTTCCTCTTTATAATGAAATAAACATCCGATCATTTATCTCAAAAAATGCCATTTTTCTTTGAATATCAAAATAACACCTCTTATTGGAAAACCCTTTATTTCCATCACGTCAGGTTCTCGAAGTATTTTAACCTAAATGTTGAAAAATAAAGTTTGTTCGCTATGTTTTAATGATTTCTTCGAAAGTGTAATATGTGAATTCAGAAATACAATCACTTTCGTCAAACATTCGTAAAGCCATGAAACCTAAAGCTTCACTTTTCGCGCTTAAGTTGTTCACTATTGCAAACTTGCATCAAATTATTGGGAAATTACATAAACAGTATGTTTTATAAACCAAAACTGTAATAATTGGCATGTCTAGAGTTACTTCCATAAATGTAGGTACATTATGCCTGTTTGGTAACTAAAACTTTCACCAAGTTTCCCAAAACTGTTTCTTTTTATTTCTATGGGTTTTCACTGTAAATTGTGAACATTTTTGAAAAATTTCGAAAATTTGTTAAGCAAAATTTCAAGTTATCGAACAGACCTATTATATGCTGAATCTAATGAAAACTCTTTTAAGAACGTCTTCTTGCTTAAAAATCAATTGATGCGGCTAGCTTTTTAGCCTAATATTAACCAAAATAAACCAATAATTGATGATAGAGTGAAATAAATTAAGCTTTTTATGTAAAAAAAACGAACATTTAGTAATAATCAAAATTAACTTTATTTGAAATAAGCTGTTGTCACGTCACGTTGACGATCTTTAATGGACTGTGTCATCTTCATCTTGCTAACAATTCAGGCTTTTTATGGAACTTCGTCTGTCCCAATTCTAGCAATCATATGATTGTGAGTCTTGTTGTGAGTCATTGTGGTTGTGAGTCATGGCACCTCCAAAGAAACACGGCTATTTTTGGAAGGACACCATTAGGCACTGTCGATTCAAGGTATCGCGTATCGGGAACGATATCGATGCCGACGATGTTAACTACAAACGTTTTGGTATATCTCAGTTGCAACTACCGCTATTTGTGAGCGACTGATGTCGATGATGTAAATGCAAAGTACATTTGCATTGGATGAACTTGGCCTTGTGCGATGGCATTGGTCTTGCTCTTGGTACAGTGCCATTCAGTGTTACCACTTTACTTTAATTGAAGTAGATTTACTTCTTTTTTTTCAAAAAAAAAATTAAAAATCTACTTTTTAGTGTGCATCATCACCAAAATATTGAAATCTACTTCATTTTAGAAATTTCTGTTCAACCTACTTCAAACAAAAAAAAAGGCCAAATCTAATTCTTTTTTCTCTATTTCACTCTAATATGTGACCCCATAATTTCCATAAAAATGTTATTAAACAAAATATGCAATAATATAAACATACATTAATATACTTTATATTATATGTTATTACTTTTTTTTCTTTATTTAAATTATATTTAATTACAATAATTTTAATGTTCTTTTTTAGAAAAAAAAAACAGTAACTAAAGTAGCTAAACATGAAGTCTGAGATATTTTTTTGTTTTAAGTTTTTTTGTTGTTAAATAAAACTAAGAATAATTGTTAAAAAACCATGTATGCAAAAAATATAATGCAGAAATTAAGTTAAAAATGAAGTTAATTTTGTTAAATTATTTTAAAAAGTATTATTAAACATAACATTGAAATATATATGTATGTAAATATGAAGTCTGAAAGAATTTCAATTTTAGTTTTTAGTTTTTTTGTTTAATTTAATTTAATTAAAACAATATTTTAAAATATAGATTTACATATAAAAAAGTTCATTTTGAAATCTACTTAAATTTTCCGCAATCTACTCCACTTTTTTTTCAAATATATTTTATTTATTTCGACTTCTTTTCCGGAAGTGGTAACACTAGTGGCATTTGGTTGTGCTCCAAGAAATTGAAAGACAAGTGAATTTGTAGGGTGATGTTTGGTTGTTTTGCAATAAACAGCCAATGTTTATGAATTGTATTGTTTTAAATGGAACATAAACCAAGTTCTTTTTTAGTTCGTTTCTTATCAAAACTTGATAAATTTTCAATTAATAAAACATATTTGAATGTTTGTCCTTCATTTCATCTTGAGTGTTGCCAAAAAAATGTGTGTCTTGAAAAGAAAAAACGGCATTAAGGGTATTAATGCAACGAGATAAGTTTACCAATTGTGTAAAAAGATAAGTTTACTCAAAAGTTAACGTGAACGTCATTTTTATTCAATTGGATAAATGCTGCGTAGTTGAATCAGCCGTCGTCAAACGTCAAAAATTTATTTGTGCCAAAAATAAGCAAAAAAACAGAAATTAGTGCAATGAACAAATTGCCCTTAATGATTTACTCATTTTACTATTCGGAAAAAAATAATGGTTTGTGCATTTTCTGTTACAAACTTAAAATCCTTCTAATTAACTTTTAACAGTAGATAAACCGATAGAAAAAGAGGATGAAATTTAAGTAGATCTAACACTAACCATGGTTATGGCTGAGATTTCTAGATACTTGACTTGACGTCACAATGACGTTGGTATAAGGTTATCCAAATAAATTTGTATAAGTTTCCGCAGCAAAATCCTAAGCTAATTTTATCCATTTCCCATACAAAATTCGACAGTTCGTTTACCAAAAAAAAAAAATGTATCCAAAAGATAAACTTATCTAGTATATTACTACGTTGCACTTATTGCTTGTTTCTTGTGGGTAATGTAGATCTCGATTTGAAAATTTATTTTTTACTTGTTCTATAGGGCAAGTATTGGTTTCGTGTAAAAAAAAAAAATTCGAGGTTATAATCAAAATTAATACTACGATAATCGAGAAGTCCGAAAAAGTGGGTTTCGTCATGTCGTCCGTCGGTCTGTGCGTCTGTACGTCTGTGCGTCGTCGGTGCCTCCACTGTAATTTGAGCTAGAGCCTAAGCGGGTGGACCGATTTACATGAAATTTGGTACAGAGCATTTCTATCTGATTCCCTAGAGGTTAAATTCCAATATTTTGTTTTAGCTCATCTAGAATGGGTAGCTGCCATACAAATATTTTGGTTTCTTTAAATTTTCTCGAAAACGGCTCTAACGATTTTGATTTAACTTCGTATCTGTTATAACCAAGTCAATTGTAAGAAAACTGCATTTCAGGTTTTTCTCAAAAAATTCACATTACGGAATTAGGTATTCGACGTTTTTTGAGAAAATGGTCTTATTTTTAGGTTATTCACGTATATCTTTGCCATGGTTTAATCAATTTTGTTATTATTTTGCAATCTGATGCTTCTCAATAATTCAAACAATAACGTTTTTAAAAATTTTTAAAAACATTATTTAATAAACAAAAAAAAAAATCAAACGAAAAATCAATTTTTTAGTGCTTTTGACTCTTTTAATATTTACTCGTTAAATATATACATCATGCACCTTCAATGTTGGGTTACATACAGTATTTAACCACAAGAGCAAGTTCGTGCGATCAAGTCGTGCATATTTTTTTGATTCGTTTGGTTTCATAAAAGTAATGATTCTCATTTCCATTTTAATTTGAGCTGCCAAACGTAGCTTTAAGGGTCCATATTTGGCCCCGTATGCGAAGTCGTTCATATGTTGTTATGACAAGGACTGTGAGATACTTAAAATTAAAATTTCTAATGACAGCAATAACTGGCACCTTGGTAAATTTCTGTACTCACGTTTAGAACAATACAAAGGTCTCTTTCTAATAACGTAATTCTACTAGTTTGATGTGAACTTTTTGTATTTTATTATATTTAATATTTAACCTTAAAAAAAAAAATTATACCAATTGACTTTTTTTTATTAATACTTTCAGTTAAGCGAAGGACAAAGATTATGATACTTTGTAGGTCAAAGCTTACTTAAATTTTTCGAACATAGTGCTATGTTCCATACTGCTTAGTTAGACATTTACGCGATGAAAGGGATCTCCAAGCTAATCTCGTTGCTCTTAGCTATCTCCGTTTCAATAGTTTCTACATTAACAACGGTATGTTTATCTCAAAATAAAAACAATAATTTAATGAAGCAATAAAAAAAATCTCCTCCAGAAAGATCGAATCAGGGAACATGGATATCCCGTTGAGAGACATGAAGTTCAAACAAAGGATGGGTACATTTTAACCATGTTTCGAATTCCTTATCCTCGGGACCCTCAACAGGATTCACCAAGACCTGTCGCCTTCCTACAGCATGGACTTTTGAGTTCTTCTGATTGTTGGATATTGAACGGTCCTGGCTTAGCGTTGGCGTTTATGCTTGTCGATGATGGATACGACGTTTGGCTTGGCAATAATCGTGGGAACACTTATTCCAAACGTCACGTCGAGTATTCTCCATATCTGAATCGATTCTGGAAATTCGATTGGCATGAGATTGCACTTTTTGACATGCCAGCGATGATTGACTACGTTCTCTACAAAACTGGCCAGCAGGCACTGCACTATGTGGGACACTCCCAAGGAACGACTGTTCTCTTTGTATTGACATCAATGATTCCTAGTTACAACCAAAAGATAAAATCAGCTCAACTTCTGGCACCTGTAGCGTACATGAATAATATAAGAGGACCGTTTATAGAACTTGCAACTCCTTTGCTCGGACTACCCAATGGAATGGTGGAAGTTTTTGGAAGCCTGGAATTTCTTCCAAATAATATGATTCTGAGAACTCTTGAAGAGCAAATGTGCAAAGACGACACTATTACTCAGGAATTCTGTTCTAATGTAATTTTCTTGATATGTGGTTGGAACAAAAACAGTTTTAACAAGGTAAGGAATTTTATTTCTCATAGATTTCAATAATTCTTTTTTTTTATTTTTTGTCAAACAGACTCTTTTGCCAAGCATCCTTCAGACCCATCCAGCGGGATCTTCGGTTAATCAAGTTATGCATTTTCTACAAGAACGTATTTCGGGAAAATTTCAACAGTTTGACTATGGTTTTTTGAGAAATATATTGGTTTATGGCCAATTGACTCCGCCGGAGTATGATTTAGGGCAAGTCAAAGTTCCGATTTTTCTTTATTACGGCGACAATGATTACTTATCAAATCCTGCCGATGTTCAAAGGTTAATTAGCGATTTGCCAAATGTTAAATACTCACACGAAGTTCCCAATAAAAATTGGAATCATCTGGATCATTTGTGGGCGAATAATGTGAAGGAGATAATTTTTGACCGAATACTTGAAAATGTTAATAAAATGGAATCGCTTGCGATAGAAGGTTGATAAAATATTTTTTGTTTGTTTGTTTAAACATATGGAGCAGATCAGAAGACCGGGCCCTTCCGGAGGCGAATAAACATATGAAGTAGGTACCTTTATGAAAAAAAAACTGTTATAAGTTGGAATTCTCATAGTCACTTCCTTAATAAACGGACAAATGGCAAATGAGTTGACCCAAAAGCTGTAATTTAAATGTCAATACTTTTTTAACTTTGGGCTACGATTTCAAAGTTTCCGAGAAAATGGACTTTTGCCAAAAAAAAAAAATATGCACGACTGGGTCGCACGAACTTGCTCTTATGCGCGATCACATTGTGGTTCTATAGTCTGAAATAAATTAGCTATAGGAGTATATATGTTATCCATTTTCCAAATCTTAGTTAAGTTGCAGGTGGTATTATGTGAGTATACAAAAATTAACAATATAGGCTAGTGTTGCACATATGCAATATGCATAAAAGGAAATTATACTATTTAAACTGGTAAATTGTTTTAAATAAATAAAATTAGAAAGAAATTGATTAAGATACTTTGAATCCGTTTTAACCCAACGCGATGTACATCATCTGATTTCTTATATAAATCTTTATTTATGAGAAAAAAATTTTGAAAATCGTAGGAGCGGTTTTAAAAATAATTAATTTTTTATATATAAAATTTCGTTAACATTTTTGAGAAAAATAATTGGTACGCCAATTTAAAGCATTTATTAATGTTGCGTTAAAAAATGAACTTCACAAAAAAATCTGCTACCAGTTTTCGAAATATCGAATTTTCAAAAAATAATTTTGATTTTTTTTTTTAAAATCCAAAAATCATTTTTTAGAAAATTTTGATACGCACTTTTATTTATATTTGTTACAAGCTTCTGTATACACAATCTAATTTTATTCGGTTGATCAGATGTTGAGATAGTCGAAAATCAAAGAAACCGTTCTATGAGAGGTACTGTTAATAAACGTAAAATATAAATTTTAAAAATTTTAAATGGTAGATCGTACTAATTTTAACACACAAAAAAACTTTTATGAAAATCGTAGGAGTTGTTTTTGAGAAACAAAATATTTTTCATAACGGTTTTTTAACATTTGTATGGGAGGCACCGTTAGTTTTGGGTATTAGAATAATTTTTGTCAAAAATCTTCTAGATAAAGTTAAAAACCTGTTATTTACCAAGTTTAATGAAAATCGACCAAGTCGTTTTTGAAATATTGAGTTTTTAAAAAAAAATATTAAAACTTTTTTAAAAATCTAAAAAATATTTTTTTTGAAAATTTTTGTACACAATATTATTTAGAATGTGTCAATACTTCTTCATAAAAAAATTGATCAGAATCTGTTTAACCGTTTTTGAGAAAAGCGAAAATCAAAAAAATGGTTCTTTGGGAGGTACCATTAATAACCATTTTTCGGAACCATTTTTTTTATTAAACAGCAACTTATAACTATTTAAATTTATGGAGTTCTTAAAAACAAATTCTGTAGCGCTGGATTTGAGAAAAATAAGTTTTTCCTTTTTGGCCAAGAAATTTTGTATGACAGCTACTGTTAATTTTGGTCCTAAAAAAAAAGAGAAAAAAACGGGTGGGGGGAATGTCCAAAAAACGCTAGGTACCAAGTTTAAAGAAAATCGACCCATCCGTTTAAGCTGTAGTCGAACCGACAGACAGACAGACAGACAGACAGACAGACGGACGTTTTTGCGAGACCCACTTTTTTTGACTTCTCTATCATCGTAATGTAAAGTTTGATCAAAATCTCGAGTTCGATTTTTTGTACGAATCCATAACTTCCCATATAGTGCCTATATCGCAAGTAAAAATAATGGTTTGGAAATGTCTATAATAGGCGTGTTTTGATAATCTCTTAAATGTGCACACTAAAACCATTCCTTACATTAAACTGAATTTTCACATGTCAATTCTCCAAAAAAAAGTTAACAGCACATTTGGTTTTCAGCACCTAACTATATGGAATGTACATATATGGCTGAATGTGGAACTTTGCGGAATCGTTAGAGAAACTAGTTGAACAAACACGCCTAATAAAATCTTTATCTCACTATAGGAAGCGTGTGGCATCTCGTCAAAAATAGTTTCTCCATTTTCAATATAAATTTAGTTTATCTCGCAATTTTAATTTCCCGAATTATAATTTCGTTATCAAGTGTGTTGTTCTGCAATAGTTTGAACTTTATAAGTCAATTCAAATGTTCATTAAACCAAAGGAAAAATAATTGGCTGCCACTTTCTACTACCCGAAATTTTATGAGCAATTTAGTTTTTCACTTTCGTGTAAAAAAAAAATACTCATACGCCATACAACAGTTTTTTTAAGGTTAGTTATAGTTATTCAATGTTATTACACTGTTGAAACACTGAGTAAAGGTACACTACTCTGTTTTTATTGCAGTCAAAATGTGAGTAGGGCAGGGAATAGGAGGCGGAAAGCAAGCCAAAAAGTCAATTTACGCATTTTTATTGTGCTCATACCGTGAATGTCTATTTTGTTTTTAAGTAATAAGCAATTTAGCTCATATTTTGAGGATCATTTGGTTTAAGAATTTTCACTAGAAAATATTTATCTAATATTATGGAATAGAACGGAGAAGGGGACAAGAAACAAAAATTTAAAAATAAAAATTCTATAAGTTCAATAGAAGTCCTTCGTATTTATAAGTGCGATTTAAAGCAAATATGGTCAGCCTCAAGTAAAAGAAAGGATTTATTCTCAGAGAATAATAAAGTATGGCCTGAAAAAACTTACACATTTCAATTACAACAATCAGATCAGCAGGTCGATCTGAAAATCTATTTGAAGAATCAAGTGAAAGGAGTTAAAGAAGAAAATCCGAAAGTATCAGAGAAAAGCTTCAATCTGAGGAATTAACTTTTGCAACGGAGATGAAGTTAATAGAAACTGGGAAAACTGTTGCTTCAAAAGTTTTTGACAGAAATCCTAAAACCTCCTGCAAGAGCGCAGAAAAATAAACTAGCATACTGTGATAGCCTTAAGGATAACAAAGAAAAATTGTCTGCACTCAAGGCTCTTTCCATATTCGTTGAAGCAGCGTTATCAGGAAAACAGTATGAAATTGTAGCAGCAATTTTTTTCCTTGTTACAGTACACTTCAAAAATCTTAAAAATATTTTTATCCTTGTTGTGAATGGGAATGAACCAGATCGATTTCTCAATTCTTGTTACCCAGAACCTGGAAATTAAACACTCAGCCTTGAAATTTTGAAATTAGAGATACTTGGAAAAGTAGAATAAACAGAAAAAAAAATAATCAACAAATCCGGCCTTGGAAAACAAAAAAAGGAAAATATTCTGTAAGAAATTTCCATAAATTTTTCCATTCAAGTAAAAGATTTTAACCTGAGCACATCGGAAAAAAATTATAAAATTAAGAAATTAGATTCCGGAAAAATATATATATATCGGGTTTTTCAATAAGAGCGCTACAAATTTTTTTTTTAAATGAAACAAAAACGGTTTTGGATATCAATGAAATTCTTTATTTTTGTGAAAGTACGTTTGATGCCATTATGTATGGAACTCGATTTCTTTTGCATGGCCACCAAGGGCACGCTTGCAGAAGTCCAGACGCTGAACCCAATTTTCGACGGTTTTCAAGCATAAATCGGCCGATACTGCTGCAATTTCACGTTCGGCATTCGTACGAAGCTCATCAATCGTCGCTGGCTTATTGGCACTGACCATAGACTTGATGTAGCCCCACAGGAAATAGTCTAACGGCGTCAAATCGCACGGTCGAGGCGGGCATACGACTGGACCATTTCGTGAGATAACACGTTCTCCAAACTTGGTTTCCAATAAATTGATTGTGACATTCGCTGTGTGGCTTGTGGCGCCGTCCTGTTGGAACCACATGTCCTCCAAGTCCATATCATCCAATTTGGGCCAAAAATATTCGGTTATCATTGAACGATAGCGATCCCCATTCACAGTAACGTGCCGGTCTTGATCATCACGGAAGAAGTACGGCCCAATGACGCCGCCGGCCCATAAACCACACCAAACCGTAATTTTTTCGGGATGCAATGATGACTCATGGAGTACGTGTGGATTGCTGCTGACCAATACCGCATATTTTGTTTATTGACGAAGCCATTCAGCCAGAAATGAGCCTCATCGCTGAAGATGATTTTTCGATGAAAATCCGAATCATTTTCAAGTTGTTGCTCAGCCCAATTCACCAACATACGATGCTTCTGGTGGTCAAGCGGCTTCAGTTCTTGCGTCAATTTAATCTTGTAAGGATGTAGGCTAAGATTTTTTCGCAAAATTCGCCACAACGACGTCACAGAGATGCCCAACGCTTGAGAACGACGTGTGAGAGACACATTTGGGCTTTCTGCTACTGAAGCCTCAGCGGCAGCAATATTCTCAACACTACGGGCACTTCTTTGTCTCACTGGCACGGGAACATTTTGTACTGTGTCTGTGGATTCAAATTTTTCCACTAGACGCTCAATTGTTGATCTGCTAGGACGATTATGACGCCCATAAATTGGACGTAGCGGTCTTAACGTTGAGGCCACTGACTCCGAATTTCGGTAGTAAATTTTAATAATTTCGACTCGTTGTTGGCTCGTATATCTTTCCATCATGAAATGGCAAACCTTACTGAAGAGAAATGTCAAAAGAGCGGCAAGAAATATGGCGTCGTTTGCTGTCCCTGTTGCTCTCCTTTTGTAGCGTCCCTTTATATATCGTATAAAACACGATTAAATATTATTGCGTTTTTAGAATTTGGAATCCCAATCGCTTTTTCCCGAGAAGAAACAAAAAGTGGAAAATTGGGTATTTGAGACCAAAACTCCGACAGTAGGAGTTCGATTAGTAGAAACATATTAAATTTATTTCGTTTAAGTGAAATGAAAACGTCCCCAGTCATTAACAAATTCGGATTTGCACATGTATCAAAAGTTGTATCACAGGATCTATTTATATCCTTGAAAGTGACGATACCTTTTATGAAAAGAATTTCCTTGAGATATCTTCTGAACATTCACTAATAGAACTTTAATAAACATTATCATTACTAAGCAAGCCTAATTCAGTTCAGTGTTATAAGCATTTTGAATGGTTAAATTTTAAACTCAAGTTAGAATTGAAACTATAGTGGAACCATACAGGGAAGAACCAGTGATGCCATTTCATTGAAATAATAAGTAGTGGCTGCCTCACATCTTATAAATATCTATATAATCTTGTTTTAAGCTTTAAATATTAATCGTTTAATATTACATCTCTTAAAATAATTCAATTCCTCCATAATTTAAATTAACTAATTTCATTCTCATATCTGTAAAAATGTGTCTGTTGTGTATATGTGTGAAATAATAATGAGAAATTAATTTCGAAGAATTCAACAGGATGATGAATGAAAATGTTCGCACGTTTCTTCAAGAATCTACGTAAGTTCTCTTATTTTTATTAAAACATTTACACCAAGCAATCACACTCTTAACTATACAGACATTTTCCTTAACATTTTTTTTCCTCATATATTTTATAAATACATTATTTATATAATAAATATCATCTATTTTAAATATTTTGTTTTTCACTTTAAATAAATACCTTTTCTTTATCCATTAAGAATCGAGATATTATTTCTTTGTCTAATTATGTTTTTTTAAAATTAATTTTTATATAATATATACATTTTGCAAATTAGTATTTATTGTATAATATTTTAAATCAAAAAAAAAGAAGAACGCATTGAACCGAAATAAATTCAATTAAATAGCAAAAATGAAGCTATTTTAAATAAACTAATTTAGGGGATTGCTGAAGATGTCCGTGGGTCAAGTGAGTTAAAACAGAACGAATAATAAATGTAGGGATAACACTTAAACAAGAGTACGAGTGTTATCAAGGTGTTTTCACAGGGTGGGAGCAATGTACTCGGGGTATTTAACATCAATATACCCATTGCCAATTTCCTAGAATGTGCGTCCAAGCAAATGATCTGAATCGTCAGAAAATTGTGGAACATCTATATTTTGTCCCGGAATGAATTTATTTGATACTTCTAGGAGTTCATCTGGTTTACACCGACGAGCTTAGTCTTATCAAGCATGCCATCGTTGGTCAGAACTCTATATTTTTGAAACAGTCAGAATTATATTAACATATAAAGAAAAATGGAATAACATCCTATCGAAGGATCATAATATTGTATGGGAACATTGGCCGAAATAAATCTTCAGGAATTGTTAGATAACACTGTAAGGTTACAATTAGGCGGTCAACGAAAATGGTCAACGCGTTGACTCTCTGACGTCAAATTCCATCCCGAAGTTGTCTTGTCGTGTGATCATCAACGCAGAATATCGTCCATGCGTTGACGGCAGAGTTGACGGCAGCGTTGACACCGACGTTGTCATTGTTTTTACCTTCAAGGCATTGAATTTTTTCATTGAACGTGTAATCACCTTGAGCAAATGATATGATAAAGCGTTGACCATAATCCCAACGTTGACATGGCATGATTTTCTGCCGCGTCAACGTAGTCTGCGTTGACTTCCATGTGATATTGACGGGCTAGCGTCATTCGTGTGATCGTCAATGTGTTATGCGTTGACATGGTCAACGTTGACGGTCAATCGACAGTGTGTCTTTTTTGGTGACGTCAGATGCATTGACCATTTACATTGACCGTCTAATCATAGCTTAAGAGCCATTTCACACATACCCGGCGGCCGGCACCGGCACCGATTAGCCGGTTTTTTCAACAAATAAGTATACTTTCACACATACCCGGCACTGTGTAGCCGGCAGGTAGAAAAGTAGTTATGCAAAGTGATTTGTTTAGTTCTGCGATCGGCTCTTGCCAGTCTACTTGACACAAAACACAAAACAACCTTTATATCGTGCACTGGAGATACCAACTTATGACCAGGAAAGCAAAGAAAACATCTACCGGCCCGGCAGCCGGCTATTGCAGTGAGCGAAGCCGGCAGCATTGACCAGCGATCGGCTGCCGGCTGCCGGCATCGGCGTCGGTCGGTACGTGTGAAAGGTTCCATAAGATTTACTATACCAAATGATGTTTGGCCTGTGCCGGTAGCCGGCAGCCGGGTATGTGTGAAATGGCTCTAATTGTGTAAGTATATGCAAGGCAATAAAGGCAGCTTAAATCGAAATGAGTGTAAGCCTCTTGAGCTCAGCTCATTACAAAGTGGGGTTGTGACGGATCCCAGCAAACGCAATACAAACAAAAATTTTAAAATAGCTCTGAGTCAGATGCGTGTATATTTCAAAGTTCATTTCTTCCATTGCACTTAGTTTGTGGGTCAAAAATCATCTGGCAGAACCCTATTCCATCTTCTCCCATATTTTGCCGACCTAACTAAAAGTAAAATCAGCTTTATTCAGACGAAAATCTATCCACTTTATAGGACTGTTTTAATATCCAACATGGAAGTGAAGCATATATACATTGCATTTTACTACGGTTGATAGGAAAATATGTAACGTATTATATGTAATGCAGTTACTGAAACTACATCAAGACAGATATTCTTTGTTTGTGGATCCACTTCGAAAGACTTCAACAAATTAAATACAGCAAATAACAAAATTAATGAAAACTCCATTCAGTTTGGATTTGGATTGTCAGTCCTTCATGCGAGAATCACACTTTTTGAAGGTACAGAAGGCATATTGCTGATAAGCTTCTAATGAAAAATACTAAAAGGTCCGCCAAATAACTTCTTTTTTTTTTTTGAAAATTCTATAAAAAAAAACTACTGAATATTTTCTCAAATTTCTTTTTTTATTTGAAGGTACAATCCTTCCGGTTAATAATGGAAAATAATTTCATTCAAATGGCTGCCTCGGCTGGTCATGCAGTAGCCTACACGATCGGTCCAATTTTTAAGCACATCATCTTTTGTGTGCGGCTGTATTTCACCAATGGCTTCACGAATATTGTACTTTAAAGCGTCAATTGTCTCTGGCTTGTCGGCGTAATACTTATCTTTTACGGCACCCCACAAATAATAGTCCAACGGTGTTAAATCGCAGCTCCGAGGTGGCCAAACGACATCAGCTCTGCGGCTGATAATGCGATCTTAAAAAACAGGGCGCAAAGCATCGAGTGTAGCTTCGGATGTGTGGCACGTAGCGCCGTCCTGTTGAAACCAAATGTTGCCAATATCCTCCTCTTCAATTTTTGTGAATAAAAATTCGTTCAACATGGCCCGATAACGATCGCCATTGACTGTAACGGCCACTCCTTGCTCATTTTCGAAAAATGGCCCAATTATGCCTCTGGACCAAAATCCGCACCAAACAGTGACTCGTTTTGGGTGTATCGGCTTTTCAATGTATGCGTGCGGGTTTTCTGTGCCCCAAATGCGACAATTTTGCTTGTTTACTACCCGCCAAGATCAAAATGAACTTCATCTGAAAAGATGATTTTTTTGGCAAAATCGGCATCTTCTCTAAGTCGATCGCAGGCCCACTTAGCGAAGCGAAAACGCATTGGATGGTCAGTTGGCTTCAACTCCTGAACCAATAGGACTTTGTATGGCGTCATACCAAGGTCTTTATGCAAAATTCGTCTCAATGATGTCTCCGAAATGTTCAATTTTTGAGAACGACGGTGAATTGATGTTGATGGCGCTTCACGCACACTTTCTGCCACAGCAGCAATATTCTCGGGTGTACGCACTGTTTTTGGCTTTTCACGCTTTGGTTTATCGATGAGGATGCCAGTTTTCTTTCACTTTTTCCACAAGATAACGAACATACGGAGCTGACGGTGCTTCTCTTCTTCCAAAATCCGTACGCAATTTTCGCACACATTCTGCAACATTACCATGATTTTCAAAGTAATGTCGCAATATTTCCCAGCTTTGTTCAAGCGTATACACAACCATATTCGTTCAGCGGAAGGATAAAACTAATTATCTGTCAAATCAGACATGAGCTAAGTGTTACCATTCACGAAATAAGCACTAGTTGAAAAAAAAAACGTTAGATGGCGGACCCTTTATAACTCAGATCGCAAGTGGAGAAAGAAGCGTTTAAAGTAAGAAAAATTCAAATTCAACGAGAACTTTGAGACAAGCTTGGCTGTGGAACTACCACGAGCTGGTTTTGACCACACAAATTACGGGAAACCAGTACAAAATTCTTAAATAACTCCCATTAAAAATCAGTTCAACATAATAATGATATCTGGAACTTTCAGATTATAACGTGTTAATTATGCCATAAAGGTCTCTAGGAGAAGTTGTAACCAAGATACATATATAGATTGTCAGATTGATTATATAGAATAGATTGTTACTGAGCTCTGATCCTCTCATCACTTCTCTTAGAGAGTCACAATCGTAAACAAGAATGCGACTTTCGAAATGCTTCTTCGAGAAGATTCAAATACAAAAGAGTAAAGTTTAATGTCTTTGGATGAAGATGAGAATAATGAAGAGCTATGGGAAGAATCTAGCGATTGATTTTAAATTATTTCAAATATTTTGCTGTTTGACAAAATAATTAGTCAAGAAAACGTGTGTGTTGTATTTAAATCAATAAGAAACTCAAAACATAAAATGAACGTTGACTTTCGCGCGAAATAGCACAAAGCGAAAAAACAAAAATTGAAGGTTTAAATGAAACAACGACCACCTGAGTGAACTACCACCAAGTCATTATAAGCTGGAGTTATAGTTATTTCAAGAGGACGAGACTAGAGACCAATTTATAACAGTTATAACAGTTTTTCGCCATTAAAAGTGGGCGTGCGTTAACTTAAAAAAAAAAAACTCTGGGTGCCGGATGTATGCCAGCAGGAGGAGGACCCTGGCCCTGCAGGTTAACGCGCTTCGCGCGACTTGAAAATAAACTCTGGCTCTGAGGCATAAACAGTATACTTTTATAAACCAAAACTCTTATAATTGGCATGGTTAGACTCACTACCATTTCACGGCTGCTGTGAGTGTAGGTAATAAAAATGCTAGTAGATTCAAATGCAATGGCCAAACAATAAAACCTATACATTGGGTTAAACCTGATCACGTGACTTCGGTAGCGCAATGTGTAGTACGATTGGCTTTGAAGACGTTTGATCTATGTTCAACTCTCAGTCTCAGCTGGGCAACAAGTTTTTCAAATTAAAATTGATGATTGGTCTGGCAGCCGTGAAATAGCTATAACTCTAGCCTATAATGACTTGGTGGTAGCTCACTCAGGTGATTGTTTTTTAAACCTTCAATATTAATATAATGGTGCGTCTTACTGCTAGTGTGTTATCACAAAAAAATCCAACTTTCAATATGAAAGAAAAAAAAAGCGAAATAACAAAAAATGAAATAATAAAATGCAAAATAATAAAATGCGATTTAACGAAAATGCCAGATGAAAATGGCGAAGAAAAAAAATGCAAAATAATATTTTGGCGAAGTGATAAAATAGCCAAATAAGAAATTGCTTTGTAAAAAATTATGTGACATAAATTAATGCAAAATATTCAAATTGCAAATTAAAAATTTGCAAAATAATTTTGGCTAAATGAAATTTTGCCAAAAATATTTGGCCGCATGAGTCCTACCCCTTACTATATTTAATACAGTTTCTTTTGTGACGGAATAATTTCCACAGGCTAAGAGCTAAGCATGCATTATTGAAGAAAGATACTTTTTTCTCGACCAACAGTTTGCAACGCTTCCTTACCACTGATCTCTATAATACACTGGATAGTGGATTCCCTTTATGTATAACAGTTTTTTTTGACTCCAATTGAAGATGACATTCTGGTGCCAAGCGCACCTTTTGACGTCTTTCTTTAAAAAAAAGAAATAATTTGACGTACATTTTTCAGTTCACTGGTTGAACACAGTACGCGCGTCAGGACACGCGGCAGGGCGCGCGTTCATATGAGCGTGATTATTAAAACTTGTGTCGAATTTCTTTCAACCATTTCAGATGGCTTATTTTTGTATATGATGGTGTGAGTTCTATTTGACAGGAATTTGAACACAAAAAAATAATGGTCCTTCAAATTCACAACAAATATTTCAAACTGCATTTAATTTACCACGTCTCTTTTATAAGATTAAGTACAAACTTATTTTAGTGAATAGATGCAAAACAAAAAAAATTGTGCGTTTATCCAAACAACAAAAAATTACAATTCAGTGTTAGTTACAATTTGTGCAAATTCGCAAGAAATGTCACCTACTATTTAACTCCCAGAATCGCGTTTGTGGCTACAGACACAAAACCTAATGTGAACACATCCGACTCATTCTGACGTGCAGCAGTCGTTAAAACAAAACAAAAATCTTTGCTTGTTGAAGGATTAATTAGAAACATTTCACTTACAAAATATAAATCTTAGTAGGAAAATGCTTTCAATTAAAAAAATTGGATTGCGTAGGATTTAAGTGCCAAAGATAAGGTACAGACAGAGAGAACAGATATCACAAAAGAAAACGCCAAAAAAATGAACAATCTTAAGCAAAAAATCCTTACTTTCTTCGCCATCATTTTCTCACCATGAAGAGTGAGTGAGATAAAGTACAGAGACGCGAACAAAAAGTCGAAGGAGACAGTCCAATGTGAACACCGTTCTATTTATAATGTAAGTGTAAGATAAGGACGCGCGCCATGACTCGCGTGTATTGTGTTCAGCCACTTTGACAAAAAGAAGTTATACTGTTATACAAACCTGGTGCCAAGCGCACCGTATAACAATCTTCAATTGGAGTCATTTTGTTTGTATGAATACGCTATCCAGTGTATTTTAGAGATCAGTGTTCCTTACCGACTCCATCAATCTTAATCCAAGCAATTATAAATACTATTCAACATACCAAACCACCCACTCGCCCACTACATGCCTCTTACTTTTATGTCCACTTGTTGATGTGGACTTATAATATGCCTTTCAGGATTTTTTGAGCATTTTGTTGAAGCATCACCAAAGTCATACGACACCTTGATAATATTCTTGTTAACACCATCATGTTTTCAAAACTGTACACCTGGGTCGCTCGAACTTGCTCTTACAGTTGCAGTTCAAGTTGTGGATGTAATTAAAAAAATGCTGAATCAATAACAAAAATAATGTCGTCTTACTTCTTGAATAAAATATGAAAACATGCAAGCAAAATTTCAAAAATCGTTGAAGCTATTTTCTTGAAAAAAATAATTTATTCCAAAATTAAATTGAAATCGCGAAATCGGAGCAGTTTTTGAGAGGGAAGTGACTCTAGACATGCCAATTATAACAGTTTTGGCTTGTAAACGTACTGATTACGCGGCCCGCAGGGCCAGGGCCCTCCGCCGGTGGGCATACTTCAGGCTACCAGAGTTTATTTTCAAGTCTTTCGCCTGTCTTAATTTATTTACATGAAGATTAATGGGAGCATCCACACTGGCGCGATGCGAATCTTTGAACATAATTCAGTCGTTGCATATTCGAGCGAATGTTTCGCGTTGGTTTGGGACAGCCTTAACTTTTATAAATTGGCATGTCTCTAGTCTCGTCCTTTTGAGATAAATAATCTTTTCCCTGAACGGTTTTATGACACATAGCGTAATTTGTATCTGTTCAATTCCCCTGTTAAGAACTAAAAACCTTAACAGCCAAATTAATAAAAAACGCTTATTCTACCTTTATTCCACGACCTTACTAAACCATGCAATAAGGGTAAAGCTACGGATTAAAATTTTACATTAATAAAAACAAATTGTTAGTGGAATAGTAAAGTGACGTTTACAAAAAATCCCTTAAGAAAATCTACTACAATAAGTAAGATGCCTGTTTGGTAACTTGAAGTTTTCACCAAGTTTCGTAAACTTGGGTTTTTTTTTGTATGGGTTTTGACAGAAAATTTGAAGAAAAAAAAAATAAACCTCAAGTTACCAAACACACCTAACAATTACGTTGTTTTGATTATTTGCTGTCAAAATTGTTTTTTATTTTATATATTTTATTTTATTATTTAGGTGGGTACAACAGATTTTCATGAATTGTGTTTGGATGTTGGTGTGTTCGTTGACATAAGAGAAGATGTCATTTCTTTTTTTGTTTGTTGGAAATTCTATTCGTATTAAATGGAGGGATAGATAGATAGACAGAGAGATAGATAGATAGATAAAAATACAAAAAGAAGAGAAAATTTGTAGGTAGGTTGGATTTTTCCGCAACAAGAGTGAACTCATGTCATTCCTGAAGCCTGGCTGTAAATTTATATATATATATTCTATATTTCTTCCTGAAATCCTCCTCACTAAGCACTTGCAGTGGATCGTATCTGGTTTTGTATATTTTTCTTCTTCTTGTCCTTGATGGCTGATTGTCCAATAATTCCAAATGGTTTAAGAACTCGACAAATCGACATTATTATTTTTATCGAAAATTCAATTTGCAATCTTCACCTATATTTTTTAAATGCAGAATAAATTTGACACATCTGGTTCTTATTCCTTCGCTAAACCACCTTCTTCGGTGGTTTAGCTTAGTAAACGTCACTTAATTGATATATTATTTTTTAAATAACATTTTGCACTCAGTCCACGGAATAAGGCTTAAGCCTTCGCTATTCCACTTTTATTAATTTGGCTGTAAGAGTTCTCTCAAACCAACGCGAATACTTCGCAACGACAACGAAACTTTCACCTGTCTAAATTTATTTACATTGTGATTAAAGAGAGTATCTACACTGGCGCTTTGCGATCCTTTGAGCATTCTTCCGTCGTATCGCATATTCGCTGCGAATGTTTCCCGCCACTTTGGGAATGCCTTAAATCTCAGTTTTAAAGATAATCTCTTCAGCTTGGCTTAGGCTGCAAATCTAGTTAAAGACATACAGACAGAATTGTGGGACGCACTTTTTATAGTAATTAGTGGTGTTTATAGTTATTATAGTGGTGTTTAACGAATCCAAAACTTGCCCCTTATTACCTTAATTACAGGTAAAAACAATCATTCATACCACACATGTCATATCGATTTATGTTGCAACACTTAAAAAATGTTACCAACGTTACAATAAATTTCCAAAACAAAAATGTCTATTCAAACAAAATCACACCACGAAGGACAAATTGATACACGTTGATGTTTTAATTTATAGACAGTACGTGTCCGGAAAGAAGGTTTATTGGACACATTTTGTTATTGTCAGTAATATAATTGAAGTTTTCTTATATTTAATTTGGAAAATAAGGCAAAATAAAAAAAAAAGTTTTACACTAGCACAATGAAGAACGAACAAGTTGTTGTTGATTATTGGAAGATGTTTAAAACATCTGGACTATTTTTACTGCTTGCGTGTTCCGGATATATTTTAATTAAGTGAGTACTTAACTTTAAACTGTTTTGTTCTCACCTTTGAACTTTATTTGTTTGATAATATGTTAAACTTCTAACAAGTATATTTTAATCAATGTTGTTTAAAGCTGATTTTTCGTTGTTAAAAAGTACTTTCATAGGTAATAAACGGTACGAAGTTTTGTAGCCGCCAAAACAAATAACGCTGTAAAGCATTTTAATACAGTCATACAAGAGGTCTAGGGTTTGCTATTCCAGCCATAGCGCTGTCCCTTCTGGTCTTACAAGACACACTGATAACTTTGTGGGCAGTATGGGCTATATACGCAACGCATCACTAAATATCTCAAAGACATAAAATTATAACACAGGCTTACCCGGTTTTAGACAGATCCAAGTAAAACTCATCCTAAAGGTAAAGTTTGGTGCTGAACTTAAATTCGTTACCCACTTCCCGCAATTTGCTTGCATGTTAGCTCGCATTTTCGGGATATTCCCTTTAGAAAATTTTTAAAAAATCCTTTATTGCTGTTTCTTAAGGTTTTGTGGCAGCGCGAGAATATTTTTTGTTTAACAAAATTTACAACGATTCTAGAAAGTAGATACCTATAATAATCTTTTTCTCAACGAGAATCGTTGCAAATTTTGTTGAAAATCTCGCGTTAGTGCATAGAGTACCTATATTACCTAGAGAACCGACTTAGGCGGTCGTTCGCTTCCACCCTACAAGCTGTACTGAGAGGAAAATGCCCATTAAGTTTTGTATGGGGTTGTTGTCCAATGCATTTTAAATGGGACCGAACCAACATGGCTTCAATTGAAAGGACTTCGCTCAAATTGCTCAATAAGGTGGATAAGACCGCCCAGGGATTCAAAAAAAAATCCGTTAAATTCAAAAATTGAGAAATTTATTAATTTCGTACTCAAATTTCTTTTTTTAACCTTTTGTCAACCTAAACTATGAAGAATATCGGTCATTGTTGCTCCCGGGTAATAAATTAAATAATATTTTTGAATATTTATGTATAAAAAAAAAACAAAAACACCTACCGAAAATTGGAAGCGCACTCTAGTTTCTTAGCTCAAAAAGGTACGTGTCTACGATTTAGGTGTGCAAATCGTAGACACGTACCTTTTTGAGCTAATGCCACCACTTTGTTCACAATTAAACCGTAGACACGTACCTTTTTGAGCTAATGCCACCACTTTGTTCACAATTAAACCGTAGACACGTACCTTTTTGAACTAATGCGCCAATTTGTTTTTATATCCACCATTCACACGGATTCACGAATAAGGAAAAAAGAGTAAACTAAGAGAGTTTTCACTTACTCACCTCAAATAAAATTTGCGGGTGTTTAAGGCAAGAGGGGTACCGGTCGGTTCTCTAGGTAATATAGGTACTCTATGCGTTAGTGCATAACCTAAAATAAAGCAAAAAAACCTTTAACTTCATTTTTCTAACGGGAATATTGTAATAAATTATTGTAAAAACGCCTCAATTTAAGAATACATAATTAAAATGAACGACCAAGCGAAAAGACATATCTAGACGGTTTTTAATTTTTAGCGTTGGCAAGTAAAAAAAGGCGGTGGACATTAAGAAACAAAGGTTAAAAAAGATAATTACATAGGTATAACCAATGTTTTAAATATTAATTTAGTTTTAAGTCCAACTTAATTGGATGTTTTCGCCCGACACTATTCTACAAGGCTCCATTTGCCGTGGTCACGGGGTAACTGACGGTTTGTGGGTGGTATTTAAAAAATGTTTTTTATTCTCTCCTGCGGAGATTATACCGGTGTGTTGACTGTTGATGTGGCCCTACTTGTCTTTGAAATGTAATTAATGTTGTTCTAATTGTTCCGACCGTTGTTCCAATGATAGTTGTAAACTTATATCGGGTTTTTCAATAAGAGCGCTACAAAAGTTTTTTTTAAATAAAACAAAAACGGTTTTGGATATCAATGAAATTCTTTATTCCTGTGAAAGTACGTTTGATGCCATTATGTATGGAACTCGATTTCTTTTGCATGGCTACCACGGGCACGTTTGCAGAAGTCCAGACGCTGAACCCAATTTTCGACGGTTTTAAAGCATAAATCGGCCGATACTGCTGCAATTTCACGTTCGACATTCCTACGAAGCTCATCAAGCGTCGCTGGCTTATTGGCATAGACCATAGACTTGATGTAGCCCCACAGGAAATAGTCTAACGGCGTCAAATCGCACGACCGAGGCGGCCAAGCGACTGGACCATTTCGTGAGATAACACGTTCTCCAAACTTGGTTTCCAATAAATTGATTGTGACATTCGCTGTGTGGCTTGTGGCGCCGTCCTGTTGGAACCACATGTCCTCCCAGTAGATATCATCCAATTGGGGCCAAAAATATTCGGTAATCATTGAACGATAGCGATCCCCATTCACAGTAACGTGCCGGTCTTGATCATCACGGAAGAAGTACCAATGACGCCGCCGGCCCATAAACCACACCAAACCGTAATTTTTTCGGGATGCAATAATGACTCATGGAGTACGTGTGGAATGCTGCCTGACCAATACCGCATATTTTGTTTATTGACGAAGCCATTCAGCCAGAAATGAGCCTCATCGCTGAAGATGATTTTTCGATGAAAATCCGAATCATTTTCAAGTTGTTGCTCAGCCCAATTCACCAACATACGACGCTTCTGGTGGTCAAGCGGCTTCAGTTCTTGCGTCAATTTAATCTTGTAAGGATTAAGGCCAAGATCTTTTTGCAAAATTCGCCACAACGACGTCACAGAGATGCCCAACGCTTGAGAACGACGTGTGAGAGACACATTTGGGCTTTCTGCAACTGAAGACTCAGCGGCAGCAATATTCTCGACACTACGGGCACTTCTTTGTCTCACTGGCACGGGAATATTTTGTACTGTGCCTGTGGATTCAAATTTTTCCACTAGACGCTCAATTGTTGATCTGCTTGGACGATTATGACGACCATAAATTGGACGTAGCGGTCTTAACGTTGAGGCCACTGACCATAGAGTACCTATATTACCTAGAGAACCGACCGGTACCCCTCTTGCTTTAAACACCCGCAAATTTTATTTGAGGTGAGTAAGTGAAAACTCTCTTAGTTTACTCTTTTTTCCTTATCCGTGAATCCGTGTGAATGGTGGATATAAAAACAAATTGGCGCATTAGTTCAAAAAGGTACGTGTCTACGGTTTAATTGTGAACAAAGTGGTGGCATTAGCTCAAAAAGGTGCGTGTCTACGATTTGCACACCTAAATCGTAGACACGTACCTTTTTGAGCTAAGAAACTAGAGTGCGCTTCCAATTTTCGGTAGGTGTTTCTTATTTTTTTTTAAAACATAAATATTCAAAAATATTATTTAATTTACTACCCGGGAGCAACAATGACCGATATTCTTCATAGTTTAGGTTGACAAAAGGTTAAAAAAAGAAATTTGACTACGAAATTAATAAATTTCTCAATTTTTGAATTTAACGGATTTTGTTTTTTGATTTTGTTATGCCGGAATATAAGTTTATGTTATCGTGTTAAATTTGTATGGCCTCCAATAAATTCCGTAAATAAAAACTCACTTATCTTATAGTTAAAGATCAATATATTTCGGCACTATGTGCCATCATCAGGATCTATAGAAAACATAAGAGATGAGTTTTTACAATCAATTAAACATTAATAAAATAGAAGTATACCTTAAATGAATTTAACAAAGGATTCAACAAAAGTTATAACCTACAATTTGACAATTACCAAAATGACAATTGATATCGTCAATTAATACTCAAAAATAAACAACAAAGATAAACGTCAGTGCTAATTGTAGTGTGTTCACACGATCTGTTTTAACGATGTATTTACACGATGCTATGAGTTAGTGTTGTTTGTTGTTAGCATATGAGATGAGATTAAAGTATGTGTTTGTGTAATCTTTTTTGTCTGTTTTAAAATTACATACATTATCTCCAAATCTAACTATTTGGTTGACCTCATGTACCTGCAATTTGAATTTATTGTGTTCAAATTTTAATACTTCGGTGTTCTCAAAGTTGAACGAGTGGCCCGTATGGTGTTTGTGGTTAGCCAGCGCTGCAATACTCTTAAAAAAATGATGATGGCACATAGTGCCGAAATATATTGATCTTTAACTATAAGATAAGTGAGTTTTTATTTACGGAATTTATTGGAGGCCATACAAATTTAACACGTTAACGGATTTTGTTTTTGAATCCCTGGGCGGTCTTATCCACCTTTTTGAGCACTTTGAGCAATTTGAGCGAAGTCCTTTCAATTGAAGCCATGTTGGTTCGGTCCCATTTAAAATGCATTGGACAACAACCCCATACAAAACTTAATGGGCATTTTCCTCTCAGTACAGCTTGTAGGGTGGAAGACAACGACCGCCTTAGTCGGTTCTCTAGGTAATATAGGTACTCTATGCCACTGACTCCGAATTTCGGTAGTAAATTTTAATAATTTCGACTCATTGTTGGCTCGTATATCTTTCCATCATGAAATGGCAAACCTTATTGAAGAGAAATGTCAAAAGAGCGGCAAGAAACATGGCGTCGTTTGCTGTCCCTGTTGCTGTACTCTTGTAGCGTCCCTGTTGAAAAACCCTTTATTAGGTTTTTGCTTTTTTTTTAATTTTTTTTGTATTTATGTTTTTAATGGAATTTCTTTCTTTTAGCGTAATATTTGATTTTATTTGTTTTGCTTTTTGAATTATTAGATCTGAAGATTCCTTTCTAATCTAATGGAAATATTATAAACAAAGGGGAGTTTAAAATGATGATATATAAATATATGTATCTGTACATTTTTTGAAAGGGTTTGAAATTCAAATTAAATATCGTGGGGTATATCGAGACTAACCTAAATCTCAGTTTGCGAGACTGAAAAACGTGTGGAAGGGGCCGCCACCGCCATTTTGAGAAAGGCTTTTATATGATTTTCTCGCGGCTCCTATATCAACCCCTTAACTGATTTTTAATTTAGATTTATAGCAAAAAATATTCTACAAATATTTTGTCTACAAACATTTTTTACAACTCTTTTTTTGGTGTTCGAAGGCCGTTTTAAGCTACATTTTGAATTTTGAAATTTTTGTTGGACCTTCAATTTTAATTTCTCTTTTTTTTCATTTAAAATTTTCACTTTAATTTTTTTTTAATTAATAAATTTATTTTTAATTTTGTAACAGTAGCTGTGTTCCATTATGCCTTGCAAAGTACTTTTGGTGTTTTTATCTTGTTTTGATACCTTTAGTTACTTCAGTACAGAACTATACTTCGAACTTCTTCGACCAAAGAGCAGAAGTAAAGAATATGCATGCAAAAAAATTATATTATTCAAACTGGAAAATTGTTTTAAATCAATAAAATTAGAAATAAATTGATAAAAATACTTCTGAAACATTTCTGAATACAACGCGGTGTAGCCCGCCATCCCCCATCTAATTTCTGAGTCGTTTTTGAGCATACAAAGACTTTCCTTTACGGGTTTTAAACATTTAGTAGTTATGTATATGTACCTCAAAAAAAAAAAAATTCAAATTTATTTTTAAAAATTCAAAAAATATCTTTTTGAAAATTTTGGCCAACAATATTCTTTAGAATGTATTAATCATTTTTCACATTATTATTATTACTGCATACATATACTTGAATTTATTGAGTTTTCTTAAGAAAAATTTGTGGAGCCGATTTTGAAAAAAATAAGATTTTCCTTTTTGGCAAAAAAAAAATTGTGCGATAGATAAACCGTTATTTTTGGTTGTAGGAAAAATAACACTTGTCGGGGGAGTGTCCGAAAAACGCTAGGTACCAAGTTTAAAGAAAATTGACCGACGAACGTTTTTGCAAATCTCAAGTTTGATCAAAATCTCGAGTTCGATTTTTTATGCGAATCCATAACTTGCCATATACATACATTATGTAGGATATCTATTTTTATCGCCAGTAAAAACCAAAATAATAAAATACCAAATAAAAAAAGCAAAACCGCAAAATGCCAATTAAACAAAAGACGAAAGGATGTTAAAAGCTTTAATGAATCAATAAATTCAACAAGTCCAATTTATTAGTGCTAAGTCTTTTACGTGGCTGATGTATTTCAGTAGTATATAGAATTTGTATTACGAAAAACCTTCATAATAATTATAGTTATTATTATTATTATTTAATTCTGCCGAAACATATCATACCCCTTATAAAGGGTGATTTTTTAGCTGGTTTGGTTTTGGCAACACTGGTTTTGACAGCTGACGTGTGTTTAGTACCTTGTGTCACTGTCAAACAGCTTCAGTTTGGTTTGCAATTAAACCATGGATCGTCTTACAAATGAACAACGCTTGCAAATTATTGACTTTTACTATCAAAATTCGTGCTCGGTTCGAAATGTTCATCGCGCGCTGCTTGTGTTCAGCGATGAGGCTCATTTTTGGTTGAATGGGTACGTAAATAAGCAAAATTGCCGCATTTGGAGTGAAGATCAGCCAGAAGCATTGCAACAGCTACCAATGCATCCCGAAAAAGCCACTGTTTGGTGCGGTTTATGGGCCGGCGGCATTATTGGGCCATATTTCTTCAAAGATGATGCGAATCGCAGCGTTACTGTCAATGGTGAACGCTACCGAGCGATGATAACAAACTTTTTTTTGCCCGAAATGGAAGTTCTTGACTTGCATGATATGTGGTTTCAACAAGACGGTGCCACATGCCACACAGCACGCGAAACAATGGCGCAATTGCGAGGCTAGTTTGGTGAACAGTTAATTTCACGTTTCGGGCCGGTCAATTGGCCGCCTCAAACTATCGATTCAAATAAATATTTCATTCATTTTTTCGAATTTTTTGTGTTTTTTTTTTTAAAAAAAGTTCTAAACCTCTTAAAAAATCACCCATTATATGTATTCAAATTTTTGTTTTGTTTCATCAATAGCAGTTGTTGCCTTTCCATATCGTCGTCGTTCAATGACAACTCCCTACATTCAATTTTGTGTTTTAAGTTTACATACATACGTATAACGCTATACTCAACCCAATATCAAAATCTTTAAGTTCTGAAAAAGCTCCCTGGCCCTATTTTAATCACTTGTTTTTAAATTTAAAAAAAATCTAAAATTCAAACTGTTTTCAAATTATTATGTGTAAAAAATCCCCTACAAATTCAAAACTTAGAACATTATAGAAATGGACTTAGGGATAGGGAGTTTTCATTGAGCGACGAAGAATTTTGAGTTTCTATAAAAACGGCTATACCTAACGTGATGTTGATAGAACTTTGTACCTCTGGGTTGTCCAAAGACCAGAAAGTGCATTATTTTGTAACCAGGAATCCTTTGAATCTCAAATAATATTTCACACCCAACTTTTACATTATATTTTCTTAAGCGGTCTATGGTCTTTCCGTTCGAGAAAGGTCCGAGACACCGCCTTGTTTTCTAAAGAGCAATCGTTGATTTCGACGCACGGTCAAGTTCATAAATTAAAAAAAATGTCATATGACATTTCTCTATTCTGCTCTATTTAGTGGATAATTTTTCCATTTTGTTTCTCCCAAGTCTTCTTTACACGAACTAAAAATCTTAAAAAAAAATTTATTAAAGAAGTTGAGTATTCAAATCCCTTCGTTTCTTTTGCGCCACCCTGTACACACATATAGGTTGGTCAAGATATTGATCAAACAGTCGAATGCATCTCGAGGTCAATTTTGTCTCCAACTTAAACAATCGAAATAATTTTCTTGTTTATCTGCGATGTAACGGTAAATCAGTGTGGATTAAAATCGTCGAAAAATAGGATCTATAACTTGAGCTCTTCTATCCTCATGAGTTCTTCTAAACAAGATGATTTAAGAGTTGAGATTTGGCGTTGATACAATAACAATACATGTGTGCTTATGAGCAATATAAAAATATAAATAAATACAAAAACCCAACTGCTCATTGGTTTTTTTTTTAATACATATAAAACAAAAACAGATTCAATATTAATTGTTTCTTATTTTAGAATGGTCCAAGCAGTATTCTGGCTGCCTTACTATCTGGAAAAGAATCAACGCAAACTCGAAAATTTAGCAGAAACTTATGCAATCAATCTTCAGGACACACCCGATGAACACCCTGAGGGACCACGCGAAGAACATCCCAAACCAAGAGAAGAACAAGAAGTCGAAGAGATCAAGAAAGAAAAGTGAATAAAAATTGAAGATTCCTACAACTTACAGGAGAAACTAATAAAAAAAAAATAAAAATTGAATTCTTTGCTAATTAAGAAAAATAAGTTTATTTTATGTTTCCACAATCACAGGCAGGTCCTCGGGATCGTCATCCAGCAATCCCACGAATTCCCACTTCATTGTTTTGGCCAGCATCTTCCTCAGTCTCTCGGCACTCACGCTCAAGCCGCTGAGACTGAGGTTTATCAGCAGATTGCGAACGTCTTTGTAGACGGTGTTGTGTTCGGTCGGTTCCATTAGCTCTTCGGGGAGATGCGGCAGTTGGTACTGCAGCACCTCGCTGTATTTCATGTAGAAAATCTTGAATCTTTGCACAGCGACTTCACTGTTTGCAAGGAGATTCAAAGTCTTCCTCCATTGGGCCAGGGACTCCAGAGAGTAACCGATGAGGAACATGACAAATGCAAGCTGGACCTCTTCGATAAGTTTCTCAGGGTTGCCGAATGATGTCATTAGCTCATCGACAGCCTGTGAGCAGTCCATGTAGTGTTTGGTTATTTCCTCGGGCGTCGCGTCTTTTGGAACACGATCAGGAAGTTCTGTGAATCGGGGTCCAGTTCCCTCGATTGGCTTTAGGTTAGGCAGAAGCTCATCTTCACTGGTGATTTTGGTAATTTTTGGTGAAACTCCAGGGACACCGCGAGGCCTCTCAGAGTCTGGACAGGATTGTAGTTCCACATTTGTTCGAATTGTAACCAAAGCGGGCCGACAACGATAGACTGCCTCCTCGGAAATTGTGTCAGTGAGGTGTTTCCATTCGCCAGCGTATCGATAATCATACGGAGCAAGATACTCATCGAGATCGAGTAGATTTTCACGAATCCTCCGCTTCTCGAGCTCAGGGTCGGCAATTTGCCGTTCACGAAGCTCTTCGTGCTCGTTGTCCCATTCACGAACTAATATCTCATTGCAATGGAAATAATGAACAAATCCAACTCGAGGTGCGGAATCGCCATAGGGTCCTTGGGACTCACAGTAGACGTAATGCGGACCGGGCGGAACCATTTTAACGCCACGGAATTTTTCGCCGATAGTGTAGCTGCACAAGTCGATGCCAAATTGCGTGCCGATGGGAACTCCAGCTATAATGAGTATAGCACCTTGGGCGAATAGTCGCTTCGCCACTTCGGGATCCAATTCCATGCTAGAGTTGTCGACATTCATTTCAATTTTATTAAAAAATTGTTAAATATTCACAAGAAAGAAAAACGTTTTGTTCTTTTGTTTATATATTTTTGACAAGACTGATAGATTGACAGCTCATTCACTTTCTGATTTATCCGCTGGCGCTAAAAGCGTAAATTAAGGTAGCACCAGAATGAGTGCATTCAGTGCATTAGGCCTGGCGCCCACTAGCAAACTTAGATGCCGGCAACTTTAAGTTGTTAGTTGTTCACGATTATTTTAAATCTACTAGATTTACGAAATAAATTTTAATGGTAAATAGTCGAGATTTAAAGAAGATTAAGTACAAATCTTATCAAATCTCGGTAAAGTGTTAACTATAGTTATCTAAAGCTAACTTTCATCGTTCATTTAATAAAGGTCAGTAACTTTGAGTTACTTAATGACGTCATAAAGCCATCCCCAAAATCAAGGTTGAATTAGTTCTGTTTGGTAACTTTCTTGTAAGTTTCTACATTTTTGAGAAATTCGTTCTCACTTTGGTGTTTTGACAGCTTTTACACAATTTGCTGGAAAAAGATACCAAAACAGACCTGGAACACATTGAATGCCGTCGCGATTTTTCTTGATTATTCATTTCAAATATTTTTTGATTGACGGATCAACCAATTTTCTAACTTCGATTATTTCTAAAAGAAAAATTACTCAAATCAAATTTTTTAATTATGAAATTCCAACTTTTATTTTTGACACATCAACCATAGTTTACTTAAGTTAGAAAAAGACCGCACCACGGATCAAAATTTGAACTTGGTTTAGCAGGAGAAAGCATTTACAAAAACAACGATTCGCATTAAAAATTATTTAATAGCCCAATATCACAGATAAGCCATCTGAAGATGAGAATGTTTCGTACGTTTTATCCTCGAAAGCCCGTTTGTTTACATTGTTTTATTTGAAATTTCTTCCCACGTCGATGCAACAACAATATAACTAGGGTGTGTGAAGATCCCTACTGTCTATGTGTGAGGTTTTTATACACACATTCTCATTTTTTATCTGATATCTGACAGTTCAAGCTTGTAGGCAAGTTAAAATGGCTGCCGGGGATTCTCATCTTCATGTGGCTAATCTGTGATCAATATTCGCTAGCTTCTCCTTTTGAGAAATAGAAAAGCTGATAATATTTGCTTTTTTTCTGATATTTGCACTTTGAATTATATGTGTTAAATATTTTTCTCTGTATTTTGGTCTTTTCTCTCTTTATTCAACACATGTAACTTGTAAAGGGTGGTTAAATTTTAAGGGCCGATGTTGAATGTGAACCACACCTAAACGTCAAGTTTTTTTCTGCATTTCATTTGACATTTCTCAATTTCAAACTAATGTTGAATTCCTTAGTCCCCTTTCACACGAGGAAACAAGTTGCTGGAGATTTTTTTGACGTTTTCTTTTAATTTCCTTAAAAATCTCCTGTACCTTTCACACGAAGAAACAAAATCGTGGAAACTTTCTGATGTTTCCTTTTAAAATAGCTTGGTTGAACACACTTTACTGTGTGTGTGAAGAGGAATGTCAAAAAAATCTCCTCGAATCGTTGACCGGGGAGATTTCATTTTCCCCTCTTACTTCTTGCCCTTCTCACCAACAAACTGAATGTTGCTGGCAACTCAGTTTCCTCGTGTGAAAGGGGACTTACAACCATTTCAAAGCGATTATTTATTTTGGTTGTAAGGAATTTGTGAACAAATCGATTTTGTTTATGTTTTATGGTGTGCGTGCTATTTGACGAGAATTTTAACACAAAAGTTGTGCACCTACAAGTTCACAACAAATATTCCGAAGTGCAATTAATTTATCGCGTCCCTTTGATTAGACTAAACACTTTTTTTTTATCCAAGTAACAAAAAAATATAATTTAATAATGAAAAGAAGAAGGTATTCGGAATTCTTAGAACCCGGCAAGGAACACACCGGCGACGGTGTTCGCCTGATACAATTAATCGTCTTTAAAGACATGGAATCAAAGCTCTGCTATTTCTAATTAATTATAAGCCGAGCAAAGCACATTTTTATTTATTTATTTGCATTATTATTCACTGGAATTGTGGAATTAAGAACTCTTGCATATTTGTTTTGTTTTTACGCTACCAAAAAAAACTTTCAACTTGATGAAAAATGTCAAATCTTCTTAGTGTGTGTGCAAATACGTGTAAATCTTGCTAAAATTTAAAGATTTCATTTGTCTAGAAAAATCGATTTTGTTTTCTAAGCAAATCGATTTTTTTCTATTTTTTGGTTGTAAGGAATTCGACATAACTCAATTTGAACCATGGAAAGATACACAATCGAGCAACGCGTTAAAGTTATTCAGGCCTATTACATGGTGACTCCACGAGAAATATTTCATAGAATACTATATTGCATGCTATGAAAATTGCTCATGGAGGCTACTTATATTAGAATGGATCTCTGCCACCAAATGTCAGAAGTGTCAGTGTGAAACTAAAAAAAAAAAAAAAAAAACAATCTGACAGCACTCCCTGGTTGGAAAACAAAACCAAATGCCGAAGGCACGAAGGCGAGCCAAAAAATTCGCGTGTTTGATAATAGTGATTAATATGTAATAAAATTAGTTTTTTTTGTATCAAACACTTGAAAAAATGTTCACTAAAATGTTTAAACACTAATTAATACGTAATTCGATCGCAAATTTAAGTTTTCAGTTCCAAATACAAAAAATAATCAAATGACCGGATTTTTAACACTGCCAAGAGCATGTAAATATTTTCCAACCAGGGACTTTTTTTGTTGTTGTTTTTAGATGTCAAATTAGAAAGAGAAAAGACAAAGACAAATCTTGGAAAACCTCTATTCTATAAAAAATTTCTTGCCACATATTGCTCGGCTCATAGAAAGCTATGGATAGTATTCTATGAGCAAGCAATTTTTCGTTGGTTTGTTTGAATTTTGTTTGTTTTGTGTGATGTTGTTCTATTCTCGCAAATGAAATAGTAGGCTATAAAAATGCCCAACCAACATTTTATGGCATACTATCGCTCTTTCTTTCTATCAAAAGTGACAGATGAAAATCTATGAAATATTTCAGGTGGAGATCCCGCGTTATGAAAATGGGCGTTTAAATCAAAATGCATATCGTGCACTTCGTGATTTTTTCGGTCAATTTAATCGGCACATTTTCACCTCAGTGGATTCGTCAAAAAGCAGAATTGCCGCGTTTGGGCGAATGATAATCCAAAAGTGATTGTTGAAAAATCAATGCACCCAAAATGAGTGACTGTTTGGTGCGGTTTATGGGCTGGCGGCATCATCGGGCCGTATTTTTTTTTCCAAAATGAGGCCGGTCAGGCAGTTACTGTGAATTGTGTTCGCTATCGTGAGATGATAACGAACTTTTTATGGCCCGAATTTTAAGATATGGATGTCGATGATATGTCGTTTCAACAGGACGGTGCCACCTGCCACACAGCTAACGAAACAATGGCTCTTTTGCGCGACAATTTCAATGGCCGTGTTATGTCACGTGGTGGCAATGTCAATTGGCTGCCAAGATCATGTGACTTGATACCGTTGGACTTCTTTCTTTGGGGTTATTTGAAAGAAAAGTTGTACCTCGATAAGCCAGCAACAATTCAAGAGCTAAAGGATTAGACAATTCGGCACATTAACGGCATTGAACCTCAATAGAAAGCTAATCAGCGTAATCCAAAATTTGGACCATCGGATGGATTTGTGCCGCCGAGGTTGCAGCGGCCATTTGGCCGATATTTTGTTCCATACATAATTTTACCATACCAATATTATCATAAGCATAACAAAAAGAAATGACAATAATTTCCTAAATAATTTGTGTTTTATTCAAAATCAACATCGGCAATTAAAATTTAACCACCCTTTATATCTTACATCCCTGTTTTTTTTTTGGAAAGCTCGCATGAAGATCAATGTAAATCCATCATGAGGTACCCAAATAATGTTGCAGGGTCAAAAAAATAAAACGAAATTACCTAAAACCTAATTTTTATTTCACAGTGATTTCATGTACATTTATTTGCTTATTGTTTATATTTTATTGATTTCATGTCTTCAATAAATCGCTCCAATACATTTTCAAAACAAATATTATTTAATAACAAAACAATGGTACATATATAATATATATTTATAAAAACACTGACTATTCTTAAAGCCATCCCCTTATCATTGTTTCTTTTTACCTTTCCACTTTTTTACCATTCTATAATAATACATTTAATTATATATATTTTAATAAAGAGCATTTTTGGAAAACAATATTTTATTGCAAGATAAACATTAATTTATTCGAAATATAACCTGCTATAATGCCAATGGTATTAAATTTTATTTATATAGGTATATTTTTATATAATATATATACGTCACGGTCACGAGTATTAATTTGTTTATAAAATAATTCTAATTTAATTTTGCTTTGTATAAATTATCTTAAATATATATAAATATTTTTGTTTATTTTATTTATTTTTATTTGGTAAATATTATTTCAAAATTGTTATGATAAATTTATCGCATTTTGGATGTCTCTTTAGTCTATAATAATATTTTTTGTTTGATACTCTGATACACTTTTTTTTATGTAGTTATACATACATATATAATTAGCCTTAATTGTTTAATTTAGATGTTATAAATGAATTTATTCTTTGAGATAAAAGGGTACAACATAGTGGGAGTTATTTTATTTAGTTTTTTGATTCCAATGAATTAGTTGGAAGTTTTTCGAATGAACTGCCAAGATTGGCACGTGCAGCCGCCAGAAGTTCAGGATGTTCAACTAAGGTGTCGGATAGTGCTTGAAGCAAAACATCTGTAAGAAAATTTGGAAATATTTTATTAATTTATTTTAAGTTTTGTTAAAATTATTTAGATATATTAAATATTTTTATAAAGAATGTTGTTTGCCTTTTCGAATTTTTTTTTGCTGTCATTATCTTTTGTACGTTTACATTTAGGCCTAGGTTCAGCTTCAAAGAAGTAGCTCTTTAGTGGCCAATATGGGAGATTAAGGGCCAATTTCACAGTCAGAAAAGTGCCACTTAAGTGGACAATGCGAAAGATTAAGGCGCAATATCATAGTGTATATTATACTTACATAAATAAGTGGTAATTAAGCCCCCAATGTTGGTCACTTTCTCAGGCAAAGAAACTGTGCCTAGTCACATCGTCTTAAGCCAAGAAGAGAAAGGGAAGGGCCTGAATCGGCCAGCAGACTTGATAAGTGAGGAAATAGCGAAAAAGCAGAAACCATACGTTGCAATGGCAATACAAATAATAACATGGTCATTCGCGTATGTGTAAGTGTGGTGAAACTGTGGGCCCATTGTTTTGTATAGTTTGAAGAGTATTTTTTTTTTCAAATATCATCCAAAAGCCATGAATTCGCTCTTTACCGGATTAACGTATCTTTTTCTTTTATCCTGCTGATGGATTTTGAAGGCCATATTATTCACTTTTGATTTAAACTCTTCTTTGAATACAGATTAATTAAATCCGGATTTATTAAATCAATTTCCAAAATAATCCGGATGTAAGTACTTAGACTGGTCTCCTTACTCCTAAGAGGAGTTTAAATTCCATAAGGGCGGGTTCACATTCAAAGACGTGTTGCCTGACCCGAGTCATTTTGTTAGCGTTCACATTCGACGACTGTCTTACCGAGATCATTGTTAAAGAGAAAACATGGGGTGAACTTGATTATTTGCACCAATTATAGCGCATCAGTCTTTTTTTCGCTCTCTTTTTTTTGTTTTCTTCGGTTCGATTGCAAACCATTTTCTTCAAATCCTTCACACAAAATTATAAAAAAATATGGAAATAAAATTGAAATCACAGGTAGGTTAGGTATGATTGGTAAAGTGAAATTTCTTGCGAATTTGCACAAATTGTCAAAAAAAATGTAACGAGAGTGGAAGCACACCGATAGAGCAAATAATTCCCCCTCCGCCTCCATTGGATAACTTGCGAATTTTAGCAACATATATTTCTGTGTACAAGAAGAGTAAAGACTTTCAAAACACCACCCATCTGTTAGCATCTTTTGCTGTGTAAATTAACTACATATATAAATAATAACTTGAGAAATGTATAATTTATGTAATTTTTTTTAAATTAAACGCAAAATGTTAACAAAACCAGACTTTTGGCATGTGATTGTGGATGTGATTAGTGAAATTTTGACGTTTGTACTCAAAAGTGGTTCAACGAGATTGTTAGTTTTCGGTGACGTGAAATAAAGCCCTACGAAATAAAACCTTATGTGGCCTCCATTTTTAAGTGGAAATAAGGCCTCACAAGTCATGTAGCCTTATTTCAATTACTGCTGCCCCCCTGCATGATAGGTTAGAAATAAGGACCGCTGGGTCTTATTTCAATTTCTACATGGAATTAAGGCCACATTTTGTCGGGCGTTATTTCACGTCACCTTAACTTTATTGTAAGTTTCTCCATTATTGAGATATTCGTTCTCACTTTTATTTTCGCCTTGCAATTTTCAAAATGAAATGTGGTTTAGTAATGAAAACGTAAAGTATGTAAGACAGATATTAAGAAATGTTAAAAGAATAAACAATTTCCAATGAAAAATGGCAACAACAGTTCTGAATAAACATCAAACAGTCGTATTTATTAGATTTTATTAGAACACGCTTAGACAGTTTTCCAGTTACTCATTTTCTAAATATTTTAGCCATCTCCCTATTTATAAATGGATTCCATAAGTTGTCTAATGGTGAATTCCTTACAACAGAGAAATCGAATTTTTTCTAAACAGAATCCAATTTTTTCTAAACAAAATCGATTCTTTTCTGTCAAAACAAATCTTGCATTTTTAGCAAGATTTCACACTGATTTGCACATACACTATGAAGACTTAACATTTCTAATACGTCAAATTGAAAGTCGCGGAATTTTTGGAAGACGAGTTGTTTATTTTTCGGCTGCAACGAATTCTACATATGTAATTTAACAAAATATTCAACAATATTTTCACTCAATACAGCTATAAAAATAATTTATTGTGCGTTATTCATTATCAAACACAAATTTGACAAAAAAAATAGCTTTCGCGAGTGAAAGACGTGTTAAAAACTTTCAGTGCAAGTGAAAACTTTTCAATAATAATTTTCTTTAAAAATATAAATATGAGCAAATAGAAGTTCAAACAAATAAAATGCACCAACAAATTGGCACCGTATAAGCTAGCTAATATCTTTTATTTATTAATTTAATTCTATTGGTAAAACATTTTTCTCACAACAAAAACAAACAACCTTAATAGTTTTGTGAATAATTTCTTGACTTTTTGCGTCAATTGCAGCTATAAAGTAACACAAACACAATCATACCAAACAAAAATCGATTCTTTTACGAAATACGAATTCCTTTCAATTGACAGAAAAAATTCGATTCTGTTTAGAAAAAAAATTGATTTCTTTTTTGAAAGGAATTCGCCATAACTATCTACGGTTGTTATCGAAATACATCCTCATATTTTCTGACATACTTATTGTAATATGTCAATCTGGAATGAACTAATAGGTCTGTTTGGTAACGTGAAATTTCTTGCGAATTTGCACAAATTTTCACAAAATTGCACAATTTGTTAAAAATTCCTGTTTGTTAACTCGAAAAAGTTGCAACGAGAGAGCACATCGAGAGAGAAAAAAATTTCACCTCCATTGGATAACTTACGAATTTGTGCTACATAAATTTCTGTGTGCAAGATGAGTAAGGACTGTCAAAACACCCAGTTGTTAGCATCTTTTGCTTTTAATTTGAAATTGTGTTTTCTGATATGTGAAAATTAACTTTATAAATAATAAATAACTTGGGAAATTTATAATTTATGTAATTTTTTTTAAAATTAAACGCAAATTTCTAACAAAAACCAGACTTTTGGCATGTGATTGTTGATGTGAGGAGTAAAATTCTGACGTTTTGTACACAGGTTCAATGCGTTTGTTAACTTTCTTGTAAATTTGTCCATTTTTGAAAAATTCGTACTCTCTTTGACGTTTTGACAGGTTTTACACAATTTGGTGAAAAAAGATACCAAACAGACCTAATGAATTTGAGTGAACTTTTTTAGAACAGCTGTTTCAACTATTACAAACATTTTCAATTCAAGCATCCAAATCAAAAATTGCAAAAAAAGTATTTTTAATTTGGACATTTTTTTTAGTTTTTAAAATCCAAACAATAGCAGATAAGAACAATTGTCAATCAAATGTCACTGGGTACGTTCAACACATTACATTACTTTCGGATTGACTTTGTAGACATTGAACGTTCCCACTTTAGAATAGGTATAGAACACTAATTTCGGTGTCTAATGTCGTTTTCGAGTGGACGTTCGGAGCTACTCCTTTTTCACTCCTTTTACTCCAAATTTCCAATTTTCGATAGGAACGGAACAGTTCCAAAATCCAAACGAAAACGACATAAGATGAACAAATGAAAATGTTTATAAATAAGATCTTGGAGTTGGATGGTGTGCTAAAGTTAGCAAGGCTTTAGAATGTGATTATAAATACCACTGCAAGTGTCGAAAAACCTCATCTAAATTTTCTAGGTAGGATGGGATGAATTCATCTACGGAAAACCTACAGTCGAATAGTCAGGCAGTGTCTTTTAGTTTAAAATAGTTATGGAAATATGATTTGATTAAAAAAAAAATATTATATTGGTCAAGGTTTAGACAGTCAATTCCGTTGTTTTAGTTATATATAAGTTTTATTTAAGTCTTATATATCTTGTATTCACAGGGTTGTCCACGTTCCTTAATTGTGGTACCTACTGTATGCATTGTGGAAAAGAATAATAATGGTAATAATAATAAAATCTATTCTTTAAGTTTTAGCCCATAATCAAAGTGATTATGGATAACTTCGACGTCTGTATAAAATTAGACAGAGATAAAATATACGACTGCAACTTTTTAGTAGAGGGAAGAGAAGTATGCTTCCATTTATTATGAGCCATTATTTCTAAAAAAAAATCAAAAACACTTTTGCCAACCGACAGCTGTAAATTATGTTGGTGTTAGTACAGTGAGGTGTGGATCTAACGAAAAATTTAGAACTGCAAAATTGATTTTAAAACAAAAATAAATCCATTTATTTTGCCCAATGGAATGGAAAATTGTCAAAATTTTGGACAATGGAAAACCTCATAATTTTCGCTGATAGAGAACTTGAATAATCTGTCAAAGTCAGAATTGATAGATATTGATGAGTATGACAGATGCAATATGCAGATTACAAGAAGTTTCCACTCATAGTTGGTCTTTTTGGTGAAGTGAAGTTTTTTTTACAAATTTTCAAAAATTAGCTGTCAAAACCCGTAGGAAAAAAAAAGTTTTGGGAAATTTCATGTTAGACTCCTTTTAGACAAGAGCGGTTTTTATACTTTGTTTCTCTTTTGGTTTAGTTTTCTACTTGCAAATACATTTTAAACGCCGCGATTTTAAATGAATGTTAACTTTGTGCAAGTGAAGACGTATTATCTCTCTGCACTCTATACTCAACTTGATTGAGCGAAGTTATTTGAGTCGACGACGAATGAAAATAAAACACAATCCAACAGTAAGGAAAAGCACAAAGAAGAATGAGCGATATCTCCGCAATTTGGTCAACTTCAGCAATTTTGTCCACGCCAGCCACCACTTTTGTCCCTCGCCAACGTGCTTAAAAATCACAGGAAGAAATTGCATCGTTTAAAACAAAGAGTTCCTATATTACCTAGAGAACCGACCGGTACCCCTCTTGCCTTAAACACCCCCAAATTTTATTTGAGGTGAGGAAGAGAAAACTCTCTTATTTTACCCATTTTTCCTTACCCGTGAATCCGTGTGAATGGTGGATATAAAAACAAATTGGCGGCATTAGTTCAAAAAGGTACGTGTCTACGATTTAAGTGTGCACAAAATGGCGACATTAGCTCAAAAAGGTACGTGTCTACGATTTGCGCACTTAAATCGTAGCAACGCACCCTTTTGAGCTAGGTGTTTGTGTTGTTTTTAACATAAATATTGAAAAATATTATTATTTTTACTACCCGGGAGCAACAATGACCGATATTCTTCATATTTTATGTTGACAAAGGGTTAAAAAAAGAAATTTGACTACGAAATAACCAAATATTCATAATACATAAATGTTTTGTGCCTATCTTTTTCCAGTAAATTATTAAAACCTGTCAATACAGCTTAGTAAGAGAGAATTTCGCATTGAACCACTTTTGTATTATGTTGGCACTTTTTAAACTCTCTTTATCTCGACACTTTTTAAACTTCAAATAATTGTTTAAACTGATTTTCTTCCTATGAACAGTTTCGTTTAAAGTCGTTACCAGTAATTACTGAATACGGCCTAATGTGTTGAGCTTTTCATCATATTCCTATTTGAAGCCACGCTATACAAAATTGAAGTTTCCAGTTTTTAAAATTGCATTAATAGGAAATAACAAAAATTTATTGATTTTAACTTTTAAAACCTTGTCGAACATTTTTTATAAATCCTTTTAATATAGTATTTTCAGAATTATATGTACGCCAATTTTTAACATGCTCAGCTCTGTGTACATGGACACGGATATGAGGAAAATAAAATAAAGTTCCTTCATACCGTATCTTTTTTTATAAATAACCCTGTTTGTATCTTTATGCATGCTAAGGTTATAGAGCCAGTCGTTTCAACGTAGCGAATAATTGTGTAAAATATATTTGGGATGCTCTGACGGTGTGTTGGATTTGATTAAAGGTACCTACATAATTTATTTAATACTCTCATATCATCAAAACAAAAAAAAACAAAAATGCAAAAAGAATATTGAGCTTTTAGTTTAACAAGAGTAATTAGATTTCTTGTTTTAATTTCAGTATACATAAAAGCTCTGTCGGATGCGATACCTAAATTTCCACTCACACCCACCATACCCAAATTTAAAATGTTTTTACTTAAACGATGCGGAGCGCAATGGATTCGAGTGAGATGGTGCGGCTTGCCGTTTCATCACCAATTCCATACTTCCAACCTAAAACAACCAAAGGGATGAATGCGTGGCAACTGGCAATAGAACAACAGATGTGAGCCTCACTATAGGTATTATTTTTGACTATAAATGTCTCCGGGTTTGACACGCCACCACACGAGTGGTATTACATGCGTTATTAACCAACTTATTCTGAAACACTGTTCGAAACAAAACTCTTTCCTATCCTTCAATTTCTTCAAACTTTTGAAAGTCTCTTCTTGGTGTTGGTAATATAGAAAAATGTCATTATCATTTCAATATCGCTCTGACGCTCTCGTATAACTAATTCTGGATTTACACGACTGACAAATCGGAAGAATTATGTCAGTCAACTGTCAAAACACTGTCAGAAGAATGACAATAATTGGCAGTTTATTGTCAGTGAACTGCCAAGTGAATTTTTCTACCGGTTTTTTACCGATTTGTCAGGTGTGTAAAGCCAGCATAAGTCTCTTCTCGGTATAGTCTATGACTATCCGTTTTTGTTCTTCTTCATCAGCTAGTTCAGCTTATTTGTATACGGCAACAACAATAAAGTATTTATAATTAATTTACCCAATGGATTTGTGCAGAATGGCTGAACACTTTTAATACGGAAAACACGGCTTATCTTAAGACATGTTTCTATTTTTAAGTTTTTGATTAAATTATTGCGAAGCCTACTTTCGGAATCAGATCCATTCGGAAGCCATCATGATGTGGTTTATCATGTCACCAGCATAAATTTGTCCCTCAATCTCTTCCATTAAAAGCTAACTTCCAAATCCCAGACTCAGCTCTCTGGTAACAACTAATACAGCCTCTTGATTCATAAATATTTGGCCAACGTTGTCAGTCTTTCTAAAATAAAAGACCAGAAGCATATTTAATTCGTCCCTTAAATACCAAGCTCCAAAAGATCCCATCCAAATTTATATACCTATGTACCTATAAATGTATGCTTATATCTCATTTTATATTCAGAAAAGCAACCAACACATTATCCCTTATTGGGAAATCTGTTTGTCTCAGAGGACACCATAAATTACTTCTCGAATATGTGTGTCACCACAATAACATATCCACCCTCAACCTATGCGTATTATTATGATCCTATCTCATCACATGGAATTCCTACATTTCGAAAAATAAGGTTTCCTTCCTCCAATCTTCCACCACAATACCATCGCGATACTCTTAAAATAACATTTAGAAGTTGGATGTATGCAGGACCGGCCCCTGCCAAACTTGCGCCCTGTGCAAAATTTGTAGAAAGCGCCTCTTTTTTATATTTGTATACATGCACTGATACACATGCATAAGCCTTTTTCACATTACCCAGGAGGTAGACTTAACTACCCCTCAAAATAAAGAAAAAATACCATCCTAAAAGATTTGTTTCATCCCTTCTCAACTTACCCACAGAACATCCAAAAACATCAACAACAAAACTTACCTAAAACTTTCTTTTGCAACTCTGGAGATATCATTCCCTGTTTGCCTTCCTCTTCCAAGAAGTCAGTTAATCGCTGAAGTTCCTGCTGAGCTTGGTCTGAGCCATGGGCCAGTGACTCGGAGAACATTACCTGGACAAACACATATTATATTAAATAGACTTCACTTCTTTCTGGAACAACATCATCGTTATGATTTTAATACCTTGCCCAATTGATAAATCACTTCCTCCAACGAGAACTCTGTGTAGAGAAATTTCGCTATCTTAGCACGACCAGCTGCTTCATCATGTTCTGAACGTTCTGCAAAAAGATAAAAAAAAAAGTTAAAATGTTGAAGATTAAAGGGCAAGAAGTTTATTTTGTCTGTGGATTTAATTCTTCGTTGTTCATTCCATAAGGAGTAGTTGAATTTAATTCTTGTTTGCCATCAAGGGCGTATAGATATAGAGGTGTGGATAAAGTGTAAATTTGGAACTTTAGGGAAAAGTAATCATCATCGGCTCGACAACCGGGGTCTGGTCCTGGCCTCCTTCAACAAGTTTTATATGTAAACTCGGTTCTTTAATAAATTATGAGAAGCCAAAAATCTGTTGCATTTTGCTTTGGTATACACGAACTCAAGTTTTTTCTGTTGTTGCTGTTAGCTACAACTGTTTTTTATTTAAAAATATGATTATTAGATATGTACGAAAAACTTAAATTTAGCAAAGGTTTGGTTAATGTAACTGGCAGCAGGAAAGCTTGGCATACTTAGACCATGAGTTGAAATTTAGCTTAATTTCATATGAATTTAATGACCTTAACCTTGAAGATTAAAGTTTAAAGCCAAAGGCCCAATTTTTCAGTGGAGAGCTAAACCAGAATTGTCTAACTCTATAGCAGTAAATTTTCCCATAATTAACAGAATGCATGCGGAACGACTAAAAAAACTCGATGGATAAAGCATTAAAATCATCTGTTCAGGTAATCCTGAGTTAACTCACCAAATTTGATGAGTTTACTCGGGGTTAACTTTGATCTCGCACTTAAAAACTGATGGACTTAACTTTCAAACCATCTTTTTAACAATAAACTCCATAGAAGCCCTCCTAGTGTGTCTCCTGTTGATTTTATTGCTACAAGATTGATAACATTTTTGAAGATGACAGTTGTGAATTCAATTTTGTGAAATATTCTGTTGAAAATAAGAGATTTTGTATAATTTACTTTCAACATATCACTTAATTTTTGTCTGTTTGTTTAATAAATCATTGATATTTGTTTTATTACTACTATAAAAAGCTTTCATTCTTTCCCTGATTTTCATCGAATAACTATTAAATATTATGTTCTTTTTTAAAAACAAATTGCCTGGCGTATTATTTTCTGCAACAATAAAAAGGACTTGGTATATATGTAAGGATATAAAATCTTTTAATTTTACCATACATATTCAATATTGTGGCGGGAGTTAAACTCACCTCACTCTTGTCGTATTCATGACTACAGAATCTGTGAATCTATTGATAATTTTGCTCTGGATACAAGTGTGTAGTGGATCGAAATCTATACATTAATTTGGCACACAAGTGTTTTTTTAAACAAATTTGAAAATTCGCCACCCCACTGGGAGTAAAATGTTGCGGATTCCATAATCGGCATGATTATTTTTCAAAATTCTTAAATTTTTAATCAACATTTGAATTTAAATTGAAGAACATCAAAACGGTTTTTCCCCAGTAAGAATTTTTTTTGGACAAATGAAAGAAGAAGATTTTTTTAATTTACTTTTGTTCTCTAAAACTGTAGGTACTATATTTAAACATTTGCATTCGTTTCCTTAGAACACTCTTGGATAGTTGTCCAGCAAGCCAGTGTCTAAATAGTAGGACAGCTCCTTATTTGCAATTGTATACAATTGTCTAAATATACTTTTATATAATCACCGACTTCCCTGTAATCTTTCAATTTTCTATTCTTTTGGATGCATTCAATGAACATTGCATTAATTTCAAGATAACTTTTCAATTCGTGACTATATTACCTTGCCTTACCTTGGTCATTGAAAGCACCCACTAGGTTTGGACAACCAGGTACAGTGTCTTACGCCGCTATCATTAACTTACTTAATCCAGATTAAGAATGTTATCCAGATTTAAATTCTAGCTTTGTATCTAATTATCTAATTCGAATCAAATTGTAAAGGGTTTTCCAATAAGAGGTGTTATTTTGATATTTAAAGAAAAATGACATTTTTTGGGATAAATGATCGGATGTTTATTTATAAAGATTATATGCCGTTAATAGTGGAACACAACATCAGCCAAATGGCCGCCACGACCACGCTTTCAGGACCATATCCTTTTCATGAAATTTTCCATAACCAAATCGTTGGTTGCTGCCCTATGTCCTCACGAATTCCATCTTTGAGGTCTTGAATCGACGCTGGGCTGTTGGCGTAGACCTTATCTTTCACGTGGCCCCAAAGGAAGAAGTCGCAAGGTGTTAAATCACAAGATCTCGGTGGCCAATTGTGATCACCTCTTCGAGAGATAACACGGTCCGGAAACTTTTCCCGTAAAAGATCGATGGTTTCATTGCTTGTGTGGCACGTAGCGCCGTCTTGTTGAAAGTAAACGTTGTCCAGATCAATACCATCCAATTCCGGCCATAAAAAATCATTAATCATCTCTCGATAGCGCAATCCATTGACCGTAACTGTTGCCCCAGCCTCATTTTCGGAAAAGTAAGGTCCAATGACCCCGCCGGACCATAAACCGCACCAAACAGTCACGCGTTGAGGATGGAGAGGCTTTTCAACAATAACTCTTGGGTTTTCCGAGCCCCAGATGCGACAGTTTTGCTTGTTGACGTAGCCTCCGAGGTGGAAATGGGCCTCATCAGTCAAGATGATTTTTCGATGAAATTCCGGATGATTTTCATGCATTTCAAGGACCCAATCAGCAAAGACACGACGTTGTTGATGATCAGCCGGCTTGAGTTCTTGTGTTAACTGAACTTTATAAGCCTTAAGACCCAAGTCTTTATGCAAAATACGGTGTAATGACGTTTGTGGAATGCCTAATTCCAAAGAACGACGAGGAATGGACAAACCTGGGTTTTCTTCAACACTTTGGGCTACAACAGCAATATTCTCAGTTGTTCTTGAGCGACGTGCACGGGTTTTATTCTTCACATCACTAACTTGTCCCAACAGCTCGAATTTGTCCACCAATTTCTGTATTGCGGTCCGACAAGGTGCTTCACGACGACCCAAAAATGTTTTAGTTTTACGAACCGTCTCTGCCAAATTTTCACCATTTTTATAGTGAATTTTAATAATTTCAATGCGTAGTTGAAGCATGTATCGTTCCATTTTTATTAATGGCGTAGTTTCTACTTATCAAATGTCAAAAAATGACAGCTTCAAAAGTGACAGCTACCGAAATAGCGGGCTATTCAAAATAACACCTCTTATATAACACCTATGCTGATGATGATAACATATTAGATCTGTTTGGTAACGTGAAATTTTTAACAAATTTTTGCAATTTTTTACAATTTGCTGTTAGTAACCAGAGGAGAAAAACCCAAGTTCAGGAAACTTGGTGAAAACTTCACGTTTATTAAACAGGCGTATTTTGACGATATTTTATACATTTTCAGAACCGTCATTCTACCTAGCACCATACATCGTATTAACGACGCGAAGACCCAACTGCCGCTTCAACTATATTATTTAATTTTTAAATTTAAATCATAACATCCACCAGGCACTGGATAGGCAGTAGTCCGTTCTTTTTCTTACAATTGTTGACCGATTTGTTGCTTTTGGTGAAGTCAGAATTACGAACAAAATTAAAATGCATTTTTTCCAATTGAAAATAACAGAGCAGAATTTGCATTGCAAAAAATATGATTTTGTGCCATACAAAAGAAAATATTAATATTAAAACTGTTACTAAATTTTCCGTATTTAAATGTTATTTTCTATCGTCAATTATCGACCAGTGACCGCACCTTTTCGTGGCTAAAAGTAGACTGACTCTGTTTCGTCCACCCCCCTTCAACCAAGCGATCGCCGGCCGCTTACTCTTTTCCATTAGAAAAGGGTATTTTTTTTTGTTTTTACTAACTGTGTTGACTGAGGGAAAGGATCATTTTCTTCCCTCGTGGAATGTCATTCAACAATATTTTTTTATTTTTCATTAATATTCATTTGACAGATCAATATAATCTAACAATATCGTTCCTAAATGAAATCGTTAAATTCTAACAAGGTCTGTTTGGTATCTTTTTCAGTAAAATGTGTAAAACCTGTCAAAACATCAAAGTGAGAACGAATTTCTCAAAATGAAGAAACTTATAAGAAAGTTAACAAACGTATTTAACCGCTTTTTTGTAGAAAACGTCAAAATTTCACTCCTCACATTAATAATCACATGCCAAAAGCCTGTGTTTGTTAACAATTTGCGTTTAATTTAACAAAAAAATTAAATAAATTATATATTTCCCAAGTTATTTATTATTTATGTATGTAGTTAATTTTCACATATCAGAAACCACCATTTCAAATTAAAAGCAAAAGAAGACTAACAAAACAGAGTTTTGACAGTCTTTATACTCTCCTTGCACACAGAAATGTATGTAGCACAAATTCTCAAGTTATTCAATGGAGGGGAAATTATTTGCTCTCTCGATGTGCTCTCTCGTTGCAACTTTTTCGAGGAATTTGTAACAATTTGTGCAAACTACAGCACGTTTAATTAGTATCATGCCACTCCAAAAAAAAAAACACCGCACAAGACATGTTTGGTTCCGGCTTAATATGAACACATAATAAGTTTGTTCCAAATTTGGAACAAAACTGCAAACTGTCACAAATTTTCACCAGTTTTTGCCAAATCCTGTTCCACACTTCACAAATTGGGTCGTGTATCGTGTTGCTCAGAAGAGAGCGCTCACGAGCGAGTAAAACATTCCTTCTTCCTGACAATTTCTGCTCGGAAATTGGAAGAAAGGAGTTCTGTCAAAAATGTCAGTTTGAATTCAAATAACAGAACAAAAAATTTCAACAAAGCTGTTGCTAAGGATTGCCCAAATAAAATAGGGCGTATTCATAGTCATTTTTAAACTGAGTTTAATTGTATTTTCTATGACAAATTTTAATTGCTATGGGTTACCCTTTTAATATTTGAATCAACATAGAAGCTAATTCGGTTAAAAATACGAGCTGCATTCGTTTACCTGATGTAGTTTAGTAAAACATGAGTTTAGCAAACGACTATGAATACGCCCCAATGTAACTTTCATTTAGCAAAACTGTTTCTGAAGGAGAAAACGTACTAACAATATTCAAGAATTTCTTGTAAAGGTGGTTGTTTTTAGAGGCGGAGAAATTAAAATTGGCAACATTATTTTCTGTGATAGCCAGTTTGACAGTTCTCAGTTGTTTTGAGATTAGTTTGGTTTGGCAATTCATTATGAATAGACTCACGCTGAAGGAGTAACGTTTGCGAATTGTTTGAAAAACATGGTTCAATTCGAGAAACTAATCGGGCATTCCGCGTATTTTATGGTGCTCATAATGAAGCACACTTTAAGAATTACCACGTTTGGAAGAAGCCATTGTCGAAACGCCGTTACATCGCCATTTTGTATGATTTAAGAGCCAGTCGTTGGTGAAATTATTGTTCGATATTACATCAAAAATGATTATGGTCAGAACGATATGCTGGAATTACACGACAGACAGATCGGCAGTTTTTTTCCGTAAACTGCCAAAAGAATGAGTTTTTCCATTTCTTCTGACAGTTTTTTTCACAACTCACTGACAGAATACTGCCAATTTGTCAGTCTTGTAAATCCAGCATTAACAGTAAACGGTGAGAGGAACAGAGATATGATGCGGTAAATGTTCATTTCTCAATTTGAAGGAATTAATGTTACAGACATTTGCAGGATGCCACCACCATGCCACACAGCGTGCGATAAAACTAATTTTCTGAAAGAAATATTTGACAAACGATTAATTTCATGAAATGAACTTCTTAACTGGTTATTTTTCGCCATTAGATTATTTGCTCAGGGGATTTGTAAAGTCGCATGTAATATTCCAGAAACAATAGTGAGTACTTGGAAGGAAACATTCAAGTCGTTATTGTCGAAATACAGCCTGATTTACTGCGAAGAGTGTGTGAAAATTGAACCCCTATATGACGCCATGTACCTATTCGCTAAGCCGCGGCGGCGGTCACATGCCCAAAATCATATATGCAAACATTAATTCCATAAAATTGTCTATCAAATAAAGCCAATTTCATCGGTTTTAAAATCATTTGTATGCGGTTTATTTCAATTCAAAGTTCTCCGCCTTTAAAGTTACAAGTAAATAGTCCAGTGGACGCACAGGCCAACCCGCTGGCGGAATGTAAAAAATCACTTGTCATCATCGTAAGGTTAGGTTTGACCAAAATCTCGAGTTTTGAGAAGAAACCAATACCTCACCTATAAAGCAAATAAAAACTCAGTTTTACCAAGTTAGAATTTTTACCCAAACCATGTTGAAAATCATTGAATTTTTGAACAACAACAACAACTTAAAGGTGCTACCACCAATTGTTTACGAATTAATTTATGATTCGTTTATTTTGGCTAGAGATACAGCTGTTTCTAGGGGTGCCAAGCCGCCTATCATCAGTCTCCTCTTTATTAGTGGTGCTGAGCTTTAATCCAATTTTATTATGAAAAACTTTCTACATCGAACCCACGATATCAGATTTGCTCAGTCTTAGAAGCCGTATGCACTACGCATTCCGCCACTTGAGACCACTGTTGTTGAAAATCGTCAAGATTATTCTCTCATTTAAGCACACTAGATGACTAGAGGCACTCCTGAGTCCTAAACGTCATCTGGGATTAATACTGAAAACCCTCAATGCGCAACAACCACCCCAGTTGGCAATCCAATAAAATCCTGTTATTAAACTTAACTTCGAGTTTTTTTCAAACAGAAAGAGCACTAAACTCGTAAAATTAAGTTATCATCAGTGTGTATCCGAAGGAACTGCACGTAATGAAAATATCTTGAAAATGTCTTTGGATTTCATCAAAGTTTCGTCATAGTGATGGGAGGAAAACTTTGGAATATGTATTTACTGTTACGACACGTACACGCACAAAAGTTTTATCTTATCTTGTATTCTTGTTAATGCAATTAAACTCTTTCTTGATGAAACAACGAAACTTTATATTTTTTTTTTAATAACATATTTTAATATTCACTTGTAAATAGTTTTATATGAATGAACTTAATGCTGAAGTTAAATATCTCTGAAGAAAATACTTTGTTTCCTTTAACTAGTAAGTCCTGCAGGAAGTGCATTGAAGTTATATTAGAAGGTGAACACATTACCATGCAATTTAACTTTGACGATAAAAATGTTTGCAAGTGTTTTCTTAGGGAAAATAAAGCTATTGAAAAGTTTAGAAGCACTAAGGCAGACTTGACACACTTTTTATACCTAAATGAGAGGATATCGATTAGTAAATAAAGGAAGTGGTTGGTTGATAACAGAAAATAAAAGTTTCACAATTAACAAATTAAACAAGAAAAATTAATTGGAAAAGTCAACCAGGAAGTAGGCGGTGTTTTTGATTTAAATTTTAAAGTTGCATTCTGCATTGTCATATTGGAGTAGCTAATCTATAAGTTTTTATATTAACGAAAGACTTAAACAAAATTATAATTCTCAATATAAATTCTTAACATTCTACGACATTGGCACAAAATATAGATTCGGCAGAATTTGAGTGATGGCCTGTGATTCGTAAACTTTGAGGGCATTGGTCAATTGAGGCTTATTGACCTATAAGACCTGTGACTTCAAAAAACACAAGTAAAGATCTAACGGGGTAAATTCGCATGATCTCGGTAGCTATCACCTCCGTGAGACAAACTCTTCCCCCAAATCTTTCATGTAAAATTAACATTATTGCGTTCACTGTGTGGTACGTAGCACTATTCGTTGATGGCAATGACATCGTCGTCTTCATAGATTTTAATATATACCTAGATAACCAACTTCGCCGTCAAAAGTGAAGCCCGGCCGCAAAACGTCAACAATTAAGTAGTATTTTGTCTGCTGTTTTTTTTTGCGGAAGTGATTTCTTCTTAAAATAATGATTTGTATTTACTTAATTCAATTGTTTATTTATTAAAATACATTTTTAGGTGTGCAAGATCTCAAAAATATTAGAATGCCTAGTTCGTGTAGTGGCTTATAATTGCACAAACAAAACCAAAATTGTGTGAGTGCCGGGACTCAAGGTTAATATGTGTAAACATCAACGTGCGCGGATCCAAAACGGACTTGTTTTTGCTTGAAGTGGATCTTAAGATTTTTTTCACTGAACGCACCCATCCTAGTATGCAGATCGTAACGTTGCACACCGTAACGTTGCACGACCTAACGTTGCACGCAAACGTTCACGTTTTTTTTCACTCTACCGCCAGCATAGATGTTTACACATCAATAAGAAGGAAAGTTCCATGTCTTTTCACAGGTAAGAACCTACTTTAAAGCGCTTAAAATTTTAGTTAAAATTTATTTTATTTTGTAGATTTCCACTTAAGAAACCCGAAGAACTAAACAAATGGGTCAAAGCTGTACGAAGACTGGATTTCAGGATTTCAAACCAAACACAGGAGCACGTCTTTGCTCGGACTCGGACCATACTACTTCGAGTGATTTTCAAGTAAGACAAGGGCGGACAAACAAATTCTTCGTGACGGCGTAGTTCCCTCTGTTTTTAGTGGATTCCCAGCAGTGCCTTCAACAAGTGCAGAAAACAAAACGTGCGACTAGAATTTCTGTTATAGCTCTTGAACCCATTTGTCCTCCCAGCCCCGTTGCAAAAGAATATCCACTGAGGCCAGTTCCAGAAACGCCTTAAAAAAGGAGACTGAAATAAAGAATTCGAGTTCTTAGGCAAAAGCAGAGACGACGAACTATAACAATTAAAAATATGAATGGGATTATGCGCTTTCTTAAAGCTAAAGGTCTGGTAGATGACGATGTTCATCATATGCTCTTAGACAAGTTTTCTGGAAAATCAGCAACTTTGTTCCAAAATCTATGGAAAAATCATGAAAAGGATGCTTTTTTTTCTCTTACACTTTACTACAACTCACCTAAGTCTTACAAGTTCTGCAGACAGATACTCCATCAAGCTTGTCTAATTGGATTTCAAATGTTAAAGCTGTACCAGGATTTTTGAAGAATGTTTTTCAGAAATTGGAGACTCTTACAGATGATCTGAAGGATTGTAACTTGGTTTTGGACGGCATGGCCATCAGAAAACAAACCTTATGAGATCTTTTAATTCAAAAATTCGCTGGTTTTTTGTGACTTTGGAGAAAGCTTGGATATTAGTGGCAGTGATGACCCAGCAACAGAGGCATTATTTTTTATGCTGGTCAGCTTGAAACATTAATGGAAGTGGCCTATCGAATATTTTTGTACAGAACAAGTCGAATGCACACGTTCAATGCAATTTAATTAAACAAGTTGTATGAATTTGTATTTATTTATTTTTTTTTATTATTTATAAAAAAAAAATAAAATAACAAAAAAGAAGTATTTAGCTAGGTATGTCTTTTTCTTTTACTTTCTAATTCAATCTTGGGATGTATAAAGGAGGTATGTATACTGCTATCAAATGAAAGGTATTTTTGCTATTTTATTTGAGAAATGAAAATAAATTATATATGAAATTAAAGCCAATAATTTAAGCTTTCTTTTGATACCAACAAATGTACACATTATCACAGAATTTTAAAAGATATCAGTGTACAAAAGCAAGACTTTTTCTCTGGACAAAAGGTCCTATGTTGGACATCTAGGTATATATTAAAATCTATGGTCGTCTTCAAAGAAGTACGGACTCTCACGGACAGTGGCGATGTTTTCGGCTGGTCTTACATTTCGTTGACACAAGGGCTTTGGCTGATTGTTCACTGAATCGGTCGACTCAAATTTGGCCTCCAAACTTTGGATAATCGACTTGGAGGGACAAACACTATGTTAACCGTAAAAGGGGCGTAACGCACGTACCGTTGCCTCAAGAGATTTTTATATTAAAGTTTTATCTTTTAGACGAGCAGTTCAATTGTGTAACTTGTCATGGTGATTAAGCATCAGTAACTGAATTATAAACAGCAGATTTTACAGATGTCACAAGAACAACATGGCCGCCCCAAGGCGCCAAAATCTACCCGCGCCACTTGAATAACCCTTAAGGTTTAAAAGGAGATTTTCCAAATTTTAGACGAGTTTAGCATCGATTTAAACTTTTTTAAATTTTCTTAAAGTTAAGATCACCAAATGCCTATTTTATTATTGAGTATCCCAATTTTTAACTTTTTTTCAAAGGCGGTTTTTTGGTGAACAAGAGGCCGATAAAACATTTTACCTAATTTCGTCCTAAAAGTTTAAAAATTGTAGGATTAGATACTGGAAAATTAAATTTAGACTTTGAAAATATTCCGACAAAGCTTAATTAAGGGGGATGGATTTTTGTTAAACTCATCTTTAGAAGTATTTCAAGTAAAAAGGGTACAACTTGGTCTTTTGGTTATAAAGGATGTTTTTTTTACAAGAATACAAATTTGAAATGGAATAAAACAAAGATGATTTTTTTAAATTGACATTAAATTTACTTTATTCGAAAGATAATCTTGTGGCATTATTACTTAAATATGTCTTTTGGCATATGACCGCCACGGCTGGCTCGAACGTAGTCTAAAACTGGAGGTCCAATTTTTGATGACTTTTTCCAACATTTGTGGCCGTATATCGGCAATAACGCAGCGAATGTTGGTCTCCGAGTGGATACGATTCGGGCTTATTGGCGTAGACTAGCGACTTCACCTATCCCCCCAGAAAATAGTCAAGCGGCGTTCAATCGCACGATCTTGGAGGCCAATTCACGGGTCCGTAACGTGAAACTATGCGGCTACCAAACGTTTCCTTCAATAAATCAATTGTGGCACGAGGTGTGTGACATGTTGCGCCGTCTTGTTGAAACCACAGCTCCTGCACATCATGGTTGTTCAATTTCTCAACGGGGTCACAATTGACTGTAACGTTCTGGCCAGCATCGTTTTTAAAGAAGTACGGACCAATTATTCCACCAAACTATAAAGCACACCAAACAGTCAGTTTTTGTGGATGTAACGGTGTCTCAACACATACTTGAGGATTATCACCACTCCAAACACAGCAGGTTTGTTTATTGACGCATCCATTCACTCAAAATTGAGCTTCATCGCTAAACAAAATTCGTTTATGAAAATTGGGATCAACGGCCCATTTGGGCATAATTTGGAAGCGTTGTTTAGGCGTCAGTCTATTCATGTTGAAATGCCAAACCAATCTTAAAATAAATTACTTGAAAGCTGACAAAATGGCCGCCAGCTAAAATAGTGTTGCCAACTTAAAGTTCTATACATCTAAAAAAACACCCTTTATTTATCTCCAGTTTTTTTTGAAAAAGTAAGAAGACCAAAATTGTAGCTTATAATATTCTACACAAAAAGACAACAATAGTGTTAACAGTCAAACGGTGCATCGATGAAATTAGGAATATGAGCAGGCAAAATCCCTTCTGTTCATGGTAGTGTTAGTGTTAGGGTAGGTCCTGCTTGTGCAGCTCGGTGAGTGTGGCAGATGGATTGAGTTAAGATCGCATTCCATATCTGGCCATCAAAGGGCGCTCACCGAGTTAGCGCGATTAATAAGCGGAATTAACACTTAACTATTGAGAGTTTTACAATAGTTTTTTTCGTAACAACAATAGATTTTGAGGTATTAGCCAGCGACGTGTAAAAGGTATCTTGTCATAGATAATTGCCTCTGACTTTAGCCTTTCTCAATCGGCAGGTAGGTCTCCTTCATTCTTAAAACAAACAACATGAACACAGCAAAAAACGTCACAATGTAAGTTTTTTGTTCTTTCTTATGACTCTCAAGTAAATGATTTTCTTAACCGAAATATATAGATATATGCAAGTCGCTAGTTGGAAGCATATCTGCTTTATATATTAAGGGGATCACAATAGACCAATAGGCACCCGTGTACGCAACAGCCTTCGGGTTGTGCACGCCCCTCCTTACCTAACCCTAACCTAACCTAACCGAATTTCCTTCAATTTTGAGAATCTCTCTGTAAAAGATCCAATCGACGTCTTTTACAGAGTAATATTTAATTCTATTTACCTTAATGTACCATTTTATAGAACAAAAATTCTTCTTCTTCCCCACCCTGATATATAATAGCGCACTATGCGTTTCTTTTCAAAACAGGAGAAACAAGTTTTATGCACCTTCTCTTGGTATACTTATCTTTACTTTAATGAACCTTTCAATCCATTTTCTAACGTTATTTTCTTGATACTCGGACCAAAATTATTAAGGAGCTCAAATCCTTCTTCCAGTGACTTTTAAAAGAAAATCTGATGGTTACCCTCTCCTTCAGTAACGTACCTACAAATGAACCAGAAACTATAGACAACTTTTTTGTTAATTTTTTTTTTTAAATAATCCCTTATTGACGGATCCTTCGTAGCTGATTCCCATCATTTCAATTATTTACGAAATTTCTCTTTCGGACCATTTCTTCCTTACACCATTAACCCTTACCCTATCGAAAATTAGTAAAATCATCTTAATGACGAATTTATCCACGGTCCTGATGGCTTCCCGACCATATTGCTAAAAATAAATGCTCTTCCACTATTTCCCTTCCCTTCTCCAAATCTTTTCAGTTTATCTTTTTTTCAAGAAGAATTTACTCAGACGTGGAAAACGTCTTTCATAACCCAAGTACACAAAAGAGTCCTAAGGAGCAATTCTAAAGAGTATCGTCCCATTACCAAAATTTCACATATTCCTAAAATCTTCGAATGTATTTTTTATTAATTCTTAAATCTCATTTTTCGGCTTTTTTAAATGTAGTTGTACAACTACTAACCTTGGTGAATTTGTATCCTTTTCCCTCCCAGCGCCTAGAGAACGTTTTTAGTAAGGCCTTTGATAAAATGTACTACAGACTTCTGCTTTTTAAACTGTCCACCCTTAGCTTTGAACCTATATTTTTGAAATGGATTTTCTCTTACCCGAACAACCATTATTACGATGTTCGTTTCAGATCACTCCTCATCAGCCACTTCTTAGCTACCTCCGGAGTACCCCAAGGCAGCCACTTGGGTTCTCTTCTTTTTATTCATACCATTAACGATATTGACATATATTTATTAAATATTCGCATATCTCACTCTACGCCGACAGTGCTAAGTTTTTCAAGACTATTTCTTCGACACGCTATTTTTGAACTTGTCCTTGAAAGTTTCTGAGTCTGGTGCCTAAAAAATTGCTTGGAGCTAAATATTGCAAAATGCCAATTAATAACTTTTTCACGTAAACGCATCAAATATCCTCCCCGTCTCTATCTTTTACACACTTAACACATATCCAGCGTGGAGTCGATTCGAGACCTTGGTAAATATTATGTGACCGAGAGCTCAACTTTCTAACCCATATCGACAATATAGATCTTTAAACCCACTCAGCACTTTGGCAATTTTCCAACTCCTACGTGATGCCATCCCTCTATACATCTTCTTCATCCATCGACTTCTTTCAGGTTCTATTGACTCTGTACAGCTCTATTTGTTTAAACACAAACTCCTGTAATCTAATGAATCCTCGTTTCTTCTGTCTGCTTCCTCACCTTATGGCTTATGGCTCCAACAAACCTATTACTCGTATATGCCAAGGAGGATTAATGAAAACTTCAACTGTTTCCCTGCCTAAAACTCCGCCTTCTTAATCACCTCCCTAACTCATCCTAACTATAGCTGTGTATGCATTTGTTAGATTTAAGTTGGAATAAATTTCTTAGTTTTGAAGTTATGTTAAGAATAAGCTTGTTTTAAGCCTAATTTATAAAAGTAGGCAACCACCAAAATTAAATTAATTGCTTTAATGCACCTTTTGTCCACCTAACATCGTTGCAAGGCAATTGGCACGTTTGCTTCGGTTTTTCTTTAAATCTTACAACTTCATGAGTTACAATTTTTGCCTTGACATTTCGTCGAAAAAATTTAATTTGAGGTGTTTTTTAGGAAATTCTAAACACATAATAATAATTATAAAGTTCTCCACCAAATTCAGCTTTGTCTGAATTTTTTCCAATCGAAACACCAATATTCCTGGGATATTGGTTAAATCTACCTCCAAATCACTTTAAAGAATTTCAAGAAAATGAGATATAGATAAACTTTGTTCTGCGGAATATATTATACAACGTACATACCTCTTTCATGGTGAACATTGTTGACATCTTGTAATCGCATAAGTGATGGCATACTTTCAATTGTCTTGTCCAAATGATGATTCAAAACCATCTGCTGGCCACTACCAGCAGCGGAATATTCCCTGGCGACAACAGACCTCGTTCTTTCAGTGGTTGGTGGCAATGGTCTTCTGGTTGTTGTGGTGGTGGTAGTAGTTGTTGAAGGAGTAGTAGCCGGAGCTTGTGTTGGCATTGGGTTTGTATTGTGAGAGTGTTTCTGGAATTCAATTTGTATGATGAATAAAGTACACTTAGTTGAATTGAGCTTTGACAAAACATTCATCCCAACTCAAATGATAATATATGTACATATGTTACCAACCAACCTTTATAAAATTGTCCCTCAATTGGTCGGGGAATACTCGATTGGCATAGGAGCTCTGCAAGTACTCGATCCCTAAACGTATGTCACGTAAAAATTTGATAGCATTTTCTCTGGACATCTGAAAGAAGAGTGAAATGATGAAACAAATATAAAAAAAAAAACAATTCAGAACTCAGTAAATAATATATAGTATTGAACAATGTAATCTACAAGATGTATGGATGCACAATAAAATAAGTGTCAACCTGGGAATAATATGCACCTGCTGCGGTAATTGACTGCACTTAGAATTGATTCACACGAAGGTATAGCGAATATGAAAGAGGTGGCTTTCAATGCTATTGCTACTGATATTACGATGATAGAGAACACGCAACAAAATCCGTCACGCAGTATTTTTTGTCTGTCTCTCGGTCTGTACCTTGACGGTCGACCTACATATAGCCAAGGGCTTAAGCGACCTTAAAAATGCCAGAGTGATGATCTAGAAGCTGCCATCTTTTAATCTAGGTAGCGAAACCCACAAAAAAAAACCTTCAACAAATACAGTTATGTATGTCTGTAAAGAAGTTGGTTTGATTTCGACGAAATGTTATCATGTTAACTTATTGCATACGAGCTATTTTTTTTTCTTTTTATTTTGCGCACACTCAAGGGGTTATGACTACCCTTATAATGTTAACACACAGTGCGAGCGTTTAGGAAAGTGGGAGAGGATTGGAAAGGAGATACCGATGCACATTGGTTTTAAATGTCTGAACATCGAAATGGCAAGGACAAATTAAACCGGGTAAAGCATTCCACATTCGTGTAGTACGACTAAAGAAGAAATCTCTGTACTCAACAGTACGTCCGAAGTTGGGCTCAAGTGTAAACTGATGCGCATTCCTGGAACAACGGTTAAATTGTTGTAGGAGGAATTCAACTGGCTATTACACTAGAATACTGTTTATGAAAATAGCAATAAAATAATGAAAGATAAAGAAAGTGTTTGATATTTACAATTGCGTCCCTTATATTTATATCGCCTTTATCATTTTTAAAGCTCTCTCTTGAATTTTATTTAATAGATTCAAGTGTGTTATTGGAGCACCTGCCCAACTATGAGAATTGTATTCCATGTTTGGACAAATAAAGGTTTTAATTTGAAAATTTTTAAAGAATAAAATGCTAAACATGTGTTGGTTTATCGCATTATAAATTATCAAGGTTATTATTCACTGATGGCAAGCCCATTTTTTCTCTATGAAAACACCCTCATGAAAGGATTAAATAATAATTAATTGATGTGTTTATAGCAGTTCAAAAAATACCTTCTTTGTTTTATTACCTTGCTAAGCTTAACTTTTAATTCACACAGGATTAACTGGCAATAATAAATAAATAACACAACGCTATCGCGCCGTTTTCTTAAATTCTAGTTACCTAGCACACAATTCACAGAACACCTATTCTGTGGTCGTTCGGTTTTATATGCCGTGATACAAATGAATTAATTCTCTAATCTAGAAGGAAAAACACAAAATAAAACAGAAAATCGATCAAACACGCATATCAGCGCACAGCCAAAATAGAACAAAGTTAATAATCTCAAAAACTATTTTAATCAATTCAGATGTTAAAACTAAGCGTTTTATTTTGCCAACATCAATCACTTTGTAAAAAAATTTTAATATATCAAGGTAAGGTAAGGCTTGTTTTATGTACAATTATAGATTATACAGATAAAGATATATAATGTATGTACTAAAATAGAAACTAATTTCACAACATGCGGTAGTTCTTTCAACAAAAGTTCATAGTTCGTTTCAGGCTTTATCCATTGTCGGCCTCGTTCTTTATGTCCTTTTTTGCATTTGTAAGAGGTTTTTTGATAACAAGAAATTGAGTTTCAGAGTTAGCTATAGACCAACATAGGGCTTAAGGGCTTACAAAACCTAGTTTTAAATATTATACAAAATAAAGCTTAAATGGCTCCAAATATGCCACAAACACAATTTATTTTAAATCTTGGCACTTTTTAATCACTTCTTTTTTTTGCTTCTAAATAATTTGCCTTTTCATTTTCTAATTATTAGTCCGTTTCCAAATGAGCATTTCTATGCTTGCCACGTTCGTTAAACAATGATCTCATCAACGGTTTTTTTGTATCATGCAACTGCACCACACGTAATTATGGGTGTTTCTTTATATACAGTAGTAAGCAGTGGCGTAAAGTTTAGTACCTACTTAGGACTGCCAAGCAGAAGACCTGGGTTTAATTCCCAGCCTAGTCAGCGTTGCCAACCACTTTGGGCAAAATAATGCCTCACTTGAGAAAAAAAGATGCCTTTTTCCAAAAAAAAAACAGCCTCAACTAATTTATTTTTTTTTAAATAAAACACAAATATGATTTAAGTACAAAAATAATCCTTTATTTAAAAAAAAAAACTTAAAGAAATCACAATAAACATTCAGAAAAACACATTAATTAATTCAGTCATTTAAGTTACAAAGGTATTTTTGGAATAGGTACATGCACGATTCCGGAGACGGTACAATCATGAATTGTACGCAATCTACCTTGAAGCAGATATCGTGACAAAAATTAAGCTCGGTAGACTCCGGTGGCCAGGGCACCTAGCTCGCATGAGCGAAGAGGAACCTGCTCGGAAAGTTCTGTGTGGTACATTCTATGGTAGACGACAGCGTGGTAGACCATGCTTGCGCTGGAGAGATGGCGTAGACCAGGACGCCCGGAGCCTTGGGGTGCGCAACTGGATGGCGGCGGCTCGAGACCGGGATGGGTGGAGAGACTTGTTGAAGGAGGCCAGGACCGGACCCCGGTTGTGGAGCCGACGATGTTGATGATGACATGCACATTTTTAATCGAGATCGTCCCCTTCCTCAAAATCATACATATTTTTTTAAACAAAAATATGTGGGTTTGCTAAAATTCAAGATCATACAAATTTTTATTTTTGAAAAGCGTCTTTGCGTGAAGATAACCACTCAAAGTTTCTATCTTACGCCTATTCCTCAGCTTTGTTTTATTTAAATTAATGCATGAAACAATCCTTTCAACCGTCGCGTGCGTTGCCGTCGCCGAGGAATGCAGCAAGCATAGAATATGGTTTATTAATTTTTCAAGAAAAGGAAATATATTTAAATGCCTTTCTCCAAAAATATTTGACAAGTCGGTAGTAAGTTTTATAGTTCTCAAAAGATCTGAATTCAAAATCAATTACGTATAAGTTATTTTCAAAAATAACAGGCGGAAAATGCTGCTTAAGTGGTATTATCGACTGATTCTTAACGAGTTCTGAAGGCTCTATAAGTTCGCCATTTCCTTCAGCATCAAAAGTGACTCAAAAGAAAATCACAATAGAATTTGTCTTACACTTTCGATTACAAAATTTATACAGTTTTCGTGAATTAACTTTAAATCGCATGCATTTAATGTTGAAGAGATGTTGTCTAACGACAAAAAAATTTCTTTACTATCATATCTTAAAGTAACTACATCATTTTCCTGCACATACTGAAAATCCATATAAAGGGTTTTCCAATAAGAGGTGTTATTTTGAATAGCCCACTATTTCGGTAGCTGTCACTTTTGAAGCTGTCATTTTTTGACATTGGACAAGGAGAAACTACGCCATTAATAAAAATGGAACGATACATGCTTCAACAATGCATTGAAATTATAAAAATTCACTATAAAAATGGTGAAAATTTGGCAGAGACGGTTCGTAAAACTAAAACATTTTTGGGTCGTCGTGAAGCACCTTGTCGGACCGCAATACAGAAATTGGTGGACAAATTCGAGCTGTTGGGACAAGTAAGTGATGTGAAGAATAAAACCCGTGCACGTCGCTCAAGAACAACAGAGAATATTGCTGTTGTAGCCCAAAGTGTTGAAGAAAACCCAGGTTTGTCCATTCCTCGTCGTTCTTTGGAATTAGGCATTCCACAAACGTCATTACACCGTATTTTGCATAAAGACTTGGGTCTTAAGGCTTATAAAGTTCAGTTAACACAAGAACTCAAGCCGGCTGATCATCAACAACGTCCGTCGTGTCTTTGCTGATTGGGTCCTTGAAATGCATGAAAATGATCCGGAATTTCATCGAAAAATCATCTTGACTGATGAGGCCCATTTCCACCCCGGAGGCTACGTCAACAAGCAAAACTGTCGCATCTGGGGCTCGGAAAACCCAAGAGTTATTGTTGAAAAGCCTCTCCATCCTCAACGCGTGACTGTTTGGTGCGGTTTATGGTCCGGCGGGGTCATTGGACCTTACTTTTTCGAAAATGAGGCTGGAGCAACAGTTACGGTCAATGGATTGCGCTATCGAGAGATGATTAATGATTTTTTATGGCCGGAATTAGATGGTATTGATCTGGACAACGTTTACTTTCAACAAGACGGCGCTACGTGCCACACAAGCAATGAAAACATCGATCTTTTATGGGAAAAGTTTCCGAACCGTGTTATCTCTCGAAGAGGTGATCACAATTGGCCACCGAGATCTTGTGATTTAACACCTTGCGACTTCTTCCTGTGGGGCCACGTGAAAGATAAGGTCTACGCCAACAGCCCAGCGTCGATTCAAGACCTCAAAGATGGAATTCGTGAGGCTATCGAGGACATAGGGCAGCCACTTTGCGATTTGGTTATGGAAAATTTCATGAAAAGGATATGGTCCTGTAAGCGTGGTCGTGGCGGCCATTTGGCTGATGTTGTGTTTCATTATTAACGGCATACCTTCCTCTTTATAATGAAATAAACATCCATTTATCATTTATCTCAAAAAATGCCATTTTTCTTTGAATATCAAAATAACACCTCTTATTGGAAAACCCTTTAGTTTTCCAAAATGTTTTTATAAAAACTGGCCACTTTTTTTAGATAGCATGAATTTTTGTATCCCCACTTTGCATCTCTGTATTTATTGAAATAAATGATGGTAAGATATATACGACAAAAATTCCAAATAAATGAAAAAAAAGCCTCAAAGCCTCCGGCAGTGAAAAAAGGCCTAAAAGGCATGAAAAAGCCTCAGTTAAATTAAAAAAAAAAAAAAACCGGCTACTGCCTCTTGCGAGGAAGTGAAAAATCCTCCAACAGTATTTCTTTTCAGAAATAAGTGCCTCTCATCATAACTGTTCGCCTGTAGGTAGAAAATTGTAGGACCTCTCCATTCCTGCAAACAAACTTAACGCACACAGTAATGGTTTAGAGTTTTTAGTCACTAGACTTTATTTTTCCTCCAACAATTTTTTTTTTAATAATTTATGAGCAACTCTGTTGCTCCAAAAGGGGTTTTATGGCTTTTTCGACGGTTTTTTCTAAAGTGAGGTTCAACGAAAACGCACGATGTTAATTGCAAATAAAACAAAAAGTTTTTAGAGAATAATCTTAATATTTTTTATTATGATAGAAGGATCTATGACAATAAGGTGTGCAACAAAATATCGACCATGGCTTCGTTGGCATTCCTCCGATGGTCCATATTTTTCAATGACTCTGAGATATAGTTGAGGTTCAATGTCATTAATGTGCCGAATTATCTCATCAAATAGCTCTTGAATTGTTCTTGGCTTATTGACGTACACTTTTTCTTTTAAATATCCCCAAAGAAAGTCCAACGGTGTCAAATTACATACAACACGGCCATTGAATTTCTCGCTCAAAAGAGTCATTGTTTCGTTGGCTGTGTGGCATGTGGCACCATCCTGTTTGAAGCACATATCGTCCAGGTTCATAAGCTCAATTTCTGGCCATAAGAAGTCCGTTATCATCTCGCGATAGCGAACACCATTAACGGTAATTGCTTGGCCGACCTCATTTTCGAAGAAGTACGGCCCATAAACCGCACAAAACAGTCACTATTTGTGGATGCATCCCCTCTTCACAGGTGTTTTCACATTTCCTACAGACCCGGTTTGCTGAAATTTGTGCACAATCCTGCGGATTGTGGACACATTTGGTCGATTATGCTGAACAACAAAAATCGCGAAGTGCACGAAACGCATTTGGATTTGAACGCCCATTTTCGTAAAAGGCTTCATCAATCTTAACGAGCTGCCCAATTGTGTACCTATCCATGGTTGAATTTGTCACTGAAACAAAAAAATGTCAAATTAAGTTGGGCAAAAAACTTGCCGTTAAGGTTTTGACATTATGGTTGGACCACCCTTTACATGTTTGTTCCAGAGTTCGTTTAGGTTCTTATGTGAAACCTTTGATTTAACCTCACCTTCTTGGTTTCATTTATTTTATCACCCAATCTAATAGGTTTAATGGTTGCAGAGGTTTTCCCTTAGTAAATCGAATTTACTTATGTCAGCATTTTTCCAGATAACTAGGATCGTTTTAGTAGTAATCTCCGAGATAGAGTATATGTCGTTTCGTTGGGATAGAGTAGGACAAGTACAGAGGATATGAGGACTCAATTCCTCCTCTTCTTCTTAAAAAAAACAAGGCCCTCACTAGTCAACTGATGAGTCCAAGTGAGACCGCCGGGACAAAACGCCAATTTTTATGGACTAAAGGCCTTTTAAAGCTATTTTAAAAAAAAAAACATTCTTATTTTTAGTTGAAGTGGGCTAGAATAGGTATTTGATCACCAGATTCCTGTCGTCCACCGTATTAAAAACATGATCAAAAGGTCAATGAAAAATAGTTCCTTTAGAGAGTTGTTACTTTAAATTAGTATTTTGTACTATTAAGGCAATTTCACAGTGCATACTTACCGGAATAAATAACACTCAAGTTGTCCATTTTTGCCACTTAAGTGTCACTGAAACAGACTATGCAATTATGTCTTAGATATATCGAAAAGATTTAAAGACTACTATAGTAAAACACAGACGGAGAAGATAATTTGGCAAATAATATTTGAAATAATATCAAAATGTTTTGTTTTATGTGCTTTAAACATAAATGAAGTCATATAAAAAAAATAAAAAAAAAACTTACCAAACCTTGTTCAATGAATTCCTCAACAGCCCTTGCTACTCCTGCCTCATCACCAGTCCAGAATACGTATTGCGCCATATCAAAAGAGGAATACTGTCCATCCTTGTGTTTTAATAAATTCTCAGCCGTCTTAAAATAATAAAATCAAAATAAGATCATCATTTAAGTTATCAAGAATGAACAAAATTAAAAAAAAAAAAAAAAACAATTCAATCTAAAAATAGCTAAATAGCTTTCAAAGGTCAAAAGCAATGGCCATCATTAAATAAGTTATAAAGATTCTACGAGATATTTTCTTTTTTGTAACTTTATTTTTTATTCATTTAACTCGCATTAAACAATAACAACAAGCTTCTACTTTAAACGTATGATTTGAATAATTTTTATGAAACGAAGCACCATTTATTTTATTTCATTTTCTTCTACTTTTTTTTCTTTATTTTTTTATGAAAAGATACACAACGTCTAAAAGAGTCCTTGGCGAACTCTTTTACAAATAAATAACATCAAAAGAAAAAAACTATCTTCTAAACTCCCTCCAACACACACTCTAACAATGTATACACTACAAAGCACCAAGAGAACACTCTGTTATGCCCTTAAGAGGACAAAACAAGAATTACAAATAAGATATAAATCTACGAAAACAATTAAAAACAAAACAAAAGAATATCAAATAAATAAACAAACAAAAAAAAAAACAAACAAGCATTTTTTTGCAAATTCAGTGAAACTACAATTAAATTCTTATTTGGTAAGACTTTTTAGCTTAACACAGGGTGTTTCATGTTTAATACATATTTTTTCAGTTTTCTATAAACGTTAGACCAGTTTATACGAAAAGCTTGTAAATATACAAAAGTTCGTGTAAGTTATATAAAAATACGTCTTATGGGTATAGGTCAAAATTGTTTTTCACAATTCTGCCAATAAAGGGTTTTCCAATAAGAGGTGTTATTTTGAATAGCCCGCTATTTCGGTAGCTGTCACTTTTGAAGCTGTCATTTTTTAACATTTGACAAGTAGAAACTACGCCATTAATAAAAATGGAACGATACACGCTTCAACAACGCATTGAAATTACTAAAATTCACTATAAAAATGGTGAAAATTTGGCAGAGACGGTTCGTAAAACTAAAACATTTTTGGGTCGTCGTGAAGCACCTTGTCGGACCGCAATACAGAAATTGGTGCACAAATTCGAGCTGTTGGGACAAGTTAGGGATGTGAAGAATAAAACCCGTGCACGTCGCTCAAGAACAACTGAGAATATTGCTGTTGTAGCCCAAAGTGTTGAAGAAAACCCAGGTTAGTCCATTCCTCGTCGTTCTTTGGAATGAGGCATTCCACAAACGTCATTACACCGTATTTTGCATAAAGACTTGGGTCTTAAGGCTTATAAAGTTCAGTTAACACAAGAACTCAAGCCGGCTGATCATCAACAACGTCGTGTCTTTGCTGATTGGGTTCTTGAAATGCATGAAAATGATCCGGAATTTCATCGAAAAATCATCTTGACTGATGAGGCCCATTTCCACCTCGGAGGCTACGTCAACAAGCAAAACTGTCGCATCTGGGGCTCGGAAAACCCAAGAGTTATTGTTGAAAAGCCTCTCCATCCTCAACGCGTGACTGTTTGGTGCGGTTTATGGTCCGGCGGGGTCATTGGACCTTACTTTTTCGAAAATGAGGCTGGAGCAACAGTTACGATCAATGGATTGCGCTATCGAGAGATGATTAATGATTTTTTATGGCCGGAATTGGATAGTATTGATCTGGACAACGTTTACTTTCAACAAGACGGCGCTACGTGCCACACAAGCAATGAAACCATCGATCTTTTACGGGAAAAGTTTCCGGACCGTGTTATCTCTCGAAGAGGTGATCACAATTGGCCACCGAGATCTTGTGATTTAACACCTTGCGACTTCTTCATTTGGGGCCACGTGAAAGATAAGGTCTACGCCAACAGCCCAGCGTCGATTCAAGACCTCAAACATGTAATTCGTGAGGCTATCGAGGACATAGGGCAGCCACTTTGCGATTTGGTTATGGAAAATTTCATGAAAAGGATATGGTCCTGTAAGCGTGGTCGTGGCGGCCATTTGGCTGATGTTGTGTTCCATTATTAACGGCATACCTTCCTCTTTATAATGAAATAAACTTCCGATCATCTATCTCAAAAAATGCCATTTTTCTTTGAATATCAAAATAACACCTCTTATTGGTAAACCCTTTAGTAAAAAAAGTAAGTAAAAAAGCCCCCTTTTTCAGACTCCTTGAGAAGTGAAAATAATCAAATACTTGTCACTTGTAATACAAAATAAATGTATTTAATTTCTCCCCTTTTAGCAGAAGTTGTTCTGGTTTTTGTCAAACGCCTATAGGCCATAGATTAAACGGCGATCTCACTTGGAATCCTTAGTGTTTAATTTTTTTTCCAGAAAGTATGATTGTCACACAATTTTGACGACGCGCCGTGTCAAAACTACACAATTCAAAAGGCCACAATGGACTTTTGACCCAGTGTGGACTTCTGGCCCAATTGGATGGGTTTAAAGATGGGTTAAAAGTTCATTTGTCGACTTGTGACTCATCCAAGTGGGCCAAAATTCCATTGTGGACTTTTTATTTGTGGACTTTTGACACTGCGCCCATATTTTTAACTTTGCATAACCTGAAGTTATAAGACTTGAATTTAAGCTACTTTAATTTTTCTTTTCGAAAATCTTTTTTTGAGAATAAAAATAGAAAAACTCGTTTATTGACAGAGGTAAGTCTTTTTAATCTTTTTCATAGCTTTTTATGATCAATTACATAAAATGTGTAGAAATATTAAATACAATTGAAAATATTTTAGGCATAACCACTTTTGACAAGAATTCTTTTTATATGTATTTTTAAATGAAACACCCTGTATTTGAATATTTTTTTTCCTAAACCAGTGCCGGTGTGTGTGTGTGTGATTGTATAAAGAGAGAAGATAGATAAAGGCAAGTCCAAACTATTTTAGAAAAAAAAAAAAAAACAAAATGCAAAACTTTTTTTTTCTTTTGTTTAGTATATAAGAACCTTTAAAGGCATCACATTCAATGAACGACGTTCCGGTCCGGGTTTTGTGGCTTCCAATTGTGGAACAAAAGTGTCACCAAGTTGTTCCTTCTCATTGGAATTTGCCGACACTGCAGTTGAGGACGCAGACGAAGAAGGCGACAAATTAGAATTATGTTCCTCAATGTTTTTGCTAGACGGCGGTGGTGGATTGACCTGCTCCTTGTTGGAATCAACATCGTCATCAGCTGGTGGTAGCACACCGGATGTTTCAATTGATTGCGCCGATGGGGGTGACGTGATAATTGACTCGGGAATGTTTTCATTATTTGCCATCGGAGACGTAATTGTTGTTGGGACGGTTGTGGTTGTGGAGGTAGTTGATGTTGATGTTGATGTTGAAGTCGAAGGAACTTCTGGATTTTGGCCGAAAGCTAAACGTGCAGCTCCATAGAATGGCTAAAAATTGAATTCATTCAAAGTTGTCAGACTTGAGTTGACGAAGGAACAAAAAGAAGAAAAAAACAAGGAAATCTCCATTGTTTGAACATAAAAAAAAAAAAATAGTAAGTATACGCCACAGTGAACCGATTAAAGTAGAACTTTAACAAAAATAATTTCATCAGAAAACAGGATAAATGGTTTCTTGTCAGAGGATGAAAACTAAACAAAGAACGAAATGAAAATAAATATCTGAATAGATGGAATGGAAAACTTCAAAAACAAAGATGATTAATCGATGTCAAAGTTATCATCACACGAAAAGTGTACATATAACGGGTGATTTTTTAGCTGGTTTGGTTTTGGCAACACTGGTTTTGACAGCTGACGTGTGTTTAGTACCTTGTGTCACCGTCAAACAGCTTCAGTTTGGTTTGCAATTTAACCATGGATCGTCTTACAAATGAACAACGCTTGCAAATTATTGAATTTTACTATCAAAATTCGTGCTCGGTTCGAAATGTTCATCGCGCGCTGCTTCCATTTTATGATCGGCATTCTCGACCTTCTGAGCACTCTATTCGGAAGATTGTGACCAAATTTCGCACCAAATTTACTTTGTTGGACATTAAACCACCAACACGTTTACGTACTGTGCGTAGTGAAGAAAATATTGCGGCCGTATCAGCTAGTGTGACAGAAGACCGCGAAATGTCGATTCGGCGCCGTTCCCAGCAGTTAGGCCTTTGTTACAGCACTACGTGGAAAATTTTGCGGAAGGATTTGGGCGTAAAGCCTTTTAAGATACAGCTGGTGCAAGAACTAAGGCCAGCCGACCTACCACAACGCCGAATTTTTGGTGAATGGGCTCTTGGAAAGCTGGCCGAGGATCCGCTTTTTTATTGAAAAATTGTGTTCAGCGATGAGGCTCATTTTTGGTTGAATGGGTACGTAAATAAGCAAAATTGCCTCATTTGGAGTGAAGATCAGCCAGAAGCATTGCAACAGCTACCAATGCATCCCGAAAAAGCCACTGTTTGGTGCGGTTTATGGGCCGGCGGCATTATTGGGCCTTTTTCTTCAAAGATGATGCGAATCGCAGCGTTACTGTCAATGGTGAACGCTACCGAGCGATGATAAACTTTTTTTTGCCCGAAATGGAAGTTCTTGACTTGCATGATATGTGGTTTCAACAAGACGGTGCCACATGCCACACAGCACGCGAAACAATGGCGCAATTGCGAGGCGAGTTTGGTGAACAGTTAATATCACGTTTCGGGCCGGTCAATTGGCCGCCTAGATCGTGCGATTTGACACCATTAGATTATTTTTTGTGGGGGTATGTCAAGGCTAATGTCTATAGGGACAAGCCCGCTTCGTTTGACGCACTGGAAGCCAACATCCATGCATTCATTCGTGAGATACCGGCCGATATGTGTGAAAGAGTATGCCAAAATTGGACTCAGCGGATGGGCTACCTGAGACGCAGCCGCGGTCAACATTTGCATGAAATTATCTTTAAACATTAAATTGCAAGGTTCAAACTATCGATTCAAATAAATATTTCATTCATTTTTTCGAATTTTTTGTGTTTTTTTTTTAAAAAAAGTTCTAAGCCTCTTAAAAAATCACCCATTAGTAGTAGAGGTACATGTTGGTTGTATAATTCTTATAATAAAATTGATTTTACTCGATTTTAAAGTAGATATATTGCCATGAAAATCAGTTTGATATTCGTGATGTCTGATGTGAGTTGATGATGCATACACCAGTTGAACGAAGAGACCATTCAAATTTTACTGATGGGGGTAGGGATGATTTGGCAGGAAAAAGAGTTCCATTGAAATAGATCCATCATTACGAAGTTCTGCCCATTTAATTTATTTAATGTAGGTAGTAAAGAGGATTTCAAAAGTGAAGAGTTTTATATAGGTGCACACATTAGATCATCAAGCTGTGTCGTAAATACATTTTTCAATCAATTTAGTTCTTAACAACTTGTGAGAATTTTTTAAAGATTTTAATGACTTTTTATTTTGAATGATTAATAATTTTCATCTAGCCTAAGGCCATCAATATGGTAGTTTGACAATTTAAATTAAAAAAAAAATGTGTGAGAACTGGTACTCGCGCTGAAGATGTGAGTTTAAATCCCAAAACAATTACAAAAGTAAAAGTTAATTTTTTCAGATTAAATTTAATTCTAAATATTTAACAACAACAAAAAAAAATAAAATTTAGTGGGATTGTATAGGAACTTAATGGAAAATCTAATGCTAGCTATATGCAAGCTATTGTTCAGCCTTTGTATGAACTTATTACCTTTAATTTTATTTTTCTCTTAGATCATAGAGTAGGTACCTGCAAGACTTATAGGAGTCAAATAACTTTTATATAGTGGTGCCATATAGCATTTCCAAGCATAGAATTGATTTCATTATGTTGCCTTCCTTATTACACTGCTCATAGAAAGCTCATGTATTGCATAGCAGTTTTGGTTTAAAGGCTTCAAGGAGTTTAGTTATTTATTTAGTTTATTGTAAGCGAATACTTATAAATGGTGTTTTTTTTATAGTCGTATGGTTTTCAATAATTTGATGTTATGGCCAATAATTTAGCTTCATTATAAAGATAAGGGTTTGCAATTATGTTTTAAAAATTATTTCAGGCAAGTGGCCATCGTGGCTGGCTCGAATAAATTCCAGTCGAGAGGCCCAATTTTCGACCACTTGCGGCAGCAATTAGGGCCGTATGTCAGCAATAATCGCACGTTCTTGGAGGCCACGCCACAGGCCGACGACGCGAGATAATGCACTAACCAAAAATGTCCTTCAATAAATTGATTGTTTCGTTGGCTGGTATTGTATGTAGCGCCGTCTTGTTGGAATCCAAGGTAGTTCACATCAACATCCTCCAATTCAGGCACGAAAAAGTCATAAATCATGGTCCTATAGCGTTCTTAATTGACTGTAACATTATGGCCAGCTTCATTTTTGATGAAATATGGACCAATGATTCCCTATGCCCATAGACCACACCAAACAGTGACTTCCCTTGTAACGTGATGTAACGGCGCGGCGTCTCAACAATGGCTTGTAGATTATTATCGATCTAAATACGAAAATTTTACTTATTAACGTACCCATTCAACCAAAAAATGGTCTTCATCGCTGAACAAAATTTTCTTGTAAAATCGGGATCGGTGGCCATCTCGTTTTGGTAATAAAATTGAACGATTTGCAAACGTCCTTTAGGAGTAAGTCTATTCATTATAAAATCGCAAACCACACTGAGCATAAATCAAGTGATAGCTGTCAAAAAGGCCAATTTCGAAAAAAGAATTGCCAGATTGAAAAATACATGCCTAAAAAAAACACCCTGTACAATAAAAATTTGACTCATATTTCGAAGCTGACCATTTCTAGTTTTTACTAAATTTAAACGTTTTGTGATGAAGCTCAACATTAAATAAAGTTTTTATGAACTTCCACTTCCGTGAGCCACCTTAGTCGCGGTCTTCCTCTACTGCGCGCCGTCGCTCAGGTTTGGATTCAAAGACTTTTCGGGCTGGAGCTTTGGTGTCCATATATTCGCTATAAAGGACCCAGCCATCTCAGTCGTTGCCTTTTTACTTTTTCGGCTAGGTCAGTGTCGCGGCACAGCCCGTATACAGTTCGTTTTTGGGTGTATTTTATTCATGACAGCATATACTTGTTCTTGACCTCATTGACCGCTAAACCCATTTTCTTCGCTTCCGCCTTAATCCTAAATACAAAAGATCTTCTGACATCACGCTGCGTTCTTCCAATAACGAGTTTCGCACTACTAATTTAAGAACGATGTTATAGTATCCCCATGACAGCGCGTCACCTTGTCTAAATCCATTTTTGACATCAAAGGTATTGGTCTTTGCTGACCTTGATGAAGCAGGGATGCCAAAACTGCCTTTATGTTGGGAACAAGAATGGCAGAGATACACAGAGCGCAAAGTGTCAATAAAGTATGGACACGTTCTGAATTTTCAGAATTCTGAATTTTTATGACAGCTGATCAATCAGATGGACCAGCTGTCATTAGAACTTCTGAAAATTCAGATGACTTCTAACTTCTTATGACAGCTGGCCAATCAGAAGCTCCAAAAATTCAGACATTGAACGGGGCTGTCCTAAGGAAGAAAAACTATGTCACCGGAAATTGCTCAGACATGCCAAAAACTCACATGCATAACCATTATTAGAATTGGAAGACAAATTTTGCTGAGAACCAAACATTCCGTGGCAATGGGACAGTCTTAAGCATTTTCCAGGCGGAAATTAACGCCATAGGGAAATATGCTGAACGAAACATCGTAATAACTACCGAAACCAAAACATCGTCATTATGTCAGATAGTCAAGCCACACTTAAAGCACTAAAATTCTACGACATAAGTTTTAAACTGGTGTGTGTGAGGAGGTTAAAGGCATGAAATGAATAACATTGCCACGCCCTATTGGGTACCGGGCTAAGCTAGCGCTGGTATCATTAGCCAATATAGAAGCGATAACTCCCCTTATAATGAACCTGATTCATTTCGCAAATAGAAAAAAACATGTTCAGAAAGAAGTTTAAAAACAAAATTCGCACGGCTGAATCGTACAAACTTCCTGTTGTATAGGTAGTTAATAAATGTAATACAGCCACAGAGTGAAGAAAATTGTTAGTGATTCAATAATAGTGGCGATATTTGATTTTTTTTCTGTTTGAAAAAATCTTTTTAAATACAATATTATTTAAATTATTAATAAGCACCAAATTAAAAAATTATAACAAAACTCATACAAAAAAAACAAAAATAAGACCATTTTCTCAAAAAAACGTGGAATATTTCCATTATGTGAATTTTTTACCAAAAACCTGAACGTATTTTTCTTTACAATTATTGTGGTCATTACAAACACAAAGTTTAATCGAAATCGTTAGAACCATTTTTGGATTTATTAATCAACAGAATAGCTTCTATTGGGGCACTGAAAACCCTCGTAGAGTAACTGTTTGGGGCGCCATTTTGACCGGTGGCGTCATTGGCCCATATTACTTTGAGGATGCCATAGGCAATGTTGTAACAGTTACTGGTGACCAGTTTCGAGACATGTTGGAAAACTTTTTTGTGTCCGAATTGAATCAATAAGGCATACAAAACATGTGGTTCGAACAAGACAGTGCCACATCACACACAGCTTAAGCTACGATGTGAATCTTATGAGATTTTTTTTTTCGGCCGAATAATGTCAAAAAATGATATCGGCTGGCCCCCATGATTCCCAGAATTGACGCCTCCCTATTTCTTCTTATCTGAGTAGGTATGCTTGAAAGAAAAGGTGTACATCAACAAACTAACCACAACCTCGATACTTAAGGACAACATTCTTCGTAATTGATATATAAAATGTTCTTAAAGGAGCTCGCCTTTGCGTCCAATCCATCAGAGGTGCCCACTTCTATATCTATAAATTCTATACATAAAGTTAAAGAACATATAATCAATCAATAAAATATTAATGTTAAACATGTATTTCATTCAATAAAAAAAAGGTGTGTGTGCCGGGACTAACGGTTAATATGTATAAACATCAACGTTTGTCCAAGCTTAAAAGTCTTATGCTGAAGGAACGGCAGCGAAATACCCAGTGTTGGAACCGCTGTAACGAAATTTCCAAACACAAGAAGGCTGTTGGTGAAGTGTTCGGTACTGAAAAGGTCCTACTTAGTAGTTAACTCTCAACTTCAAGATGACTACACATATAACACATGGTTGATATTTATGTTCATCACTCTCTGAGCAACGACAAAAGCAAACAAAAAGTGTCAGCGGGAAGCACAAAAATTATGGTTTCAATACAATGACAGCTTAGCCAAACTCCAAAGGAATTTGACACTTAATGGTTTAACAGATAGGTGATGAATTAAAATATCCACTTAAAACTGTCAACAAAGCTTATGCAACTCTATCTTTCTATTGAGTAAAACTTACATAAATTATAATTTAAGCCATCTGCTTTATTTTTGCATCAAAATAAATACTGATTTCACTTTCTAAACGTACCAAAATAAGGAATTAAAGTTTTCAATTATGGTTTTAAATGAAAATTATAACTCTGGGACGCCATTAAAGAAACATAGTGGATTTTGCATAAAAACTATCGATAACAAGTATGCAATTCACGCCGGTAACACAGTTTTTATCCACGCTTAGCTAAGAACGAAGGGGATTAGTTGTTGCATTTAACATGTAAATTGCCTAGCCCCGACGTCATTATTTTCGACCAATTTCCTCGGGGCTTTGCAAAAAAAACACGGCTAGTATCATCTCTCTGCACTCTTTACTCCACTTGATTAAGCGATGTTTTCTGATTGGAATACGAATGAAAAGTAAACACACTCAAACTATGAGGAAATGCAGAAAGAAGAGCTATAACTCTACAATTTGTTCAACCTCAGCAATTTTGTGTACCCCAGCCACCTACGTCCCTCCCCAACGTGCCTAAAAATTGCAAAAGAAATTGCATCGTTTAAAAGCAGTATATGTATACGGAGAATTAAAGTTCAGATTTTTAACACTGAACGCACCCGATATCCTACCATACCTACAGCCATTGACTTACATATATTAATTGTCATGCCTGATTCACAATGGTCACTTCACGTTCAATCACAAAATCTGAAAATTCAGATTTGAATTTATGTTGTTGAACGCACAAAATATATGAATTTTCAGTTGAAAGTTGTTGTGTCAAATGCTAGCATTTATCTAAATTTGTTCGCAATGAAAATTAATCATCACAAATCAACCACTAACCAGAGCCAAAAACAAAAACTTCAACTTCTATTCACTTTATTCTGAATTTTCAGAGGAGAATTTTAGGCTGAAAATTCATATGAAACGTAAGCAAACGTAACAAAAAGTCACTAAAAGTCATCTAACTTTTAATGGCAGCTGGCCAATCAGAAGCTCCAAAAATTCAGAAATCTGAAAATTCAGATGTAAAACGTAATGCGTTGAACGTACCCAATGCGATGAGGATACGGGACGTAAGCGTGACGAGAACTCGTTGTAGTTGTCAAAACCAATTTAAAAAAATGAAATCATACCTCGATATACACAATAACACGTTTCTCGTCGTCACGTCACGCCAAGAAATCGAAAAATTGAAAAAAGACGCATCTGACGGCGATTTTCATTTTTGACAAGTAATTTACAGATTTTTCAAAAAAGAAATGTTCAAATGTACATATTTAACAAATAAAGTTATATTGATAAATCTATTGTTTTTTATGTTATTTTTTTTTATATTTTATTGATTTTTTTAAACAAAAATGAGTTTTTGTCGTAAAAACACTCTCTACATTGTGAATTGGGCAACGATTTTGTAACTAGAAAAAGATGACAGCGTTTCTTGTCACACTCAAGTCGCGTTTCCTCGTCGCATTGTGAATTAGGCTTCATCCCTACAGTCGACTATTATTATTTTTGTTTTGATTTTGTTTTTTTTTGTGGTTTCTAGTGTCGCGTCAATTTTGCTCGGGAAAATATTAAAAATAAAATATAAAAATGTATCGGTTCTAATCGTTGGCCGCGCTAAAAATAATTTTCTTTCGGTCCTGGCAAAAAAAAAAAAACAAATTAGCAGCCGAACGTGGGCAGAGTAGATTTTTATAACGTAATTTGCTACAACGGAACGTGTTCTTTCGTATTGTTGCACAGAGAAAAGTCCACGTTTTTATTTTACTCTACCGCCGGCATAGATGTTAACACATCAAAAAAAAAAACAATAGCCAGTTATGTTCCAAATAAAAGGCACCTGTACTTCGGCGAAGAGATACAAAACTAAAAAGGTATTAAATTTAAGGAATTAAATCTAAAAACGTTTCACATTCTGCATCGACCTTAACAGAAACAACGTAAAGGAACTATAACGTGCCTCCTAACTTGACATTGTTGAACAAACCTTGGTATTCTTAGCCCACTGAGCATTGGAGCATGCGATAAGCCCTAGGATAACCTTTTTTGACATTTGTAAATGTCAAAGCGTCATGTGGAGCTTTTGTGATACTAAAAGATAAAATAGACATTTTGTGATTTTAACTTATAAAAAATGTCAAAACCATGCTAAACTCATCTAAAATTAACAAAAGGGTGTTTTTTTTAGACGTGTGGTTTTTAGGAAGAAATAAAACGCATATAATTTAATGTTATGGCCAAGAATTTAGCTTTATTATAAAGATAAGGGTTTGCCATTATGTTTTAAAAATGATTTCGGGAAAGTTTCCGCCACGCCTGGTTGGAATAAATTCCAGCCAAACTCATTCGTGTCTTCTTCGATACTCTGCTCCACAGTGTGCAAATTTATTACCAAAATAATGGTTCAGTTCGCGCGACACATCACGCGCTGCGTCCAATATTCGATCGACATAATCGCAAAATAACAAAAATTCAATAGCGTCTTCGGTGCGCACTGTACGGCGTCTCTGAGGATGCGCATTATACACTAGAGTAAACGTGGTGCGAAGCCGATCCATGGTTGCTTGAATTTTTGTTATTTTGCGATTATGTCGATCGAATATTGGACGCAGCGCGTGATGTGTCGCGCGAACTGAACCATTATTTTGGTAATAAATTTGAACGATTTGCAAACGCTGTTCAGGAGGAAATCGATTAATTATGAAATAGCAAACCAAACTGAGCATAAATCAAGTGACAGCTGTCAAAAAGACCAACTCCGAAAAAAGGATTGCCAGATTGAAACCACACGTTTAAAAAAATCACCTTTAGTATCATTCTAAAAATGTTTTATATTCCTAATAAATAGATTTTACTTGTTTGAACGCTCCTCCTGACAAAATTTTACTGAACATGAACTCTGCACTAGTGAACTGGCTGATATAACAAACTTATCAAAAATGTATACAGTTACCTTCTATTAAAATCAAACTGGGAAAACCCATAAAGGTCCATCTCTTATATCCTTTCCACGAAGTTTTATATCCATTTATACGCCTATACTAATATCAACTTCTAGCCCACACAAAAAAGCTTTCAATTTATCAAAGGTTTTCCGACATACAAAAAAATAAAACAAGCATTCCCATAACAACTATTCAAATCGATTGCATGTTTTCCCTTGCATAAAAATAAATCACTCTAAAAAAATACGGCAGCGCATTTGATGGCTCCCACTAGCTGAAAATCTAAAATGCTTAACTTTCAATTCAGCAAAAAGAAAAAAAAAGATTTTTCCTCGTATTCATTTCAGATATGTTTCCAGAATACAAATAAAACTCTACCTTGCAGTATAATGGGTGAAAAAATGTTAAATAAAAAGTTTGAAAAACTAAACACCGAAAACCACTTTGCCACTTCTTTTGATCACAAAAAAAAAAAACAACCAAACAACAAATAAAAAAAGCACCGACTGAACCCTTTCGATACTTATTCCACCCACACTTTGTAGCAGTGTAGAACCTTTTCCACAAATGGCCAAAAGTAAAACACCACTTGGACAGAGAACAAAAAAAAAAGAAGACGAACTTAATAAAGCCGCGAAATGCTTTTGTGAGTGGAAAAACAGCATTTAGCCTAATTTTTTTCGTGAATACAAATCCATGGCATTCTTTTTGGCAGGCTGCTAAATTCAACATAGAATTTACATCTCGACCTGGCTTATAATATTGTTTGACTCTGCAGCACTCTTTTAAATATTCCCTTGCAAAAAACAAATTAGGTAAATCCTTGAGTTCAATTGTTTGATGTTGAAAGTAAACCATTCATGAAGAAGGATCAACGCTGCTTCCATTTTTATTTTTTTTTATTTCGTTCGTATGGTACATCAGCTATAATGAAAGTAAGGTAAATATGTGTACATGTAAAAAGTAGAAGGATGACTTCTTTTTATTTATTTAATTTATTGCGAGTTGTTGATACAGCAGACCCAGTAGCTGGAGCCATGACTCCCGTCATATATAAAAACAGTACTGGATTTTTCAGATCATAAAGAGGGCCCTTGTCTTTTTTAGGAACTTATAAACGTATAAATACCAAATTAAACCAGAAAATTGATGGAATGTATGAAAATCATGTGGAATTTTTCGCTTACAGGTTAAGACAGTCATATTAAAAGCTTCATGTAAAGCTTCCTATCCTATATTTAATAAGTATGCGCATGGCGAGAGAAACTTAAAAAACTATCCATATGAAATTTGGAATTTAGTCCAAGTTAAAATTATTTATTTTATTTATTTATTCAAATTCGATTTCCTTACACAGTAAGATATAATATCCTACTTATAACAAATTTTGAAATTTATTTTTAATTATTTTTAAATGCTAATTGTATCGGGTTCTTCAATAAGAGCGCTACAAAAGTTTTCTTTATTCCTGTGAAAGCACGTTCGATGCCATTATGTATGGAACTCAATTTCTTTTGCATGGCCACCACGGGCACGCTTGCAGAAGTCCAGACTCTGAACCCAATTTTCGACGGTTTTCAAGCATAAATCGACCGAAACTGCTGCAATTTCACGTTCGATATTCGTACGAAGTTCAACAATCGTTGCTGGCTTGTTGGCATAGACCATAGACTTGACGCAGCCCCACAGGAAATAGTCTAACGTCGTCAAATCGCACGACCGAGGCGGCCAAGCGACTGGACCATTTCGTGAGATAACACGTTCTCCAAACTTGGTTTCCAATAAATTGATTGTGACATTCGCTGTGTGGCTTGTGGAGCCGTCCTGTTGGAACCACATGTCCTCCGAGTCCATATCATCCAATAGGGGCCAAAAATATTCGGTTATCATTGGACGGTAGCGATCCCCAATCACAGTAACGTGCCAGTCTTGATCATCACGGAAGAAGTACGGCCCAATGACGCCGCCGGCCTATAAACCACACCAAACTGTAATTTTTTTCGAGATGCAATGATTACTCATGGAATACGAGTGGATTTCTGCCTGACCAATACCGCATATTTTGTTTATTGACGAAGCCATTCAGCCAGAAATGAAAATCATCGCTGCATATGATTTTTCGATGAAAATCCGAATAATTTTCAAGTTGTAGCTCAGCCCAATTCACGAACATACGACGCTTCTGGTGGTCAAACGGCTTCAGTTCTTGCGTCAATTCAATCTTGTAAGGATGTAGGCGAAGATCTTTTCGCAAAATTCGCCACAACGACTTCACAGAGATGCCCAACGCTTGAGAACGACGTGTGAGAGACACATTTGGGCTTTCTGCAACTGAAGCCTCAGCGGCAGCAATATTCTCGACACTACGGGAACTTCTTTGTCTCACTGGCACGGGAAAATTTTGTACTGTGCCTGTGGATTCAAATTTTTCCACTAGACGCAGCGCTCTTAACGTTGAGGCCACTGACTCCGAATTTCTGTAGTAAATTTTAATAATTTCGACTCGTTTTTGGCTCGTATATCTTTCCATCATGAAATGGCAAACCTTACTGAAGAGAAATGTCAAAAGAGCGGCAAGAAACATGGCGTCGTTTGCAGTCCCTGTTGCTCTGCTTTTGTAGTGTCCCTGTTGAAAAACCCTTTATAATAGTGTGATTGTTTCTTGCTCTTACTGATTTAGTTTAAAATTGTGACAAATGCTTTTTTATTTCTCTTTGTACTACAGTGCGTTTCCTAATCTTTGGATATAGAGTGGGAGGCAATTCCAAAGGCGGATACTATTGACGTTCAGATTATTCTTTCAAATAGATAAAACGGTTCACGGGTAAGCAAGATGCAAGATGTTTTTGTTGGCTTCGACAGTTTGCATTCTTCCCGTAAGGTAGGAATCAATTAGCTTAAGAGCACTAAATTCAAAGTTAAATTCTCGAAAAAGTTTGCGGCAGAAGACGGAATCTGAAATTTGTGGAGACTCAATTTATTTTTGATGATTTTTTAAGAGGTTTAGAACTTTTTTTTAAAAAAAAACACAAAAAATTCGAAAAAATGAATGAAATATTTATTTGAATCGATAGTTTGAACCTTGCAATTTAATGTTTAAAGATAATTTCATGCAAATGTTGACCGCGGCTGCGTCTCAGGTAGCCCATCCGCTGAGTCCAATTTTGGCATACTCTTTCACACATATCGGCCGGTATCTCACGAATGAATGCATGGATGTTGGCTTCCAGTGCGTCAATCGAAGCGGGCTTGTCCCTATAGACATTAGCCTTGACAAACCCCCACAAAAAATAATCTAATGGTTTCAAATCGCACGATCTAGGCGGCCAATTGACCGGCCCGAAACGTGAAATTAACTGTTCACCAAACTCGCCTCGCAATTGCGCCATTGTTTCGCGTGCTGTATGGCATGTGGCACCGTCTTGTTGAAACCACATATCATGCAAGTCAAGAACTTCCATTTCGGGCAAAAAAAAGTTTGTTATCATCGCTCGGTAGCGTTCACCATTGACAGTAACGCTGCGATTCGCATCATCTTTGAAGAAATAGGCCCAATAATGCCGCCGGCCCATAAACCGCACCAAACAGTGGCTTTTTCGGGATGCATTGGTAGCTGTTGCAATGCTTCTGGCTGATCTTCACTCCAAATGCGGCAATTTTGCTTATTTACGTACCCATTCAACCAAAAATGAGCCTCATCGCTGAACACAAGCAGCGCGCGATGAACATTTCGAACCGAGCACGAATTTTGATAGTAAAATTCAATTAATTTGCAAGCGTTGTTCATTTGTAAGACGATCCATGGTTAAATTGCAAACCAAACTGAAGCTGTTTGACAGTGACACAAGGTACTAAACACACGTCAACTGTCAAAACCAGTGTTGCCAAAACCAAACCAGCTTAAAAATCACCCGTTATTTTGGAGGGGTTTTTAACCTCTTCGCAAAAAGATCTCTTGTTTTGGAATTGGGGCGCTATTATATTGTATTAGGGCATTTTAAACATTTTGAATAGATTAGATATATTATTTCACAACTTCAAATGTAGTAAAGTCCAAAAAACTGAAACATAATCACTCAGTGGCATAACTACGAGGGGAGGGGGGACAAAGAGAGCAATTGTCTTCCCCCAAGGACCATAAAAAAGATACCTATTAAAATGTTTGATATAAAACTGGTTTTTGTAAATCGTTCCAAATATATAAATTCTAAAAGAATATAGCTGCAAATATTACACTTTATCATAAACTGTAAAAAAAACTCTTCGACTGTACCTATAATAACTAGCCTGTACCTACCTGTACCTTGTAGACGTCCGTCTTTTTTTGTAACCAAAAACCACTTTTTTGTTTTTATCCCATTTCACTCTATAAATAGCATTTTCAAACACAAAAAGAATTTTTTAAATCAGATGCCACTTTTCATTTTTACCCCATTTCACCCTATAAATGTCAATTTTCTGAAAAAAAAATCTCTAAGGCCATCCACAAAAAAACAACCTTTCAAACACCAAGAGAATTTCTAAAATCGGATAATTGTTTTATTTGTACCCCAGTTCACCCTATAAATAACGAAATTCCAAAAAATATCACTAAACCTTTGAAACAAAAAAACAAATCCCTAATTCGGAAATTTTTTTCAAATGTTAACCCTATTTCACAGTACAAAAAAATAAAATTTTGAAAAAGAATTAAAAAACAAAACCTCAAGACTTTATCCGTTTTCGAAAATGTCATTTGTGTCAAAAATGTTTTTGCAGATTGTTCTAAAACGCAAACTGCAAAAATCTTCTGTTCGAAAACGCGCATACAAATTCTATGGCATTAGCATTATGTTCGATAATGCAGTTCCCTAAAGCCACATGATCGAAAACATCATCTGCGGTGCAGTAAAAAAATGGAGGTGAAGAAAGAGACAGCTTTTGTAGCTTTAGTTCGAAAACGTCAAATGCGCTTGTAAAAAAAATCATCATTTGACGATTGCATTTTCTTCGTCAAAATTGACGATCATTTGCTGGTCAAATTGACTTTGATTTGAAGTTTAAGAAAATGGCAGTACATAACAAAAATAACAGGAGCGACGACCGACGACTACTAAATGCAAACGGTTCAACGAAGCATTCTATGCTTCACTTCCTTTTTTTAACAACCATCGTTATTCATTACATATTCACACATATAAGTATACACAATAGCTATCAGCCAGCGAGGATTGTATTACAGCACGAAACATACAATTCACACTCACCACAGACACATTATGTCATTGAAAAACTACTATTATTTTCGTTCATCATAGTATAATTAACATTCACTGCTTACTAAAAATGTCACAAGAGGACCTACTCGAATGAACGTAAGTGAATTGTCCGGTCATACTTAGAGTTCTTTTATAGAAATCGAGTATAGTTTCGGTTTGTTGGTCATTTAGAATATTTGCTGTTTTGAAGCTTCCCCCCAATAGTGGTAAGGGGTTTCTGTGAAAGTTAAGGTATCCGAAATTCGTCCAGCTTTTTCTTACGAAGGTTTTCTCACCAGCAGTGGTACTGGTAACCAACCTTAGTTGGAAGCTTAACGTTCTAATTGCCAAGTGGGACTTCGGTACCTGCTGATCTACCAGTGCGAAAGCCTGCTGTGTCGAGTGCCACCAAGGGCCTAGTACCTGCTGTATAGTGCCACCAGGGGCGTAGTACCTGCACACTACTTTTCAGATTTCAAAGTGAATGGAAACCAGGTTACCCGATACCAGTAAAGGAACGTGAATCACCAGATACCTACCCGAAAACCTGAACGAGTACATCACTCGACTGTCTGAAAATAAATTATAATTTGTTATAAGTTGAAGAGTTGTTTTTTAAGGAAATAAAGATTTTGCAATAAGTTCTTAAGGACTAGAGTTGGGAAATCATGATAACAAAAATAAATCAATTACAATTAGGTACTTGTAATTGAAATCTCCAGATACCTTTTTAATTACTTTTAAATGTAATTGAAGAATTTCAATTACTAATTACATGTAATTAAAGAATTTTTATTTCTAATTACATGTAATTGAAAATCGTCAAAAAAGCATTAATGTAATTAATTTTTTTTGTCAATTACATTGTACGTGATATTGCACAAAAGGTTTCCTGATATCGATAATAAACCTGCTAGTGCATCAGACTCGTTGAAAGTCTTTTTTCTTTTGCGGGAATTGTAGCTACTCCTTGATAACAAAACTTCAACGACACTAACTTTGACATGTTAGTGATGTTGTAGGTTAACCAACTGTTCTTCTGCTAATAGTACTGTCAAATTATCAAAAAATCATAAACGAGGTTTACTTTCCATTTATAAAGAAGTTCAAAATGAATATTGGTTCAGCTTATTAGTTAAAATGCCTTTTATTTACCCTCATTGTTATTTTTTCATTTTAATTAATTCAATTAATAAAAACATGTAATGAATTATAATCCAAGAAATCAATTACTTTAAATGAAATTAACACAATTACATTATTAATTAATTATTAATTAATTACATTATTAATTACATTATTAATTAAGTACAAGTACTTGTAAAAATCCATTACTATTTTCAATTACATTTAATTTGTAATTGAATTTTTTCGATTACAAGTAATGGAAATGTATGTTTTATTCAATTACTAATTACTTGCAATTGAAATGAAAGTTGAAATAAATTACAAAAAGTAATCATTATTTCCCAACACTGCAAGGACTTTTTTCCTTCGAAGATTCGGGTTTTCTTCAGGACGACCCTGGCGAGCAAAACGTCGTCGGATGGAAAGCAAAAAGCACATCATAACGGTTGAGTAAACTATAACTAGGTTGCCATTGTCTAAATTCACGCTTCTTTGTATTTCTGTATAAAGTAAGCTTCTTAGGTATCAAGTAGACAAGCATAGCACATCGCTCACCTACTTTAACTTTCATTTATACTACGATTTGTTTGCCGATAATAAACATTCGTTACATTGAATTGCGTAAATTCTCGATTTTTCTCATTTTTCTATTCTATCTTTGCTGAACTCAACAAATTGCTCAGTTTCTTATAACTTCTATTAACTATTTCTATTTAGTTTATGGTCGTGGAAAATTTTTCAATTTATTATTAATTTTTGGGTAAACGTTTTTTTTGGATAAAAGTTTGATAAACTCTGTGATAAAAAGGGTGGTGTATTTCCAGTTTCTCTTTAATTTTTTGAGTGCTTATATTAATGATAGTCTATCAAAGATTTCTGTTCTATAACCGTTGATTCAAGCAATTTCTTTTATTCCATCATATACTCTTTTCATAGTTTTCAACTTAAAAACGACATCCCAGAACACGTGGAAATTGATTTTTCTGTTTTAACACCAATTCAAAATTAGCTATAAGCAATTCAGCTATTAGCGGACTCAGCTGGTTTCCCATTGTTTGCAGGGGAGTGTTTAGACATTTGGAGGCCCTGGGCCCTTGAAGGTATGGGGGCCCCTTTAGAAATTATACAATTATTATATTCAAGTTATTATATACAAATTTAGTTTTTTTTTTAAATTTCGGTAAATTTTTTTTTAACTTAGTACTTGAAAAGTTGTTGGCAATCAGCTTTATTGTGAGTTTCACCCGAACAATATTCCACCCGGAAAATTTGACATTTCACTTTTAGCTAATTGTGGTTTTCCCCGAAATTTCATGTTCGAAAAAATCAACTTATTGTGAACATTCATTTCGGGCGGAATGTAATGTCATATTCACTTCTATTTTGTAGGCGAACAAAATTTTGTTCGGGCGAAACTCACAATAGCTTTTAAAATTCCGGGAGAACAAAAAATTTTAAGGAGAAATACAGGGTGTCCGCCGGGAAGGTATACTACTTTGTTTGTTTATAATTATTGGTTAAATGAAAGAGAATGGATCTTAAATAAATGTTTTATTTAATGTCGGCAATTATGTATGGAATACAATATCAGGTAAATGTCCGCCTCTGTTAGTCTCACAAATGCGAGACCTTTTGAGCACATTTTTCATTACATTCTCACACATTTCACGCGGTATTTCATTAATTTCATCACGAATATTTTGTTTGAGTTGCTCAAGCGTTTCTGGTTTGTTTGCATAAACCTTGCTTTGCAGATATCCCCACAAAAAGAAGACCGGAGCAGTCAAATCAGGCGACCTAGGGGGCCAATCAACATCACCATTTCTTGAAATAACTTGTTGTGGAAAGAGGTCTCGCAGTAATTCCATTGTAATCCTGGCTGTATGCGATGTGGCACGGTCTTGTTGATAGCACATATTAATCAAGCCCAAAGCATGCAGTTGTGGCGTTAAAAAGTGTTCAATCATATCACGATATCGCTCCCCATTCACAGTTACCGTAACGCCGTTTTCATTTTCAAAGAAGTAAGGTCCAATGATTCCTCCTGGCCAAATTGCACACCAGACTGTAACTTTCAATGGATGCAAAGGTGACTGATGAATAATTTGAGGGTTTTCCATTGCCCAGAACCGACTATTCTGTTTATTTACATATCCATTCAAATGAAAATGTACCATGTGTCACTCATTATGATTTTTTCATGAAAATCGGGGTTGTCATGGGCTAGCTGTAACATCGTATTGGCATATGTACGGCGGCGTAAATGGTCTTGTGGAAGAAGCTCTTGTGTCAACTGAATCTTAAATGGAAACAAATGCAAATCCTTGTGCAAAATTGTGACCAAAGTTGTTCTTTGAATACCAAGCTCCTGAGCAAGGCGTCGAATTGAGGTTGATGGATTGTTTTGAACACTTCCTTGAGCAGCAGTAGTGTTTTCAGCCGATCTGGCAGTACGTTATGGTCCATGCCTGGGCCTATCACCTAGAGACCCTCTTTCTTCGAAATCAGTCACTACACTATAAATAGTGCGTTTTGTTGTTTCTCCCAAAAATTTCACGTAACTTTCTCATCGTCACAGTAATCGATGATTGATTTTGAAAAAATGTTTTAACGATTAAAACACTTTGGTTTATCGAATATTTTTCAATAATAAATATACCACGTGTCTATACTTCACGCACTGCCAAATATGAACTGTCAAGACTAACGTTTACTAAAATGGCGTCAAAACAAAGTAGTATACCTTCCCGGCGGACACCCTGTACTTCCAACGATTTATCGACTGGAATATTTGGAAATAACGAGCCTACTATAAAAAGCTTATAAAAGTAAATTGATTAAATCCAGCTCTGCAACAAAATTAAGTTGGTGTGCACTGGAGCGTTTCAACGAATTGGTATCCAGCAAACATTGACGAATTAAATATATCGTGTTAATTTATTCTTCAAACTTCCAGAGTTTCTTTTTGTCTTTATAATTTAAAACATTTTACGAGTAGAACTTCATGTGACAAAAACTCTTATGTCTTAAGGCTTGAGTTGAGACATTAAATGAAACTTTTTTCAAAGCTTGACCAAGAAAAATAAAAACAAAACGCAGAAGATAAGAAAACCTTCGCATTCCTATTAACAGCCAAAAAGCAAGGGGGAATAATCTTCCTGGAATGAAGAAGACAATTTAATTTAAAATGAAAAATCGCTTTTATTTGTACATAAAAATTCAAAGGCCAAAACATCGCAGCATGGTTAAAAATGTAAAAGTTTTAAAAGAAAATAAATAAATATCTTTTGATGTTTGTCCGTTTGTCCTTTTATCCTCCATATATCTATAAATAACCTATTAAACGGATTTGTTTTTTAAAATTCAGTTGCGCTGCAATTTCAATGGTCGAAAAGGGAAAAAATTAAATTAAAATGAAGCTTTAACGTTGTTGTCCTTCAGCTAAAATATGCTGAAGGCCAGACGATATAATATCATCATAAATATTGAAATGGATATCAAAGCAAACCAGTAATTGTGTTTATGAGTTAAGAAATTCATGAGTGCTATATACATATAGCTATAGTGGAAAGTATATTTGAAACCACAAAACTTCCAGACAATCTTATACATTATATACCTACATACATATTATATATCTTGAGGACTTGTTTTAAGATAAGTTGTAAAGGAGTGATTTATGATATTTTATTTTCGTATAAAATAGGTCCTGATTGAAATCAAGGCTATTTTGTTTTTGAAAATATATAAAACAGAAGTTTTTGTGTTGAAAACAGGGTGACTAAGAAAACAGTCAATTTTCAAATAAAATTGTTCCACAAAGAGTGACGGTGTAGAGTTTTTTTTTTTCATTTCATAAATTAGAAATAGAAGTACACGAAAGTTAGAAAGACAGATTCTAAAAAACGACGATAAAAATCCCTACCAAAACACCACGCGACAGAGAGGTCAAAATGAGAGACCTTAATTATACTTGTATGTTTGAAAACCAGGTCCAGTTTCACAGTCGAAGTAAGTGGCATTTAAAAGGCCAAACTGGAAGAGAAAGGCTAAATTTCACAGTGCAAACCGAATTTAATAAGTGACACTTAGTTGCCACTTTTGTGCTTTTTGCTTTCCAGCCGAGGGTTTGCTCGCCGGTCTGCCAGGGTCGCTTTTAAAAAAAAAACACTTAACTGCAATTTAGAAGGTCTTATAACCTTATAACAAATTCTTTATTGAAAACGAAATAAAGCATACAAATTCATATTTTATACACCAGCTTATTAGATGGGCTTAATTATAATAATAGATCAGCAGGTATACGCCCTTGGTACCAAGATCGCATGTATAAACCCCTGGTGGCAAGATCACAGGGCTTATACCTGTGATCTTGCCACCAGGGGCCTATACATGTGATCTTGCAAGATCTGGTGGCAAGATCACAGGTATAGGTTTATATTAACAAGGCTTACGCACTAGTAGATCACAGGTACCGAAGCCCCAGCTGGCAATTATATTACAGGTATTTCGCACCTGATAGGCTATAATAACTTAATAACCAGGCTTAACACGCAAGTAGATCACAGGTACCGAAGCCCCTGGTGGCAATTAGACCTCACCTAATCGTCCACAATTTAAGTGAAACTGATTTACTGAATCTAGTTTACTCTAACTCTATTGACTTGGGCACTGACCGAAAGGGTGATTTTCATTCGCCGGAGTGGCTCCTCATGATACCTTTTCCGTTTCCAGTGAGTGTTAATTGTAAGGAGGTGAATGAAAATTTCCTGTTTATATTGTTGTTGCTTCGGCCTCATATGCACATCTCGTGTTGTCGTTCCGATTATTGTCGTTAGCTGTTGTTGCTGTTTGGTTGGGTATTCCTTATTCTAAAGGCACCTGTTGGGTATCGTAAGATTGCCGGTTATGGGTCGCTAATTCTAAAGGCACCTGTTGGGTATAGCGATGTTGGTGATAATGAATTAAAGTGGAAAACATGTAACACCTTGTTACAATCTACACCTTAAGGTCCAATATGAGAAACTTAATACTTAAAGTGCCAATTATTGTGTTAAAGTTAAGTTTCACAGTCAGAAAAGTGGCTCTTAAATTGTCAATGTGAAAGATTATAGGCAAAAAATTACAGTGCACATTTACCTGAATTACTGAAACTTAAGTCTCCGATGTTAGCGACTTAAGTTCCACTTATGCTGGCTATGAAACTTAGCATAAATTCCTAATATGGAAAAATGGCTCTAAGTGTGTACTGCAAAAGTGGCCTTTAGAATCTGCTTTAAGAGTTGCAGTTGTGCCTAAAACGATTTCAACCAGATTTGGGATAGTTACAGCTTTACAAAAATGAACAAAATTAAATAAGTGGCGCCACAGCTCGGAAAGAACTATGACTTATTGGATTACACACTCAGACATTCCTGTGTGCTTGTTGTTCGTCGGCAGAAATAAAGAGAATCTATATTATGACAATTTTATTCTACACCATAGATTTATTTCCTACATCTGCACCCTCACATTTTAGCATTGTATACAGTTTTCATATATTTCAACATTTCTACGCATCCTAGATTGATAGAGCTACAATTACAACCTTATTGTTTTGCGCCAATTGTCAATTAGCTCATTCACCAAATTCTCTTATCACTTAAGAAAGTTTCTATATTTTTTTAATCACCCTGTATGAAATTTGTCTAGAGGAAAGTTTATAAAAGGAAAAGCTTGTAGGTAAATGGTTTAGTTAATGGGCGAGGTTGAATAATTCCATGTACAATAATTTGCAAACTGTCAGATAAATCAAGAGTTTTTGAATGGGTATAATATCGGATTTGCTGTTTGGTAAAAGTGAGTTTAAAAAGAAATTTCAAGTGGAATAATTTATTACTAAAAAAGGGTTTCCCAATAAATTTTAATAAAAGCCAGAGGGAAATATTTTGTATCAAAATAATAATAACTTTGTCTGGTGAAGAACAACCACATTTATTTATTCATACGTTGGCCATAGAGTTATTAGGTTCTGCTGGAATCAATAGAAATATGCTAAAAATTTAAATCATCAGCCAAGGAAATTTTAAAACTTTAGAATCACCATAAATAATCAGAACAAATGCAACAATGCAATTTGAAAGCAAATTATGAAGCATTCTCTATTTAATGCATACACACAACGCCAACAGAAAAAAAGACAAGGACATTTTTTCCATATTTTCCAGGAGATTTATCATTTACAATAAAACTAAAATGAGTTCAACAATGTTCCATACTAGAAATACAATAACAATAAGCTCAAAAAAATTTCTCTTTTCAAGCCAAATAAAAATTGCAAGGCTTTTTATTTGTATATATGAAAAAAAAAGAAGAAGACCAAAACATCCTGCTAATGGATACCAACCATAGTTATGCGTTGTTTTTTTGCTTTTATGTTCACTTAATGTGTGGGAGTATGGTATTCCCACTCTATATAGTTCCATTATAGTCCTTACCAAATAAGGTTTCGGTTAAATTATTTTAATTAATATTTTTGTTTGTTTTTTTCTGATTGCGGATAGTAAAAAGCTGAAAATACTTTCACATGCCTCTTTGGTGGATGGGTTATTATAGCATTAAAAAAATCGTAATTTGGCATCGGAAACAGTCAGAAATAAATCTAAAAGGTTTTTTTTATAGCTCTGAAAAATAATAAAAAAATAAAAGCTCCTAATGTCCTATCTATTGAAATCTGTAGAACAAAAAAAAAACAAATTTGAAAAAAATCAATGGATGGCATACATTTTTTGTATCAGAAATTATTTTTCTGATTGACATTTTTATTTGACCAAGTACTATTAGACACAATAAAACTTTTTTTATGCTAAAGAATGCCCGGTAAAAATCCTCGTATCAAACCCTCCTAGTGGGTGCCGGGCGGTAATGATCACCACAGTTTTATCTTGTGCGTTGTCAAGATGGTGATCAGCTAAGGTCAGGTCGAATTACTGAGGTGTTCCTTTACTCCTCAATAGTTCAACCCTCAGTAATGCGATTTGACCATAGATACGAGGCCCTAATTTTCAGTGGTGGTGTGAGCGATTTTTCATAATCCGTGCCGAAGAAATGGAAGGCTGGGGGGTAAACCAGTCACTAACGAGCTCTTTTGGACGCCTCCAGCCAGGAGACCCTTAAGGGGAGCGCATGTAGCACTGGTAGTGCTTGTGGGCAACCCAAAACTTCAGGAAGCATAGGCAGTACCAGCCATAGTACCCCTGTGCCTCCTTAACCGACCAATACAAACCCAATACCTCATGCAGCAATGCGAGCCATAGCGGCGCTAAACGGGGAAGCAAAAAACATTCGGCGAACGCCTCTCTAAAGGTGGAATTCAGGAAAGCTTCCTTTATTCTTGACAACATTGCCAAGAATGAGGAAGCTGGAAAGGTCCATGACAGGGAGGCCGCCGACAAGCTAAGGTACCAGAAGATTGTTGAGGAATACAACAGTCTTCTGGCCACCGAAGAAAAGGCCGTCAAGCGTAATAAATCTCGAGACGAGACCAATCAACCTCCTAAGAAGAGTAAGCTTGACGGTCCTAAGAAAAGCGTCAAAGTACCACCTCCCAAGGCAGCGCAACCGCATATGTTTAGTGAAGTTGTCCGAGACGACCTGCAAGTATCGGTTGTGGATGAGCTCTCCTCAGATAACAGAGGTCTGTTAGCTGTGTGGAACTCCCTCGAGGCCAAGCTTTCGGAGATGGTATTCTTGTTTACATTATCAGCAAACGAATGTCCCTCTGGTGAGGTTCTCTAGGGATTTCCTTAGTACCAGCATTGCTAAGATCTGCAATGACTGGGCGGGCTTGAGGCTCAAGCTTATCCCAGCTAAGGACATCCCTAGGCAGCCAAAGGCTCGCATTTGGTTGTCCCTCATGGGTGTTAAGCCGAGCGGACAAGAACTGATCCGCGGTCTTCAGGGGCTAAGTCCGTTGGTTACTATGCACGACTGGGCTGTTATTAAGGCAGAGGAATCCCAGAAGAACAGCGGATCATATCTTCTAAGGATCAGCGAAGAAAGCCGAAGGGCTTTAGAGAAGGCCGATTTCAAGCTGAGATTCGTAATTAGAAATACGAGTTATGGTGTCAAAACGGCGCACTCTAGCGCTAATTGGGTCACGGAACGAGTTTGCTCTGGGACGCCATCTCTACCTACCTACCTACCATGCTAAAGAATTCTGTGTTCTATAATGTTTCTATGACAAAAGATTGGATGGAAATGTGGGCTTTGAAAATTTAGTCTTTCTCTCCTATAGCATTAACATTGCTAATTTCATTTCGTTCTTATGAGCATAATATAAGTCACGACGCTAATTTTTATTATTAGTAGATGTTTCTTAAAAAATAAATATAAATTTGGTTCTGCGACAGCCCATGAAGAACCAGAGCCTAGTGACTTACAACTCTCAACCATTTCTGTATGCTTTTCTGCAGGCATGGAGGATCTTTCAATATTGTCACATCTGTAAATTCTATGACAATAGTTGCCAATGAGCTGACAATAGCCAAATACCTACTCCTTACAATGAAAAATTGACTGTTCACACGGTTGGAAGATTTTGTACAAGAGTCTTATGGCCTTTTCGATTGCAGTCAGAATGACAATTCTTCTTCTGAAAAGAAGAAAAATTTGCTTCTGATTTTGTTTTCAGAATCGTTCGAGAAGGGTTCATACGTATCAAATCGTTCTCCCGGATTACCAATCGAAAAGGACAGTGCAATTTTATTGTCAGATAGTTATCTGACAGTGACGTTTCTAACAATACTGTTATGGTGAAAATTTTCAGTTCACATGGTTGGAAGATATTTGTTGTTTGTTCACGAAAAATTGAACGATCCGTTTTGTTTGTAGGTAGTGGTCAGTGCAGAAATAAGAAAAGTATAAATTATTATAAAAATATATAAAAATGACAACGAGGAGGAGGAATTGCCACAAAAAAGACGAAGTGTTTGGATGAAGGATTGAGTGGCACGTCGAGGAGTGATTCTCGGAGGAGGGATTCTATTCGAATCGCAAATTTCCGCGAATGGACTCCAAGCAATTCGACGATCTTCTTACTTTTGTGAGACCATTCACTCTCTACTTTCTTTCGGTACTATTTTTTTTTTTTTGTATGGGAGATGGTGGTTTTGGTGTCTGTGAAGTTGCATCCCTTACTACTTCAGAACATTTTTAAATTAATTCTGCTTTCTTTTCAATTATAATAAGTAGGTACATACATAGTTAAGGTATTTCTTAAACAACGACATCCTACAATATCAAACGAGTCTGACAATTTCTCAATCGTCTGACAAAAATAGAAATTTTGTTTTCAGACGAGTGTCACACCTAAAAATTTCATTGTCAGATCTTCGTCTGACAATGACGTTTCTGGCAATATTAGGTCTGTTTGGTAACGTGAAATTTTTCACAAATTTTCACATTTTTTTTCAAAATTTGCTGTCAAGAACCATAGGAGAAAAAACTCCTCCTTCATACGGAGTAGATGCTCTCATACAATGTGTCAAATTCAATTTTTGTTTTGTATTTGCAACACATTTTTATGATTTATAAACAAAAGCGAACGTAAACTTTTATTTCATTCGGTATTGTTTTTGATTGAAAATTAGTTTTTCCTTAAGAGTTAGGAGTGAAAGAGATGGAACTTTTACTGTTTCGACTTTGAGAAGTGGGAAAATGTTGCTTGACTTGTGTAAAACATCGTTCAATTATAACTCGTTCGCGAGTAAAGGAATTATTAATAGAATTTTTCTCAGGAGTATCTGGATTTTGATACGGAGTTAAAAGCCATCAGAGAGTAAGTCCCTATGCTGAATCACCAAGTAAAATGGCACTAGCTTCATTTTTTCATTGCATGATTTCAGATACGTGAGATTTTTTCCAAATTCATAAATCATTCAGTGATCCTGGCCATGAAAGATCGATACTCGTAAATTCATTTTTGAAATTGCATGTTGCGGTTGCCTGATCATAAATGAATGCATTCTGCAATTCTTCAGCAGTTGAAGGGAATTCGATCCAATGGTTTGACTTCTGGATTATTGCCGCACTAACAAGGGAAACAGTTTAAGAGACCGTAAACTGGTCTATAATCCAATGTCTTCTCCAACTGCAGTTTGAAAACCTGAATCACCTATGTAGCGAAGGAAAATTTGTATTTTTTCTATGCTTTTTTCTGAACTATTCTCAAGAAAATGATTCGCCAAGACATGCACATTTTCTTTGTTGAAAATGTACCTATAGAACGCGAAAATCATTTGAAAATCCTTAAATAATAATTTAACCTTGCGATTTAAAATTGACATGAGCTCCCCATTTATGGAATAAAAATATAAATAGCTATTTACTTCAACGTTGAGCAATCAAATGAGCTAACTCACAAATAGGAGCAGATGCTCCTCTCGATGGAGTAGGTGCTTTGCTTTATTCATATACCTTATAATGGAGCAGGTGCTTATTTTGAAAAGGTGCTCATCAAATGCGTAGATACTCAATCCCTGAACACCTTCTCAAGTGTTTTATTCATACTAAATGGAGCACTTGCTCTTAAAAGTTGAGTTTTGAGATGGTGCTGCTTTTTTATTCATACCACACATTGTCACACAAAATTGTAAGTTCATACGGTTGTAAGACATTTGGAACAATTTTTTTTACTGACAGAAGCACCTTTTCAAGACAAGAGATACTCTTGGAGGATTGGATGAATTCCTCGCAAGAGGCAGTACCCGTGCCACAATGTTCACCCTTAATGAAAAACCTTTTACCTTAAACGTCACTTATGGTAGCCCAGCCAGCAGAAAAGATGCCAACATACGAGCATAAATGCTCGAAAACGTGATTGCTGAACGTGGACTTCCATTTAAACATTAATATATCATACAATTATCTTTCAAATAAAGACAAAATTGTAACCATTTACGACAATTTTGAGGTGTTTTATTAAATTTAAGAGTTACATGCCTCTTCTTAAAAATAACACCCATCATAAGGGTTAATATGTATATGTTTGTATGTTCCTGCATGTATTTCAACACGTGAGATATTGATGCACGTGTCTACAAAAATTTACAAAGGTAGAATTAACATAAATTCCTTAAATCCAGCATGTCATTTTCAGAAGGACACCGTTTATGTGTTCATTTAACATTTCAAAGCTATTTATTTCCAAAAATTACACACGTAATAAGCCAAATAAGGAAATGTTCTGTTTTTTTGTGACATTTCTACTATTTTATATATACATATATAATATCTTTTTACATATAAAGCGTTTTCCAATAAGAGGTGTTATTTTGATATTCAAAGAAAAATGGCATTTTTTCGATCAATGATCGGATGTTTATTTCATTATAAAGAGGAAGGTATGCCGTTAATAATGGAATACAACATCAGTCAAATGGCCGCCACGACCACGCTTACAGGACCATATCCTTTTCGTGAAATTTTCCATAACCAAATCGCAAAGTGGCTGCCCTATGTCCTCGATAGCCTCACGAATTCCATCTTTGAGGTCTTGAATCGACGCTGGGCTGTTGGCGTAGACCTTATCTTTCACGTGGCCCCAAAGGAAGAAGTCGCAAGGTGTTAAATCACAAGATCTCGGTGGCCAATTGTGATCACCTCTTCGAGAGATAACACGGTCCGGAAACTTTTCCCGTAAAAGATCGATGGTTTCATTGCTTGTGTGGCACGTAGCGCCGTCTTGTTGAAAGTAAACTTTGTCCAGATCAATACCATCCAATTCCGGCCATAAAAAATCATTAATCCTCTCTCGATAGCGCAATCCATTGACCGTAACTGTTGCTCTAGCCTCATTTTCGAAAAAGTAAGGTCAAATGACCCCGCCGGACCATAAACCGCACCAAACAGTCACGCGTTGAGGATGGAGAGGCTTTTCAACAATAACTCTTGGGTTTTCCGAGCCCCAGATGCGACAGTTTTGCTTGTTGACGTAGCCTCCGAGGTGGAAATGGGCCTCATCACTCAAGATGATTTTTCGATGAAATTCCGGATCATTTTCATGCATTTCAAGGACCAAATCAGCAAAGACACGACGTTGTTGATGATCATCCGGCTTGAGTTCTTGTGTTAACTGAACTTTATAAGCCTTAAGACCCAAGTCTTTATGCAAAATACGGTGTAATGACCTTTGTGGAATGCCTAATTCCAAAGAACGACGAGGAATGGACAAACCTGGGTTTTCTTCAACACTTTGGGCTACAACAGCAATATTCTCAGTTGTTCTTGAGCGACGTGCACGGGTTTTATTCTTCACATCACTAACTTGTCCCAACAGCTCGAATTTGTCCACCAATTTCTGTATTGCGGTCCGACAAGGTGCTTCACGACGACCCAAAAATGTTTTAGTTTTACGAACCGTCTCTGCCAAATTTTCACCATTTTTATAGTGAATTTTAATAATTTCAATGCATTGTTGAAGCGTGTATCGTTCCATTTTTATTAATGGCGTAGTTTTTACTTGTCAAATGTCAAAAAATGACAGCTTCAAAAGTGACAGCTACCGAAATAGCGGGCTATTCAAAATAACACCTCTTATTGGAAAGCCCTTTATTATGTTCGTGTTTCAGTTTCTATTTTCTTAATAAAGCAACACTTAAAATACTAAGTAAGGTATAGAGGTAGGTACATAGACAATATATTTTCGTCGATCAATGGAAACTACCACAGTAGAAAAGTCCAATTTTTTGGGACGCCCCAGTGTTGCCATACAAATATATTAAGAGCAATATATTTGTATGGCAACATATATATTAAGCAATTTTGACAAATGAAATATGCACGACTGGATCGTACGAACTTGCTTTTGTGGTGTACAACTGTAATACGGACACACCGTGAAGATATGTAAGTGTTACGTCGTTTTTGATTGGATTTTCGGTCTATTCTACTCCTTTTTAATTCCAATCGAATAGGAAAACACCGACTTTCCTAAATTTACACACACTACCTAAAGCCGCTATTTTACAAAATGGCTTCTTCAGGTATTTATCACTTTTGACAATTAATCCAACGAAAAACTGTTTGTGTGTTCCTCGTCTACTCCAATATGAAATTGAGAACAGAAGAACACTCCGAAAACATTACTCGGAACAGCCAATCGAAGACTTTTGGAGTAGTAGGATTGAAAAAGGAGTGCAAAAGGAGTACTCCGAACATCCAAACGAAAACCACATTAAATGGCTCAATATAATACGTGTTTTTTAGTGCATGTATATGTATAACCGCTTAAAAAATAATTTCCTTGTAAAATAGAACAACAATTCCGCTTAGTTAATGGCAATAAAATAAACTTTCGCTTATGAGCCTGAAAAGGTGAACCGATTTTCTTCAAATTTGATACAGATAATTTTTATGCGTGATTCCCTAGAGGGGAAATTCGAAATTTTGCGTCTTGTGAACAAAAAAAAAGTAAAAACTTTTTTTAAAGGAAGCTAAAGCCAACTAGTCATAACTGGACATTTCTAGCTTAAGCTTTGTTTCATGTGAAAAAAAAAATAATAACGCTTAATAGCTTGAGCTGGAAAATTCTAGCTGTAGCTTCGTTATTTAAAATCTCGGTTTTTTATTCACATGTTTTGACTTAGATAGCTTTAGCTAGAACTGTTTTTATATGTAGACCGAATTAAAAAGGAAGGTTGTTTTGCATTTTGTTTTGCCATAACTTCTATCTGTTCTATAGGGCAAGCATTGGTTGCGGGTAAAAAGTCTTTTTATCATATTGTCCGTCAGTCATTGCTGAAGCTATTTAATTTCTGCGCTGCTGCCCTCGTCTTCGAAGGTTTATTTCGCTTGAGTTGTTATCATCAATTTGGTCTTCATCTAGTGGTTGTTTTTGTTGTCTGTCTAGTCTATATGGCAGGAAAGAAGCTTGGAGATCGTGTCGCCAGATTGTGGTATAAATGACAATGGTGGGAACCATGCTTGTTATAACATTCATTTTATATTGAAGACATGAAAACCTCTGATTCACTTGGCCAAAACATCTCTATACTATAACGCGTTCTCGGCAGAATTTTTTCATTGTATTTTTTTCCTGCACCTGTTTGAGGATTTTCGTAAGGTGTTTGAAGCCAAAGGGTAATTCCGTATCCGTACTCAGAATCTCCAAGAATTATATCATTTACGTGAAAATTCTTGTTCATGGACGCATAAATTGATGATCTTTTCAAGATCCATGAGTCGTGAATTGACCCTGGGCTGCATTGCATGTGGCTTGCACATTAAGGCTGTGGAAGCCTTTCCGATTAATGTATTCATCAGAAGATCTTGTGAGTTTGGAGATAGAATTATGGATATGGGTGCAGTCTTTTGCCCCAAAAGCTCCGGGAAACGTTTATTTTTCGGCCATTTTGTCTTTTTTGTTTCGATTTCTTTGTGACTCGACGGAAATCTAATATGAGCCTATTCCATAATCTTGGTGGCCACGTGCTTAACAGTCTTGTATACAGAAGAGCACTCAACTCCAAGATCTTTTCCTACATCGCACTGAAATCCAGGTTCACACAGATATCTCAAAAATATCTGCATTCTCTGCTCAGAGGTCAGTGCACCTCCCCTGCGCTCTGTTGAATCTCCTTTAAAGTAATCAGAAAGCCACTGAACATTTTCTTTTGAAAACCGAAATAAACTATGAAAATCCTTATCGCTTATTTCCAACCGTTTCTTATACGCCTATAAGCTCGGCCATACTCGCACTATAACTAAACACAATAATAAAAATAAGAACTATTCAAAGGCTTCTAGTCAAGTAAAAAAATCTTGATTTTTTTGTAGCGTTAACTATAATATTTTACTTTAAGCTATTTTTATTCACACAAATTGAAGCTTTAGGCTGGAAAAACAAGTTAAAACTAAATGAATTTAGGGTTGGCTATTTTAAAATAGCTATTACTAAAAGACATCTTTTACTAGCTAGTTAAAGCTTATTTTTACTCACCAAAAACCTAGATTTTACTTAAAAATCCAAGTTTTAGCTTTACCTTTTTTTTTTATTCACAAGACCCTTTGTTTTAGCTCATCTAGAACGGGTAGCTGCCATACAAATATTTTTCGTTCTTCAAATTTTCTCGAAAATGGCTCTAACGATTTTGATTAAACTTCGTGCCGTCGTAAACGTCAATCGTAAGAACACTGCGTTTTAGGCTTTTCTCAAAAAATTCACGAATTAGGTTTTCCAGGTTTTTTTAAAAAATGGTCTAATTGTTGGGTTATTCGCGTATATCGTTGCCATGGTTAGAGAGAGTTTGTTATAATTTTTCAATCTGATGCTTCTCAATAAATTAAATAATAATGCATTTAAAAATTTTCAAAAACATTTTCTTATAAACAAAAATCATTTTTGATGTGTAAACATCTATGCTGGCGGTAGAGTGAAAAAAAAACGTGAACGTTCGTGTGCAACGTTACGGTGTGCAACGTTACGATCTGCATACTAGGATGGGTGCGTTCAGTGAAAAAAATCTTAAGATCCCCTTCAAGCTAAAACAAGTCCGTTTTGGATCAGCGCACGTTGATGTTTATACATATTAACCGTGAGTCCCGGCACTCACACAATTTTTGATGTGTAAACATCTATGCTGGCGGTAGGGTGAAAAAAAAACGTGAACGTTCGTGTGCAACGTTACGTCGTGCAACGTAACGGTGTGCAAGATCCCCTTCAAGCAAAAAAAAGTCCGCTTTGGATCCGCGCACGTTGATGTTTACACATATTAACCGTGAGTCCCGGCACTCACACAATTTTTTAGTGGGTACTTTTGACTCTTTTAATATTTTCTCTTTAAATATATACATCATGCATCTTCAATGTGTGGTTACACACAGTTGTAAGCCAATAGAACAAGCTCATGCGATCAAGTCGTGCATATTTTTTTAATTGATGATCAGGGATAAGGAAATAATATATTAAAGAACGCTTTCGTAGAAACTTACCCTACAAAATATTGAGATTTAACACTTTTTTTAATAAAAATCCCGTCAGCCAAATTTAAAATGATGATGTTTTTTTTTTTATTGTGAAATGTGTCCATCTCATGACAACAACTTTCTAGTAAGAAGAAGAGTTAATTTGTTTGAAAAATTACATACAAGGAAATGCTCCCATATATTCATGCAGGCTTGTTATTTTCATGACGTGTTACTTTTGTCCCCGGTTTCCCCTACATATAAGAGTTGCTGAACTAACGTTTTTAATTTAAAATAAAGTTTTTGCATTTTCTGAAGCACAACAAAAGTATAATATCATTTTCCTAAATGTACTCAAATTTACCAACGTATCGTCGTTAACGTCATTCAACAAAATGCTTTCTAGAACCATTTATCACTTTTGACAAGCAATCCAATGAAAGACTATGTATGTATTATGTGTGTTCAGACTTCAGGTTCAGAGAGTACTCTTCAAAATGAAATCAGGAAAATACATTCCCAAAACGCAAAACATCACTCTCAACACTCAGTAAGAGAAACCATCAAAATCACTCTTAACAGCCAGTAATAGAAAGCTTTTGGAGTGTTGGGACCTATGTAGCGGGAGTTTAATACGGTTTTCACACCGAACCGAAATTTCGGATTACGGCAACAAGATTACTAAATCTCGTTGAATTGTTCACACCACACATAAACTAGATTTTGTTTCACATTTCAAACGAAAATCAGTGTTAATAGAAACACCGAAATGGAAAATGCATTGCAATTAGGGAAAAAGTTCCCAAACAAATTATATACATTTGATTTTCTCTCTATTCTTCCTTTGAAAACCCCACAAAAGGGAATGAAATCCCACTACCTTAGTACACTATACTCAAAAGATATAATAAACTCTCTTACCATTGACTCTTTTTTTGTGACTGAACTTTTATACTGAAGAGAAAAATGAGTAATTAATTGTGTCTGTTTGACATTCACACTGTTCCAAGAAGATTTTGAGGAGATTTCGCAGTAACCTACTAGATTATGAAATCTAACAATGTATGGGAAATCTAGTTGATTTCGAAGAGATTTGGTGTTTTTCGCTCGAAATCTAGATTTTGATGCGGTGTGAAAAGGCTATAAGTAACAATTATAGTATTTATAACGAAAGGAAACGATATTTCATATTTCACATGCCAATAAAGATTTCGGTTCTATGGGTAGCTACCTTACCTATATAACAATACCAATAAGGAAAATATTTATGTGCATCTTCATATGTAGGTATATTTAATAAAAAAAAAAAATTATATCGATGGACTTTTGACTTGGCAGCACTCAGTTTTGAATATTGTAAAAAATCTTGGATTTGTCATGTCTTGGCAAATTATTGATTGTTGCCCACAGCCGAAACTATTAAGGGACAAATATAGAGTCTGTAAATAACGGGGCTTATTGCTACAGTCTATTCAAAGAAGAATTGAATTAGACTAGATTTAGGTCGAATGCGAGATTAAAGTTAAACGCAAGTTAATTCATGAAATTCGGTGAGTTAACTCAGAATTAACTGACCAGATGGTTTTGATGTGCTATTTACTGAGTTTGTTAAGTCGTTCGGCTTATGCAGTTCATTGTAGGTTAATTTACTTCTAGATTGAGTTAATTCTTTTTCTACTCACCACTTAAAAACACGGCTTTTAAGTCAACTTTCCGATTAACTGAATTCAGTCAAGATACTATAGCTTCGTTCGTTGAACTTTACCCAGGTTTTCTTGACAACCCCAAGAATTGTCAAAAAAAACCTGGGTTTTTCGGTTCTCAAAAAACGCTCAAGGGCTGTTGACATTTAAAGCAAGAAACAAAAGTTCTGTGCTTAGATAATTAATACTTAAAATTTGTTTCAAATATGTCTTAAAAATGAATAAAAACTACTTCAACCGTTTGCTATTTATTAGCATTAAATTAAATTTGTATATTCTCACAATTTGTTTTCTAAAAATAAACAAATAACCTGTAGCACGTGAATCCACAAAAAAACATACGCATAACAGCTCATGTCACTTTGGCACCATTTGCTTTACCTCAACTCGCCACAGCAAAATACTAGTTCTACTTCAGGGCGAGTTCAAGCGACCCCAGGTCTCAAAAAACACAGAATTTTTTCACCAGGGTGACTTCAGGTTTTTCAAAAAACGCTTTGGGGCGACCCCAGGGTGACTTCAGGGCTCAACGAACAAACCTTATGTTTCAATTAATAAGAAAATATACTCAATTTTTTTCAAATGTCTATCTCTATCTTTACTCTTTATTGGCTCCATTTCAATGAGAATTGAGAAGTTGTATTAGCTTTCTCTTTCGTGGCTTATTTTAAGGTTATAACGGTACATCTTTCTTATAACCTGTTGAATGAAACGGAAGATTTATAAAATATTTTGGTATTATTAAGTTTAGGAGGGACACAATTGGGCTTTTCCAGAAACTATATTTGTCTTTTCTCTTTCTAATTTTGACTTACAAATATGTAGGGAAAACAAACAAACGACCAATCACAATCATATGTTTTTGTTTTCCCCTTCATATTTTTCTGTCAAACTATTGATTTTTTTTTTTTGCTTGTTTGACACCGAAGTCTGGTGCGACTTCCAAATAATTGATGAAGTTGACAGCTGTCATTTAAGGTTTAAAAAAAAAAATTCTTAAGATTTCAAGCAGTCTTTTAAACGAGACTGATTTTTAATCTTTGTTTCTCTTTTAGGTTACTTCTGACGTTTCTCTTTTAGGTTACTTCTTATTGCCAACACCTTCTTAACACGTACGATTTTTTAAAAAAGGTTAACTTTGCGCAAGTGATAAAGTGTCATCTCTCTGCACTCTTTACTCAACTTGATTAAGCGAAGTTATCTGAGTGGACGACGAATGAAAATAAAACACACCTCAAACAATAAGGAAAAGCACAAAAAAGGATAAGAGTTAACCCAGCAATTTGTTCAAAGTCATTAATTTAGTCTACTACAGCGGCGTGATGAACCTCGCTAACGTGCTTAAAAATCGCAAGAAGACTATGATTATAGCCTGATTCATTATAATTTCTCGTTAGTAGAACAATATGGAACGCCATCGCCATGTCAGGAACTCCTTGAAATCCATTTTATTTATCACTTGATAGATTTAAATTTAGAAACACAATGGGGCATACTCATAGTCACTTTTAAACTCCAGTTTATCTTAGACTGGGGTGTATCCAATGTTATTTAGACAGGATAAACCCAGGTCTAAGATAAACTGGAGCTTAAAAGTGACTATGAGTATGCCCCATTGTGTTTCTAAATTTAAATCTATAATCTATAAGCCCCCTTTGAGTGAAGGCAAATTATAAATCAACCAAAAAAACTTTTTAAACTTCAGGATATTTAAGTAAGCACTCTATTTATTTTATCTCTCTGAATCTGATTATGCACATATCTCAAAAGTGCTTGCTCTTATGACATAAGTTACTTATGTTAAGTGCAGAGACGGTTGTTAGATCTGACCATATTTTCAGGTCTACAAATGTTCTGCCAATGAGCTGACATAATAATCGACTACCTTAAAATGCTTGCATTAATCAGTACCAGGGTTGCCACCTTTTGAAAAAAATTCCGAAGTAGATTTGTAGAAAAAGTGTAGTAGATTCAATGTTTTAGCAGTAGATTTATATTTTCAAGAAACAAATTTTGATGGGTTAGGCCTTGAAATTTCTCCTCAACGTTAGTCCCCTTTCACACGAAGAAATAAGTTGCTGGAGATTTTTTGACGATTTCTTTTCATTTCTTCTAAAATCACTTGTACGTTTCACACAAAGAAACAAAATCGTTAGAGATTTTCTGTAGTTTACTCATATATTCTCTTGGGTGAACGTACTCTACATAAAGTGTCAAAAAAATTTCCTCAATCATTGTCCGGGGAAATTTTTTTCACCCCACCTACTTCATGCCCTTCTCCCCTACAAACTGAAAATTTCTGGAAACTCAGTTTCCTCGTGTGAAAAGGGACTTAGTTTTCAAAAATTTTCCTGCCTATTATAATGTTAAAAGAACTTAGAAATATAAACTTACACTTGAATCACTAGTAAATAAATTCAAATTAACTTAAATTTACATCAATTTTCAACCACTTAAAACAATTTTACCTCTTGCGTGCAGATTTAATTAAAAATGTATCCATCCTTTCCCCTTTTCTCACAATAAAAACAAAAAAAAAAAACAAACTCAAATAAATAAAATCGTTACGTCTACAGATTTCCTGTGACAGCTGTCAATTGTCATAAAAACAAAGCCCGATAATCGAAGGTTGTATGCATAAATTAAAGGGTAGATCTTATGAAGAATAAGAATGACTGCTTCAATGACAGAATTGAAAAATTATTTTATGGAATATTTATTGAAGGATTTTTTTTCGTAAAACCAAAAGTGCAGTAGATTTGATTTAAAGGCAGTAGATTTATTTTTCGAAAAAAGTGGAGTAGATCTACTGCAATTCCAGCAAATTGACAACTCTGATCAGTACTGATAGCGTTATAGCATAACAAAAGCTTGCCAACTAATTTTATTAAAATTCATTTATTCTTTGGATTCCGTGAGGTTATTTAGTTATTAGTTCTAAATTGACCATAATTAATTGAAGACTTCAAAAATAAAAAAAATATCAATCCAAATTGAACAAAAATTGTGACTTTTCTGGCTGAGTATATATGTACTCGAAAGCAGCAAGGATGATGAATTGCCAAAAAACGTCCTAGTGTTTGGGCGGCCCGTCGTCAACAGTAGAAATTTTACAAAAAAAAATGGAACTGAAGTGCGCTTATTACGGATTTATGGGAGGAATGCAACTGGCCATATTAATGGATAGCACTTTTTCTTAAAGTAGCAATAAGTATGGAGAAAACTAAAATCTTACGACACTCAAAGATCATAAAGAGACGCAAGCTTTTCCGTTATAATTCTATCACCTACCGTTATAACAACTATTTTCTTAGCTCTGGTAAACAGTCGTAAGTGAGTTGAAGTAGTGCCCACTCCATCCGGATATGTGAATTGTACTCGAAATTTAGTACAGTCGAATTAGGAAATTAAATCGCTTTTTTTACATCATCATCATCGTCGGCTCG